>OZ023155.1:3904539-5104539 GCA_963678695.2 Diplodus puntazzo | reverse complement strand
AATCCCCAATATTTACGTTTTGTATTTCAAGACGTCGGAGCTAAATGATCCTTGCCCACAGTGCCTGTTTTCATTTTTTTTCCCTTCTTTTTGTATAACAGTCACATCTGTTCCACCGAGCTCTGTTTGTGCAGCACGTCGGCTCCCTGAGAGATTCCTTTCAATTTATATCAAAATCTTCTTCTTTTATTATTATGATTAATATTAAACATTGTTATTATTCTCATTATTATTAATGCTTTATTTAATTCAAGATATCAGTAATTGGAATAATACAAAATAATCACACGTTTGCTGCATTAGATATTAAATAAAAAAAAATGTGTTTAAGATGATATTTCTAGTTGAAAGCATGGTGGCTCATATTTCTGTGTTTCTTCCATTAATATGCTGGGAACAGAAAATGTTCAGGAGGCTTCCTCTCTCTCTGTCTCTCTCTCTGTCTCGGTGTGAGCAGAACCCCCCCACAGCACCGAGCATTGGACCCGGCCTCTCGTTTCCTCGCTTTAAGTATCGATTGAGCTGTGCAGTATTACAGAAACACTTGAATCTCAGGTGGCAGGAATGTGTACAATTGATCTCTTCCACTGTGGCTCCCAGCAGTGGCTTTTTTTTTTTTTTTTTTTTTTGCTCCACAACACAGAGCACCACAGGAAGAGCCGGGCGAACACACTGAAACACAATCGCTCCAGACTAAGAGGGGGCTGTCCCGGTCTGCCCTGTTCACTGTCACTATTTATTGGAGTGCTGCGAGTCTCGCCGGCCGCTCTGCAGCCACGCTGACAGTGGAGCTCTCAGGCTGTTCTTTAAATTATAAACACACTCAGAGGACAGATATCCTGCAGCTTCACACAAACACACAACTAGATATTTTGATTTATTCCTGAAATTCTACCCCATGCTTTTTTATTTTATATTTTAGTGTTGGCTATTTGCTAAATGGCTTGATGGCCTTTTTTATTTATTTTTTTTGCTGCAGTGTCTGGAGAGGATGGGAACCATCAGCAGAGAAACATTACTCTCCTTAGCTGTGAGCCACTCCTGTCCACTTACTGTACACTTGAAGGTTCATTAAAGGCTTGGCCTTAAGTCAGGGCTGTATGCACAGCTGCCACACTGCAAAAATAACATCATTTGTTTCCACTGCAAGTTCACTTTTTTTTATAAATGTAATTCCAGTTGAGGTGATCGACGTCGGTCTGCTTTGTTTTGTCCAAATAATGAGATTTTTTAAATGTTTTTAAATGTCTGTTTTTTTGTAAATCACACATCATCCAAAAACTCAGGATAGAACACCATAAAATAGTGTGTGTGTGTGTGTGTGTGTGATAGTGTGCGTGTGTGTGTGTGTGTGTGTGTGTGTGTGTGTGTGTGTGTGTGAGAGAGAGAGAGAGAGAGAGAGAGAGAGAGAGAGGAGATAAGGAAGGAAAACAAACAAGTGAACTGCTTCTTGACTCAACAACAGAAGCATCAAGAGGATTTAAATCTCTTGTTTCGTGTCCTTCGTGTGCAGGTCGGCCTCAGATGATCTTGAGAAGCCGGAGTGGGCCCCCCCCCCACAACAACACACACCCCCACCAACACACCCCCTCCTCACACATCTCCTGTCTTGTGCTGTCAGCCCTCCCGAGTCGATACAAATCGTAGCCCGGGGGCCCGGCCTGGACTCCCCACTGAGGTTCTGGCCCACCGCTGGGAGATCAAAGACCCCGCCAGGAACAATGGCGGGCCTCATTTAGCCGGCCGCGGTTCACTTTCCACCCGGATGCAGCGCCACACCTGCCCACGCTGTCAATCACACTCAGGTGATGGACCTGCGAGAACATACATGTACATGTTTGTCTATGAGTGTAAGTTGGGTGAACAGTGTTAAAGTGCGTTTGTTTCCTTCACCTTGACCTCAAAGCAGACAAGTTTGGTGGATAGATGATGTTGCAGGATGATTTCTTTCAGAATTTAATCAAGAAAGTGTCTCCTGCTCCTTACGGAGGTCAAATAAAACACACATTTTGACATATTTAAAGCATGAACGCGTCCCGGTGCTTCTCACCGATGACACGTCTACCCGTAATGCTCCCAACGTGTTCTGTAGTCGCATTTAATCGTCTGACAAAGTGATGATTGTTTTAAGTTTTTCTGTGTGAGCCTCTGTCCTAATTTGCGTTGTCGTTCTCCTCCAGCCATTTCATGCTGGTTTTATCTTCCTGTGGTTCCCATCGTGCTTCCTGTGGAAAAAAAAATGGAGCCTGTCTGCAGCAGCGTGTACACAGCTGGTTGGAAGACAAGACCCTTCCAGATTGTAAGTACAAACATGGAGCGGGAGGATTTTTTTATTTTTTTTTTTTTTCAGGCCTGCGCACTCTCACAGTTATCACAGACGAGCAATCAAAGTCTTCGAGGAAAAAAATATCCATCCTGCCCCCCCCCCCCCCGAAAAAACCAGACTCCTGTTTGTTCTCCATTGAAGTCGTGCTTTGGCCTTATGAGTTTGTCTTTGCATGGTTTATTTTTATGGCACAGCAAATCTGGAGACTATCCAAATGTCAAGGTCATTTATCTTGCGGTTCATCCGCTCGTTGGGGTTTTTTTTCTTCTGTGCGGTGAGAAAGCGAGGCGCGGGCCCATATTGCGTTTCATGACCTATTGTGTCAAACGAGCGACCCCAGACAAACAGGTGGGAGCCCTGATGTGAGCTCCTCGTGGACTAGACTCGGCAAACTTGAGGCCCCCCTCCCCCCCCCCGGCCCGGTTCTTTAATAAGGCACTCATGCTTGCAGGGGAGAGCGAGCCGCGGCGCTCGGATGGGAACCTTCAGGGATGCTAATGAACGTACAGTAAGGGTTTGTCTCACGCACAGAGCTCCCGCTATCTGCTGCTCCCAGTTTATCATCACCGCTGAAATTGCAAGGCCGCTTTACAAGGGGGGCACATTTAGCCCATTGTGATGCTAATTCTTTAAAATTTGATGTCTGGGGTTTGTTCTCTCAGGTCAGGGTAGGTTTATGAGACGGGCCCTTTTGACGGAGTACAAGCACTTTTTTTGTTAAAACCTTCGGTCGAGCGTTGCCCTCGTCGCCCCCCCTCCCCCAAAAAAGGCAAATTTAATTTAATGTGCGTTTTCCATTTGACGATGAATCACACGTCTCCTTGTTTGATACAGTAGAATGGAGACAGATCGTCTTTCTTTGGTTTTAAAGAACAGCTTCGAGATTAAGTAGGCTGATTGTGGCCCTTTCACCATCAGAATTACAGTTGGTAACCCAAGCCAGGCCCGTCTGCTCCGGGGGCTGAGACACACACAGAGTCGGGGACACTCTCTGTTAATGTCATCTCACAGATTCAATTTCCTCGACGCAGTCTTCTTACCTCGAGTCCCACAACCTCTGACACATATTCTTATTCTCCCTCGCAGTGTCAAAGCATGCTAGTGAGATGGAAAGATATTCTGCGGCCGCTTGAGATATTGATATCGAGCGCGGAGATGGGATGTCAGAGCGACTAGGAAGAAGCCCTTCAGCCGCTTGTCAGGTGTGTTTGATTCCATAGGTGCTCCGGAGAGGTGTCTTGAGTTTATTGAATTTGTCATTTTCGGCCTGGGAGTGAAAAGGGCACCTGTGCGCCGCCGTGAGCTCGCCCCCCCCCCCCCCCCCCCCCCAACCTCCCCACGCCAGGACCGCCACCCACATCACGCGATGACAGCTGATGTGCAGGGACAACCCTGAAGCTGTTGGATTTCTTCTTTTGAAAGCAGTCCATCAGCCCGTGCGTACATTATTCATCAGGGAAACAGCTGAAAGGATATTTACTTTGTCAATTTTCTCATAAAAGCGTCCTCGGGCAACAGAGAAGTCACCCGTGGTTACAGCGAGAAAAACGTAGCTATTTTGGAAGGCAGGTTCAGACTCAAATTGAAGGCTGTTGTAGTTGTGGATACCGGCCACCCACATGAGTGCCGGATCAAAGCAGAAGGCCTGCTACAGTGGCTGAATATTCAGCGACGCTATTGGAGTGTGATAGCTTCTTCTGCTCGGTCTCGCTGACTGTGGGAAAATGAAGAAGGGTCTGATAGAGATTTCGCTCCGTTTCTGCTGTGTTTTATGGGATTTGGGTTGGGTTGGGGTGGGTGGGGTGGGGTGGGGGGTGGGGGGGGGGGGGGTGGGGGGGGCTGCTGTACAGTGTATCTAACAAGTCGAGATCACGGATCTGCCACCCACTCCTTCACAAAAATACTCCAGTCACGGTCGGTTTTCTCATCGGACATCTCGTCGCAGGCGAGAGGGAAAATGGTTTCCTCTGTGAAATGTGTAATCAAATGTAAGATAAGAAATGCATTAGGTCATGGCAATTCCCACAGTGTGCCGTTTGATATGGAGATGCGCGTGTGTGTGTGTGTGTGTGTGTGTGTGTGTGTGTGTGTGTGTAACTCAATTGTACCAGCAGAGTTGGACGTTTGACTCCCACTGGGTCCGCGAAAACTGCATCACTCATCGGATTAAAGCAGCCACTAAATGGCATATGTTATGATTACATGATTTCATGCATGTGTAAGCGTGTGTGTGTGTGTGTGTGTACTGCCTGTGTGGCTCTTTTTTTTTTTTGGTACATGCTCTCCTCATGCTCAGTTAAGTCCGCGCCACCTGTGATTAATACGAAATATCCCAGATCTAGCAGGTTAATGTTTAATCAATCAACTAGGGGGGGAGAGAAGCCTCTAAACGGGGTCTAGTTTATTTTTAACCACTGTATCACATTAAACGCACCAAGGTTTTTAAGCGCAGCCAAAACTCATTATTTTTTTTGCCTTCAGCTAATGTTTACCAATCCGTGGTGAGAAATACCTCGCACCGGGCCGGCGCGCTTGTTATCCTACCTGGGAAAAAAAGTGAGAAACATCGAGAACATAATGTTTTTCAAGTTGAAGTTAATCGCCTGATTTCATTTATGAGTAAAACAAACTCTCTTCGTTTTCATGACTGAATAAACCGAATAAACAAACAAGGACGACACAATTTCATACTGTTTTACTTTGTTTACATGTGGCGGACCCTGCCACCTTTTGTAGCATCAAACAGTGGTTCCGGAGGACCTTATTTTTACTCTGAGAACAGCTCGTTTATTCACTCATGGTGAAAATAAACACGTCTGAGTTTGTATGATTACCTCATTAAGATCGCAAATGTTAAAATGTGTTTGGATTTCTTCTGCAAAACTACATATTGCCCCCTTTAAAGGACAGAATGGAGGGTTAAAATGTACGGTAAGTGTTTATTCTCCGGCTTCTCTGGAGAAAATGTGTTGCAGCGAGCGTGTAGCTGCCTGTATTTGTGATATCTGTAACAGTTCAGCCGCTGCAGCCGGGTGTTTCCTCTCCGCTGTGTGACTTGGCTGCAGCACTCGCGCTATGAAATCAACACCCCACTCAGCAATAATGCTCTCTGAGGCTTGGCCAGTTCACTAAATAATCGATCCAAATAAAAGCAGCAGATAAAATTGACTGACCCTCATATACTTAATTATTGCAGCTATTTGACCAAATAGCATTTTTCAGGATGCTGTGTGTCACAGGCCATCAATATTCCCTTAATCGCTGTTAGTTATTGCTCTACTTTGTTACTGCTGTGGATGGCCGGTCTCCAGTGGTCAGTTTGGCCCAGGGCAGCGAGGGAATGAGATGCTAAATGGTTGCGCAAACAATTTGATTATGCTGTTTAATTCCCGTCATATGGATCTGCCGGGCCCTGCTGATGCACTCATTTCTGCGAGGCTGTACAGCAGAGTGCTGACCTGCCTCGCTCACACCAGCGGCCCAGAAAGAGCTGCTTTTTCCTCCACGGCCTCGGGATCAATAGTGACTGCTCCCTGGGTGCGGACTGGTGTCTTGCGGGTTTCACCTAACCTTTTAGCTCCTGCGTGATGTTCGACATCCAGTTCCAAGTTCAAACTGCTGAAAAGCTCTGGTATGCTGCGTTTGAGGCCTCCCAGTCTTTACCTCGCTGAACACAAGGTGTTGTAACACGAGGAGAGTCAAGGGTTAACTCTCCCCCCCCCGCCGTCCTCCGGTCGAAAGCCGACCGCCTCAGCCAAGTGAAAAATGAGAAATGAGCAGGGCAAGCTCTCAGGGCCCAGTTGCCCAGTTCCCAAAATTAACATTTCAATTCAAAACCAATAATAACGCATTGTGTCTGGCATGAATGAGTGCTGCTGCAAAGGGAAGGCGATACCTCCTGTTCCTGTGTCAATGAAAAAGCTCCTTCATCTTCTTGCTAAAGGGCCCACACAGTCTGAGGTCAGCCAGTCAGCCTTGGTTACACTGCACAGGCATGCCTGGGTGGACGGCTCGAGCTTCCCGGTGCCTTTACAAAAGCCAGGAACTGCAAACACACACACACACACACACACTCCACACACACACGCATACAATCATACACAGAAACACTCGTGTCATGCTCTGCAGGAGGTTGATGGCTCTCAAGTTTTGCCAAGAACTACTTAAGATGTTGAAAGAAGTACACGTTGTGTTCTTTAGAAAAATGAGCTGCAGTTTCACTAATTGTAATATCATATGACCTGTTCTGCATATTATTGCTGAAACATAATAATTACATGAGGGTTGATTATCTCTACATGGACTTTCCCTCCACCGGTCGGCCTTGTGACGCCTTATCTGCGACGTATTCAGTCTAAAGCGTGTTATATCTTGAGTGTCTCTGTTCACGTCGAAACCCTTCTGATATGCTCATTGACAGCAGATCTCTGGCAGTCACAAAGGGACCACAGACCAACACTGTGTCAGGGGGTTTTTTGGCCATCTTGGCTTTAGAGAACAGGATCGGGAGCCAGCCTCTGTGGCTCTGCCAAGAAGGTGTCGGAGGCGACCTCTGCTACATGCTCCCCTCCATCAGAGAGCACATTACCAGTCTGTGAGGTGAGAGAGAGGGACACGGGGCAATTTCAAGAGAGCGCTGTTGGCTATTTCTACCGAGACTGAAGGAGCGCAAGAGCCTATCTGCTAGCTGTCTGCTCCGAGTGATGCGGGCCGGGTTTAGTGTGAGTGATTCCTTACATGCACTGCACTGTCTGCAGGCAGGAGGCTTGTCTGGGTGGGTTAAACTCCCACAGCTGATGTTTCACTTTCCTGTGATGGCGTACAATGTCATCAACTGAATTTAAGACAACAAAACCAAACCAAAGTCATTTTTAAGGAACAAGCAAGCTGGGAAAGTGAGCACCAGCTTCGGTGGTGAGGAGGATTTGGCAGCATTATTAATCAGAAAGCAGAAATCTAGAATATTTAGTCGATGTGTCAAAGAAATCTGAGTGTGAACTGACTAAAAGCGCCGGCAGCACAGAGAACCAATCTCATCTGAAAACCAAATCACTGTTTTTTTTCTTATAAAAAGAAAAAAGAATAACTAAAAAAGCACCTCAAGAAATAATCATAAGTTCTCCGAAGAGGACCAGGAGTGAATAATCGTACCAATCATGTTGCAGTTGTTGAAAGAAGTAGTTCAGCATTTCAGGGGAGGATATATAACATTTAATCAGCGAGCTTTAGAAGTGCTGGTAGGCAAATTTTGTTATCTTTGGACAGAGCTGGGCGAGTCATATCCCCCTGATTCAGTCTTTATGCCCGGCTAAGCTAACAGGCTGCTGGCTGTAGCTCCATATTTATCATCTGAGTCTCGGTGAAGAAAGCCAACAGATGCATTTCCCAAATAACAAAACTAATCTCATAATAGTTAGCAGAAACCTAGTTTACATGAGAAGCATGCTGCACAACATTTATCATATATTTGCTTTAAAGGTGCAATATGTAAGTACTTTAGTTTAAATGATTCAAAAATTAATTGTCATTTTTTAAGACAGACCACAGTGACCATAAGTGAAAAAAGCAGAGATATCTACTGAAGTTAGCATGCTAACCAACTAGCCTGTGGCTACCTCAAGAGGTGATAGTCTGAAAGTAAACAACAACAACAATAGCAGCACTAGCTGCACGGCTAGCTGAGCTAACGAGCTGATAGCAGCTACAGTTGGCAGGTACAGTTAGCAGCAGTTAGCGGTCACTCTGTAAAATAGTTGTGCATCTTTTTACAGACAGTTTGGTTATTAATAACAAGACCCGCTTCGTTTTCTTGAAAGTCACAACGGTATTTAGGGCAGGCTTTGCAGATTTGTCACTAGACAGATGACACCAACTTGTGTATTAGCGGTAGCCTTTATGGTTTTAGATTTTATCATAGACCTTATATTTTGGAAAAACACAGAGACACAGAGGTGGGAATAACGTCGAACTGTCAAACAAATGAGAATATGAAGGCCTCTATATACCAAACACATTTGTCTACGTATAAAAATGTACTATTACATTGCAAACAGTGCCCACCTGCTCGTGACCTGATTCATCCAGGTGTGAACATGTGTAAGATATGAACATAAATTCAAACTTTTCCTTTCACATAAAAGTCACAGCACAACAGCCTCTATAACAGGCTCCTGACACAGAACCCTCACCTTGCCAAGGCAGCGTCTTTTGGCTGGCAGTGATGACATCAGCGCTCCCAGCGAAGAGGCCAGCTCCACTAATAAGGCGCTGCCGGGATTGCCGCCCGCTTAGGTTGTCAATGAGTCTGTCTTGATCTGAGGATTAGGCCAGTCGTTCCAATTACAGCCTGGTGCCTTGAGGTTTGTCAGGCATTGACACAGACGCCTGTCGATGGCCCCGGTGCATATTCCAGGACCCCGCTGAGTGACAGGCGCCAGCGCGCCGAGAGACGACGACGCACCGCGGGTGTGTGCGTGTGTGGCATGTGTCCTGTGTCTGTTCCTTATCATTAGTTTCTAATCCATGTCATAGCTCTCAGCTGAAAATGAACCTGTCCCACTGTATAAATACTATGAAGCACACGCTGGAGGAGTGTGTGAGGGCGCGTAGTGTCTCATTTCCATGGCGAAGATATTGACTCTTAATGACAGTCTATACTTCAGAGCAAGCAAGAGCACTAGCATAAGAGCGGTGATGTATCAGTTAGCTGTCAGCTGTGGATATGAGGAAGTCCTGCATCCTGCTGCCAGTCTGTTACAACCAGTATTGATAATTTAAATGTAACACAGGAGGCTAGTGTCTCTGGAAATGATCAGATTTGATGTGTGATCAAAATATTTGACATCAGAGTATTTGTATGTGCGTCTCTCTATGATGGACTCCACCTGTGTGATTGCAAGACATCAGTGCAAATGGCAGCGCTGACACCAAAACCTGATATTTACTGTTGACGTGTCAGGCGGACTGTGTGTTCACTCTACAGCCGCACTGAAAAATATCACGTCTGATGAGTTATTCGTGGGAATATGTGAAACATACAGCTGAACCACCACTAGCCAGTGTTGGGTTGGATACTTGTAGGTTACAAAGTACTAGTTCCACTGTCACAAATGTAAGAAATCATCAAAGTAATGGAAATATTACACTGAATTACTTTTTCTAACAAATGTTTTAAGCGTTCCTGTTGAACTTCTGTGTTGTGCTGTAGGTTGGTCGTTGGAACGCGATCGAGAACGTGCATAAAGACGAAGGCAAATTGTTCGGACTGTTGCGGAAAATCCGACCCGAGTCCTTCACAAAGAAAAATCCACAGTCGTGCCGCGTTAAACAATTAAAACAGATCATCCACAGGCTTGTTTAGGCAACAGAGAGAGACGAGCAAGGCCTCATTTTTCCTCTTTACATTACAATCACATATGGCGAATAAAAAGTAATTAATACATGTAAATTGTTACAAATTGTAAAACAGAACCCCTTTTTAAAATAGGCCCCTTAGACAATAGGTTTAAAATTCAGACCGGCAGACGAGAGACTGAGCGATTTCAAACAACCAATCAAAAACGAGGCTCCCTCTAACCCATCTGACCTCCACATGAATGTCATATTAAACACTTTTTACTTGAAAGAATACATTTCTGAGTAATTGAAATGAATTACAGTTACATTTAGCGTATTATTTGATCATGTAATGTCGTTACTAGATGTGTGGTGTCTCCTCCCGGCAACAAAGATGGCGTCTGGTGTGTATCTACAGCTCAGCGGACAGTCACGGGAGCTGGTTCGTGCTCTCTCAAGCAGCACTCGGTAACTTGACATGGCTTTGGCTGGACTCCTCTCATCTGGTCATCTCTGCTAACTCAAACCCCCCGTCCATCCACGCACACACACACACACACACACAGCTTGTCGCCTGGGAGGCCAGCAGTGACTTTACACCCACAGAGGTGGGTCATGTGACACAGACTGCTGTGTCCCACGTTTGATACTTAATATTCACCACCTGGTGTTATTTACATGCCATTAAACGAGAGATGGGTGCTGCCCTCGCTGACTCTGCTTATCTGATTTTGGGGTAAAATAATCAAAAAATGTGTGTGTGTGTGTGTGTGTGTGTGTGTGTGTGTGTGTGTGTGTGTGTCCTGATCTGCATCATTTGAACCACTCACAGTTAACTTTAACCTCCTCGGTATGTTTTTCATTTTTCTTTTATTAGCGGCATTTTTTTTGCCGGGTGTAACGTAATCCGCCAGCGATGTTAGCCGGCCGTAATTAAATATGAATGGAGCGCTGTTGGTTGCCCGGCCAGTTTGTTTGGTTGAGTGCTGGCCTGGGGAAGGAAAAAAAAAAGCTCATCAAATCAGTTGTGTTGGTGTCATTCTACACCCCTGTAACACTCCATGACAGGGAATCTCGGTGGTCCTGTCTACAAAGGAGGAGGGGAGGGGGAGGCTGGGAATCACCTGTATTTAGAGTTAATGGATTCGAAATAACTCACAAGCTCACCACAGTTTAATGAACGCTGGATTGAAGCAAGAATAAAAAAAAAAAAAATTAAAAAAGGGCCCCCCGCTCTCCTCCCTCGTCGCTGCGTTACATGAAAAACATTTTCAAATTGCACGCTGGCACAGATAATTCACTTATTCTGTGTAATTGGATGCTGACCGGGGTTAATATGTAGGGTGTCATTAAATGGAAATGTAGAGTTGTAAAGGGGGACTGTATGATACAGGGAGCCTTTTCTATAGGGCCGCCCCTATGGAGCTGATTGTGAGCTCCCTTCTTTCGAGCTGCCAGGGAGCGTCTTTATTTGAGGCAACTCAAGCATGAATTCTGCGAGGGGAAAAGATTGGGGACAGTTATATTCACTTCTGTTTGTTGCCCGGTTGAATGAAGTGACCTTTAAGATAAAGGCGAATCTCTTGAGCAAGTCAGGTGAAGAAAAGGCAGCACAAATAGGGCAGATGTGGTGAAAGGAACTTTTTAAATCCGACAGTGAAGGAGGGCTGCGGATGCTTAGCAGACGGTTGTTTGCTGGTAACCCTGCTCCGCCGCTACCACAATGCCACATGGGAGGAGGCGCTTGCTTGCTCCTTATTTTGATTCAAACAAAATTGAACACCAGGGAATTCAATTTTATTTTTAACTGTTGAAGGAAAAAAAGTCCTGTTATCCTCCAGAAAATGATTCTGGTCGGGGGAATGCAGCAGCACAATAATGCCGGGTAATCTAGAGACCGGTTAATTAAGTTGCTCCTTCAACCTCTATTCATGGGAAAGGCCTGTAATTAGTCCTCCGAAAGCAAAGGTATTTTCTTTCGGATGGATCAATTTGAATTCCTCCTGACTCCACTGGAGAACTCGGAGGCTCTGTGGCTTCAGGAGAGGCCTATAACCTGCATTCTCCCTGTGATAGCAACACTGTAAAAACCTGACCGATCTGTTAAACACGCCCTAAAGAAGCCCCAATTAAAAGCCGAAGAATGTGGATGTACAGTCAGTCATGAAAACAACTTTTTCAGCCGCGGCCCACTCCTTTTTCTTGTTGTCGCTCGGCAGTCTGGTGTCGGCTGGGCTGTGCCACGACTCACCAGCTCTGCCACCTACAAAGAGGGCAGACTCCGGGCTGCCTGGGTACTGTTGGTAAGGAAGTTAATCATATACCTCCGAGTAGCGCGACACAAGAAAAGCGGTGTTTGTAAACCTGCCCCCACGGCTCTGCCCATAATTGGCTCTACAAGTGACTGCCTCGGCTTCCTGTCAGCATTATATCTGTGTTCACACCAGCCCAGCTGGTAAGACATTTGTTCCTTGGAAACATGGCTGCTGTTTTGATCTTTGGACTGTGAAAGCAAAGTAGCTCTCACAATGGTGGTAATGTGGGGAGGATTTTCCAGGCTGTGGAGGAAGCCAGGCAAAAAATGTCCTGCTGCCTCGGAGTGAAGAGCAGCGCGTTGGTACTGCTGATGGCGCTCGCTTTGCTCTTTTGTTACACGTGTTTTAGGATGTTTAATCAGTGATTGTTGTTCACTGAAGGCTCAGACTGAAACACAATACACCTGTACAGCAGATGCACTTTGAATGGGGAGTTTATGTTGTTGTCTTTCTTCCTTTTTTTTCTCAAAGTAGTGGAAGAAGTCATTTAAAAAAAAAAAAAAGACTTGAAATCAGTGTGAAAATACTCAGTTACACGTAAAAGTCCTGCACTCAACATTTTACTTATTTTACTTATAAGAACAATGATGTGAAGCAAAAAGTACATAAAGTAAAAAATGCAAAATTCCAGTGAATGGAACTTAAGTAAAATACTTAAGTACTTGTTCTGTACTTGAGTATTTTAATTTTCTGTTACTTGTTTGTACAGTTTGGAGGCAGATATTGTACTTTTCAATTCACCACATTCATTTGATTGATTCAACTTTAGCTACTCATTATTTTTCAGATAACATACATTCATTTACTTTATTTGTGACCTCTTCGCTGTGTAGTTTAATCTGTAACCACCCACCATTATTCCATATGACGATTATATTTTTAAGACTGGAAAAAATGGAGTAAAAACAGAGAAGAGTAGAAACACACAGTCGAAAAATGTAACTACATCAAGCTTAATTTATTCGTCCCTGGTGGTAGATTTGTGTTTTATATGTTGTGCCTTAAACCTTGTGTTTATTTTAAATTCTGAATAACTTTAACATCACGTCTTACTTTGAAAACACAGAAACAAAAGACAGAACAATGACAAAAGTATGAAACTGACTCTCCCGGTGTGTTTGTGTCAGATCGTTATTAGGAGGCAACGAGGGAGCAGGAGTGGAACTTTGTTCTGAAATCGACACATGGCAGGAATCTGAGATTGAAACTGGAAATGTTAAAATACTGCTGGTGACACCTCGACGTGTGGAGGGATGTAACTTCCTGTGCAGCTGTCAAGAAACACTTCCCAAGCTGCTGCTGCTGCTGCTGCTGCTGTGTCGTATCTGCACCTCAGCTCTGCCTGTAGCTCTTGCAGGGAAAATGGAAAACAGTTGGAATATGCTCATAATTAATCATAGCAACCCTGAAATGAGAGCTTAATGATACATTTATGAAAAAAAAGGAACCATTTACTCGATACAGATTTTGATTTCAAAGCACGCTTTAATTTCGTTTGTTTCCTTTGGCTGCAGAAAACTACGTTTAGATACGTTCGTGTGACGGATGACGAATATGTTTTCTCTGATTGTTGATCAATACAGGATGCACGAGCCTTTGAATGTCGTATAACGTGTTTGTTGTTCTTCTGGAGGGCGCATGGCTCTCTGACAGATATCTTAGCCAGGTACCAGGAGGAATAGCTCAAGTTGCAGCCGGCTCGGCCACATGTGTTTGCAGCGGTTGCCCCTTCACGTAAAATGAAATGAATAATCGCTCCTCTTCGCTCCCTCGCCGGATGCAACGTACGGCCGAATATGACTTTCTCTGGCTGGTTCTCCCGTTTATAGACGGGCCTAGATTTGTTTGGGATTTTTGGGAAAACCACACTCTGATGAACATCCTGCCCGAGACATTTAATTGTGGCTGCTCCATTTTGCGCTCAGCTCGGCCTTTTTTAAGACTTGTTTATTCAAAAGAGTCCACATGTTGATTGTAACCCTGTTTTCTTGCTTCATTTTGGCCCCGGGGCACATTTTGAAAAAGGAGTTTTTTGACCTTTGATGGACTGTAAACAGAATATTCTGGTGGATGTAGTTTTAGATATATATATATATATATTTCTTAATTTGATCTAAATGATCAGAAACATCTCTCTGCCACCTGTGTCTGTATTTGCAGTCATTTAAAATCAACCTCTCTTTAACCCTCATACTGTTTTTCTGCTCCTCTTATCTTTGTTTACCTTGAGGTGGAGGCGGTAATAATGACAAGTGAGCACAAACAATACTTTGAATGCATGAAGAGAAACCTCAGTCATAAATAGCAATGTGTGCGTGTGGGGGGGGGGGGAGCTAAATATTGACTGTGTGACTCCACGCTGATGTCTCCTGTGACTGTAGGCCTTTGTCTTTTCCTCCGCCAGCGTGTGGTCGTAATTGAATTGTAAACAACACCCACCGTGTTATTATTTACTGCGCTATAGCTGCTCAAACCTTGTCGACCGGCCGCCTCCCTCTGCCAAACCCGGAGCAGGAGCTCTGAGTCACTTTGACGTGTTACCTAAAAGGCAGTGAAAACAATATATGGCCGGCTCATCCATAAGTCATGGCGTTTGGGGCAGCACCGGTGCATCCAACAGAAAAAAAAGGGGGCTTTATGAATGGCACGGAGTCTGTGAATGATAACGGTCATTAATATGTCCATTGAGGGTCACCACATTCATGCCACATATCAAATCCCCTTTGAATGAGATCAGTTCCCTCCTGTCAGAGCCCATTAGATCCGTCCCACAGCCCCAGTGGCCAGCTGACAGGGGAGAAACCCTAGCCCCGGCCTAGCACCATTAGCATTAGAAAATGAGCAATCAGCTGGAATGAAGCGCAAGAGGAGGAGGAGGAGGAGGAGGAGGAGGAGGGAGGAGGGGGGAGGCCTCGTCCAAACTTCAGTAATGATACCCAACGCAAAACGTAAGACCGTGTCAGAGAGGCATCCTGAGCAGCCCGCTGCATTGATCCTTCTACTGGAACTTTTTTATTTTAAATTCAAATGTTTAATCTGAATTCATCTCCTCCGTGTCTCCTCTTTACAGGCGGCAGGGATCCAACCGACTCCCTCCTTTCCACTGGAAAACGTTCCGACCGCTCATAGAAAATTGTGTTGAACCTCTTTGACTTTGCGAAATAATTGAGTTAAAACACTCGATAAAACATTAATTAGCTTAGCAGTCTGGAGCAGATAACATAGATAAAACCCTATGTAATTCATATTGATTAGAATATGCACATTGAGCGTAACCTCTTAAGACAAGTTTTCCTTATTAGATGGACACAAAGCCGAGGTCATTATTTGTACAAAGAAAGATCTCTTTAGATTTTATCTTTTCACATAAAAAGGTTTGATTGGATTTCTTTCTGAGGAAGCTGCACAATCTATTTTATTCTGGTTTGATTGTATTACCTCTTAATTAGTTTGTATATTGAGTAGAACAGGCCTTATTGATTTGAGGTGCATTCATTTGCATTGCAAAAATCCCCTTTAATCCAATATAATCTCATCCTTACTCAAACACAGCAGACTGCATCTTTGACTCACTCTTTTCCCTGCCTGTTTTCCGGCTCCTGCTATTAGCTGCTCTCGGGGTTCGTGGTAGAATTTAGCAATTCTTTTTCTGTGTTTGCAGCAAAAAAAAAAACATTTTTCCCTAAATCTGGCTGTTTATTTAAAGGTAGTTGCACTCAATTTATGTGCATTTCATGTGGGGAATAGCACGTTGTGTGTGGTAATTTATACGTCGAGCGTAATAACAAGCTGTAGTATTTTCATGTGGCTGTGTTGTGGGCTTTAATTTCGAGCTGTTTCAGTGAATGATTGGCGCTTGTAGGTGTTGTGTGTAAATCTGCTGCTGAACGCCCGTGGAGCCCCGCGGAGCCGTGTCACGCAGAAATCAGCGTTGGAGGCGTCAGATCCCTCCCACCCGTCCAGCGCACAGCAGCAGGCTTAACAATTCTCTGTAATTAACCTCACCTGAACTTTAATGGCCCACCTCCGGGACCGAGGGCCCCGGCTGTGTAAAATTACTGTCACACATGGAGCCGAGGGGGGAGCCCCTTGCCGCAGCGGGTGTGTTTCTGCTCAGACAACTGAGAGGGAAATGCACCCCTGTGTAACACCTAATACCACCAACACCATGTCAGAGGGGTGGAGAGGTGGGGGCCGCTGGCGTGGTGATGCTCGAGTGCAGGAGAGCCGTTTAAACATCTGAAAGTGTTTGTTTTATTCTTATTGTCTTATTGCGCTGCTGAGTCATCGTTGCACTAGTTTTTTTGTTTTTTTTTTGCATCTGCTTAGCTCTTTTATGTGGCACTCTTTTCTTTTTCTGTTCACGTACGATCACGACTGCTTTGCTAATACATTAATTTACCTCTGCTGGCAGGAACACAACACAAACCACTATATACACATTTTTTTCCTTGAATCCCAATCCTGTCGATCAGATGTTGACATATTTATTGATATTTATCTGTTTTGTTTTTTTTTAAATCAAAATCCAGCCAGTCCCTCTACATGAACAACAAGGGTCATTTATCAGTTTCCTCAGAATCAACTGATATTTCAGTGATGACTCATACAAAGTGTCTTTGATTCAGGTTTTTTTGGGGTTTAGACAACTAAACATCTCGGTTACTGCTCGAGAATGATGGATTTCATGTTTAGAAGAAACAAAGACCGGATTTTTAAACCATGGGAACTTTGTGTTGTGGGTTTTTAGGGAGAAGGACAGTCATCATTCACACTGACTGCGAGAGGTTTACCTGCCAGAATAATGCCAATATCCTGCAGCTCATCAATCAATGCTGTTATTCTTCTGCGTGTTCACTCGAGTGGTGCTACAGGCGGCGAAGGCCTCTGCTCATAACACACAAGTTAACTGTGAACAGGGAACCCATTTATAATTCCAAACACAGCAACATTTTATTTAATCTCTTAAAATATGATTCCCATGAAACGTACATTTCAAACTAAGTTAAAGGAGCACTGTGTAGCTTTGTAGAAGAAATTGAAAGTCAGAATTTTAATATTTACGATATAAACGAGTTAAGAATACACACAGATATTTATTTTTTCCAGAATTTCGTCAACAAACTGTTCTCAGAGGAAAATAAAGTTCCCAGAACACTGTTTGAAGCTAAAAGGATGGCAGGGTGCGCCACATATAAACAAAGTAAAACTGTGTTGTCCTTTAAGCTCAGTTTTTTTTTTTAAATCTTATTTTGTATAGGCATAAAAAAAAGACAGTCAGTGAAGATCTTTCTCTTCTGATTCAAATTTCTTCCCCCAAAACTACAGAATGCACCTTTAAAGTATTAAATGAGTTCACTAACTCGCAGGCTTGTTTGCCCACCTGCACCTGCTGACATTTATCCTATTAAACGTACATCATTGATAATATTCATTATGTTCTGTGTGTTAAATACATCTGCACTAACTTTGGGTTCGAAGGGACAGGAAGTGAGATTCAGGCACACATCATCTCTTCGGTCTTGAGTGAGTCCAGCTTTGAGCTTTAATTATATAATATGCAACATTTCTGGGTTAATATGTCTACAAAACCAACTCGGACTTTGTTATGTATTTTGTTAAGTTGTGTACTTTCATCATCCTAAATGCTTCCAACAAAGTTCAAACCCAGAGAAATTTGTAGTTTTATTGTTTTGATGTGTTTCATTCGGTCGCTTGTCAGCAGCAATACAGGAAACACCAGACGACCTGTCAGAGAAGGAGAGACGAAGCTGGCAAACGCGACTAAATGTAACTTGAATAAAACTTTAATCGGCACCTCGATCGTGAGTCATGTCAGATAGATTTTCACTGGCAGCGGCAGTTGTTTAACAATGAAGACAACAAATCCCATGATCCACCGCAACGTCATCAAACTCTTGTCTTTTGTTTTCATTGTTTTGACTGACTGACCCCCGCAGCAGCAGAACTTATGCTGAATATGATGTGATAATTTGAGTGATGTCATACTTAATCAGCCGTATTAGTCGGTCTGCGAGTGCAGCAGCAACAGAGCGCTCGCTGTCTGCTTAACAACACTTCGCCAGACCAGATCACAATCCTGCGGTCGAAGGCCTGCTGCTCTCTCTATCATCTTATCCAAGCCACTTCAGTAGTCCTCATACAACAGCTGCACGCAGCTACCGAGACATTTGGCAGTGTGAACATGTGCATGTTGAACACTGATCTGAATCCTGCTGTGTGGCATGTCTGAGCCCTGGGCTTTGGCGGAGCAGACGGGCGGGGCGGGCCGGCGGGGTAGATCTCTGATGGATACAGTGCAGTCTGAAGTCATCCAGTCACTCTGTGGCACACTGGAGGCAGCTTTTTTTTTTTTTTTTTCCGGCAGGGATGTTCTCACCATGTGTGTGTTCAGATGCCCAGTGGCTGAAAAAAAACACGCACACAGAGGGTTGAGTCACAGGATCAAACACTTGAAGTGGGCTCTGAGTTTACCACCGGGGCCTGATGTTTTATCAGCGCCGTGGTCCTCTGCCATGACTCAGTGATACGGACGGTGAGAAGGCCCCGAAAACCTTCTGCGAGGCTGACTCACTTAAACTTTTACTTCACGATGTTGTATCTCACGTTAGAGCGGTGCCAGATGGCAGCCGAGCATTACAGACGGGTGTGTCTCCCTCGATTTGTTTTGTTTATTCTTGTTCTCGGATAAAAACATAATGAATTTTATCTTGCATCTGGAGGATAGATTACATTTTTATATTATGACAAACGTATAAAAGAGAAATTCTCAACATGTACTTTGTTTTTTTAAACTTCTGTTAAAGGTGCACTATGTAGTTTTGCCCGAAGAGAACGAGAAGGATCTTCACTGATTCTTTTTTTTATATGCTTAAACAAACTAACTAAACAAACTGAATTTCATATAGTTTTACTTTGTTTATATTTGGCGGACCCTGCCACCTTTCTAGGTTCTTTCCTGTGAGAACAGCTTGTTTACTCAGTTATGGGGGAAAAAAAAGTTATTCCTCCAAAACTACGTCGTGTCCCCTTTAAAGTACACTGGAGCTGGAAAGAAAACAGCTGTATTAGCTTGTTTTTTCACGTCACCGCGGCGTTTTAAAGCACTTAAAGCCCGCAGATTAACATAAATTGATTAGCTGGTCGGGCAGCGAGCGGCGACAGCTCCGTCATACACATCAGCAGTATATGCAAAGTGACAGGCTGACAGGTCTGCACACATGCACACAAACACTGAGCCCCCTCTCGCCCACTGGCTGCTGCAATATCCCCCGAGCCGCTATCTGTCTGCCACTTGTATGAAGGATAAAGAGACAGGATGTGGGGTTGGGGAGGGGGGGTTGCTCGGGGCCTATGACTGAATGCGCCATCAATGGGCTTATTTTCATTACAGCCAAACAAATGTGTCACCCCAATCATCACACGGCTGATTTTATCCTTCTGTTACTGTAGCTCCACAAGCATTTCCTTTTGTGAGCGCTCGCTCCTGATAATCCCGCTCTGACAAAGGGGCCATGTGCCGCCGCAGAGTTCCATGACCAAAAATGTAAAACCAGTCGTTTCCACTTACATACTTTCTCAGTGATATCATACATAATGAAAGAGTGTTCGTAAGCACTATTGCTTGTTAAGTAATTCCTCTAATCCCATATGTTGCAACAACAGGTATTTAGAGGTAAACACTTACTGGAATTCGACTTGTTTTTGTGCGGATTGTTTGAGCAGGAATAAAGTCATTATTTAAACAACAAAACAAAGAAAAAAACAGCAGCTATTCACCCTGAAATATCCTTTTAACACTTTAACTAAAGTGTGATGTTCCATCTTAAAAAACAAGATCTGTTATGATCAGAGTTTAAAGGGTACATTTTGCACAGCAGATGAAAATGTGTTATCGCATATTTTATGGATTAATTGAGCAGTGTGAGGATAATTAACAGAGGCGCAGCTCTCTGTGGGACGGAGCCTCAGCGCTTTCAGCTGGGCCTCCTAAACCTGAGAAACTCCTTTATTCCACCCTTCACTTGCAGACTGACTCCAGCTTTACTGGGCTGGCCCGTCGTAAATTGGGTACTGGGTATCTTTTTACTCAGACGCTGCCTCGGCCCTGCCAGACTCGGTGTGGGGGCTACGCGGTGACCTTACCAGGTGAAAACAGTATTACTGCCGGTGTAAAATACACACAGCGGCAACCCTGCTGCACGGTGGTTTCTCTGCTGTTAACGTCTGACGTCTGGAGGGCAGCTTTCCAGAACCAGATATTCATTACAGGAATAAAAACTATTTGAAGAAATAAATCGCAAGTCAAATAACGGCTCCTTATGCATCATATCTGAAGCATGTTAATGGATAATTGTGCTGCTGGTGTCGGCGTGTATGTGTATTGATTCCACATCTATTGTGAATTATGGTTTTTTTGTTGAAAGCTGTGTGTTTTAGATATGCTGTACATGTAAAAGCCAAAACTGCGAACAAGTGCTGAAAATTTGCAATAGCTCACAAACTCTCAACTCAATTTTAAAAAAGAATAAATAAGACACTGATGATGATGTAATGCAGCTGCAGAGGTCATCGTACCTTTGTCCTGTTTGGCTGTTCGGCCCCGGGTGGACCAGTCTAATTAATAAATCAATCAATAGTTAATAAAAGTCACTTGAACTCTTACTATTGTGCCAGTTCTGCTGTTATTATTGATGTTGGTATTATAACTGTGATATAACAAGCAGTGACATTGTGAAATTTGAATCTTAAATCAAGAGAACTTTTATGATGCTGCTGCTGTTAATCTGATAATCGCTGGCGTAAGTAAATCCTGTCGTGCTGCTGATCAACCAGCGATGGCGTCATCATCATCATTGTTGACATTTCCTATCAATTATTGATTTGAGGAGAAACAATACCTTACTTTACCTTTATCATGTATTATTTATTCACTTGAGTATTATTTATTCAGCAGTTTGGTCACACTCTCTATGAAGCCTACAAGCATTACGAACATACTTATAATGTGTTGTAACGCACCTTTAAAGATGTATAATTGTAGTTATAAGCAGCAAAACATTAATCAAAATACATTATGGAGCATTTTATAATGACAGTCGATCATAGTGTATTAAAAGTGTCATAGCTGTATGACATTATAATCATTTATACGTCTGTATATTTATTATAATGTGATCATGAGCTGCTGCAGGTGGCTGTTGGGTAAAGTAATGAAATCACTGTGTTACAGGCAGATGTAATAGATTACAAGCTGGTCAAAAGTAACTATAAGTCGCAAGTGCAGCACACAAAATCCTATAAATCCTGAGTTTATTCACGAGTGCTTATAACTTATGGTTATACAATGTCATAGGTGCATTATAATGCGTTAGAGGGATGTTCATGATACGTTATAATGCAGTATAGCCATTGGATTCATATTCAGATTGTACTTGACTTTCAGCCAGAGTTGGGTCAAGCATCATCGATCTGAGGGTGGGGTTGGCGTAAAGGTGAAGGAGGAAAAACGCTCAGAGAAACAAATTGACCCTCCACGCCCCCTGTAGCTGTAGAAATTCAGTGTCACGACCCCGGTGGCTTCTGTCGCGGCCGGTGCTTCTCCTCAGAGGTGTAATCGAGCCACAGCGTAAGGATCCACAGAGATATGATACTGTTCTGCGTCAATAATTGGACACGGGTGTATTTGTGTCGCTGACAGTTAATATATGCACTTAAACCAGCGGTGCATAATGCATACTGTCACTTGACAAAATGGCAAAAGATATACTCCAGATCAGATTCGGAATATACGGCCGTCTTTGTAAGGATATGACGCCCAGTTTGAATGTTCGAGATCATCCATCACCTCCGTGCGTGACGCGTGGCGCAGGTCTGCCGTGTTCTCCTTTTGAAGAGCGTATCAAGTGAACACTTACTTGGAACTATGAG
Source organism: Diplodus puntazzo (assembly GCA_963678695.2). NCBI lineage: Eukaryota > Metazoa > Chordata > Actinopteri > Spariformes > Sparidae > Diplodus > Diplodus puntazzo. Next base: position 5,082,612 of record OZ023155.1, on the reverse strand, counting down.
GAATGTGGCACTGTGGTGTCCAGCAGACTGCAGCGTCTGGAGGAATGTGCCAGAGTGTAATCTGTTCTCTCCCTTAGCAGGTAAACGTCCCCCCCTTCTTACAAGGAACCTGTTAGGGCCTTTTCACCAGCTTGTAAACCCACCTCAGTCCTGTCTGGGAGACCTTTTTGTTTGAGCTCCAAGCTCCGTGACTGAAATCGCTCCTTAAGTTGTAATAAGGGAGAGTAGTAACAACAAATGATGCTGTTTTTGTGTTGCTCAAAAAAACACAGGCTGAGAGTCAGTGAGCAGAAACAGAGCCGTTAGTGTGAGTAACACTGCAGTGATGCTGCAATAAAAGCTGCAGGATACAAGAAGGTGCTTCTGTTAACAAGGAGAAAACACAAGTGTTGCACAGTGACACGAACGGCATTCTTTGTTATTTCACCATTTAACTCAGCTAGTGTGTGTGTGTGTGTGTGTGTGTGTGTGTGTGTGTGTGTGTGTGTGTGTGTGTGTGCGCATTTAGCCAGATGTCTGTTTCTACACAATGCCTCACTGTGGAAGAGCCTGATATTAGATATAAAGTTGACATTCGTCGGCAGGATAACAATTCAATTCAAGTGTATTAATGTTAATTTAATAAGTACATTATTCAAGTACTGTGAATAAGTACAATTTGAGTTACTCATACTCTACTTTTTGTGCTATTTTATACTTCTACTTCACTACTTTTTGGAGGCAAATGTAATGAGTTTCTTTGCAGGTTTGATGCTGCATCAGAGCCAAAGTAGCCCACTTTTAGATGAATTTAGTTTATTGGCAATCGGATTAAAAGCAAAAACAAAACACTGATTCTGATAATCAAAAAAATGCTGAATGGTTGATAAATCAGCCTATAGTATAGAGTGAATACTGTACATGTACTTATACTTTCAAATTACTTTAACCTACTTACTTACTGCCAAGACATAATTTCATACCTTTATTGGAACATTTGTCAACCTTTGCAATCTCTAATTAAATTGTCCCTTTAAAGGGGCACTATGTAGATTTGAAGAAGAAATTCAAACTCAGAATTTTAATATTTACAATATTAATGAGGTAATGATACAAACTCAATATTACATAATGTACAAACAAAATATGTAATGTCAAAAAATGTTTTCCATAATTTAATAAACAAGCTGTTCTCAGAGGAAAAAAACGTCCCAGAACACTGTTTGAAGATAGAACGGTGGCAGGGTCCGCCACAAGTTCAACAGTATGAAACTGCATTCAGTTTATTCAGTCATGAAAACAAAGAAAGTTTGTTTATTTTGTTTGTTTAGGGCAGAAAAAATTAGTCAATGCAGATTTTTGTTTTTTCGCTGATTGAAATTTCTTCCCAAAAACTACATAGTGCACCTTTAAGTAGTTTTTAATATATTTTTATACGTTACTTAAGTGCCGCTCGTATCGGTGAATTTCACTTGTACTGTAATATTTTAACAGGATATCTTCTTTTACTGAGCTTTACACCGCTGTTTATTTCATAGGCTTTCGGCATAATTTGGTTTTAATGTACGCTATTTTTCTGTTCTACGTTGAAATGACGCGTTCTCACTTTAACGGTTATTCACTGTGTTGGTAAATATGTTCCTGTGAAAGAAAAAAAACCATGAGGGGGGAAAATTCCAGCGGTAAATCTCTTGTTTACGGACAAGAAAAGACAAACTGAAATTGACAAACTGTGGGCTTAAAGTAACTTTTCACACTTTTTTAAAAAATCTTATATTTTTATTTTATGTTGTTTTCCTTGTTTAAGTTGGACGCAGGCTCCACTTCTTCTGAATGGACACACAGATGCAAACCTCCATCATGGACCAGAGCCAGAGCTGCGGCAGCTTTACCTGTATTTTCATGCCCGACACCTCCCGGCCTTCTCCTCTGTGCTCACACACACGCCCGGACTTTATGTCATTATTTGAACAGATAATTTCTATTTGTTGTCTCTGCCTTAAAGTATCCAGGTCTCTGGTTACAGCTAAGCCCCCCTGTCATGACTTGTCGCTTGAGGGACGCCATGATTTATCGACAAGGTAAACAGCTTATGAATGAGACCTAAGCTTTAGTTATACAGTTTACAACATTTGAGTAACCACAGGAGGTTTATGTACACACACTTTCTCGAGGCTACTGTTAGGGGAGAGAATGAGGTTGCCAGCCTCATCGCATGTCGAGGGAAATTCCTCAATGTCTTAATTGTAAGCCCGTAAGATTAATTCTGCGTGCACAGTTGCTTGTGTAAACGTTTCAGGGTGACGCTGAGACATTTTTAAACAAGTCCCAAGCAGCGTGAAGGGGGACGGGGGGATTGTTTACAGCAGTACCTGCAGCATATTCGCCCGTCGCGGTCCCGCCTGTGAAGCTGGACTTCCCGAGGACAAGTTGGTTCCTTTGGTGAAGAAAAAAAAGGGAAATTAGGGAAGGAACAGAAAAACAAAACTACAGAAGGAAAATTATCACATTTTTATGATTATCTAACAGCTATTTGTACAATTTCCCCTCACGAACTGCTGAGTGGTTTATTTATTATCTATATTTATTTTGCTTCCCTGGACATGGCATCAAGGAGTTGGAGGACGAATATGATGCCGATAAAATAACTTTCTTTTTCTCCTGTGCATTGACGACTTTCAACAGAAGTCCTTAAAACTTTTAATTTTCTCGGCTGCTCATTTTTGTCAGAGAAGGAATTTGGCGCAAAAAGCGAAAATACAGGATTTGCGGTTGTTATCGGTTTTTCTTCCGTGGCTCAGCGTGCACACAGAGGAGCAACCAGCACATGTTTCAGTGCCTAAGGTGAAGCAGAGGCTGCTATTGGCTAATGATTGACCAGTTAGTGCTCTTTTCCATGTGCACATGGGAAGTCGACTCAAAGACATGCAGCAGGGAAAAGGTAGAAATTGTTGCTAAAAGACAAGAACATTATTTAATAGTTTTCGGTCAGGATGTGTGAGTTCGGGCGGCTCTTATGCCAAATAAATCTTCCATCAATTATGAGAAAATACTTGTGTGTTTTTTTCTAATTTGGTAAAATGCTGGAAATGCTAATGCTCTCACTCAGGTGTGGGAAAAACAAAACAAGTCGTTGTTGTAAGGTTGATGTTTCTTTCTTATTTTCACACCGGTCCCTTCTGATACCTTATCTATGTGCTCACAGGATTCTTGCACATATTTAAACACAAGAAGAAAAAAAAAAGAAATAGCTCTCTTCCTGTTGTTGTTTTGTGGAGGCTTGATTTTATTCAAGCCTCAGGAAGTGGAATAATTTCAATGCAGATGTTTTTCACTGTAAACAGACGTAGCGATCTTAGGGGGGAGTCAGAGATGAAAGCGGGGAGAGTGAGGAGTGTTTTCCAGAGGTGGAAAAGCGGACTGAAATATTTTTTACCCGGGCAGCGGCGGCGGCGGCGGTGGTGGTGGTGGTGCTTCATTTAAATTCTAATTAAAACAAAGTGAGGGAGTTTGTCCGGAGAACGGCTCGGGTGAGAGAGAATTACACGTGTTAGTTGAGAAAACTTTGGCGAGAACTCAGGAGCTCCGTAGATTAACATTAAAACCAACATTCTGATTCAAAATAATACGGCGACTCGCTGACAGGACCGGGCCTGTAAACGGCTCCTGAGCTCTAACCAACCAAAGCTTGGATTCATTTCTGTGCCACAGATCTAAAACTTCACTTAAGCAGATGAAATGAATTATTAAAATATTACTCAAGCTGTAAATTTAGCTTTAAACACAGACTTTCTCATTAAAGGTGCACTACGCAGTTTTGGGGATGACATTTTAATCAGAGGAGAAAAATCTTCATTAACTCATTTTTATGTCCGAACAAACTAAATTAACAAACTCTTTGACTAAATAAACTAAATTAACAAACTGACCTTAAAGGACAAAACAACTTCATACTGTTTTATTTTGTTTATGTGGCGGACCCTGCCACCTTTTTAGCTTCAAACCGTTTTCTAGCACCTAATTCTCGTCTGAGAACAGCTTGTTTATTCAGTTTTTGTAAGACGACAATTTCTGAGTTTGTATTACCACCTCATTAATATTGTAAATATTAAAATTGTGCATTTGAATTTCTTCTCTAAAACTGCATAATGCCCCTTTAAAGGGATAGTGTATCAATCAAGGTCGAAATGTGTGATTAGAATAAGTTATTGTGCACGTTAAGTCTGTTAATTCTGTAAATTAGACATTGCAAAGGTCGATCAGGAAGTTTAAGCCAACAAGTTGATAACTTATTTCAAAAGCAACGTGTAGCAGACACATCGGAAATGCAATAATTCTGCAAAGTTCTAACATTACTGCTACCTCGAATATACTCTGGATGAATAATAATTAAACAAAAACGTGCACATTAGCTGATAAACATTGCGGTACCGCTGATACCGAATGAAAAATGATGCAGCCTTTAAGTTGAAGATTAAACTCGGATCCGAAGCCATTTTCATGTGCCGAGGTGTTATGGTTAAATCAACAAGCACTAACCAATACGGCCTGGCCGAGTGCAAACAGAGCAGCAGCCTCATTTGATTAATGAGCTGGCATGATGTAACCGGGGGGGGAGGAGGTTAGTGCACCTGGTCGTTTACACAGTTTTTCATTCATTTGGAAAAACGCTGCGTTTGTGGGTAGCGAAAGCAAAAAAAAAAAAAAAAAAACAGACACGACTCGGAACTGTAAATTTTCTAAATAGCCAAATGATTGAGTTTCTGCTAATCTTGGCACCGACCTTTCACAATAAATGTCAATCTTTTTTGACAGAAATATAGCTTATAGGTCACGGCCTGCTGGCACACACACACACACACACACACACACACACACACACACACACACACACACACACTGTTAGTTTCTGGATGCCGTGAACAGATTGTGGGACACGTGACGGTCCTCTGCTCATCCTGACATGTTGTCGAGATTCATGGTGTTCAACCGGCCGCTAATATCGCGCTGTCATATATTGCTTTTTATTCCTTTTGTCTTTTGTCAGTGGTCATCAAAAGGTCAGGGAGGTGACGTGAAGTTGTAAAATGGCCCGAGCGGGGCTGACCTATGGCTGCCTGAGCATTCCTAATGCAATAGCGAGGCCCGCGGGCCCGGCCTGCCAATACCGGCCTGATTATAACGAATCAGGTCCCTCTTAACACAATAATGTGATCAATTTCTCATTCCACTGAATAAATAACATGGCAGATAGGGAGCTCTGCGTGACCCGCCGTTAACCTCTCTCCTCATTATTCATATCAGGGCCTGAAAGGAGAGAGGGAAGGAGGCAAAGGGAAGAAACAGGTCAATTTGAGCTAATTATTGGTTGGACAGAATTACTTTGCTAAATGCTTCTGATTGGATGGACGTCCTGGGACTCTTTTTTTTTTTTTATGACATCTGCTGCAAGTACAGTCGGTGAAACTCTGGACCTGCTTCTCTTTCCTTTGGGGATTTACAAGGAGCGACAGATGCTTTACTGTTCCCAAAGCTAGTGGTAGCAGCCCACACATACATCCACAGCAGCCCCGGCCAGGCCGAAGCTCTGCGGAGTAACACAATAGGCTCGCTCCGACTGCTTTCTCCCTGCTGGGTGCTTGATCTGTCCGGCAAGCGGTTAACATGAGGACACTTGGTAAAATACCCGGCTCAACCAGGTTCACAAAGAAGTAGCAACATCGGCGGCGCTAATGGGACCATAATTAGCCCTGTCAGCCCTGCATCATACATAAGAGGACTCCTCTCTGACACGTTTGAGCTCCATAAATCTGGACGCTTCTACATTTACTTCACGTAGGCAGCGAGCCTTCAATCTTTGTTTTCCGGGCCTCAGTAACAGAGCCCGCTCGGAGCAGGCAGGATTTCTCTCCGCGGTGTAACCGGAGGCCGCCCGCGCATCTGTGGCGCGAGCATACGACACTCGGAGGCGACGCTTTGAGCTTTACACGATACCCAGTCGAGCTCGACCGGGAGGATGTGACACGCTCATCGCTCTTCATTTATTTACCTGTGGGTTCTTCTTCTTCTTCTTCTTCTTCTCCCTTTTTTTTTTTTTTTTTCCTTTTTTGTCACAGCCCTACTGAGGCTGTGTGCGCTTCACCTGACACCCAATATCTAGACCTATTGCTTTCATCTCCTCCAGTATTGGTCTTCACTTATCTCACTCTCATCATCTAACTTTAATCAAGCAAATGGATGCATTTAAATGTTGCTAATTTCACTTTGGTAATTGCCCCGGTGTTTAATTAGGGTTTGATCAAAAGAGCATTTTAAGGTAATTCGAAAGTTACCGGTTGCAAACTTCCACAAAGTCGGTCACGCGTCTTTAACGACCTTGACATGAAAAATAACCGTAGAGTGAATCAGGTGTGTTGCATTTTTGCTGCAAGGGAGCCGGAGAGGCCGAGGCATTATCTCAGCCAGTGTATGTCCAACGACTGATATCCCTACAGTGTGTCTTAATGCGAAATACGAAATAATTACTAATCTGATTTTTAAACGGGCGTTGTGTAGCTTTGGAGAAGATCTTCAACTCGGAATTGTATTATTTACAATATTAATGAAACTCGGAAATAGCTAGAAGCTAGAAAGGTGGCAGGGTCCGCCACAGTTTGTCAGTTTGTATATTCAGTCATGAAAACAGAAGAGAGTTTGTGTATTTAAAGCATGAAAAATCAGCCGATAAAGATTCAAATTTCTTCTCCACAACTACACAGTGCACCTTTTTTAAAGTGAGGTTAGCGTTCGGACCCAGCAGATGTCTGCATCATGCTACTTTATATCCAGCTCTGCACAGTAGATCCCCTCTCGTCGGACCTGATGGCGTTAGCATCTGGCCACATGGCTGAATCTCTCTATATCTCTCTCGTCCACCCCTCCCTCCCTCCCTCCCTTCTTTCTTTCTTCCTTTCTCTACTTTTCCTCTCCATTTCTGTCCGCATGATTCTGAAGCATGTCGGGCCTGAATGACGTCGCCGAGGCCCCCATTTTTATTTAAGCCATTACAGTTCCTGGGAGCGTATCAGCAGGACGGGGGCGGCGGTGGTGTGTGTGTGTGTGTGGGGGGGCTCAGTTCCACATGAGAGGACTTCCTCCTCACCAGGCAGTGTTTAAAGAAGAGCAACAGGTGGCTGCTGGCAGAGGGAACCTGAGGCTAAGTGGATGTCAAAGTGGAATAGCGGCTGAATCACGGCTATTTATTTGACCCTCCTCACATCTGCACTCTTCCCCTCCGAGAAGGAAGGGGACGACGGGGAGGGGAGACGAGCAAGAGGGGGCGTTTTTTTTTTTTGTTTTTTTTTTGTTCGGCTCCTCTCCACAAGTTAATGTGAGGCGGTGGGGATGTCTGGGAGGGTGAGGGGAGGGTATAGGGGGAAATTGTACATGGTATTAATTACAGCCCTGTGTTCACATGGCCGCTCCTGCTATGTGTTTATGTATGGAAGTAACATCATGTGCGCACAACATGAAGAGGGTCAGCGGGATGGAGGTGTTTTTCCACGTGGTGAGCGAACACATCCTATTAATTCACTGACGTTCACATTAAGCTGCCTGACCCCTGGTGAGATGAATCAGGGAAAGGACAGATGTGGAAGAAGAAGAAGAAGAAGAAGAAGAAGAAGAAGAAGAAGAAGAAGAAGAAAAATACAATCTTTAAAGGTGCATGTAGTTTTGGGGGAGAAATTTTAACCAGTGGAGAAAACTTGATTGATTTTTTTGGCTTAAACAATCTAAATAAACAAACTGATCATTAATTACAACACAACTTAATACCGTTTGGCTTTGTTTACACTGGCGGACCCTGCCACCTTTCTTCATGTCATTTTTTCCTCTGTTGATTTAGTTATGGAAAAAATAAATATATCTGAGTTTATATTATATCCTCATTCATACTGTAAATATCAGAATCGTTAGTTTGAATTTCTTCTCCAAACAACATTGTGCTATTTAAAAACTTTTTTTTATAAGTGTTGAAAACCAAGACATAACACAATTAAAAAAACACGAAACATCTAAAAAAAAAATTATATTTTCTAATTTAATTAAATGTCAAAATTGACTGTAAACGCCTGTATTCATGACATCATCTGTTTTTTCAGCCACTTGGGGGCGGCGGAAAAATAGTCACGGACTCAACGGTGACATATCACAACATTTAACGTTGATACGGTAAACTTGTCAGCGAACAGTTGCGTAGTTTTTCATCCTGTAGTTAGAAAACAACACTGGCATTTATTTGGAGTCAGTTCTTCTCGTCGAATAATCACTCTCTTTTCGCTGCGTCTGTTCTCCACAAGCTCCTGAGTGACGTATCTGGCTCTTTAGCTGCTAAATGCTCCACCAACCTCCACCAGCCAGTTGCAACTTTGGTCTGTCTGCTGGTGGGTTTTGTGCTCTGGAGTGTTTTCCTTTTGTTTTGTTTTTTTCTGAACACAGCAAACCATGACAGTAAAGTTGCAGGCCGGCATACAGACTCTCTAAACGGCGCCCGCCTCGAGGGTTACTGGCAGTGAAAAGAGAACAGTGGCCAGGTCTGGGAAGGATCCCTGCGTGTCTTTCCTGTTGGCCTCAGTTTTTCCATGCTGTTATCAACCCAGCTGATAATGCGGAGCTCCGGGCTCTTTTTCTCAGGACCCACAGCACACTGCCACACATTCTGATGGCGTGACACAGACCTCCGCCACAGAGCCCCCTCTGTCTGAAGCAGAGCACACTGCCAGGCCGAGGCCCGCAGCTGGTTCGCATATTGGTGGAGGACTCTGCCAGTCTGACTGCTATTACTGATATCTGGGGATGTGTTGGTGTGTGCCGCCCTGGTCGCAGGTTTTAAGAGTTTATTAGAATGTCCATAAATACTTTTACATACGCAGACAAGTTGAGGGAGACAGATCAGGTGCAGGAAGGTGCAGCGATAGTCCTGTTAGCCACATTACACATTAAGAAATATGACCATACACAGTTTAATTGTCCGGAAGTTTCTCATATCTGTTATTTCTTTTAACTCCCATTATTACTTAAGTAAAATATAACTACTTATTATATGTCAAAATTTTAACCATAATTAACTGCATTGTGTAAATACAGGGTCAGCTATTTATTTCTGTCTTCTTTATTTTTAAATGGGTCAAATCAACAAAACCAAAAAAAAAGACAGAAACATTTGAATACTTTCAAATACTTTTTGGTCAAATCAGGAAATGTTTTGCTTTGCTGGTGAACACAATGCTGATTACTACATTTCCCTGTTTACCACATGGGTCGGCATGGCAACCGATACATAACTGCACAACACATCTTGGACCAATCAGACTGCTCGGTTGAATCAGATTACTCTGTTGAAAACAGTGTTTCTCGTAAAAAATATTTACAGAGGCATTACAGAAAAAAAGGCAACGGAATACGCGCAGATTAGAGGTGATCAAGTGATTAAGGGCTGTGATCTGAATATTGTTCACTGTAATTTATATATATTTCTAAAAGTCTAGGGTTACTTCTTGACAATGCAGCAATAACAAGTAATTATAAGTAATGTTTGCTTATAAAATAATCATTTCTGCTGTACAGTTGCTGTTTTATGATGTCAGAATTCAACATTTCCAGACTTGAAGCTTTATATTTCTTTTTTTTTATAAATATGCCAAGCTCTGACTGATAGGTTATTGATTCGAGGGTTTAAGTTATATATAGTGACTTTTTAATTGCTGCATTAACAGTGTTAATGAATCATTCTCCACTGCTATGGCCCGCTGCCTTTCCCTCCGTATCTGTAACGAAGTGGGAGGTAGCTCCCAGACTGAGGCACAGTAAAGTTTATTAAACACATCAGCTGGTTTGCAGCAGACCATTACTGAAATGTTATATTCCAGCAATGAGAGATCAACAAATAGGACTGGGAAATAACAAGCAAGGGGACTTTGGTCTTTTAAACCAGAGAGCATTATGCAAACTTTGAAGGAGGAATTTATTAAATCCCTTACAACAACTGAGGGGCTCTATATTTAACTTTGCCAGAGCACTTCGGACAAGTATTGGCTGTGGTTTCCAATTGGCTCCGAGAGCAGTCTGGTGGCTGCGAGGCAAACTTCTGGAGTCCCCCCGGTTCCCTAAAATGAAACAGCTGCATGGTGTGACACAGTGAGAGCGGTGGGGCGTAGGGAAGGGAGGAGTTTTCATGAATGAAGTCAGCGGGGAAGGGGGAGGAGAGAGGAATCTAGCTCGGGGCTGAACGCTACTACGTAGGTGTGTCATTAAAAGGGTTTGGGGGCGTACAAAGTATGGGTGTGGACTCAGACATGGGTCATATAAGTTCAGTTTGATTCATAGTATAAGAGGGGGAAATGGTGTTGTTGTTTACACTGGCTCGGGGTGCACAGCAACCCACTGTGTAATTTGTAGTGTAGTTTGCACAGATCTGCCCCCAGGGAGCCATGAGAGGCCGTCCTACATCGGCTTTTTCCCCCCTCTGCCAGAGCCCTGCGTGTCCCTGCACTGCACAGCCGACAGAGACAGACCAGAGCACCACTTGGACCACGCAAGGGGATATTAAAGTCCAAACGCTGAAATTAAACTTCAGAGTCTCACTTTAGATGAACCTCCAAAGCTATCTAGCAGCCCCACGTTGAGCTCGGTGCCAGAACAATATCTGTATAATTAATAACCACAGGATGAAAGAAAGAGAGAGAGAGAGAGAGAGAGAAATCCACTTCGCCAAGCAAAACCAGAGCCATGTGTAAGACTGTATGGAGCGTGCACACATTGTTTGGATTGGTGAAAAACAAAAAAAAATGCACCATAAAATTCTTTCTGCTGAATCTGTGGAAAATTGCGGAGGAGCAACACGCTCTTTTTCTGCGTCTACCTGTCCAATCAGCGGCGGGAAAGCTGGGCAGGGGGACGGCATCCAGCTGGTGTGTGAGTCACAGTCCAGCCTGATAATTGTTCTTTATTATCATAACTATCCTCCAAAAAGTCTTAATTTAAAGAATTAAGAAGTTCACTCTTCAAAAAAAGGATGTGAAAACCGAGAGCTATCCATCCATCCTGCATCAAACACATCCAGTACTTTTCCCCTCATCCTGCATTAGACTCGCTCCATTGGTTTTTCTACACCGAGCAGGAAGCTGGGGAGCATTTTTGCACCTTCTAATTCATGTAAATACACAGCTTCTCTCTGAAATGCAGCCAAAATTCAACTTTAGTCCCTATAATGCAGGTCTTCAGCGATGGTTACATCTGCATCACATATGCCAACGGTACTCCTCGGTGGCGTGAGTGCATAGCTTACATTTTTAGGATGGGTGGTCTTAGTGGTATTTTAAACCATTATTTTTATTAACCTTGGCATTCTTTGCACCCTGCTTGATCCCCTTTTTTTTCCTCCTTAATTTCTGTCTTGTTGTTTAACTCCCTCGCAAACCCTCTTGCTGCTTTTTAATCATTTAAATATGTAAAGAAATCATAACTAAGCTGAAATGATCCGTCGAGCCACACGTGAACTTTCTCGCCCGCAGTCGCGTTTTTGCTCGGCGCTCTTTGCTGCTGCTCCTCGCTGCTGTGTGGCCATCTATCTCACACCCCTTCCTCGAGCTCTCCTGATCAATATGGTGAGCCAGTGGTCATCATCACTCATTGGGAACTGACACACACAAGTGCATGTGTACGCGTGTACCCCCTCACACACGCGTACACGTCCGTGGCCTTTTAAACCTCCGTATCTCTGAGAGTAAGCAACGGGACGCAGCCCGCAGAGCACATAATCCATCTGGCTTTGATTAATGGATTTAACATCCATTTTCAGACCCATACAATGCCCCTGTATGAATTTTATCAGAGTACAGTGACAAATAGCGGTTCTGTTCTCTGCTTAAGAGCCCTCATTGTTCCTCTGACGAAGACTCATGCAGATGTCACCGCCTCGGCCAGACTGCCCAGTGACTTGCTTAGAAATATAAATGTAACGGGCTGTAGTCTGACATCATTGTCTCAACAATATAGATGCCTATTTTGTCAGCACATAATCAGTATAAATGTATGACTTGATACTATTTTGCCAGAGAATAATATCCAGGCTGTGTCCCGGAGGCTGTGTTGTAATGGTGCACGTGTTCACTCGCGAAATAAAAATGTCAGCATTTCTGTTTAAATAAAAGATGTCGTGTCATCGTGTGATTCTACACGACATGCAGACTGAATACAAACCCAAAAAGACTCAAAGTTAACTGCAGATATGTGTTTATATGTGCACATGTATGGATGGATGTGAGTACTAATTTACCTTTTGCTCTATAATGCACCTTTTTCTTTACGTATAAATAAACCCATGAATGAAAATTCAGTCATTATCTACTTCACCACCATGTCACTGGAAAGTTGGGGGAAGTTTTGAATTCCACAAAACATTTCTGGAGCTTCACGGCGAAACAGTGTCGCAGCATTTTCTTTAACAACTGAAGTAGATGGGGACTTGTTTTAAAAAATGTTTTTAAAAAGGAATAACTGCAAGTAACATAAAATGACTCCATACAGCTTGATCTAAGTATCTAACAAGCCAACCGATGTTAAAAGACGTTCTTTGCTTTTTGTAAAGCTGAAATCTTCACTGTAGCTGCTAAGCTAAAAGTGTTAGCAAGCTCAATTGTATGTCCCAGGTTTAAATGTTGTCTTTTCAGAACAGTTTGGGGTCTCCGGGCTTTCAGAGACTTGGATTACACCAGACAAGCTGTCCGGAGCCGTTAAATTTTCCTTTTTCAGTAGTTTGTTTTAACATTTAAAACAATTCCCCATCTATTTCAGCTGTTTTAAAGAATGTTCCAACACTGTTTTGCTGTAAAGCTCCAGAAAAGTTTTGTAGACTACCAAACGTCACCTGACTTTGCACTTTCTCTTTCACAGTCACATTTTGTGGTCTGTTTCTGTAGATGAAACCTATAGCCTTACTGTATGTAATAAAAAAAATGAGATAAATAAGCTGCACATTTAGTTGGCATCCTCTCAGCATTCATTTGGAAAGTCGCAGCGTTTAGCGCGGCACCGTCTTTACTGTCACCGTTACTCCGAGCCAGCTGACTGTAATATCAGTAGACTATGAAGCACTGATCAGGATGGCATGACCGGCTCCCGGATCTGGGTGTCCTGGCACTGAATAATGTAGCTTTTTCCTCTGAGGGCCCCGTATCCTTCGGGCCCTGTCATTGAAGATGCCCTCTCATCTCATCTCTCACTGACACATGGAAATGTTCTCCAAGTAAGAGTTTACATCACTCTGAGAGGCTCGCTGATGAGGTTTTTACAATGGTAAACGGCCTGGCCTAAGTGGCGTGCGTCTCCCTCTGAGTACGTCTCCTGACTGTCCTCCTAATGACTCAGAAAATATGCACGCTGCTCCATTTATGGGCAGTAAAAACAGCCATCCAGCCGCATGCTAACAGACTGTGAAGAGCGCCATAAAAACTGTCTCCGTCATATTCACTTACAGCGCAGTTGCAGACTGGCAGCTCGGCTTGGCTATCATAACATCGAGGAGGACTGACTGTCACCGAGCTCGGCGGTGCCTCTCTGCCCGTCACGAGCAGCCAAACATGAAGTAAAACAGCAGGCGTGCCCTCCGCTGCTACAGAGGGTGACATGAACTAGCGGCCCCGCACATAGGAAGTGACATAAACAAGCAGGCCCCAGAGAGGAGGGCCATCAGTGGCGATGATGAGCGACTCTCTGGATGCTCCTTGACATGTGTGGCTGCAGCAGCGAGGAAGGAGGGAGGGAGGGAGGGGAGTGGGCGTAGGGGTTGGGGTGGTGGTGGTGATGAAGGCGGGTGTTGCGGGGGCAAGCGGGAGAAGTGTGCGCACGACTGCATTATCCGGCTGATTTAGTTATGACAGCTGGTGCCCAAGAGGAACGCAGCAGTAGGGGATAGGATCGCCCGGGCTGCAGACAAATGATGATGAAGAGATCACTTTAAAGAACAATCTCCATAATATTTCATGCTCGCTCGGCAGCTCCCAGGCAGCCCGGGCTGCAAGGCTAACTGCTCTATCAATTGATTTGATTCACTGCCGGAGCTACTCCTCGCACATAGTATTTCAAATAAATGACACAGCAGATAGGAATGATATCTACATCAATATTAACCCTGAAAAGAACTAATGGATGCCGGCTGCAATTTGCGCTATATCCTGAGTAATGCTTGGGAGGCAGAAGGCAGGTGATGGAAGAGTTATAACTCAGGCCTTTCCTGTCTCCCCCGCCCTCCCACCCCCAAGGCACAAGAGGATACAATTTGACCTACACCCCGCCCCACCCAACACAAATATACAAGCTACATCTTTCCTCCTCCCTAGGCAACCATTTGTTTTTGTATTTATAAAGCACATTATGGCAGACTAGGCTAAACTAAACCATCTCTCAGGCTTGTGGAACACAAAAGCAGTTTATCAGATAAATCACCCTTGACCAGTTAGCTATTAGAGCAGCCAGGAAGTGGAGCCGGGGCACGTATGGTGCTTATAACGATAGCATAGTTGCCTTTTATTAATGCGCGGACATGATGCATGCGCCTGTGTCGCGGTGGTTTAACATGGCTCAGCACTCTTTAACCTGATCCCACTTTCTAACCTGCTGTATTATGAATTCAGATCAGGTACCTGGATGGACGTACAGATTATTCCTGATAACCGACAGACCACAGCGGCTTTCCATACAGGAGGCAGAACATGTTGCTGTGAGGTTCATCTTTTACAAGTTTAGACATCTGATCTGAGTGTACCAAATTAACAATTCTAATTGATTTTTATTTAATTGACATGCACTTTTTTTATCCACTTAAAGGGGCATTTTGTAGTTTTGCAGAAGAAATTCAAACTCTGAATTTTTATATTTACTGTTTTAATGAGGCGATAATACAAATATTTATTTGCTATAAGCTAAATAAGCAAGCTGTTCTCAGAGGAAAATAAGTCCCCCAGAACACTGTTTGAAGCTAGAAAGGTGGCAGGGTCCGCCACATATAAACAACAACAACAAAAAAACAGTCTGAAATTGTGTTGTCCTTTAAGCTCAGTTTGTTATATTCAGTCACGAAGACAAAGAGACTTTGTTTAAGCATAAAAAAAAGATCATTCTCTTTTGCTTCTGATTAAAATTTCTTCCCCCCAAAATTACTTGGAGCACTTTTAAAATACGTACCGGTCTCATTGGGGTATTTTATTCATTGTTGCGTGCTGCATGTGGGTGGCAACCCTTTTGCGCAAAGGCGATGCCGGAACATTCATTAGCCTGGATGATGTGCACTGAGTAGCTGCTGATCACTCCTGTCCCTGATATCTGACCCCTGCCCTAGAAAGAGGAGACTTCCACCACACACACACACACACACACACACACACACACACACAGATAGTGGGAGGCTTGTGGTTTGCCAATAAGGTGGTGATTAATCACAGAGCTGATGAGAGTGTGCAGGGTTTCCATCAGTGATGCTTAATGAATGTCATAATAATACGAGCATCTCTGATTGCTCAGGTCAGCAAGTGGTGTCTGTCTGTGTGTGTGTGTGTGTGTGTGTGTGTGTGTAGGTAGGGGAAGGTGAGGTTTATGTGTGTGCATTGTGGGTTGGGGGGTGGAGGGGGTGCAGTGGGAGGCAGGCTGAGACCCCCACCGCTGAGCAGTCTGCTAATGAGTCCACTAGAGACCCACCCAATACCTTTGATTGTGATGCCATGGCAGAGAGGGGAGCAGTGCAATCTTTAGCTGGATTAAGTATCTCTTAAGGAGATCTACTTTCAGCCACAATGTTATCAACCCTTGAGTGTGTATTAATTAGGCCTATTGCAGAGGCGAAGCTCACGAAATCTGCAGTATTCCCTCTGCTCGGCTGCAGACGCACATGTGCACACAAGCACGCACGCGGAGCATAAAAAAAAAATAAAAAGTGCGTCTGATAGCCTCGTGCAGAAATTTGCTCCCACGTAAACACGAGCAGTTTATTTTAAAGTGTGTGTGTCGGGGGAGCAAACATGTTTAAAGTGAAGCCTACACCTCGGTCTACATGTTCCAGCTTTTAATCTGACATTCCATTACATCTCCATCTGCATGTTACATCCACATCTGCATGCATGTTTTGCTATTGTATACATCATCCTGTTCTCATTAGCCAGGCTTTTGATATGAAGTGATGCATTATCTACGCACGAGGCAACAGTTGATTGACTGTGGGCCGGTAATACTGTTTAGCCCCACTTAGAGCAGCCGGGGCTTTGATGTAAGTACATATTTCCTGGTGAAGGGGTTGTTATAATTTCAAACATTCACTGACTCATCATACGGAGGGCTGACATTGCTGCGGTTCACTTGCTGTTTTTTATCTCTCGCATGTGTTTCCTGTATGTGAAATCCACTGTTTTTTCCCTCTTCCCTGCAAGTCATCAAGAAAAGAAACGTCTGCTAACCGGCCCGCAGGTATATTGTTTACCTTGTTACCCAGCGTGGCTAAAACCCTTCAGTGTATGCTAGCAGAAGGTATTGCACAAAGCATTGATATTCAATCCAGTCACGCCCTCCCGCCTCTCCCCCCCCTCACATCCCCATCTCCATCATAACCCGGATGTTTAAGAAGCATGTCCAACTGGTATGTTTTGACTTGGTTTAAGTGGTGTTTAATGACAGTGGACTGGCTGTTCTGTTCCGGAGCTGTGTTAAGAGTTTCTAATCAAACGTTCTGCTCCATCAATAATGCAGCGCCTTGGATCCCATGGAGGACTTAATTGTGGGTGTAGGGCTGATAGGGAGAGCCTTGGCTAGGGGTGTCTCGTTGCACTCTTTAATTAGAGACCCCCGTCATGTCAAGAGCGGGAGCCCTGGGTGTTTACTATGCAGCAACGTGCCCAGCGCTACTTTGGCAAGAGCCCTACTGTAACCCTGCCATCAGCTACCGCTCATAGCTGAACGAGGTGGGCGGGGGAGAGAGGGAGGGAGGGAGGGAGGGAGAAAGGAGGCAGAGGGGAGAGGAAGGAGCGACAAACCAAGAGGAGGGTACAAATTCAAACCCGTGTTTGTTGTTGATTATTGTTGAAAATGTTTTACTTTATACACAGGATTGTTTTGGGGGGATATATCTTTGGTATCTAAAGTTATTGCTTAGCAACAAGTTTGCAGCTGGAAGTAAAAATACTTCTTCTATAGTTCTTATAAGATTCTGCGTGCAACAGCGTTAGTGGAAAATCCAGATATTTTGCAACCTTTTACTTCAGACACCACTAGACAAAAAACTGCGGCTTGAAAGTTTGAAAAAGATACAACAACAAAAACATCTGTGGCTTGTGGAAGTTGGGATGAAGTGACATCACCAGACCTCTGTAGCTTCACTCCTCATCTGAGTCCAGCCACTCAAAGCTACCTTAGCCACTGTTAGCATTATACATCCAAATCTCAGATTGCATTGTGGATGATGTAGACACCACAGCGCGTGGAATAAAACAAATGTTCATTATAAGTCTGACAGTGTTGCTGCTGCATCTGCAAAGTACTCTTTTTATTGTTATTCTAATTTTACTGTTCTCTACTTTATAACATAAAGCATCCACATAAAAACGTCATGTTTGTTTTTCTGCCTCTAATCAAGAAGGAAAAAATCTCCCTCAAATCAAAACCTTCTCTTTACCCCATCCATTACATTACTGCAATGTAACACTGCTATTAAGAGAATGGTAAGTCTTCAATTATGAGCATTTTATCTAAAAGTACATGTAAAAAGTATTAATTATGCAATGTTGTTAAATAAATATAAGTAAAGTAAATGCAGAACAGTAGAGGGGACTGATGCAGTTACTTATAAAGTCATTTAATTGTTATTGTTAACCAAAGTGGTTAAAGTAAAACATGAATTTAAGAGTTTTATTTCTCTAACAGTGACACAAATTGCTCACTGAAGCGACTATCATGTCCGTTCATTATGTATTTTAGTCTTCTTTCTGTCGCTTTTCTGAACAGTATTAAACAAACAGATGAACAGAGAAAATTAAATGATAAAAACGAACACGGGGAAGAAAATAAATTTGAGGTGAATATAATAATATTAAAACACACTCGCCCTCTGAGGGTTTCGGGCCCAGATGTGCGTTTCTCTTTTTTTTTTCCTGCTTGTCATGGTTATTAGGCCAATTATTGATAACAGGCGAACATTCAACTTCTGGAGTCTCAGCTTCATGTTTTTTATAAAATCAATACGGCCCTCTGGCCCTTATCGTCCACTCAAAAGAAAAATGACAGAACAAATTTGGTGTATGATGGATGACGGCGCCTTTATGTGGCTTCGAGTAATGGAGCTGATGATAAGGAGCTGAGTGGACTTCCAATTAGGAAAGCTTTTCCTATAGTGTTATGGATTAGCGTGGTTGTTTGAAATGGTGACCCGGCTTCATCGAATTGGCGATCGGGCTGAAATGAGTGACAGAAAAATTGGGAGCAAAACGAGGGCAATAGGATGACACGGTGCTTACCGGCACGGAGTCTTGTCACTTTTAATATGTCCTACACTGAAACTTGACCTGATTGTAGCTGATGGAGGTTCGGATGAAATGCAGGGGTGTGTGCGCGTTTCTCACTGAGAAAAGCAGAGCGACAAATTACATAATTTGTGTGTTCGAAGGCACCGCGAGCGCTCCCACGTTTGACCCGGTGGCTGTAGACGCCGTGATCCATCTTCATGTTTGCGAGCTGTAAAGTGGTCAAGATGGAGGGCTGCAAAAGAAGATATCATTCAGCGGCTAATCATTCTATCAGGCTCACGACGCGCCTTGTGTTTTGTGGGGTGTCGGAGGTGGAGGGGGAGACCCCGGCCAAACATCAGGTGTCACAGTCAGCGCCAATGAATGGACAATGGCCATCCATCAATCTTCCATGCCAGCTTGTCTCACGGCCTGGAACCAACTACAATGTCCATCTCAAAGCAATTTGATCCCTTCAGCTGACTCATTCATCAGCCTGACCTCATTTGCAATCCGGACCGGTTTCCTGAAGAGAGCAGAGTCGGATTCAGGGGCGAGGATGAGCGCAAAACATTGAATTTGAGGGGGGAACCAATGACCAGCGGTCCAAAATATTGCTCGGAGCACAGTAGGTGAGCGATGGTCTTTATCTCAGTACCACGGTGGCTCATTTATTTCATTGATGGATTGTTTATCAGTCAGCCCTGAACAGACATGTATTTGAGTAGCTGGAGGGAAGTTTAGAGGGGTTTTATTCAGCGGCGCTGTAGCACAAGCATGTACATCCCCTTCAGCCAGCTGACCTCGTCGGGTCATCAGGACTTAAGTAAGAGTGAAAGTCGCTTTAAATGGAGCGGGGCTCCCAGGGACCCGGCCTCGGCTGAGCAGCTGCTGCCGGCCGTTGACTATTACTTTTCCAGGGGCTGACTTTGATGTTTTAACAATCCATACATATTGATTCAGACTGATAATAAACAATTTGATTAGCCTCTTTCTATAGGCTGTCATTTCAATCACTTTCAGAGCTCCGATGGAGTGGAAGTGAGGGGCTGTGGACGGAGGGAGGGAGGGAGCGAGGGGAGGGCGGATAGGGAGGGATAAGGGGAGGGCAACAGAGATGGAGAGACAGGGAGAGAAGCCAAAGCTGAAAGAGAGGGTGGAGGGCTAGTGCCCCCTCCTCAGACAGAAAAAGGAATCCAGCCCTGATTAGGCCTCTGCCTTTGGTGAATTGGACAAGACAGCTGAGCTGCCAGGTTATTAACTCCCTCAGAAAATTCTCAGCCCTCTCTCAGGCCGGCCTGAATACTGCGATCTGGATCGATAAGCAATCTCCGGTGTGTACCAAATGCCTGCTGGATTCATTTGTCTCCCAGCACCCTCTCCCTCCGCTGGACAATACACCTGCACGACTAAGGCCCCCCTCCTCCACCTCCCACCATCACGCTTCCCCTGCCTCCCTCTCTTCTTTCACTCTCTCTTCTCTCTCTCTCTCTCTCTCTTTCTTCCTCACCCCCTCCCCTCCTTCCCTCACCTCTCTCTCACGTTCACTCACTGGAGTCTCTGTCACTTTTTAAATAATGACCCTGGGGCTGAAGGAACAACTGCCTACCTCTATTTCATCACAGTGAGACCCTCTCCTGCAGGCCTGGGTGACCAAGCTGTCTGGTGTTGTGGGGAGGGGGGGAGAGAGAGAGAGAGAGAGACGGAGGGACTGAAAGAGAGCGAGAGAGAGGAGCAGCGGAGGGGGGTTTGCCCACGGCGATGGGGAAGGTGGGGGCCGCGGCAGCATCATGACTGACAGAAGCACAGATGTCACCATCAGAGCTCAATCTAAGCATATAAATGACCAGCCCATGGCGACTTTGTAGTAAACATGAAGACATACAAAGTCGCCGATGTTGTGGTTGATATGATGCGGATAGAATAAACATCTGAAGGCGCGCTCGTTATGTTTCGCTTCCTGTCTATTTGTCTTTATTATCGAGCTGCTGTGCGCTGCCAGTGTGGGAGTTTTGTTGATTCTAGCGAGAATATGCAGCTCCTCCGAGAAAACTCTGCTGAGAGCTGTGTTCTGAACCATATACTTTAATGTGCTGAGGTTCAGCAGGCAGCCAGAGTTGCCAATATTGTCCATTTCTATCACACGTTTAAGTTTCTCGGAGAGAGAGAGCGGCCTCACTCAGAGCGAGCCCTGTCTTTTTTTTTTCCGTGGAGGAGAAGTAAAGATGGATTTACATAGTGATTGTGTTTGCTGATTTGGCAGGGCTTCAGCTGATAACTTTTAGTGATTCGCTGCCGCATTGATCTCCCAGATGGATTTATTGACGGGGGGAGGCGGGTGGCTTGATGGTGGGGGGTAGAGGAAGGAAGGTGGGTGTGGGGTGACGTGAGGAGAAAACAGTGGATAGCCACTCGAGCGAGGTGGACAGTGGATGAGCTTGATGTTACCTGCCTTTACTTGTCGGCAGGGTTATTCTCCCCCCGCCCCCCCAAAGGAGTTAAAAGCCATGCTGCTTCTCATACCTCATTTCTGTGGTTTGTCTTTTCTATTGTCTTTCTATTGTCTCTGTGCGGCTGCAGAGTTGCGACCCCACAGGGAATTGTCTGTCAGCATACAATAAAGGCGAGGCCTGCGACCGAGGACTCCATTTCTCAGGGCTAATTGTCGGAGACAATGCACGCCGCTGAAAAACACCGGCTATGAAGGATAAACCTGGCCAGGATGTTTGGACTTTCTTATCTCCGTAATCTCGCGTGGAGGCGAAATCAAAACTCGACGCGTATGAGCGGAGAGGCAGAAAACAAAAAAAAACAAAAATGCAGTTATTAAAAGGACCTCTCTAAATATCTGAGAGGGGATCTTTAATGCAGCAAACAGACAAACACTCACAGGGTGCTGTCTGTAAGCAGGGATGTGGCACAGACCAAACAGGAAGTCCCTCAAAAAAAATGTATGCTGGAGTTTTTAATCAGTCAAAGATGGCTCACTCATCAAGGGTTGATTGCAATGGAGCAGTTTTGGTTCATAATGTTTTTTTTCCTCTGTGAGATCACAGGCTGCGATATCATCAAAGAAAAATTACAATAATGTCATTCGCCTGATTACGTGATACAGTAAACGGATCTTTTGATTGTGCTAATTGTAGGGGCCTGTGCAGCCGCGGTGTGTCTCCCAGCCCGAGCACCTTTTCACCTAATAGTGTTCGGACCTGGTCGGTAACTCTATCCCCAGCGAGCACACTTTTTTCATTAGCATCCTTTTCTCTCTCTCTTCTTTTCAAGGTCATTTGTAATGTGGAATCTATAAAATTCTCAATGAAGAAAGTTATTTGAATTCTTAGATTTTAACGGCTGAGCTTAAAAATTCCCATTTCGGACCTGCAGTTTTAAGATGATCCTGCAATGTGTATGTCAGCAGATGAAATTACTGGAGGGTAATTGCTCTCACGCCATGCTTCTCTCTCTCTCTCTCTCTCTCTCTGTCTCACACACACACACCTAACACTTCTCTCTCACACCTCCATATGTTTTGCATTTATTAGTATATCACCTTTTGCATCTCTGGTAGAGGTTGCTCTTGTAACACTTTCTTGCAACGAGAACCATGGGGACAGCTGTGGATAGGGAGACTAGCAGCAGCATTTAGCGGAGAAACAACCGTCTCTGAATGAAGTTATTATTTTGTATCACTTACAGATTTACACTACAGTATAAAAATGGTGGATGTTGTCATGAAAATGTGTGAATTTTGAAGCCATAAGCAACTAAATCTAAATGCTGCTCTTGGTTTTATTTACAGAGAAATCACTTGTTGCTTCCACCAGAAACAAAAAAGCCAAAGATTGCCTTCTCATATGTAACATTTCCAAACCCCGAGCAGGGGTTCCACCGTAACTGCAACTGACAGGCTGATAGACCATATTTACATGGTGGCCATTTTCCTCTGACATCACACTCACGCTCAATCAGACCATATTTCAAAATAAAAACAACAGATTTGAACGTGAAACGCACTGGATGTAATCCAACAGTGAAGTCAGCTAAGAAGTGGTTGAATGCTAATATTAGCTCTATCTAATATGTTGTTTTCCCTTGAAATATGGCCTGATATCACTCTGGATCTTCACTGTCAATCACCTCTCCGGTTGCTGATCAACGAGGAAGCATGGAAATGATAACAATTTGTATGATTCTCCACGTTTGTACGACTTGCAACCTGGAGCACAGCAGCATAACATTATCCCAGCGTTCGAGCTTCCCACCCTAAACATAAAGTCAGGGGAAAATATTACGGACGCTACAGAGCCGTGTTTAAAGTTAAGTTATATTTAGGAACAAAAATGACATGGTTAGAGGTAGGAAAAGACCGTGGTTCGGGTCAAAATAACAACTTGGTTAGGGTTACTGTTGTTGGAAGGACAGTCTTGCTGTTATGAATGATGTTAATGCATTTTTTGCACATTAAATCAGCGGTAGAAAGCAAAGTCAAGTAAGAAAATGTTAAAAACTGCATGTAGTTTCCAGGTGCAGAGAGTCTTGCTCCTCCTGGACGAAGAAAACTCTCCCTCTCTTTCTCCCCCCTCCCTCTCTCTCATTGTCCCCTCCTGACAGTGACGGTAATGTGTGAGTAGGTGAGCCGCCCTCGGGGCTCTGTACATCCACGTCCACCTCAATATAAATCAGCACTTGTCATCACAGGCTCATATCACACACACTGATCCCACGTCCCCTCCACGAACGTGCAGATTCCTCCTTGTTGTTCGATACCGTCCGAGACGCCAGTGGCCACGGCATTAAACCTGTCCAGTCTCACCGGCAGTGTCTCCCTCTCTCCGTGTCGCTTTGTTTTCTCCCTCCTAGACCTGTAGGTGCTGCCGCGTGGTGAAGTTAAGCAGATGTGACTGCATTAGATTCAGCCCCGGACAGCGGCGCACCTCTGCTGCCCCGAATGCATTCTATAATTATCCGCCACACCTTGTAGCAGGAAGTCAGCTCATGTCAAAAGTGCAAGTGAAAGCTAGGGTCACTGTCAGGAAAATGAGTCTGATGGTGTCAAGAGCCAAAGCAGCTGCAGAGGAGTGAAATGAGATTTAGATGGTGTTGCAGAGAACATGCAGTCTGACTGCGGTTTCATCAGCTACTGAATTTTGAATTTTGAATCTGAAGGTATGTCTGTTATTGTGTCTCTGATGTCCTGCTGAAACTGTATCAAGATGTGTAATGTTGTAAGTGATTCTAATTCTAAAGCTAAGCTGCTAATAGGCATCAACACGTTACATTACCATCAGCTGAATTTTCGTTATCGATGTCGGTACGAAATATGGCTACGAGCATGCATTTCCAATTTCAGTGCGGACGCCAGATAACTTCTGTGGACTTGTAGTTCATTGTTGTGTTTGGAAATGGTGCATTTATTACCTCAGGGGCATCCACGTCTGTTGGTTGGTTGGTTTTATCGGCGGGATTCCACAAAAACTACTGAATGGAGGATGAGTCTTTCACATGTTTTGACATTTTTGTTTTCAGGAAGTAAATGAGGAAAAAAATTAGGTGGCTGATATCTATAGGTAAGTAAAATTTAATGTGGATCCAAATAAAAATCAGGATCTAGCAGATATAAATATGTTTCATTTGAAATTGAATTACGTTTGATTGAATTAAAGGGGACCGTTGGGCCTTAGCTGAGGTATACTCTCTCCTAAGCACCATTATAGTTATACATGTTTATTCACAATTCTTTGTACAAAATTAACAGACTGTAGAGTTAAGCTCACACCCTGTTTTTAGTTTGTGATGGCTCTGATCATCATCACAAACATGACATTATGTCCTCATGCTAACGCTGGCAGCTCCACATAGTGCCGACATGTCAGGATAATGTTTACCATTTTAGCTGAACATGTTCCATAAAATAGTTCGGGGTCACCAGATTCATTAGGATTCATCCTATGGGGACCATGACGTGTGAACCACCAACTTGCAAAACCAACACTGCCAACTCATGAGCCACGTCACTAGCATGGTGAGAAAACGGGCTTGATATACTTCTGTTTGTCAAGTCAGATGTCGTAACTGTTAAAAAACAAGGTCCTCCAGTGAGAGGGATGCATTTAGACCTTTACTGCACCATATGGATTGAGTCAATTTAATTGTTTGAGTTCAAAATAAAGACTGAATACATTGAGTAAATTCTAGTGCTGCATAAATAAAAACTGTTCATCAAAAATTAGAATTCATTTGACGGCTCGGAGGTTGTTTGATGGAGGAGCAGCTGCCTTGGCCTGGATTCATCCAGCCACTCTGATTGTGGCCACTGATTGATTTTTAAGTTAGGAAGAGGCAATCAGTAAATACCACCCAATCAGGGGCCAAGAACATAGAAAAGATTAGACAATTTGAGGTAATCAATGAAAATATTCTCTGATTTGTAGGCGCTCGATTACTGCCATAAATCAGGCATCATAGCACGCAAGTTAGTTCGCAATAAAACAAAGGCCGGTGACAGGCAAACTATAAGAGATGAATTAAAGGTCCGGGGGAGGAAGTGCAGGCTGGCGTGGTAATGAGACAGAATTACAGGCCACAGATTCCTGCCTGCTTCCCTTGCAGAAGCTGTCAACAACTAATGGGCTGCAGCGAGAGCCGCTATCCGTCATCCTGCTTCCTGTCCACATATTTACGCACTTATTTATCGCCTTGATGCAATATCATCATTTCTAATGTTAAACACCCTCTTCCATCCCCTCACAAACACATACTCCTCCGTCAGAGGACAGGATATGGATACAGGCAGGATATTGCCCTTGGTAAGTCAACGCTGATTTACATTTGAGAAAGCCGCCTCAGATTCTGAAGCTGTGTCTTGATAACCAAAGGTGATGCTATACAGTATGTTATTTGGTGACTTCTTGTTTCCAGAAAGGTTTTATCATCAGCTGGCATAGAGATATCAGGACTCAGGCAGGGTAGTCTTGTGGTTTAAGGGCCCATCACATAAACAACAATATGTGTCTGTCAGCTGCAGAATGACCCATAAACACCAACCACCAACCTGCTCCATCAAGGTGCTCTGGTTAAGACTCGTCGTGGAGGATGTTCCCACTTAGGGCCGTGGAGCTTCACGCTGTCTTGGCAGGGAGTCGAAGCCCCCGCGTTCAGCCTTAATGGACTGACTAGACAGATGATCCTGACAGCGACCCGCGCGAGTGCTTTTGATTCTATCATCCGCCATGGGGTCGGGCTGCTTTATCAGAGGAATTACCTAAAGTGCCTCTTATTTCATCATCCCGAATGTCAACGAGCCGGCATTCTTTCAATTTATACACACCCCAAACAATCACCACATCATACATCACACGACCGCCTCGGAAAAATCATTGTTTCCGAGCCCCGGCCAGGTGCAGAGTCATTAACCTACACGGCGGTTTTGAGAGCAAGGTCATTATAGAACGCTCCCGCTACGTTTGTCTGAGAGCTGCTTTTGTTACTTGACCTCTCCCTTATAACACTATCTACACACGACAGGAGCATGCGTCAATAAACTCATTTCCTCCTCCCCTCGGCAGCTACAAAGGGTCAAGGAATGTATTTTTCAACTATGAGCAGCATCTACTGTAATACTTCCTCAAGATTTCCTTAAGATTTACTTCCTGAAGTGCAGGTGCCTTTGATATCTTCATCTTTTACAGTATACCAACCAGATTTAGAGAGGAGGTTGGACTATAACAAAGGGATAATGTCAATGAAGTGATAAAACAACTGTCAACTTGTGGAATGTTGCTCGTACGCATTCTCACCCAGATGGTCAATGTCTACGCTGCTTTTTTTGCGTTCCTCTGCGTCTCATACAGATGGATTTGAGTGACCCTTTTAGCATCCGTGTGCAAAGCCTTCCCGACAGAAAGACATGTGGTTAACGTCACACAAGTGCTTGGTTAGGTTTAGGAAAAAAAGAACATGAGGTTGGTTATACATTGGACAGGAATTGCCAGTCTCCTGGAGGTACAATTGGTTCTGTGTGTGATCCATCATTCAACCCCAACCTTCACCGCTCACCACTTAAGACTTTGTTGTTCTTGCTTATTAAACCGGTCAACTCTCCCATTTACTGTTAAGCTTGCAATTTGCTTGGTAAGTCTATATTGGAAAGAAGATGATAAAAAATGATGTTTCTTCTAACGCTTTAAAAACGACGCCCCACACCCTGACTGTAGATGATGTACAGTCACATCATATTGACCCCAAGATCACATTGGATACGGTCACATCTTGTGTTAGCAAAAGTTAGCAAAACATATGAGCTACGGTCAGCACCAGGGTCTTTAGACAGGAATAAATCAATTTGTATTGTATACTTTATTAACCCGCAAGAAGGGGTAACGGCAACAAACCCGGCAGTGCTGGAGCGATGTTGACTGACAATCCTGTCATCCTCAGCTTCTACGATAATGTGGCCGTACATGTTCTTGTTTTCCTTCAGACCAGAATGACTTGGCCTTAATGTGCATAATTTTGCAGTGTTTATAAAACTTAAGATTATATATCATACATGCATAATATATCCTTCCTTCACAGACTTTAGTCCTTGCCTTGAAGCAACATTGCCTGACCTGCAGAATCTGTTAGATGTTGCAGCATCCAACAGGATGGTCATGGTCAATTGAAACGGATGATTATAGATTGAATATTGAATTTGATGCCATGTTATTTGAAAATAAAAAATGACAGCTCTACTGAGGTTAGACAAAGCCGATAGCTGTGCAGTTGGTCTAAAGCTTAGCTCTCCCTCAGCAGGTACCGTTCAGTGTCATCGGGTCACGGCAGCTTCTGAGTGAGTTCGATCTCAACGTAGACTTGTGTGATGGACAATGGTTCGGTAGAACACTGTTTGGGTCTTCTCCTATTTGTGAAGCTGTGTATAAATCTGAAGAGGAGCAACGCTTGAACGATCATCTCATTGAATTACTTTGGAAGGAAAAAGGCGGATCACATCAGAACAAACAACCAGAACACATTTGAATCACTTTGATACATGTGGAGAATCTTCAAGGTGACATCGAAGTACATACAGCTATACAATGAACAAAGACAGCAGGACCTCACATATATTGCAGACGGATACTGAAAGACAACACTGTGACATGTGAATTAATCATGTGGGTAGAGGCATGTGCTGGTACAGTACTGACTCCTCTGACTTTGCTTACCCTTGGAAAGCTTTCGGCGCCCTATGATCCAACATCTGAAGAGCTGATAAAAACCCCTCAGTTGCCTCAAAGCAGCTGCGAGGCTTAACATTGTCAAAAAGGGGTTTTTATTTCCCTACCGTTTCGACCTCCTGTGTATATTTTATTGAGCCGTTCTCATCCCACAGCGGTGCGCGGCAGCCATAAGCTGCCGAAAATGTATTTCGAAGCTCATTAACACGGTACGTGCATGCTTGGAACATGCAGCATCCTCTTTCAGAGACACTTGTGAAAGAGTGTGAAGGCGATGATGAGGAGCTCAGAAATCGTTGTTTTTGATATTCAGCGAGCTTTTCATCTTTTTTTTTTCCTGCTGCAACACCACATGAGAGGATTAGGGAAGTTAATGAATTATCCTC
Source organism: Diplodus puntazzo (assembly GCA_963678695.2). Lineage (NCBI taxonomy): Eukaryota > Metazoa > Chordata > Actinopteri > Spariformes > Sparidae > Diplodus > Diplodus puntazzo. Next base: position 5,054,508 of record OZ023155.1, on the reverse strand, counting down.
ACAGGGGCCAAGACAGTATGTGCAAGCTGCACTATCCCACGTCTCATAACATGGAGCCGTTTGAATTTATTGAACCGAGGGCTGAATTTTCCCACACTGACTCGACCCAGTTCAAGATTACACCCAGTCCCCTTTTCTCTGTAATCAAGATGACAATGTGAAGGTCTTCTTAATCTGTGTAAGTCAGAAATGTCGTTAAACTTAAGCAAAAGTGAGAGCTGACTGCATAGTGTAATGTTCACAGTAGCCTCAGTGCTTAAATGACAAGCTGCTGGATATATACAAAAGTTTCTGTGATTAAATAAAGGCCTTAAAGTGTGTGTCTGCCGTGTGTGTTTTGGAGGGGACTGGAGTCGGCGGGTTCCCCTGGGCAGCTAATGTTGGAAATGGTATGCTCCTGAACTTCTGCTAAGTGAAAACAGTCCACAAAAGTGAAATATCGCTTTAAGATGTCGCCTCTCACCATCGGCGTCTGTTTGCTCAACCCCCAGAAGGCAGCCCAGTATCAAATGCACCAGCACAAATGATAATAACACAGCAAGACCTTTCTATTTTTCCAAATTAGGTTGAGCCTTAGATCAGTGCCCCTGAGGCCGGCGCACAGGCTCTAATTCTTCCCCGAAGATTTTTCTCTTCAGTTTTCTATCATATAAAGCAAATATCAAAAATGTGATTTGAATCCTGGAAAAAATTAAAGCTGAAGGGCGCCAGAAGGAGGAACAGTGCGGTGAGGCGGGGTGACAACACACCGCCTCTCTCGCCTCTCTTTTACAGGCGAGAGTTGAGTCCGTTTAGCTCGCTCTCAGACGGTTACACTGCCAGGCAAACACTGGAGACGCTGTGCCCCGAGTCACTGAGCTGCACGCTAAAGGGGTTAATTGAAGTCCCTCAAGTCACTCAAGCCCAGGTTTCATTTGAACTGGTGTTGTTTGTAAAGTGAAATGGCCCTTTCACATTTTAAAAGCATAATTTATGAAAAATGTTCTTAAAAAATACCTTGCACCAAGAAATGTTGACTAAAGAATGGGTGTAGGAAGGCTTTGCAACAGTCCACAGCATGTGTGGGAAAAGCGTTATAGTTCATCACTAGATATGATCGGTATAAAGTATAAAACAGAAAGAAATATACTAGTCGGACTGATAAGCTAGCTAGAACAGTCGATTTAGCTCAATAGCTGGTTTGCAGTCACTGCGCCTGGTTCAGTTTCTGATAAAGTAGCACAGAACTACACCTTCTCTCCATGCCTGCATCACTTTCCCATCCATTTTCCCCGATATCTACCAATGGTAAACCGATAACTGGTGTCACAGGTAGCCAGCAGGACAATGGAGTATGCATCTCTGTACTACAAGCTCCTGGCATGTGGCAGTGCCTTGATGTTCACATGTTGACCCATGATAGTGCCGACACAGTTCCTTAGTCGGCAAAAATCAGCTGCTACAATTGTGCGACTGAAGGGTGGGGAAGGAACTCTGGCTGCAAACCTTTCCATAAAGCTTTACAGACCCCTGAAATAATGGAAGACATCATGCTCGATATAGTTTCATATTTATGACATTTTACATAAAACATTAACTGTGTTAAATTACGTCTTCATGTAGACAACATCTCACCTAGCAGTGTAGTGTGACTTTGGAGAAATACCTTCACACTAATATATATTGTCTCTCTTTTAACGTACAAATGAATAAATGATTTTTAAGGATGGCACTAATTTGGGTTTTTTTGGTTCGTTGAAGACATTTTAGCTGGAGGACAAGGGGGTGAAAAGACATGTCAGACTGTGTATCCCCCAGTTTTCAACTACAATTCAATGTTTGAATACTGGTTGGTGCTCACTGGGTCATGCCCTTTAGATCCACCCCCCCATCAATTACATTTCCCAAATCGGTGGCTATATGTTGAAGACCTCTTCTTCAGATGCGCCTTTATGTTCGACCACTCTTCAACACAAAGCCACGGTCTTGGACTAGAGTGCCCTGTCTTTAATTGTTCAACCCATAAAATGTTTGATTTGTGAACAACAATGGGGGGAAAAAAATGTGTCCTCTTGTAAGCCTTTTGTCTCATCTTTCCTGTCCTTGAGAGGGGGACTCGGATGTGGCTGGACTTGAGAACACTTAACTTTCTCAAACTTGAATACCATCTTGAACAGGGTTAGGCTGATAATAATATGACTGTCTGAATTTTTTTTGCTGTTAGCACATGTATTTCTTTACTAAGGCCAAGTGGATGGTGCTCACTACACAGTTAGAGCAGCTTGTGAGAACTGCTAATTACCTGGGAAGCCTGGGAAAAAATCATGGTGAAACTGGACCCGAACTCTTATTTCCTTAAATAGCTTAATCATTTAGGTTAACACTTGTTCGCTTCCTTTTATCACTCTTACATTTATCATAGAGTCTGGATGGAATAAACGTAGCTTAGCTTAAAACCTAGAGGAGTTCTTCATGCTAAGCTAAGAAAAGTTAAGTCTCTTAACTTCTAGATGTTTACTGGCTTTGATAAATACAAGTAAGAAGCAGTCTGGATGGATTCACACAGCCTATACATTTCTCAAAGTTAGGAACACATCCAATTTTTTAAGGAAGTCATGTGACCTCCAAACTGTGGCTAGGCTACTCTTAGCTAATTAGCTAGTCACTCAGTCAGCTGTGGAGGTGGTGGCCCTAGAATTTGTCTACAGCGGGACCTTGGATTGCAGGAGGAGTCACCACGGGGGCCATCTTTCCTGGATGTGACAGTGACCATAGCTGGAAACTGAACTTAGACTGAACATGGTCTCCAAAACTTGCCACCGGGGATGCAGTAAGGAGGCGATTTACAGCACCTCTGACCAGGACTTCAGGGACTCAGTGGATTGAGGATTTATTTCAACCAAACCAGAGGTGATTGTGGAAAGACAAACCAAAACTGTTTTTGTGAGTTTTATTTAGTTTATATTGAGTTTGAAAGAAGTGTGTTTCACAATGAGTTAACGGGTGAATTAAGCTTGTCTTCATTCTGTAAGAAAGGGAGAAACTTTAATTAAGAAGGTGATCGGTTGTATTTTTCTGTTCAGTAAATTTCTTGAAATTTTGTGAATGTATTTTGTTCACTTGTAACAGCTGGCAGAAATCTGCTATCTGAAACTACAGGGGCTAACGGACTACCCCATTCAGGATGAGCCGTTGCTAGCTGGTTAGCATTTTTTTCTGGCCATATCTCATAAGTTGCAAACTGCATCATGGGGCTCATGAGAGAAGCACTGACCCCCAGCTGTACCAGTGGAGCTCTTTGGAGAGAGGAAACTAGAAGATTATGTTTCTACTCTGCTGCTATAAGCTGTGAAAGCACACACACACATTTACTAATTTGAAGCAAATGCTACTGCGGCACAGCATGTGGGCTCAGTTAAACATTTCACTGGATAAATAAAGGTGAAAGACATACACGGGGAGAATGCAAAGTAAATACTGTTCCATAATGAAGCCTGGCTGTGCAGTGTCAACACATTTTGCAGAGCCCCACCATCTATCAGTTTCAATCAACAGTGATTCCCCTCGCTACATTGAATCAGAGGTATCTGCAAATGAAATCTTTAAACATCTTAAATCTTTAAAAACTAATTTACCTAATGTCTTACCATTCCCGATTAAAAGCTCTGTCTGCAATTATATTAGGCCAGTGATTACCAAGTTCCATGATTTACTCTGCAACTGTGTATTGAGTGTGTGTGTGTGTGTGTGTGTGTTTGTGACTCTGTGTGTGTGTGTGTGTGTGTGTGTGTGTGTTTTGTGTGTGTCTTCTTGTGTTTATGTGTTGTTCATGTGTTTTTCGTATGTTATGCATTAAAGTGGCAAATCATTGTGTGAGAATGTTGATGTACTTGCAAGTGTGTTTGTGTGTGTGTGTGTGTGTGTGTGTGTGTGTGTGTGTGTGTGTGTGTGTGTGTGTTTGGTGGGCTGTTAGAGAAAAACAAGACGATGAGAGATGATTTTATTGGCCTGCGTTCAGGATGCCTTCCTTGCATCTCTGTCATTTGTTGGAAGACAATCTCGCCATCGATTTCGTAAAAATGCTTGAAAATGAAATGAGAGTCTCTCGTCCCACTTAATCAAGAGCGCATATTGATCAGGTTTCTAATGAAGGATCATTTAGATAGGGGTGGAGAAGAATAGGCCGGCGTATCATATCATGTCAGGCAGTGATAGGATGTCTTTATCTGAAGATTCCCGGATATCAGTAAAAGCAAACCTTCTACATCTTCATAATGGAAACCTGTTCCGCTGTCTCATTATCTAATGTTCTCTGCTTAAAGGGATATTACAAATAAAGCACACTTGGTACATAATCGTAAAGTCCCCCAGATGTCTGTGTTTTCATTTGTTCTCAAAATCTGTTGCAGTTTATATACTTCCTTTTTTTCATCTTCCATTACTTGATTATCACATTTGGAGACTCCAGAACCAGAACCAGAATATTTGTCGCTCGTTGTTTTTTTCCAAATGCCACGCAGAGCATTTTTTTTTTTTACAAGGTCAGGAATGGAAGACAGAGAATTGAAATTTGTGACAGATTTATCATGACACAGTAATATGATTTGAAAGGCAATCGAAGACAAAAAAAGTCTATAGAAATTCAGGTCTAGACTAAAGACCCACTACTAGCCCATTTATTAGCTATAACTCACAGGCCTTCAGGCACAAGCCCAGATGCTAACCACGCTTGTAAGTGGCTTATTTATTACACATAAGCACATCAAATCTGTCTGGGACGTACTAACAGCTGTACATTTGAGATATTCTTTTATAGGTTACTTAATTTTGCTGTTGTGAGATGGCAAATGTATTAGACTTTGACAGTTATTCAGGTCGAAATTCAGAAGTTTGGCTTGTCTTCCTGGAGTCTTGGCAGAACAAGTTAGCCTTAGCAACAGTGTCATAAAATGTGTGCATTCATGAGCCTCTCTAAAGGAAAACACCAAAATTGGTCATTCGAGCAAGTGCCCCAAACAAGGGTTGTCAAAGGGCGGACAAAAGGGGTGATCAAACTTTTGACTTTAATATGGTAGAATGCTGTTTGTTCCTTTTTTTAAATCGACTGACAGGGATCATTTCCCAACCATTAAGAAGTTCTCAGTTTAACCAAAACCACAATGTTTCCCTGAATATAACCAAAAGTAAACTATAGTGTTGGCAAACCTTAAAAACAGTTGTTGGCGCAGTGATGTCTGCTATGTCTTCTATGTACTACTTAATAACCTTCACCAAGGAGGTTCTGTTTTCATCTGTGTCCAATTGTTGGTTGGTCAGTTGGCTGTGTGTTTATAATATTTGAAATATATCTAATTTATCCTATTTATTTATTTACTTATCTTTCATAAACTGCACTAAAATGTTTCCTGATATTTTATTTATTTTTTATTATTATTCTTGTATTATTATTATTTTCTTTTTTTCTTTGATGTACTGTTGTTGTTGTTGTTGTTGTTGTTGTTGTGTGTGATGTCCTTTAAGGCGCTTTTAAATAAAATAATTTAAAATAATAATAATCATTATTATTAAATATCAGCCCCCCAAATTGTTTAAGTCAGTCCCCCATTTTTTTTAAAGTGAAAGCTAAAGAAAAATGTTAATTATTCACAATTAATATTAATTTTCTGTCACTAAGAGGTGTGTGGATGTGGTGTGTTATGCACCGTGCTATCGGTAGGGGGCGCTGTAGGTATTCACTGTTCTTGGCTAGGCGTCAGTAGAATAAGAGCGTCAGTAGTGATAATTGAGTTCAAGTACAGAGCAGAAACTGAGCGGCTGAACTGAACTGTGTTCCCATATTTCAACAGGTAAGCCGACTAATAACACGCATGAGTAAAAGATAACTTGTGTTAAGCGTTAGTTTGCATCTCTAACGAGCAGAAATAAGGAGTTTGACCGTAGCTGATAATATGCGTCGCTTCCTGTGGTTAAGATGGCGGGCGGCTAACTTCCGGTTTAAGCTAACGTTGCGGAAATGAATAAGCAGAGGTCCAATATCTGAGAGTTATGTCTGGTAATAAACTGTATGAGCATGGCGGACTTAACAGGTGTTTTTTTTAGTAAAGTACTTTAGCTATGTAGCAGTGTTGAGCAGTTTAAAGAGCTATTGTGTGTATGTCTAGTGAAATGCTAAGAGTTGCTAGCTTGCTAATACCATGCAATGTCCTCAAAGTTATTTGGGTGTAAAGTTGTTGTATTTCCATGACGGTAGTCCATACAAGAGTCTTAAAATGCTTTATTGTTATTTTGTTGACATTAAGAGAGATTATTACCGTGAGTGATTTTATCTGTAAAGCCTGTAAAAGAGAAATATCACTGTGTTTGAGTAGTAGTCTGGTAGAAACAGCAGAAGTAACTTATAGCAGAGGACTTAGATCACTACAATTTGTTTATTGGATTTTGCACGTGTTTACTTGTATTTGTTGTATTTGGTTGTACTATAAAGAGTATGCAGACTAGCATAGTAAGAGTCTCAGTATATGATTATTAAGTTCAAGTATACACATAGAAACTTAACGAATCGAAACAGAACTGTATTCACATTTTTAAACAGAGAAAAATACGTGTGATCCACCAGAGTGATCGGCCCTTTGGTGGAGATACACTGCTGAGTGCCATTCTAGTTTCATATGAGTTTTTTTCTCTCTATGTTCGATCCAAATTTCCTTTTTCAACACATGTCTTGCTCCTATTGTGGATAAAAATCCAGGACAAGACAGGAAAAATATTCTGAAGTCATTTTCTGAATTGTTTAGCATCTCTGGGCCACCGTAAAATGGATAAATAGATTAAGACTGAATTAATTTGTTTTATTCACCAAAGCATGTTGCAGTACAATCTAAATCCCCAAATATGACATTCTTACAAATTCAACAATATGTACAATAGAAGTGTTCTACAGGGTTATGATCGTGTACATTTTTGGCCAAGGTTGTCACAGGAAGAATTAAACCTACGCCATGGTAATGCGCTAGTGCTCACTGAGCTATAAACTTCTGCTGCTCAGAAACATAACAGTCAATTTCTGCGTTGTGATAATGTCATGAAGTAAAGTTGTTGGCGGTGGAGTGACCTTCCTCCCACAAAAGAGGCTTATGGACTCCCCTCATCTTCTGTTTGTTTCTAAGGGCCTCTCACATGTCCTTGTATCCTCACTGCTAGCACTCTCCCTCAAAGTTTAAATCCGTAATGCACTTCCCATAAAGGCCGAAAGAGTCATTCACACCTAATAGCGGCATGTTAAAACGCAGTGAGCATAGCCTCCAGGGGTCCATATACTAACCAGAGTGCATTGACCACTGTGACTGCGTTCAGTTTGGGAGTCGGGGTTGGGGGGGTGCATTGTTGTAGGAGGACAGGTAGGCGGGGGGGGTCTAGGTGTAGTAATGTTGAGGGAGAGATGGTGGGAAGCGGGGTTGTTATGAATAGGCGGGTGATTGGATGGGTGTGGGGTTGTGGGGGGGTGGAAGTGGTGGATGGGGTGGGGTTGAGGGAGGGCGGGGGGTGTTGTGCGGGAGGGGGGGGTAGGGGTATGATCGGACTGTCGTGGACGATGCTTGGGGGTGAAGAACTGGGAAGAGGGTTCGAGGAAGGACGGGTTTGTTGTGGTGAGAGGTATGGTTGTGGTTTTGATTTTCTACAGTTGAGCAATAGAGGTCGGGTGAGGGGGTGGGGTCCCGGGGTCTTAAACTCGGGGGTTAGAGTGATAGGTGGGGCGAAGGGGGTTGTATGAAGGGGTGAGGGGGAGACAAAGAATTAAAAGAGAGGGGGGTGGTAAGGTGTTGGAGGCTATTATGTTGTGGGGAGGTAGGTAGGAGGGGGTGGGTGGTTGGCTGTGATTAAGCGTTGGATCTTGGGGGGGTGGGTGGTAATGAGAGTAACTGGGGTATGCAAAAGGGGGGCAAAGGTACACTCTGAAATGGAGACGCGTGAGGCATGGGAAAAACAGGCAATCCTCAAATACTGATTCTACCCCCATGACATCTTATAGCACAAAAATTGACAAAGAGATGGGGGAGACCGTGAGAGGGAGGAGGTGGTGGAAGCCTCCCATCTATTCCTGCTTTACACCCCCCCCCCCCCCCACACCCACCACCCCCCCCCCCCCCACCCCCCCCCACCCCCCCCCCCCCCCCCCCACCCCCCCCCCCCCCCCCACCCCCCCCCCCCCCCCCCACCCCCCCCCCACCCCCCCCCCCCCCCCCCCCCCACCCCCCCCCCCACCCCCCTACCCCCCCCCCCCACCCCCCACCCCTCCCCCCCCCACGTGCCCACGCTTGTAGAGAGAGAGGAGGAAGGGAGGAGGGGGGGTAAGGGGGGTTTCGGAGGTAAGAGTGGGGATTTAGAGGGGTTGAGGGGGCGGGGGAGGGTGGGGGATGGAGTATGATGGTCGCTCCCCCCCCCCCCCCCGCTATCCCGCCCCCCCCCCCCGCCCGCCCCCCCCCCCCCCCCCCCCCCCCCCCCCCCCTCCACCGTTTCCCCCCCCCCCCCCCCCCCCCCCCCCCCCCCACACCCTTGGATGGGTGGGAGGGGGGTGGGGGTGTGGTGTGGGGGGGGAGGGGAGGGGGGGGGGGTAAGTGGGGGGGGGCGGGGGGGTATTGGAGGAGGGCTGTGGGGAGGGGGAGTGGGGGGGGGGGGAGTGGGGTGTAGGGGAAGGGGGTGGGTGTGAGGGGGAGGAGAGTAGGAGGGAGACGGGGGGGATGGGGTTTGGTGGATGTGGTAGTTGGTTTCATGGTTTGTGTATTGTTGGAGTTGGAATGGTTGCGGAATAGAGCTGGTTTGGTTCCTTTTTTTACTCTTCCTGTTTTTTTTCTTTCTTTTTTTCTTCTTTTTTTTCTTTCTTTTTTTTCTTTTCTTTTTTTTTTTCTTTTTTCTTCTTTTTTCTTTTTCTCTTCTTTTTTTCTTTTTTTTTTTCTCTTTTTTTTTTTCTTTTTTTTTTCTTCTTTTTTTTTTTTTTTCTTTTTTTTTTTTTTTCTTTTTTTTTTTTTCTTTCTTTTTTTCTTTTTTGTTTTTTTTTTCTTTTTCTTTTCTGTTTGTCTTTTTTTTGTTTGTGTTCTCCCCTTTTTTTGCAGTCATTCATGTTATGATTTTTGTCTTTAAACTCTGTAGTGCTGTTGTTTTTGACTTTATCTCTCACATTGGTCTACTCTACTGGCCTGTGAGTTAGTCTGGTTTTAGTTGGTTTTTGTCCTTACTTTTAATCCTGTACTGCATTCTGTATATTTTGTCTTTGCTTGTGGTCGCTTGGACTTATTCTCTCTGCGCTTGTACCATTTAACCTGACCTGATGTATATCACGTCTTGATTTTTTTCCGCATAAAAGAAAACTCCTCTTCGTAAGTGTTACACCTCGTCTGTGCGTGTATGTCTGCTCTGTCAATTGAATACCACTAAGCCTAGCAACTAACCTAGCCCATAAACAGCAGCATTATAGCCTCATCCGTCTGCTGTTCTAGAGGCTTCGCTGTTTTTTGTTGATGCTGTATGTTAGATTTTAGTCTTTAGTTTAAGCATTGTTTAGACCTATCCACATTGTTACCTGTTTGCAAATTATTTCCCTCATGCCAACGCTATTGGTGGATTTATTAGGGTCATTTGATGCCTTTGTATCTCTCTCTTCTGTGCGTATATTAATCTTCTTTCAATTGAAGGCGCAAGAAGCATACCTAGAGCAGCACTTAATACCAAGCACTGTCAAGAGACCGCGCTATTATTGTATCTTGCCAGTCCTAAAGACTGGAGATTGACGATAGGAGAAAGGAAGTAAAGCATGAGATAGATGTGAAGATAAGAAGTATGAAATCAGGAAAAATGTTTTTTGAAATCACCATCTTGAGCTCCCGTAAACTGTGTATTGAAACAAATAATGCTCTATTCTGTTGTTGTATGAAGCGGTTATATTCTTTGGTCTGAGCTGAATCTGTTTCAGTTTTAGATGGCAGGTCCCTCTTGAGATAATAGCAAGGGCTGTTTTTTGATGTTTAAAGCCATTGCTAATCTCCTAAAGCCTTAGGCTACGCATCCCAGCGCATATTTGCAGGCCTGTCAGTTTGAGTGGGGATGCAAGAGGATGGTCCTCTGAGCAAATGAATTTCTTTTTTTTTCCCTTTTTTTTTTGGCCTGTTTTTCCTTTTTAGCTTTGCAGACACTATGTGAGATTTACTGCAAACATTTGACCACCGGCCTGGCGTATTGACTGCGTTTGACAAGCGTAATCCTTTTCTTCTTTCCAGTCACTTCCATTCCGCGATCAATCAGAGCATCAATGCCCTGTAGGCTGCTATGAAGTGCAGACGCAGTGTTCGATCATGAGCCAGGCACCTTGTGGACTTTCACTATAATATAGTGATTGATTCATCTTCAAAGATATCTTAAGTGGTTGGCTGGGCACGCTATATAATGCCTTTTGTTGACTGCAGCCTTTTCCTTCACCCAGCTCGCAATCCTTTAAAACAGCAACACAAGCACACACATCAAAACTTAACCTAAGACAAATACGCTGCCTTTTTCATGTGATGCATTCGCGCCTCGCCTCCTTGAATTCCTCTTGCGGGACAGAACTTTGATTTGAAAAATGATAAAGTGTCAAGTTTTGTACGAACAGAATGAATCCCTTTGGATTTTGCACCATTACTTTCCCGTTTGAAAATTGCTAATCTGAGCCTGCATCGCAATTGAAAACTGTTCCATGATAATCTGGCTTGTAACCCTGTACTTTACGGAAAAGTTTCAGTAGACCTATACTTTGAACAAACACAGAATAAGGCCAAATAATAGACTTTAAAGTGCCAGTGGAGACCAGACCGAACCCATAGGTCTGCAATAGCTTTTATGTCCATTTGTGTTAGTGTGTGTTCAGGTTCAGTTTACCTATTTCAGCTGTGATACTCTTGATCAACACTGTGTGACCTGGGGGTTTAATGCCACCAGAATCCAAAGAGCCGGTATTATGATGTATCTTATTCCCCTATTGACAGTCAGCGGAGTGAGAAACGACGATAAGAAATGTTTCCTAGCATGATCCAGAGGTTTGGGTGAAGGGTCACAAACCTGCTCTTTGTCATCTAATATCAACAAGCTCAGCACAATAAAACCCTCAGAGAGCTCACACAATGCAGCTGTAACAGTGAACACTTGTTCTCTTATATGCTCATGTTGGTCTGGGAGAGGTGTGTGTGTGTGTGTGTGTGTGTGTGTGTGTGTGTGTTGGGGGTGGGAGAGCAGTTGCATTGCAGAAGTATTAAAGGAAGTGTAGTAATTACAGCAGAGGCAGTGTCAGTGACCTCTAGATTGCACTATCTTGTCTCCTTTGTGCCTGCCTTTGCAGCCCGCCTCATTGAGTGAAATTGTATCTTTTCACTTTGGCTCTCTTAAAAATGTGCATGGTATTGGGAGCCAGTGAGGCGTGAGGTTTTTTTTTTTTTTTTTCTCCTTCTATGCCTTTTCTCCACCTCCTCCTCCTCCTCCTCCTCCTCCTCCTCCTCCTCCTCCTCCTCCTCTCCACCCCTCCCTCCAGCCTCCCCCAGCTGCCCCTCTTCCTCCATCCTCCATCCCCACTGTCTTACTGGGAGGTATTTCATGAACAGCTGGGTCCCGGGAGAGGAGAGGTTAGTGAAAGAGGCGCGCTGTGTATAATTCAATGATTATCAGGTGTGTGTATGTGTGCGTGTGTTTATATATGTGTTAATGTGGGTGTGGGTGTGTGTGTGTGTGTGTGTGTGTGGCCCTCCCCCCTCTATTGGCAGGTGTCAGGTGACGGGCAGGCCATGTCACTGGCTGTCAGCTGGCTTTCTATTGGAGCAGTCACACTGTTCACAACATTACCATAAGCTGATGAGGAACGCTCAAGCCCGTCTCAGAGCACACACTCCGATCCGCAGCCCTGATGTCACACGGGACACTCAGACCATGTCAACTTCAGAGCACATGAATCTGAACATTTCAAAAAAAATGTACCTAGTTTTGGGCTTATTTTCACTCTAAAATAACACTTTTCCATCACAGAGAGTAGAATCTATCCAGAATGTAAGGATTGTGTTGTTGTATGAAAATCTACTCACAGTGGAGTCTTGAATATCTACTTCCTGTTGTGTAAGGCACTGTTTATTTTATGTTAAACCGATTTTCCTTTAATGGAAGTTCATCAGGATCAACTTAGTTATGTTTTTTTTTCATGGTCCCCAATATAGAACAATGCAGTACATTTAGCCATGTGCATGGGGTCAATTTGAGTGGAGTTTCCCCAATTATGATTGATTTGATTTGGTTTGATTTGATTTGCTAATTACATGCACTCATGTATATTAATATTAAGAATGAACAACTCAAAGATGTATCATAATTTCTTCTAGTTAATCTGAAACAATGGAGCCGGATAATATAACAGTGCGATCCGTATGACAGAGAATATTTGAAGCTGCAACAAGTTCAGCGGCTGCTGACGCATCAAAACTTTCATCAGTCGGTGGATGTTCATCCTGTCTGTACTCTGAATCAGCAGCTGTCAGTACTTTCTGCGTACAGACTGTTTGTTTTTATCTCCTCACCTCTGCAGGTTGATGCCGGGTTGGTTGCTGCTCTGTGTGCAGATTATGACGGAGCACCCAAACCTGTGCGAATGTTCTGTAAAAGATTTATTTTTTTGATAAATAAGTTGATAAAATGACCAACAGATTCACCCACAATGAAAATAGTTCTCCATACTATGTAAAACTACTATATTTTCAGACAAAAAAATGCATCATATAACTATTTATCCTTTCAACACAATGCCTTACTACATCTTCATCTCCTCCGTCTTCTATTAAACTAAACAAGGACAATGTATCAAATTTGATTTTTCACTTTCTCATCATCATAATGTGTCTTAAAGCTCATGCACATCATGACATGGGAAGTTAAAAATCAGTGTGTGTTCTTCTTTTAGTAAATAATTGCCCTTAATATGGCTTCACGTGAGGCTCCAGTTCCCCTCCTGCTGACTGACTCTCTGACCCTCAGTTTAACACAAGTTAGCCCCCAAAACTCTGCTCACTAAACCCCACATGCTCGATTATCCTGCACAAACACTGAGCCCAATCTGCCTATTGCCGAGTCTAGTAATGGGCAGATTGGTTCAGAGGGGGGTTCAAAGATGGTCTCGCATTAGTGCTACCTTTAGCATGCTAATAGCTATTCTTCCCCTCAGTGGGGATCCTGTTTGAGATGGAGGGGACATGTGAACCGCGCTGTACTGTCAACATGCTCGGCCAAGGGGAGGAGAGGAGGCGCTGACACCAATGCTAGCCAGGGATCTTAAATGCTTTCCTTTAATTCCTCCCTTTTTTTTTTTCTCAGAGTAAGCTCGGTATCTTTCTTAGCCACCTGTGTGCCAAAACAACCACAGATGATGAGACAGTTAAACTGATATTTTACTATTGTTCTGGTCACTGTTTTGTATGGCAATCTGAAATGATTTGTACAGCTTTCCTTTGGACAGCTCATAATTTATATCCTCACACCATTACTAAAATAACCAAAGCAGACGCAGTCCATTAAAGCTTTCTTTAAACTTCCTCCATGCTCTGTTTTGTAAGAGGAGCACAATCTTCTTCCAGGGATGATTAATGCCTCTAAAAGCACGTCAGGCACTTTTGAGGCTAAATGGCACACACAAAAACAGAATTTGTGTAAGTTTTAAAGGGGGCATGGCTGGCGGAGGCTCTGATCGATAGCATTAGCTGTGACAAAATACATAAAAACAGGAATCAATTCTAATAAAGTGAGCTCAGCCTCGCCAGAAAGCCTCCGCCTCCTCCATTCACCTCCAGATCTGTTGTCCTCCTTGTCCAGGCACAATGTGAGACATGGTCGACTAACGGTGACACAATGTCCGGGTCAGGGATCACATCTATTAACAATTATTAATTGCCAGGAAAACAGAAGCAGCTTAAAAGAAAATTATAACAAACAGCACTTTTCAAATTGGAAAGAAGCAATAAAAACATGTTGTGATCTGCATAGGAACAATTTTCGACTGAACTGATTACTCTTTAGAAATCCTCACTTAATAAAAAAGCAAAGTAACATATCCTTGCTCAGTCTTTTTGAGGAAATTGTACTGTTAAATGTCATGCAAAGTGATGAATATGTTCCATCTGCTTGTCATGGTGTTTTTCCAGCGCGGACAGCCGGGACTCCACTCTACATACCTGCGCTAACCTCCGCTCTATAAGCATGTCTCCCTCTCTTAAGTCTCAAGCATGTGTTAAACTGTGAGAACACTTGAGTGCATGACGGTGTTCTCAAAAGAAAAAAAAAATCTTGAAATTGCCAAGTTTGCCTGTGAAAGCACAGCGTCATTTTAAGCATCACAATAGTTTTGCGGTTAGAAAGACACAAAAGTCAAGAAATTAACGGGACACTATTTGGAGAAGAAAGTTCAACTCAGAATTTTAACACAAACTCAGAAATATTTATTTGTTCTGTTACTGAATAAACAAGCTGTTCTCTGAGGAAAATAAGGTCCCCAGAACACTGTTTGAAGCTAGAAAGGTGGCAGGGTCCGCCACATATAAACAATGGTATGAAATGGTGTCGTCCTGGTTTTTTTATTCAGTTACGAAAACAAGGAGAGTTTTTTTAGGCATAAAAATTCAGTCAATGAAACTTGTTCAGCTGTTTCACTCATTTAAAGTCAATGTGAATACAGTCAGTAGGATGTGGAAACATATCTGTCAATCTATGGAAGATAACAGACTCTTCCACATACATTTTAACATAAATTACACAGTTTTTATATTTGAGTTTACTGGAATATTCAAAGTCTAATGCGACCTCATGTTGTTTTGTATCTAGTACGGTCCTATCTGGATGGCACATGGAGGTCAAGTTACACAAGGCCTGTTTGATTTAATCTACATTCATGGAATAAATGTTCACGGAAACTGAATGAACTCTACTGTTTTTCGTCATACTGACACTTGTGACTTCGTTTAACTGGAGGTCAAATTCATGCAGAAACGTGTATTAGCATGTGAAGCCTCAGTGCTAAATATAAACTTCATCAAGCATGAAAAGGTTATAAAGTAGTTTTTAAAAATGTAATCAGTATATCCTAATATAAGAACACGAGAGATATTTAAGTTGCAGTGTGGATTTAAGCGGAATTACTGAAAAATAAAAAGAAGAAATTGATCCACAGTGAACCAATAAGTCCTTGTCTTATATTATTCCCCCGGCACAAAGCAACTTTTCATGTTTGACATGTGGTCTCATAATATTAAGGCAATAAAAGAAGGAAACAACACCGTTAGTGTGTGTAGTAAGCTGTCAGATAACAAACGGACGTATTCAGGCTCAGTCTGGAAGCCCCATAACCAAAGAAAACTGGCTCAACTTATCACCATAGCTATATGAGCTTGTTTGTGTGAGTGTGTGTGTGTCTCACAGCCACCACACAAAAACATGTACATACTGGATGTGTTTGTGTATTCATGTGAGCTCTGTCTGATTACAGTTTGTGATCTGGAGCACAGCGCCCCACAGTGGCCCAGCCCGGAACAGTGATCCTCGCCCCCCACCCCCCACCACCCACCACCCATCACCTCCATCCTCCTCACTGCAGAAGCTTCAGCTCCAAGGTGGACAGCACATTTCCATAAAGGTGCAAGCCCTGTGATCATCAGCACTGTTTATCGTTTGATCAGCTATGATTGATGTTCTGTTAATACAAATTTAAGTTAGCGTATTTTCCCTGCCAAGGGACCCATGAAGAGGTTCAATTACAGAGCAATCTCATTAATTCGAGAGCTTGTTACAGAGAGAGGACAGCAGGCTTTTTTTTTAAATTCTGGAATGCAGATGTGTAAGGGACATAATTAGTAGATAAGAGTCCTAATTGGATCCTGCTGTGTGGCTGCAGAGGGTGTAGCCCTCGCTATGTTTTACAAGTTCCACGGTGTGGAAGTACACTTTTTTATAACCTGCTCACACACACGCACCATCCGTCACACACCAAGTGGGAGGGGAGTCCTTCGTGGTAGTGGTGGAGAAAGATGGTCGCTGCAGATGTATGATAGCTAACTTTGCCCTTTAGTAGTTGTGTGACGGGTTTAAAGCAGTTATATGTGAATACTATTTGAATTCAAGTATAATTTTCTTACAACAGACCAGTAATTTTAAGGTTTGGAGAGGTGGTAAGTAAAAGAAGTCCCAGTAGAGAGTGAAATGGACATGTTTATTTGGCTGACAAAGAATGCAGGGTGAAAACATCAAACAGTCCTGTGCGTCTGCTTCACAGCACTGTTGTAACGTTTTATGACACAGGTCCTTGTTCCCGGCCTTCTCTCCGAGGCCACGTAAAATGTCAGGGAGGTGGAGGGCTGAGCGAGCCCATAGGGCTGCGCCACAGAGGCGTATCAAAAGGCCGACCACCCCCTGGTCCAGCACAAATAGCCGGCTTCATTGCCCTCGTTAGATGGCCGTGTTATTTAAGCATGCCTATCTCTTGGCCTCTGTGGGGGGACCTGCTATGTTGGGCAATGCATCCGCCTTTCTCTGAGGGCAGATACGAGTGCTCATCACGGTGGTCCACCCACGTCTGGAACTCCCACACTCACCTCCCCTCCTGTTAAGGGTGAGCACTGTGCAGCAGACTGGAGGCTCAGGCCTAGCAGCAGCGGCTCAGCAGGACTAGGAGGCAGGAGCAGGGGGGGAGGAGGTGGCAGCTGGGTGCGGAGGGGGGTGTAACCCCAGCTCTGGGTGGCGGATCTCCCCCAGCTGTGCCCATCTGAGGGGAAAAGCGGTCCAGAGGAAGCTCCATTAGTTCCAGGGGCAGCGCAGGCCCTGAGTGGCCGATGGCAGCAACAGAGCAGAAACGCACTCTCTTCCATGATCAGCGACCCTCCACACTCAATTACTTCTCTGGGAAAGAGGTCTGCGGACAATGAACACAGGCTTTGGAGTACTGATTTAAACTTTACACAAGTTTCTTCGTGTTCTCAGTGAAATAAGCTTTTGGAAAAGTGTGCATTAGAATTGTACCTGAGCCGGGGAATTGTACCTGAGGGTTGCTTCTAGTGTGGCCCAGGACCTGAGAGCTATTTACAGCATGTTTCTCTTTGATGCAGGCCGCCGACTGTGAACAGTGTCAACCTTGTAGTTTGTTCCAGGTATTATATCACTGAAAAAGCAATCAGTCGAGGAAGTCTTACCACATGTCATGTCTACACAACACGGACCATCGACAGAGTAGAAGCTGAACTTTAAGCATCCGGTAACTTTGTCCCCTCTTCAACGGCATCATCTCCTTTGTAATGAAACTGATCCAGGAGCTGTAGTGAGTGTGAAGCTCTATAATACTATTTTGTCAAAGCAATCGTTTAAAAACAACAACAAGCTCGCTGGCACAACAAAAGGTGTGTGGTGGGGACTCCACAGACTTTATACCAAACACAGACGCGAAAAAAAAGGAGTGAAGAGTGTTTAGTAAAAAAAACTCTACATCAAAAGTCAGACTGACAAACAATAGGACTAACAAATACTACACATACGCTCCTCGATAACTGTATCTCTAATCCTCACTACCAACATTAGAAATGAAACATACATCCACCTCCACAAACTTACACACCCATACTTACTATTAAGAATAATACAACTCCTTAATTTTCCATTACTATAACTCCTTCGTTAAAAATACAAATAACGAAAAATACTATAAATTACTCCTACTTACTTTATAAAAAACTCTTCCAAAAAAAAACAGCAAAACTTTTCCTCTTATATTGATACTCCTCCCCACCCTGATATGCTTCTCTCAACACTTAGCGCTGACTTTTCTATTATCACATGGACTCAAACCCCTCACGAACCGGAGGAACCGGGGTGTTTTTCTTTTTTTGTTTTTTTTTTTTTTTTTGTTTGCCCGGAATGGAAACATAGAAAATTGGTATTTAATTTTAGGAGAACGTGAGATGAACACTCAAACAAAGCAAAAAGTTTGTGGCAAAAGTTGGCCTCAGGTGCCCCGTGACGCCGACCCATATCCTATTCTATCTCCCTGGATCTTACAGATCTGATCTATCCTTTCTAATACTTCCGTTAACTTTATAGATGCAGTCAATTAAATCACTACAGTGAGGCCTACTTCCCCCATAAAGATAGGACATAAGACAACGCAGATTTGAGTCCAGCAGGCCAAGCCTCCGTGGCACCTTTCTGTGACAAAAATAAAGCAAAGAGCAAAATAAAAACAGAGATAAAACCAAGGAGACAAATCACAACAAAACAAAAAAAAAATAAAACAAAAAAAAAAAAAAACAACAAAAAAAAAAAAAAACAAAAAAAAAACAAAAAAACAAAAAAAACAAAAAAAAAAAAAAAAAACAAAAAAACAAAAAAAATAGAAACAAAAAAAAAGAAAAAAAAAACAAATCCACATCATACAATACCCGAAGCCACCTAAAACTCACAAACAACCGCAGTATCCATCATACCCAACACATCCCCCTCTCACACCCTGTTCAGCATCCTCCATCATTCCCCAACCCGAGTCCTAATACTTGGAATCAACAACAATATCAAGTCGTCCCAAAAGTCCCACACAACAGTCTCTTACCCAACACACATCCATCTCTGTGAACTGAATTTCAAAATCTAGGCGTAACATGACAATCTGTCCACTGCAGACTAATACAGCCCCTGGAAGTGATAAAAAAACGAGCAAGGTATACCTAGCCAAAAAGATTGTTTGTAAAAGCAAACAAAAATTAGTACAAAACGCAACACGCCGCCCCGCCACCAAACAAGCCACCATACAGGTCAAAAGAACTTACACCACGCCAAACGCATTCGCAACAAAAAACCGCTAACAAGCAATAACAAAAGCCAACAACTATAAAGCACCCAATAACCAAACAAGATCACACGGGCCCCAGAGCATCGTATAAACAAACTAACAACAAAGAGACGAGGCATACAAAAGGAGGGGGGGGAAGGATGGGGGAGGGAGGGGATGAGAGCGGGCGGGAGAGGGGGGAAAGAAAAACTGACAATCAGAAGAAGAACATTTGTTTTAGGGACTACCTCATAGCTCCTCCTCGCGGGGCGTTCCGTTACCCTCCTCGGATGTGTGTTACCTTTCCCTCCCCGCTAAATATCGATATTTTAAGCCTCATGTCTGATGATAATAAGCGCAACAATAGCAATTTTGATTTGTGTGATATTGAGTCGAGGAGGCTAAGTATGAATTAGGAGGTGCAGGCAACATTGTAGCATTGTGGGGGGAGGCAATGAAGGTCTGATGGGTGTGTAGTGTGGTGTGCACAAAAAGCAAGGTGGGCGGCGGGGGGGTGGGCTAGTGTGTCGGGGTTTAGGGATATCTGGTGGGGAAAGTGATTTAAAAATCGTTCACAGATTTTACAAAATACAAAAAACACCCAAAACAAACAAAAACCAACGCAAAAAAAAAAAAGACAAAGACCCAATAGAATCTCGAATACTCGAAACACAAACCTTATGTCCATATAATGAACAAACCAACAACAAACTAACTGCATTATCAAATTTTCGAATATACATGCTTTTATTTTCACAAGGGACAAAAAAACGTTTTACTTTTTAAATCTATTATTACTTAAAAAAAAAAACACACTAAAACTAACTACAGACAAACAACTCATCCAACCCCCCCATCACCTCGACGTCTACCTCTCCCAAACGATAGTTTATCCATACTTTGAAGACGAAGATAACACTTTCTAAATAGTAGAAGAGGAGTCAACAAACTTTAATACAAATGAGGATATGGATAAGTATTATCATAGGTATAGAAGAGAGAATTTCACAAAAACAGCTATTAGGGCAGCTAAAAATATCCCATCGTACCACGACATATCTCCCTCTCAATCTACTCTTAAACCCTCCATTCTTCTTTAAATCAACTAACAAAAAGTACTTGCCGGGCGCTATTGGCGGCTTTGTGTTAGATCATATGTATGGATAGGGCGATGATGGTGTGGGGGGAGTTTGGACGTGTCGTTGTATTTGACTTGGGAGCGGGGGGGGGATGTGGGTGCCGCGTCGGTTTATGGGGAGGGTCAGGTCTGTCATGTGGGACTACTGTCGTCTAGCTCGTACTGAGGATGTTGTCCCACTTCGTTCGTTGGCGGATCGCATATCCCGGGTGTGGGTGGTGAAGTGCGGGAGAGGGGGTAGGGGATACTCTGTGGTATGGAGGAATAGCGATGGATTTGGGGTAGTTTAGTGTAGCAGAGGGGGACGCGCTGCAGGGCGGGTGGATAGAAGACCTATGTGCCATATTACACACAATTCTAGCAGTTATTTGAGCGCTAGTGAACTGGGTCCGCTCATTCACCCATATATCTAGGATATATGATACTACAGTGAAGTCTACAACTACAAAACTTGAATCTACACGGCTCGCAAGACTCGATGTGCTGACCGTGTCCAACCTCGGCACTAGTCCCTTTCCCATTCCCTCCCAACTGGGTGTTCCCTTTTTGATCCCAAACATCCCGTCCCCACCCCAAATAAGTCCCGCACATGCTGTGGTCCCTGGGGTATGTGTGGGGCTACTGTTCTGATCGTCATTGTCCCTCAATCTCCTGGTCAAGCCCAGTCCCGTCGGATACGCATAGTGAATAAACCCCATCAAACCATGTTTCCGGCGAATGTTCCCAATAAAAGCGTCTCCTTAGGGGGTCGGGCGGATGGGGGGGGGGTGGGGGTTCTGTGCAACCAGTTCCCTAATGTTCGCCACGATTTCATGCTGAGTTGCCCTGGGACTGCGAAGTTGGATCGTGGTTTCCCGATAATTGTCTGGTCAGGCCTGGGAATTACTTCGGCCCGGATGGATATCCGCGTCTGTTCTTCAGGTCCCTTCTCGTTCTCCATGTCGGCAATTTGTTCCTCCCGGTAAGTTTTATGTACGCTCTCCAATGATTGCTGTCCTGGTTCTTGATTCCCGTGGTCACACCTTCCCATTCATTTACCTGTCCGACCAAGACCCACCCGTTCTTAGCTCCCATCACTGTCGGGAACCACATCTTTTCAAGCGTACCCCCCCTGAGAGTCGCGCGGGGTGGGGTGGTATGAGATCTACATCCTCACACCCTTTCTTCTGTTGATGTCCCGCAATTTTTCCCACAGCCACTGTATCCGGCCGCTCCCCTTCCCTGCAGATTGATTACCATTCCAAACACAACTTTTAATTTTTTGGCTTTGGTGTAACCTGGTCGTGCTGTTCTCTTGTGTCTCCATGTTAACGACTCAGGTTTTTGAGTGTTTTTATGAATGTTTATGAATATCGTAAGTCCTTTTTTTCTTTTTTTACATGCATTTCATATTTCTTGGGCCATATGGCCCAAGACAATCCACTAGGCCCTGGGGATTTATGGGTGTTGCCACCTGGGGTACAGGCTTGCAGTATATTGCTGACGTGCTTGGTCGGTCATTCTTAGCTTCTCCTCGTGTTCTTTGGGCAGGGTGGCCAATGACCAAGTTCGAGGGTGTGGAGGTGGGAAGCTGAGGGCATCTGGGTGCCATGGGCATGAGGGGCGGAGGAAGGATGTGGGGGGGGTGAGGGGCGGAGGGGGGGGGCGGATAGGTGGTAGGATCATGGTGGTTAGGCGCTCGTGCGGGGCTGCGGTGGTGGGGACTGGGTTTTGGGGGAGGATGTCGAGACTAGCGTTTTATGTGGGTCGTTTGGGTGTCTTGGCTTATGAGGGGGGGGGTATGGGGGGGAGGGAGTGTAGGGGGTTCTATGGATCTGGGGGTTTCAGATTGGGGTGAGGGAAGGGGGGGCAGGTGTGTTGGGGGGGGAACGCGTGTAAGGTATTCAGGGGGAATGGGTTTGTATATGTAATAGGCGTTAGATCGGGGCTGTCGCCACGCCGTCAACATGCCAGACCAACGATAACTGCCAAACTTAACACATACAAACCCAATCGCCAGCAGCCTGTTTTTGGAAATTTAAAGGGCTCACTCCTTGTTTACACACCCTGGGAACACAGGGAATAAAAAAAATCTGTGGTGAAGGTTTTCGTCTGAAAAAATATAGATAAATATGCAGCATTTCTGTCTTGTGACCTTGTACTGTACTTTACTCAGCACCTGCGGTGTTTGCCTGCCTGTGTGATAAACGTCAGTCAAATACAAAGAGTAAAAGAGATTTCAATTCATCAGTGACTGAAGGTGCTCTTGCAAAATGCGCATAAAACTGGATTTTATTTTTGAAAGGATTAAAAAATGCCTTGTTTGTGAATGTTCTGCTGTCAAAACTAGAAGCAGATAATCAGAGATGATCCGACTCATCTCAACAGGTGTTTCTTGCAGGCGCTGGGAAAACGGCCGAGCACCCAGAAGTGGGACTAAATAACCCAAAAGCCTTGCATTTTTCCAATCACAACAGAGGTGTCATTTACGTCCCCGTCACCAGGCGTGACCTGGACCCAGACTTAGCCCTGAGGAGACACGCTATTGATCCGCACAGCCAAGAAAGCCAGCTGCCATTAAAGCCATGACAGTGGAACTGTACAGCATCGATCGGCAGCGCCGCGGCCCCACCATATTATTTATAGAGGAGAGCTCCATCCACCACTCTCTTATGTCTGATAATTGATGGCAAGTGGGGCCTTGCTTCCTACCCTGACCCCGACAAACTGAAAGTCAGATGGATTACATCTAACACAATTATGATTGATATTATCAGATTACGCCATGGACAACAAGGCATGCCGGGTGAGCCGAGCTGAGGTATTCACTCTTCCGGGTCGTCACGGTTAATTCCTCCAGTGGGAAAAATGGTGTGTCTGTGGTGAACGGGGTGAAGTTGCACGTGGTAGTACACAATATATGTGTGTGTAGGAAAGTAATGATTTGGTGCATGTATAAAATAAGGTCCCAATCATTAGGATAATTTCCGAAATATGATATTCTCAGCTTTTAAACAAAAAAAGAGACAAAACTACTGAATCAAAACTACATATTTTGCAACTTACCTGTAGTGTTATTTATCCACTTGGACTGTTTTGGTGTGAGTTGCTGAGTTTTGGAGATATTAGATGTAGAGATGTCTGCCTTCTCTTAAATATAATGTGATCTAAATGGCTCAAGGCTCTTAAAAATGAAAAATACATTTGAAAAAACTCAACAGATTCATTCAGAAATCATGACCTGGTTACTCAAGATAATCCGGACCTTGAGAAGTTATGTCAGGTACTACTTTTTCTACCAAACTACACCCACCACGCAGAAGGAAGTGTGCATCTACACAAGGACGAGTGGCTTGCTAAATAAGCTAAGTAAGCGAGCTAACGTCAAAGCACCATTAATGTGTGACTCTTGCGCTGTCATGTCAGTAGAAAGAAAATAGTTCCTACATGCTCACAACAAGGTCGTTTTCGGCACTTTAAATACAACAAGCTGAGTGCAAACTAGTTCCATTATATTTGAGAGAAGGCAGACATCTCGATGACGATATCCAAAACTGGGCAACTCACACCAAAACAGTCTAGATTGATAAAAAGCACTTCAGGTAAGAGGGATAATGTGTTTTTTTGATTTCGGATGAACTGTTTTCGAGATCCAGGTTAGCACTGTTAGCTCTGAAGGCTGCGTGGCAACATTTCCACCTCTCCTGCAGGAGGTGTGAAAATACCCTCACACTTCACTTTGCTCGACTCGAGTAAATTAATAGCTCCGCTGAAATCTAAGTTGGTGCATTCCCTCATTGATTTATTTCCACCACATTTATATGAGCTTCCCAAGTGTAATGATCGGATTGGACAGCTCACATTTTCTTCCACCTCAATACATTAACATCGTTTTATGGTTTTGTGGTTTTTCTTTTCTGTTGGAAACTTCCTCTTGTCTTTTTTCCTCGTCATGAGAGATGTATTTAGATAATGAGGTCTGTCATCTACTTCAGCATTTTCTGATTCTTAAGAATACACATATTACAGATTTTTCTGAAATAATATTAGCTTGAGCTGGAGTCAGAGGCTGTGAGGGAACTTTCACATGCAGAACCTGAAGTTGACACTTCATTTTCTCTGTTTTTACTTCAAGTGTGGCTTATGTTTGCAATGCATGTGCGGGGGAGCTTGTCCATACTCACTCTCTAGGCTATGAAACCTCTGTTGTAGACAAGGCGAGCTCAAAGTGGCACATTCAGGGAACTACAGCACAGACCCTTCCTGTCCCATCAATGAGCGGCACGCTGTTCTCAATCCATTTCTTTATGTGTTATTATTACGTGGTTCACTTGCATTTTTCCCCCTAATTCAATTACCCTGGATGTCTATAATGCAATTTAGACATAGTTTATTATTCAATTACAGGACATATCTCTCCCTCTCAAACATGCGATGCTTGCCCTCAAAGCCCGTCTTTATGGTTCAGAAGTTTCTGTGGAGATCATCGTGATCGGGAATTGAATTAACGTGACAGAAAAGGGGGGGGTAGCTCCTTATGAGACTTAAATTGTAACGACAAGCCTGTTAAAATTCATTTTCCACTCTGATTAGATTTAGCGTTATCATCGTTGCTTCACAGATTTGTCCGTTCTTCATTCATATTTGAGAGGGAATAAAAACATAAATCTCACAAATTGGTTGCTGTCTCTTCTTGTTAAAATGATGGAGATTTATGGCCTCGGCCACAGCAGAAGGTCTGTACAGCTAGCCTGTCCTCAACATCGGCTTCATAAATGTAACAACAACAATGTTTCATTCCTGCAACAGTCGCAGCAATTCTGACCAAATTGAATTAAATCTGCATCTGTCTGCCATTAGAATTTTTATGTCCAATTAATTAGCAAAACTAACATTCTTATTAGATGCTGAGAGAGTGTGTGGGCCGCACAGTGGAGCACTTGACTGAATGTCTGTGGAGTCAGTGGGTTAGTAGGAGACATGTTTAAAGGAGCACTACGTAGTTTTGGAAGAAGAATTTTAACATTTACAATATAAATGAGGTAATAACACAAACTCTGAAATATTTAGTTTTAATATAACTGAGAAAAAAAGTAAAGTAGAACAGAATGAAATTGTGTCATCCTTTAGTTTGTTAATTTAGTTTATTCAGTCTTAAAAAAGGAAGAAAGTTTGTTTTGTCTTCCCCAAAACTACACAATGCACCTTTAATATTATGATAAGCCCTCTCAGTGAGTGGAGGCCTCCCACTTCGGAGCGTACAGTTGTTTTTGTGCTCTTGTTTTTATTATTACACATACTTTTCTAAGGAGCTAGTTTACACTTCTCATTAATTTGGTTGTAGAGAGAGAATTAATGTGATAAATCAATGTCTTCCCCTGATGGTTCACTATCAAATAGTAAATGAACTGTGCGTTGTTTTGTGCGCGTGTCTCTCTGAGGCACACAGTGCGAGGAGGTGGAGGAGGTGGAGGAGGTGGAGGAGGAGCAGTCCGGCTGGCTGACTCTCCCGCCGGTCTGGCCGGCTAACACGGCCAAGTGCGTTTTAACACCTGGAGTCCTGGCTCGGCCCTCTACAAGCACCGTACTATAATGACTTGTTAAGGAGCTCAGCAGAGGCAATTCACCTGATGAAAAAGAGAGCAGGGGAGGGACAAAACAACTTGAGATATTGAGTGTCAGCCAACCACAAAAATGTCCCATTCAAAGGACGGTGTGTGTTACACTACGGTTAGGCCCTGTCATCTTAATTTAATGGGCTCTTCTCGTTTGTGATATTTGATTTCATTTTTCACTTCGGCAAAGAGAGGAGGTCCTATATGTATGGTCAACATATGGCACATATTAGATTACTCATATATTGTGTTTTGTTTTGGCCGTATCGTCTTTCTCATCCAGTGGCTTCATGCAACATATGTTCTCTCCTATCCCTCATATCACACCAGCTATTGAAGTCTATCTGGTATCTGGTAGCAGCTATTATAGTACTTTTATATCTGCATGAAGGACCACTAAGCTCTGAGTCACTAACAGGTTTTTGAATTCCTATTCAAAAAGGAACTTGTTATGAAGATGAGCACCTTAACTGGAACCACTGGGGCTCAGTGCTTTGCCTAATGGCACTTCAGTGGTGGTTGTCGAGTGAGAAAATCTTCCTAGCAGCTTTTCATGCCATTTGCAAGCGTCTACAGCCATGCCAGCAGCTTTCTGAGGCTTGGGGCTTGTTGAATCCAACACATTTAGTAGATTGAGTTAAGAGAATGATAGTCCAATGGAAAGTTGTTCACTAGATATTTCACTGGAAAACAAAAAGAAAAACCACATGTCGGTGGATTGATGGTTTTGGATTCATCCTCTAAGGACCATGAACGTAGGAGAAAAATTTAATTTCAGTCCAACTAACGGCTAGACCAAGCACCACTGATATAGCTAAAAAAGTGTTTAGTAGTGCCTAAACCTAAGCAATACTTTTGTTTTGCCTAAACCCAACCAGACAGTTTTAGAACCAAGACTCAACTCAGTAGTTTTCTTCTGCTATCCTATGTTGGCAATCAACCTATGCAGTCGTTTAAGCATGAGGGTGTGTTGATTATTTTTGTTTTTAAATGAACAAGCAGGATTTGTTTTTCCTGGCTTTAATGTTTTGCAACACAATTGATGGCCACAATATGAATGATTTGGATTATTTTGTAGTACTAGTTGTACAGTGCTATGACTAATACTCTGATGCTTGTAATCATAGTAGTAGGTCTCGTTTTAAGCCCATAATTGAGATGAACATGATTTTTTTTTTTTACTTTATCTAAATCCTAACCAACCCAGCAGACAGTCGGTGATGTTCTTGGCTCCAGCCTGTAGCAACACTCTCACACAGCAGAGACAACAAAGTAGTACTGGAAACACTGGAATAATGCTTTGCTGAAGGGAGAAAGTGACATCATCCTGGACACCAAAACCTCCCTATTTTTTTCACCTCACAAAACATAATGGCAGCTTGTCTTTCTAATGGTGTCCAGTCTTTGTATCTCTCTTCAGGAACAGGAAATCCATGCTGAAGGCGAGCTGTGGCACTCAAAAAGAAAGTGAAGACTGCAGGGAAAAGCCTTTTAACATAAATACAGTCACAGTAGCTGGTCAGGTTGGACTGCTGTAAGAATTTTGCATCAGGACAAAATCTAAGCTACAACAAAGAAACAAGCTAAAGAACCATCATGATTTGTTTTAAATATTGTGAAATTCAATTCATACTTTTTTTTTTTGTTAGACACCTTTTGTGAGAAATAACATAATGCTGCTGAGATGAGATTAATTTTCTCTCAGCGTGTCTGCTGTGGCATCCTAAATGAATCATCAATTGTCTCTCTGTCTTTATCTAAATTGTATTATAAAGTCAAAACGCAGTACAATACATCTTCAGCGCAGCTCTCGAGGCAAGTAATTGAACATATCAGTTCACGGAAGCTAATAAGACCTAGTTTTGTAATGCAGGAATTGTACGTTGACAAACGGATTGCATTTACTTCCTCCTGCCCTGCTTATTATCAGTAACTTGTAATATAAATATGCAAATCTGCTGCTTGAACTTTACAATCCTCCGCCGAGGCTATTCATCTCCTTTAAAGTGTTCATTTACATGTGGAGAGCCCCCATGCATCAAGCCGTGTCATTTTGAAAGCAAATATTAATCAATTTTGCATTGTGGATTGCCCCGGAGCAGTGTGTAATACATGCGGTGTCTCTGCCAGGATGGATGTACGCCGACGCTCCTCCACTCAAACTTCTGATGATAACTGCTTGCACCCTTAAGACGACGCTGTATCACTGAGCTTTATCATATTAGGTGCACACTTGCCCTGCCTTGACCCACACAGAGGCCCTTTATTTTTTATGCTAATGCTATTTCCCCTCATACCAGATACTGTCCAGTCATTCAGCTTGGTATCTTTCTGTTGACAGTCTGCCTTCTCCTTGCATTAGAGAAGGAACTTATTTTCCTTGCTGTTCACTAGAAAACACTGCACTTGTTTCAAACATGTAGATGAACGATTACAAAGAATCCGCAGAGCCAGCTGGCATGTTGGGTTCCTGGCAGTGGCACATGTGTTAACTGACACTGAATCATCCATATCGTCCATCTAACACACGGTCTATTTAGTGCATAATACCCCACCGAGCCGCTCGTGATAATCTTTCATAAACAGGCTGAAGTTTTGCCTGAGTCATGCAAACCGGTCTGTTTCGGCCGACATGGTCCGTTAATGTTAATACCAGTCAGAACTCATTAACCTCATTCCACTGGGCCGCAGCATGACTATTCAGTTTCACAGGAAGCTACATCAGTTTCACTTGAGTGTAATGCGTTGGAATAATAGTGTGATTTCCTGTGCTCAGGCTCAAAGCCCATGTAATTTGCTTCTCGGCAATCATCGTGTTGCGCTAATGAGCTCCCAATGTTGTGTCATGTTTTCATATGGTGGGCGCCGCTAATATCATCTGCTGGTGATGGGGAGAAACTGGCTCTGGCCTTGTTATGGAGTTTCAAAAGCTGAGATGGATTCAAGGCTGTTTGTCCATCTGCTGGTACCGTATGCACTGAGCTTCTCTCTCCATGGCTGTCTTAGCAGGGAATCGACTGAGTCACAGCTCGGTCTTTCTGTTGAGACTGCAGATATTTTTCAAATTTGTTATTACAGACTCGAGGATTTTTAGCCATGCTGCCAGTTGGCCAGTCCACCCACATTGGTTCAGACTGAATATCTCAACCTGTACAAAAAAGGATTGGCATCAAATTTTGTACAGATGTTCATGATTCACTTAAAATCTATCCTAAGGACTTTGGTGACCACTTGACTTTTCATATGTGTCACCGTGAGTTTAAGGTAGGGCAGGGTGCTATGGCCTTAAAATAATGTCAGGATATTTTTAGGCCGTATTGCAATAGATAATAATTACCTAAATATTTCGAAATGTTCTCAAAAGAAGTCATAAACTGGACAGAGGGACAAAATCAAAGATCACAATACTTTTGACCAAATAGGCCTTACTTTGATCTTGCAACCATTTTTTAGGAATGTGTGTTGGTACTTAGGATTTCTGGTAAATAATCATCAGTAATGTGGCTGTAATGACTAAGTAGGTAAGAGCAACCATTAGAACAAGTAGAACAGTCTGGTAAGTTCAGAAAATTAGATCACCTCACTGTTATGCAGCCTTAAATATTCAGCCTTACATAGTCTCATATCACGATAACAACGTCATGTGTTGCCCAGCCTTAAGTTAATAATTGTTGTTTTTGAGTGAAATATCCGAACAACTATTGACTGATTGCCATTTAGTTTGGCATAGATATGTCCTAGAGTGTGTTTAGTGCTAATTACCAGATGCTAGCATGCTAACTCGCTAAACTAAGATGGAGATCATAATGAGCTTAATGGGGTTAATTTGGCACAAAATGGATCATTCATACATTCAGAGTGCAGTTTGCTGAAATTAGCAAAGTTGTTGTAGATGTGTTTTGTTTAAATGTTAATGTGATTCAGCTAATGTCATCAGACAAGCGGACATGTTAAGCTAATTTGTTTGAGTTGAGTTGTAGGCTTATACTACAGATGACATGGTAAAACTTTTGGGTAAATATTGCGTTCCTGGGTAACTTTGGTGATTTCAACTAAGGCTAAAAGCGACCTGTTTGATAACGATACGGAAACAGCACGCTCAACTTCTTATTTTACTTCCAAGAGTTGGATTGGTCTTACAAACGCGCCCGTTTTCTGCTAGTATACGTTAACCGCATAAGTGTGTACATGTTAGCATGCTGACATTAGCATTTAGCTCACAGTGCTACAGTGCCAAAGGACGCCCTCACACATCCATTAGCATATCAACTCTTCAAGTTAAACATCAATTGTTAAAACATCTGCTTTCCAAAAATTTGGAAGTTATTGCCGAATCATCCAGAAAGAATATAAAGTTATTGTTTCTGTAATATGTGTGCAAAATCCAATAATACAGCCAGTCTCTGAGCAATAAATGATCTGTGATCATATCTTTGATCTCTGTGATGGCCTGTAAATGCAGCCAGGCCTCACAGAGCAGCTTTGTTTAAGTGCCACTGAGGCCTTGACAAGCCGTCATACTGAATAATACCACATGAGGCCAGCCTGCTGGTTTTTTGGAGCAGTATAACAAACCTTACCAAGCAATTTGACAGGCAGGAACAACAATCCTGATAAGGCCAAGCTAGCAACTAAGTAAAAAACGGAGCATACAGCAAATACAGCAGCCAGCCCCCATTTCCCTAAGGGCTCCCTCCTACTCAATAGCGTCAGACACGGCAGACAAACGATGATAAAGTGATCCTCTCATGACTTTGACAGGCACGACAGACAGCAGCAGGGCCGGCCCACGCAATAACGCCAGTCAACCAGCCCCTCGCTCAAAGCACAGCACTGAGACACGCGTTTCACCTGCAACTATGCAGTCAAAGTAAACACCTACGCTCACGGCCATGCGCCTAATTATTGCCAACAGCTTGCTAATAAATAAAAGCATATTGCTGCTGTCAGATCAGTAGGCCCAATCCTCAAGATGGCCTTTTTATTAGGATTTCAGATGAACAAACATGCAGTTTTCTTTAGAGTTCAATGGGTTTGGAATGGTTTTATTAAGGACGCACATGTTTATAAATGTGCAGATGCCTGAAAATCTCCAGAGCAAGTTAAAGAACAATGGTTTATTCTGTCAGGGATGTTATCTCTGCAAGATACACGTAATATAAACTAGCATGCTAGTAAAGGATATATCTTAGTTTCTTTGTTGAATATTCATTTTATTTTGTGTGTATATTACATTTGAAACTATAAGTAATAAGTATAAAAATAATTATTTTCTGTGTATTTGAAAAATGGAATCATGGAAAAACTGCATTGTTATAGTGGATTTTCGTCAAAAAATCTGTACGGAAATGTATAAAAATTGATTTTATAAGTTCTATTAACGTATGCACACAGCTGCAGAACAACTGTGAAAGGATATTCAGTTGATAATATTATATGTTGGTGATGCTAAGGGGCTTTTGGGGTTATCATGGAAATCGTTGAGTGTACTTAATGATGTTTCCACAAATGGAGGGATTGGGACAAAAATGGAACACGTCATCGGCGCCAGTGTGCATAATTTTTGGACCATGTTGCTGCACTGCATTTTCCCGTCACACTGGTAGAAAGTCAGTGTTTAGAAGTCAGAAAAAAGCTATTTGTGTTGATTTCAAAACAGCAAAGAAGGCTATCATAGAGCAAAAACCATAGAAAAAACAAAGATTTCCCTCTGACGGACAGTCGAAATCTTTTTTAGGTATTGCTCAAAGTGAAATACAAATAAATGAAAACTGTTTTTTTTGTTGTTCTGTACCTATATGGGTGCAATCACTGCCTTGCTCGGTCTGCCAGGTGATTTTAAAAGCACCTGAGAGGACCATATTTGATTTGAAGAAGCTCAAGAAATACAACAAGGCCGCGAGGAGAGCGGTAGAGTCAAAAGATCAAGCATGTAATATCAAGGAGACAGTGCACTTGTCTCCGGCGCACAATAGCCTCCGGGAGCAAGCGGCCTCTAGCCATCTCGACATGAGCCATCCATTTCTCTGTTAATTATAGTCATATTGCCGTATTGAAGTCCAGCGTTCCTTAACATATTCTTTGTTTTGTGTCCCTTTTGTCTCAGGTAATGGAATGTCAGCTCGGTGTGATTCCCGTGTGCTGCAGAGTGTTGATCAAAGTGACCTCTGCACCCCTCTGCTCCTGCAAATCAATACGCACAGTCAACAGGAGCTGACAGAACCAGGCACAACATATAATAAATGACAATTCACCATCACAATGGCAAGAGCATATCTGACAACTCCTGCTCATGGCAGTAATTTTCATGTGATGCCAAGCTGTTATGTTCAAAGTGGGATTCATTTGCCAGGACTGTCTCACACCGATGCTGATATTACAAGGCTGACTTGTAAGCACCTCATCCCCCAGTCATACGTTTCCCACTGAAGCTGTCCCAGCCAAGTGCTGACAGAGGCAACGGCATTACAGTTGTATCTTTTTATTGTTGTTGTCTTTCAAAGGGAGCTTATATTGAAAGCAATTTTCCTCTTAAGGGAGCAAATTGTTCACAGAAAATTGTAACTGCCATCGCTTGGAGATGATTGGCTGCATCTTTTGTTGTTGGCAGCCAAGAATGGAAGGATTTCATATGCGGGAGGGGGAGAGGAAGGGAAAGAGGGAGCCGTGCATATTAAAAGATGTGTTGTGAAAAATGAGTGTGAAATTTCACACGCACCGGATGATGGAAGTGGCTGCTGTTTTGCCAGGTGGAGGGGAAAAAGACATCTGATGTGTATTTGTTGATGTGCAGAGAGGTAGAGGCAACGTGTTGTGGGGTTTGGAGATGCAGATTTCTTTTTTTTTTATTATAAACTGCACCGTGGGCCCCATCAGAAAAAAACTGAGACCGGCCATTTCCCTTCATGTTTTGCAGCTTTGTAAGGATCAAGAGGATTTGTTTCTGCTGGCAGCTCGCCCGTCACCTGAAACAGAAAAGCCAATTAAAAGAAAAGGGACTTCTGGGTTTGTGTTGTGGCCAAGTCGACCGCAACTGGTGCCAAATGTCAAATGTCTGCCACTTGAGTTGGGTCAAAAACAATTAGACAAATGTCACATGCAATAGCTCTGACACTTGTTTCATAGATTTAGTGGTTTCTTGATTTTTATTATGAGTCAGCTGTTGGTGAATGTTTCTGCCTGTCAGAAACTTTAGTTTCAGGAGATTTACTGTATGATGACTTATGTAGCTACTAATTTGTGCATTAGCAGCCCAGTCGTCAGAGTAAAATGTTGGCATTTTATGCTTCTGCAAACCCCAATCACCTTCAGCTTGGTGGCAAGTTGGTTGGCCTGATAGCTTGGGGAGACCTTGCTGCTAAGCAAGGCACCACTGTTCGAGACGGCGTTTCCATATTTTTAAGGGTGAAACCACTGGATATTTTTACAAGCCTTTGCTGAAACGTGATCTTTTCAGAATCAGAATCAGAATCAGAATTTCCTCACAGTAACCAAGTAGTTTTTGTGCCTAAACCTACCCAGAACAAAGAAAACTGAAAATTGAGTGAAAGAACTTGATGTAAGTGTTGTCGGTCATTGTTTTAACTAAGCTCCTGTGTTTACTCAGATTTCACGAGCAGACAGGACCGCCTCGTTATGAGGTTCTCTGTTCTCTGTGTTACTGTCCTTCACTCTATTACAGTGATTACTTTTGGAATACAGAGCTAATATTTATCACTTACAGCAGCTTTAAAGTTTAAATATCAAACCTCAAAGTTTCAAGTTTTGCACAAATGTTTATTGCCAACATTTGAGTTGGGCTTCTGTAAAAATAAG
Organism: Diplodus puntazzo; assembly: GCA_963678695.2. Taxonomy (NCBI): domain Eukaryota; kingdom Metazoa; phylum Chordata; class Actinopteri; order Spariformes; family Sparidae; genus Diplodus; species Diplodus puntazzo. The sequence continues at coordinate 5,021,126 of OZ023155.1, read as the reverse complement.
TGCCTTTATGTATGATGAAACACACAGAATTAAATACATTGTCCTCAGCATTAAAGCTGCTTGGACACCAGTTTTTCAAATCAAACTGTAAAACACAAAAGTAAAACTGTAAGTTCTCGCTTCGTTGGCAGAGTTCAGTTAGTCTCACTGTCTTTTCTGCTCCATCTCTGTCTATTCTCCAGTAAGCAGCCCTCCCCTCCACCCTCCACCACCACCAACCAACAGGTCCCTGCAGCTGCTGCTAATTACCCAGATCCTGACATTTCTCTTACTATAGACATAATGAATTATGAAAGTGTCAGACCAAGCCTGACCTCTCTCTTGCGCACACAAACACACATGCACGTGCACACCTTCCCCGCACCTCCCGATAAACCTATTTGCTCTGGGCTGGCCTGCCCCATCCATTAGTTGTTATTGTTTTCTCTAAACATGACATTGATTCAATTTACCACCAATCAATTTCAAATGGTTCTGACATTCAGATATGACCTTAAAGCCGGGCAGACCAAGAACTATGATTAGGATTAAACTTTTGTTAATGAGGTGATTTCTCTTCACACTGGGGGGGCGTGTGACACGATCCAACAAGAGTGGTCAGTAAAAATTAGATCAATTATTGTGAACGAAACCGCTTTAACTTGATTACCCTATGCACCCGCTAGTTTGTGTAATTAATAAGCCCCCTCAGCTGCAGAGAGCAGTTTATTAATAACAGTCTATATCTGTGCTCCTTAATGAAATGGCAGGGACCAGGCCATCCGTTCTGCAGGTAATGTCATAATCAATGGTGCCCAACACACATGTTAATTACCATAGTTATTAATTGTTACAGTTGGACTTGAATGCTACACGCTGTCAGCTCCTTTGTCCTACCATGTATAGCAATCAGTGGATTGAAAATGGCAAATCTAATTAGCCATTCAGCAAGCAGGCTGGGAATCCAAATGAGACGGTATCAGCCCTGACAGCTGGCAGCCGAGGCGCCGTTCACACTGGGCCGCGAACAAAACCAGCATTATCCACTGCCCCGGGAACAACAGGAAAAGGCATGTATCGCAAACTAATAAATACATTCACAGCAGCGGCCTGCCATATCACACAATGGTCTAATGAAATGCCTGCTTGATGCCTTTGTCTGGGTACAAGGAGTGTTTATGCATTTATCTGTACAGGGTGCACCGCGTCCATCCAGCAGGCAGCAGAGAGTCATTTTGGGGCAACAGAGAGATTCAGTACCAAGTGGTACTCCTGGTAAAAAAAATATTAATGATGTAATAACATGGTCTCACAAGGAAAAGTCAAATATTTTCTTACATTTGTTTGTATTTTTACCCTCTGAAGAATTTACAGTTATGTATTCAGATGTTTAAACATTGTATTTAATTACACATTTCATACATTTAAGTTTATAACATTAGATTATAATGTAATGATCGTCCCAACACTGACAAACTCATCTGTGGGTTGCTATAAAGTTTAAAAGTATCGTATTAAAGTTTCCTAATTTAATGACCATAGGTTCTCCTCAGACAGATCATTTAATTAGCTTTTGATGATCACATGATGATTTGCTTAAGTCCTTTTGAACATATCTGTCAAATCTGACCAATGCTGCTGAGTCTGTGAGATAGTAAAAGGTCATTGATGAGGAGAACAGGACATACTTAACTTAAACCCTCACAGTCATTTTGTACTCATTACAGTGGATCATAGTATGTAGTTCAGGGAAGAGAACAATATTTGGTGTCTCTGTATGTGTTGCTCTTACAATGGCAGCCACTGAATCTTGTAATGTTCCTATCTGGAATCAGTATTTCTGTGCATCACTTAACTTTAGCTGTAGTGGAATTAAGTACAGTAAGTACTGATTATGTTCCCTCTTGGGTCTTAGAGCACTAAGGATCGGTGGGGGGGGTGACTGATGGTCCCATTGGTAGATGGTCCCAGAACCACTTGGCACTGCTCCCTCTGCTGTGCACAGCCTGCAGAGTTGTTCTGTTGGTTGGTGTGTTTGTTTGTTTTTTTACAGATAATTTGTGGCTCAAACTTTTACTTTTCCTGCAGCAAAAGAATTATGCGAATTATCTATTCTTTACGTTAGAGGATCACTTCACATCATTCCATCATCTGGACACACACAGTTTACATTGGACAGCGATGACATACAAATAAAACATCCTTGTAATTTATTTTAAATTCCAGTAACTGTGAGCAAACAGTTATTCTTTACACATCAAGCAACAGTATCATTCATCTGGAGTTGTGTTCATGTCCACGTGATTAATATAAATCCATGATTCACTCACTTTTTGCTCTGTTTTTGGTCTCTACCAACTCAGGGAAACGTCTGCTAAAAGCTTCACTGTGTTCACCAGGTAGAATTAGACTTTAGAGCTTTATCCTGGAAAAAGCTAAATGCTATTGGAGCAGTGAGAGTGAACCAAAACGATATGGTTACAGCCGGGCAGCTAAACCATTAGCTATAACTAGCTAAAAACCTTCCACAACATCCCATTGTTCTCATATTGTCATTTGATTCACATTGATTACAGTCATCACAAAAATTAACGGGTAAATTAGGCAGTTACACTCGGGTCAACTGACTCTGCAGTAGATGGGTTTGTTATATTTATATAGTTAATATTTGATTATATGACTGCAGAGTTTATTACAGCAAACTTGGCAGATTCAAGTTTATTCAGTGAGTGAGTTTTTTTGTTGGTGGAAAATGTTGTGATGTGGATGGATGGACAATCTCCATCTCTCTCTCTCACACACACACACATACAGTGTGCACATACATTACACACCCAACCCCCAACCACACACACACACACACACACACACACACACACTCACAACCATCCATATTTAAAGCAGACAGCAGCTTGTGTCTCCATCCAAAGAGCACCTGTAAATAATGCAGTGTTAAAGGTGGCAGCCAGGAGGGAATTAGAGGGCTAACAGGTGGATGGACCCCCCTTTGCCCCGCCGCCACCCTGCACCCATACCCCCACCCATGCATCCACCACGACACGCCACCCTGCCAAGTCTCACTCTCAGCCTCCGCCATCCGTAGTCTTGACACCACAGGTGCTGAGCTCCAGCATGGCAGGCCCAGGGGGGCCGCCGGCCTTTCCTCTCAACATACTCGAAGCAGTGATGGGCAATAAAAACACTTCACACCTTAAGTGAAAGATACGACTTTAAATATTTTACACACATTCTGCATATGCAATTTATCCACACCTGGCTCTTAGGAGCAACAACATCTGGTAGCTGTTGCTTTAGAGGCAATTAATGCTTCATCCGAGCGGCCAGGGTCCTTTCTGAAAATGTGGGAGAAGGACTGATGTGTTACTTAGATGAGTACAAATGTTAAGATTATAGTGCAGTTCAGTAGCAGCAGAATAATAAATAGCCGCTGGAGGAACAAAAACGTCAACAACTTTTGGAATTAATCATGACGGGACCCAAAGAGGCCAGAAAGTGTTGGGATTTGAGTTATTTTATCAAAAGAAATAATTATTATTTTCAAGTTAAAAAAAGGAAAAGAATTGTCCTGTTCGATCCAAATTAGAGCGTTTCCAAGTGGTATTATTGGCGCTGCAGTAACAGAGACGACTAGAGACACGACTACCAACAACACAGAACAAAAAGTGAGATTATTCATTCAATTAGTCTATAATAGAGACGTGAAAGCCGATAGAAATGGTGCCAAGCTGCCAGCCTGACTGCATCACCACTGAGCCTTCATCTTTGCGGGAGATTTTGTGCCCAGTGGCAGATAAATCAGCAAGATTTATAGGGAACCGATCGCCATCTATCACATTGTGCAGTAAATGTTAAGTTCATAATGATAAAGTGAAGGGAAAAACTTGTTTACTGCCAGTTTAATTCATACGAAAACAATAGAATAGTATTTTCAAGTCTATTGCAGAACTCACTGAAAGCTCGAGAAGAATCTGGCAGGAGGTGGAAATGCTAATTTCATGTCCTGACAGCATCGAGGCCAGAGGCACTTGTGTCCCCCCGCTGATGAATTGAACAGTTTGATAGGCTAAACGTCTGACTGAGTGTAATTTTGGAGGGGCATGTGTCCGCGGCAAGAAAAGCCGATGTGGGTAATGATGAAAAATTGCCGTGCGGTGAGGCCTGAAGAAAAACCTCAAAAAAACAAAAAACAACACAGATTTTAAGATAGCACCAACAGTGACTGAGTAACTGCCCGGTTAATACTTCTGGCTATAAACATTTAGGGTTGATTACACTACTTTGACTTCGTCAGAAACTGACCTTTGAAGACACTAAATAAAACTGGTTATCATGATGGAGTTAAAACAACACCTAAGTGGTATATTGAGTTAGGACTGATTGGCTTAAAACCGTTCATGCTCCACTCTTTTTCATCTTTAGTGCCGGAAATCACTGCTTTCCTGTTGTCTTAATGGCCTTAAACATTTACCTTCCTCCTCGCGCTGATAGGATTCCTTTGTTTAATGCTGTCTTTTCCCATGGGAATGAAAGCAGATCTGGAGCTCAGTGCTAAGTGAGGAACTGTCCTGCATTCCCATGTACTGCAGAACGACAGAGTTATTACCTTAAGAGATGGTGTTTTGTTTACTGCCACCAAGGCCTGTGTCCACAGCGCTGGATGTGAGAACCGGGGCAATCCAAATCTTGACAAGGTTAATAAAAGAACAAAACAGTCCTGTGTCAGCCAGAAAGAACAGGGACGTCAGACATTTCTCAAATAAGAGTTTCTGTTGTGAGAGAATTTTAGAGTTTAAGGTCAGAGGAGGTAAAAGAGGACTTGTTGTGAGGCACAGGAATGATTGAAACCCTCCACAGAATATAGATAAGTCATATTGTACTTCCTGTCGTCTGTCTGTTTGGGTTTGCCGGCTGTTTGTGGTGCGCAGGGAGCTGAAAACCACTGAAGGTGAGGTTAAACTACTGTAATCCTGCTTCCCGTTAGCTGGTGCGGGGGGTGGGGTTAAGGTGTGAGATGGACACTGGTTGTACTGGCTGTTTATCATAAACACAGCCTAGCCCAGAGAGGTCCATCTGCTTTGATTTTATTTAGTGATTCCCCCCAGGGGCCCTGAGCTGGAGCGAGAATAACAATACTTGAGCCCATCTGTTCCTGTAGAACCAGCCCCGGCTAAATTACCACACGCTACGAGCGGCTGGCATATGCTGTGGCATAAAGCTACAAGAGGGCATTGTGTGCCAGCTGTTCTGTTGACAAATACTTATCTGGCACTTCTGAAGTCAGCTTGCTAAGCTGGTTTCAAGTTTGACTAAAAACTAAACGGGGTAAGGTGTGGAATAGGGTTCCTGTGGGGGAGATACATGTATAATACATGCGGAATTATCCCGGGGTATCATTTTATCAGCGATCGTCTGGGGAATTGGGTCACTGGATGTACACTTAATCCGAACATATAGGCCAGATAGAAGGCTAAAGCCAACCAAGTGGGCATAACAGACTATACTTACTGTAATCTTTTTCTTATCCTCACATGTAAGCGAAACAAACCTGTGATCATATTGTTGTTGCGTGTTTACAAGTCGGTGGATGATCTGCGTCTGAAGCCTAAATTGGGCTCGATCATAGTAATCCTATCAGCGGAGGATCAGATCGCTGTAGGAGTGAATAACACTCATCTTAAAACACTGGGAAACACACCCAAAAGCCCGGTTTAACATGGATTCACTGCTGTGGCCTCACAAGCTCCCCCTGAAGAAACATGTAATAATACATGACTCGAAGGAACAACAATGATGACGTGTTCACGGAAATGTAGAGCCACTGTTTACATGCTACTCTGAGCCCCAGACCTGCAACTGCACTGTTATAAGATTACAACATTATTACACAGATTACTGTAAGATGTTATTTTTCTTTAAAGGTGTTCATTCACTCCAAAACTACAGGGGGCAGCATTACCGCGAACTTTTGCTCACTATGCTCTTTGTTGTAGCGACTTAGCTGCTGTTTGCCAGTTAGCTCAGTTAGCCGTGCAGCTAAGTGACCCTCTGTTGAAAATGTTTGGTTTATTTCTTTGAACGTCTTAAACTAAAATTCTGTCCATATTGGCACTTTAATATTTTTTCCATATGTGAGAATTTCACTTCAAGGCAAAGACAAGCCTAACAGGAAAACATTAAATATGACAGGCGCTGCACTAAAACCAGTAAATTATATTGAAAACAAAACGTATGGACATGTACGTAAAATATAACATCGGAGAAAGATCAAGCAGTTGTATCTTTAGTTTTCACCCACAACAGCTCCGTTTTTGGGCTTGTTCAGTTCGACAGTTGTGTCTCTCAAGTCTCCAAGTAAACTCCCAGTTTTTAGACCCACGCAATGTATTTACAGTCGCAACAGTGCAACAAAAACTTAACAATAAAGATATAAATTACCAACAGACCGAATATGTGAAAACAGCTGTTTGTATGGTCTTAATGTTGATGTGTTGGCAGGTTAATGTGCCCTCGTGGTTTTAAGAGTAACTTGAAGAGCTGTTTCACTGCAGTCTCTGGTTAAATATGTGGCCACAGTGATGTTAGGATGTCCTGACCAGAGATGGAAGAAGTCCTCTGATCCTTTTCCTTGAGTGAAAGTACCATTACCACAGTAGTACAAGTGAAAATCCAGATTTTTAAAGTTCTACTTTTTATCAGGAAAGGTAACTTCATGTATTGAAAGTAAAGTTACATAAAAAATGACCCTGATACATTATTATATATTCTTACTGTTGCTAGTTTTGACCACTTTTGATTCGGTTCACAATTTAGGGGTGGGGTCCCTCCAGTGGATCACAGTTCCACATCACTATTTACTCGTGTTAAGTTGCTAGTGAAATAGTAAAATCTTAATAAATGTTTTCTCACGGGACGAGTCTCTTCTGTTGTGCGCTGCTGGTTGTTCTGCGTTCCTCAAAAGTTAAAGGAAACAGTAAGTTAATTTGAATGTAGAAATTTAGTATTGAAGCTTCACAAAGAAGTCAACATTTTAACATTAACTTTTTTTTTGTTATCACAAAAATGCAGACCATTTTGTTCAAGAGCGACACCACTCACAGAACATATTGACATTTACTACCTATTCTCAGTGGTAGCATTGCACCGTCACTTGTGTCTCTGTGCTGCTTCAGTCAACACAATACCACAATACCGGCCAACACTTCCTCCTCAATCTTCGTCGCTCACCTACACCGAGCTCTTCATCACACCATTCACAACCGTGTACCCTTCAAAATGGGCTTTATTTTGTTAACATTTACAGGAACATCACTGACATTAATATTCCACCCGTTACATATGTCTATACTGTACAGATGCAACAGAACAAAAATAAAAATCCCATCCTCCGCTCTCTGAGACTTCTCTCACAGAGAACAAGGCTCCAGTCAGTGACAAGCTTCAGCAGTGCAGAAGAAAAGTTCACACAGGAAGGTTTCCTGTCAGGATCCCTGGGACAGCCGAGACCACCACAGAGCAGAATGAAGTCGTCAGCTGGAACCCGATTCATAAAAACGCCCTCACACACTTTATTCTCACAAATAAATCCACGATTAAGTTGTGATTTAGGAAAAATATATAATGCTGATGCCAACATGTGCTGTTTGTTGATCTGATCCAATGTTGTTTCATATATATATATATATATATAAAAAAAATCAACCAACCAATCCTTCATATCTCGGCCCACGCGCGGCATGATTGGTTCACGATGGAATCGAGGATATTTTTAATTTAATGTTTTCTTTTAAATACATATATATGTTGCCCCAAGGTTACCAGCCTCTGGCCTCATTCGTCACCCATCCTCCGAACTCCACACTGTTCAACGTGTCACTATTAACATTCAGTAGTTGCCATGAGACAGCGTAAACTACGATAACTCATTTCAATATACAGTGAAAGAGGACAAGGATCACCCAAACCAGTATCATCAACCCTGTTTCATTTTCAGAAGAGAAAAATAATAAAAAGGGGGAACGACATAGGAGTTTCCAATATGATTAGAATATAATAAATAAGAACATTTGATCTCCATTGTTTTTCTTGTTATCTGGTGCATGGCGGGAAACGTTGCATGTCACATCTTCATGGAAGGCAGCGAGAGTCAATAGTTGCCGTGACGGGCAGAGAAAAGGCTTCGTAAACACAAAATATAATTTAGATTAGAAAAAAAAACAAAACAAAAAAACACTGCATGTGAAATTTTTCACACTCTAAAGAAATCAGACCTTTTTTTTTTTTTCCCCTTCCAGTATTTCACCTCATTGACCCTACGAATGCATGGAGTGCTCCACCAACCAGCTCTACAACAGGAGCCATTGTACAAGTCTCCCCCTTCATGCATTTTATCTGGCATCTACTCTGCATTAGCAATGCAGAGCCTTCTTTACAGCTACAGAGGAGAGGCAAATTTGTATTCTGTAACACAGAACTCTGATGTGTCCCAACCAACAAATTAGCACTCACTGTGACTTCCAATGGGGAGGGAGGGAGGGAAGGAGTGGGGGGGGTGGAAAAAAGAAAAAGAGCAAAACCTAAATGTTTCCTGATAGGTCCACTTGGGGATAGAGCAAAAAAAAAAAAAAAGTGCAGCATCGGTTGAGAAAGTATGCAGTAAAATGTGAGACTTTTACAATGGCTACATCTGTTTCTGCAAAACATATACTGTAAAAAGACATTTACACAGCGTGAAGATGGGAGAATATGCAAACCGGTTCACAAAGAGCAGAGTACTCTGGTCTTAATGCAACTGCACAGTGGGTTGACATCTACACCGCTGATGTTACTACCTTGAGAAATCTATGCTACTAAGAGAGTTTACACAAGATTTTTAGAACAGCACACACAGGTTGGATGAGGATTTTGCGCACTGCATTGCTTCCTTAATGTGGCGTTATGGAAAGCTCCCGTCTTTTACAGTGATTAAGAATAGCAGGACTCCTCTTTTCTTAAGGTAAATGAGGTGGCCGAGGTCCTCCCACTAGCTCTTCTTGTTTTTGTTGCACCCCCCACCCCCACTTCTTCCTCCCTGAACAGGGAGTAAACCTTTGCTTCGTCATCCACCACCAACGCTCAGCTGTGAGACACAGGGAAGCTACATAGGACTACATGAAGAACACGACACTTCGACTAATGCACAGTGCAAATAGGCTTCTCCCCCCTCTCCTCCATCTCTTCGACCTCCGGAGACGGGCAGGCGTTGAGGAGAGGCGGGGTGGAGAGGGTTAACTCCGGACAGCACCCCCGCTGGCAGGCAGCCTTTCTTCTTCCGAGTTTATTTTTCATTTTTGGTCTTTCTGAGAATCTCCTGCCCTGGGAGAGGGGGAGGTGGTGCGGCTGAGGGGCGGAAGGGGTCAGGGGTCATGGAGAGGATTCTACTTGTACAGGCTCATGGTCGGGCTCTGGTACATGCACATGTAGGCGTCGCACAGCAGGCGTCGGGCCTGGCCCTGGATGCTCTTTGGATCCAGGGCGTGCAGCTCCTCTGGGGTCATTTTCAGGTAGGCCTCCACCTCGGGACACGGCGACACCTGGGGGATGTTGAAACCATTCTGCCCTCCTGCAAAAGCACGATCATCAGAAACAAAGTTCTCATTTGTGACAGGAAGACCACAGTCATGCCAAATTCAGAAAGTAATACGAGTGTTTGTAAAACTGCACGATCAGAAGCTACCGAATACACAATCAAACAACTTCTTTCCAGCACCGTAAATAATTATGCACTAATACAATTAAACAGCAATTAAAAGGTAAAACTATTAATCGATCAGTCAGGTTATGGACAAAAAATGAATAACTATTGTGAACACTACCTGCAGCCCCCAATAGTGATTATTTGGTGCTTTTCTCCGTATTAATGTAGCAGATTTTTTGCCACTTTTCCTAACATTTCACTGATCCAATAATCAATCGAAGGATTGTTAAAAATAATCACGTAAATTCATTTATAATGAAAATAATTTATGGTTTTCTCAGGTCAGATTGGAGATAAATCTACAGCAGTGCTCATTGGCTGTGGTAGTCATGTTTGACATGGCAGAAGCATGACTAGTTAAAATGTATTCTTAAGCCTTACTATGAAAACTGTGTGTGAAACCATAATTTTAGTTAAAAGATTTAAACAGTAATTGTGCCTGAATGTGATTATTTGGCGTCTTCTTCACTGGCTGAGGCCCTTTAACAGCTTTTGTGTCACTGAGCCCTGTGAAATTCTTTCCCCCGTGCTGCAGAAACAGCTTCCTGTACATCCTGTTCATCACAACTTCATTTCAAGGATCAGTCTGATGTCAGAACAAAACGCAGTCGTCCAGAGGCCGTGACACCTACCGTCACGGTCGGCCATGCTGTCGAAGAAGAGCCAGGCGGAATCTGCGCTGCCGTACTTCACAAAGGCCACGTAGTGACTGGTTTCGATGCACAGCACGGCGAACAGCTCCATCCTCTGGCGGGGGAAACTGCCCTGCCGCCCCGTACCGTCTTGCAGCTCCTTGGGGACGGACAGTTTGCCGTGCCGATGGGTTTTCCTCTTCGGGTGGAGGTGAACCTGAACCGGAACGATGAGTTACACACCGTCAAGCGGACAGTTTGAGCGTGTGGCGTTTTAAGGTTAAACAAAATACATTCAACCTGCTTCGTACGACATATTAGACACACAGATCAGAGAAAAATAAAAGCTGAAGTGGATCAGATGATTCAAACTACCAGGAAAGCAATTGAGATGAAAATCCAAAAATACTTCAGTCAGTGTTTTGAGGATCGGCAAGTGAAATGTGTTACAATCTACTGTGGAAGCTTCTTCTCTGCAACACAACTTCTGCACTGACACGCTGTGATTCCTTTGGATTTGGCGCCACCAAATGGACGATCCTGACCCACACTTAACAACTTCAGATTTGTTGAACTGGTGTTGTAATAATGCCCGCTGCCGTTGTTTACCTGTGTATTGCACTTTTCACAGAACTGTTTAATCTTGCCGGCGGTGATGTCCCCGTCCTCATAACAGTCTCGACACTCGTAGAGCGCCAGGCCTCCGCAGATTCGACATTCCCTCGGAGCTGGATGACAAAAACACATCATTTCATTCTAACTGACACGCTACACAGAAGTGTATTTTAAAAAGAAAAAAAAAAGTTAAGAGCCAGTTTGAAGGCAAGAAAAGAACAAAAAAAAAGGCTTCCTTCATCTCGGCTGAGCAGCAGTGACAACTCAGTGGGATTTCATTACTGAAACGCCACACAGCTCGGAATCACCATTGATCAGCAAGAACATGTCACACTTTACACACTGGAAAAAAAAATTATTATCTACAACTCACTGTCTTCAAGAAGGTCTGTGATGTCTAACTCTAGTGAGGGGAAGATTTTGTTGAACATTTTGAAGTCCTTGCCAAAGCGGGGCATCTGGATGATAAGGCAGGAGGGAGCCTGGGTGGAGACGACGGGAGGAAAACAGGCAGACAGAGAAGTTTTGGCGTTATCCACAAAGCAGCGTGGACACATCAGCGCAGCTCAGCGCACACAGGAACTGAAACGTTAACTCTGAAGAAAGCCGACACACGACTTGATATCCAACACGAGACAATCACTGCATCGGCCATGACAGCTACATATGAGGCACTTCTTTCTCTTTTTTCCTTCAGAGGGATTTGTTCTCCTCATATACACTGACCCAATTCAACAATTTGCTGCAGAAATAAGTAAAACACATGTACCTTAATAAAAAGGACAAATGTAGTTTTCTGATTACCAACAATAAACACAAGAGGGCGCCATTCCTACAGTGTGACACACTAGGGAGGCTAATAACAGTTCAGCAGGAGTGTTTTCAGAGTAGTAAAGGTTAGTTCCAAATGATTTGGACCTCAAAGCGTCCAGAAGTTAATAGTACGTTACAAACTCACAAAGAAAACCTTCACTACACTCTAAATATGAGATCACAGCAGCACAAAATATGAAATGTTGGTGTTGTGTTTCTCTCTGATCGTTAAGACCTTCCAACATCGTATTGCACACCTTATTTTAACTTCTTTACAATTTATTAATCTCCTCAAAATTAAAACTATTTTTACTTAAGTTCCACTGAAATTGGTGGTCAAGGTGAATATGTGAAGAAGTGAGGTAGATGGGAAAGACTATAACAACTATCAGACCAATCAAACCAAAATATTACCAATCTTTCTACTCAACCTGCACTTGAGTTAAAAAAGAAAGAAAGAAATAAACTCACCTCTGCAAACTTCAGGTCGCTGTTGATGAAGGACCACTCGAGGAGCTGCTGTATGGTGGGAACTCCAACCTTGTCCTTCTTGTCCATGAAGATCTGGTAGAAGTAACAGTCCTGGACCTTCTGTCCTGCTGACCTGGAAAACATCAACAACAAAGTTTTTATTTATCTTTTTAAGCTTCATTCACTTCATTCTTTCTCAGGGGGAAAAGGTGACGAGACAACTGTGATCTGAAGCACTTTCTGCAGCACTTCCCACATGAAGTATTTATCTTTACACATAGTAGATCTGCTTGAATGCTTCCTGGAAAAAAACAGATTATAAATGAACATTTCAGGCTTTCTGAATGTATTTATCATTTTCTTTTGATTCATCAATACATGTACCAACCCTGAACAGTTCACAGACACTGATGCTCCTTAAATAATCCTGTAAGTATAGGAAAAACAATGAAATCGCTGTTGATAAAAGTGTATTTTGAGGGAATTTTCTGGATTATAAAAACTTTTCTATGGAGTATATACAAAAAGTAGCTTACTACTACAATTATATTCCCCTTTACAGCTTTTTAAACAACAAGTATTTTGTCTTAGCCCTTTAACACATTTCTGTAACATCTGTATCCTGATCGTGGCTGAACACACACGATAGAATTACTCTGTAAAACAGCGCGTGTGGATTTCAAAGATGAGTAGTGAGGGGAGTTTTCACAGCGTGACCAAAAAACTCCTACAGTTAAACCACTTTTCCCCGCAGTGTCCATCATTCAGACTCCAGTGTGTACACTTGCAGCAGAAGTGAAACTTTATGTGACTCTAAAATTAGACATCGCAGATTTAGAAAAGCTCTGGTTCAATTCTGTGGTTTGGCCGTCTCAGCTGTTTAACACTCCGCGTCACTCACGTGGTTTTGTGTGAAAAGTGATAACTGTATCGTTAAACTATTTCAACCATATCATAATAATGTAACAAACTGTACGAACATTTTTATTAAGTGTGTTTTGTGGCTTTGAGCGCTGACTGGCTCTTACCTTAGCTTGAGTAGAGGGTCCACCCTCAGTATGTGATGGAACAGGATATTAAGAAACTCTTCAGGATCTGCAGGACAAGATTTACTTAAATGAGACACGAGGTAACATTCCTGTTTTAATGCTGCCAACAGAGAGAGGAAACGCTGTAAAACTGTCAAGTCGATATATTACCGCGTTTCCAAAATCTTCATAGAGGGATTTTATTTTATCAGTATAGCAGCCTTTTCAATAATAATCACATCAAAATCCAGATTCTCGAGGGGGATTTGGACAAGCAAGCAAAACCACCAGCACAGTGAAAATGATTAGAACTTGTCGAAGGACCAATGAGAAACGTATCCGTACCTTTTTCTTCAGAGGTAAAACCAGACGCAGCTTCTACTTTCTCCAGGATCCTCCTGAGCTTCATCACTTTGGTGGCACAAACATACCCATGTCTGCAGGACACAGGACCAGTAAGTCACAAGCCAACTATAAAGTCATCTATTTGTCGATATTAATCCTTCAATCAAAACTAGTGGCGATATATATCTTAAATGAATACACGTTGCCAAGCATCCTTTAGGGGTTTTTTTGGATGTGCAGGACACATTTCAGCCCGAGCGAGTGAAAAACAATCAAGTGATTGGTGAGGATAAAAATACACAGCCACAGGAATTATTAGATTTAGCTCTGAGGGACAAACTTTAAAAGGTCATGACTTATAAAAAGTATTTGAAAAACAGTAATGGGATTTTTGTTAAAACCCATGACGTTAATAGAAGTTTTTGCATGAAAAATTTCCAGAAAATCTATGACATGGATGGAATGACCCTTATGTAAAGTGACATCAATATTTAAAAGTCATAGAGAAATCTCAGCATTTTAGTCGAAAAGCTTCCTGTGGGAAAAGGTCACGAGAATCCTGAGTCAAAAATAAAATGAGTCAAAGCCACAAATGTGCAGCAGGCGTGCAGTAACTTACATGCGCAGGGGGTTCACTATCTCTGTGCGGAGAAGCTCTTGGGTCTCTCTGTAATACTCCACATCGGTCTTTGAGCGCGGTCTCAACAGAACCGTGTCCAGTACAGAGCTGAAGGAGAAGAGACTGCAGAGCGAAACACACAACCAACAGATTAATATTAATATTCTCGTACCTTTTATCTGAGTACCCATGATCTTTGGCTGATATTTACTTTAAATTAAAAAAACAGATCATCCAACAATGTTAGTATTGTAAACCTTCATATGATTGAGAAAATATATCATTGCGTAGTTAATGAAAATACTTTGTATGTAAAGCCCTCGGCCTCAATTTCCCATAGAAATGAAATCACTTGGATTTTTCTAGTTTTTTTTTTTGGTTTGCTTTTGAACAATTTCAAAGCTAAAATCCAGAACTCCAAACTGGTCGATACTGGGAGGATGGGATCGCCTGTAGTTTTGCTGAAGTAGTTTGGGTTGACTGCTTTGTTCAATAGCCCTTTGGCAGTGTTGGCAGAAACAAAAGATCCACTATCCAGCAGCCTGCTCACAGCGGGAACCCTGTTAGAGCCAGTGGGCAAAGTCAAAACAGTTTACTAATAAGTTCTGCCTGTGGGCGAACACAGCGCTGCTGGATGAGGAAGCACCATACAGTCGATCAATAGGCCTGAAGTCTGGTGACGTTAATATAAAGCAGCGTAAACTGTAGCTGATAAAGTATTTACTGAGGACTGACCAGAACAGGGTGGAATCCAGGTAGCAGGAGTTGTAGTGGCCCTGGATGCCTTTCTTTTTTCCCACCATGACATCCAGGCCATCGTTCTCTGTGCGGGGCGGCGTGTTCTCGTGTACTACCTCACTCAGGTAACCTCCAAATGCTGCATAAACACACAGAGTGAGAGTGTAAACAGAAACGCCTTTGGGGACGATAGTTAATTCGGTGCCTTTAATCATCTCACGTTCCTCCGACTGACTCACCGATGGAGTTGCAGCGTTCGATGGGGTTGGAGGAGTGATGCAAAGACGGGAAGCGGGAGTCGGGCCGGCAGCACTTGAGCTTCACGAACAGGGCTTTTTTGGGTGGGCAGGTGAAGTACCGCGTACCTTTGAAGGTACCGTCAGTGCAACCAGGACACTCTTCCTCCTGGAGGACAAAAAAGTCACATCTTCCAGTTAATGTCAGGTAGCGCAGGTGTGTACAGTGAAATCATGACTCTTACTCTTACTGATACTGAGATCTAATCCCAACTCTCACCAGCTCCAGCCCAGCCAGCGGCTCCAGCAGGCCAGGAGGCAGCCCCACCCAACGGATGACGCCACACAGAGGGGGGTTCTCCTTCACCTCCACCAGAGAGCCCACCTCCAGACCCGGCTGTCCTCGGGGAGGCGTGGAAGGTCGCGGTGAGGGAGGGGCAGCGGGAGACGGGGGCTCGGCCTGCTCTCCCATCACCGACTGGACAGAGAGGGAGAGAGGCCCATGACTCATGCTGTCAATGGGCCCGGTCTTGCGGTTCAGGCTGAAGGGCAGAGAGTGGAACTTGTTGTCACTGGACAACGAGGCAGAGGGCGGGGCTCTGGAGGGCGGGGAGGACTGGTTGAAGTCAGGGGGCGTTTCGGTAAGTGACTTGGCGGGGTCCTCCCCAACTGCAGAAACAAGAAAGCAAACCTTAACGTCCATTTTGATGGCAAAAAACCCTTCATGTTATGTAGACTGTCTTTACTATGATAGAGATGCTTTAAGATGATGAGCTACTTTGATGAGTAACATGACAACCATGCTGAGAATCCCTTTTTCTGCCCTTTACAACCACTGGAGGTCAGCGAAAACAGGACTTTCAGATGGCGTCATTTGACGTACTAAAATCTTAATCTAAGCATCTTGGGGCATTTTCACACTTGGGCCATCTTGATAGATTTGATCAATATTGAGGACACATTTCCCTTGACAATGATCAGCATGTTTGGTGAAGTCCAAGTCTTTTTCTGGTGTGTTAGAGCCATTCAAACGTGAAGATAAGAAATGTTCGCTGAGTTGTAATTATAATGGGACAACTGCAAGCAAAGTTTCTGCTTTTTAAAAATTTAAAATTTAAGAAAGGTATTTTATTTTACTGCCATGTTGGAGAGACTGGCCTGCAGCTGAGATGAAATGTCTTCTTGATATTTAAGTGTGAAGAAAACAAAGATATCTGTGATGTGTGAGGGTGTACTGTGGAAAAGTTGATCCACAGCTCGGAGAGATTCTTAAGTGTAAAAAACTCAATTTGTGAGGGAGCGAACCAACGTATTGACTCAAGTATTTGGGATAAGTGTGAAAATGCCAGTTGGGACACAATGTCTGCAGACTCTTGTTCTAATCTGATGCTAGATTCACTGATATCACAGTTGGAATCAGGCTTCTTTGATGGACTGGAGAGTTTGGGGGATGTCACTGGGATTCAACATCTGGCGCTGCTCTTTTTTTTTCTTTTTTGCTCTTTCAATTTTTGCCAATTTTTGTTTTTTATTTTGTGCATATTGTTGATGATGGAAAACCTAAAAGCTGGTGACAAAAACTTCACCCTGTGCAAAGTGAGAGGTCACTGAAGTGTGTCCCGATTGGCTGTGAGAATGTAAACAAATGACAGTCAGAGAAGTGCGTTTCTGCTTCTCCTCTGCTGTTCAAATGAATGTGTGATATTATAGACGTAATACGAAACCTGTCGGGGGAAGAAGCTGCACAGCAACCTCATCAACAGTATTTAATCGATGGCTTGAGAAAGTCACCACAACATTTACTGTCTCAGAGCAGCGCCTGATTTTGTTAAACCACTGCTATCATCACAATTTCACTCTTTTCTTTTTTTTACGGACTGAACTATCACGACAGACACGACATGAATTCTTGAATGGAGATGCGTTTGCCTTCAGGTTTGTACATCCACACTCTCCTCGATGAGAGAAGCATGAGGAGTTTGGAATCTGTGGCGACTTCTTCATGACAGAAAAATGAAAACACCATAACCACAAAGAAAATAAAAAACAAACCAAAATGTGGAAAGTGACTTCTGAGGAAGATGAACATGATGACACATTCACGGGATGAGTAAGCAGTAGTGAAAACAGCACGTCGGCCATCTATGGCTGACCTCTTCCCAATTCTGCGTTAGCACTGAAATATCACAGCAACAACTCATGATTCTGTTTAAGATTTGGCAGGTGGCAACACTACGACCGCTTCACACTCCTCCTTTTCATTACGAGCGCTCATTCACAGCTTGCTCACGCTAGTATTTATCACTTCTGCATCTTGTTTTGATTTTGATGAATTGGTTTATTTGTGTTGATTTACACACTGATTCCTGATCATGAATGTCACAATAAACAGAATAATGAGTTATTATCCAGAATGCTGTGTACATGTTAAATTCACCCAGTGATAATCGGCCTCCGTCCTCTCGCCTCCTGGAGACATTATCGTTTGA
Source organism: Diplodus puntazzo (assembly GCA_963678695.2). NCBI lineage: Eukaryota > Metazoa > Chordata > Actinopteri > Spariformes > Sparidae > Diplodus > Diplodus puntazzo. The sequence continues at coordinate 5,003,407 of OZ023155.1, read as the reverse complement.
CTATTACAAACTCCTCACAACTGACATGTGTTGGTGATGACATGAGCGATGCAATTTCACCACGATAAAGAAAAAAAAATAAATTACAGTTCTTTCCCCACAACAGAAAAATACGGAAACAATGACACAATGTTCTGACTGAGCCAGTCAGTCCTGACATGAGAAACAAAGGGTTTCATTAATGCTTTGGCTGGCAAAGTGTGTTAAATTTGAAGCTTTTAACTGCGTCTGCAGCCAAAACAAGCCAGTTAAGGTGTCATTTGCAGCACTGAGCATTATTAAAAGCCTTCAGGGAAACACCAGTTACTCCATGCAGGTGGAATATCACACTGAAATAGTGATGAAGGACAAGACTAGTGGAAAGGTCTTTAAAGCAAGCTCCTGCAACAAACTACTGATTGTTGTTATTCTGGAAAAAACCAAGTGTGGGGTTTATGTAAAGATCTGTTGATCAAGTTGTCTTCCCTCTGCTGAATTAAAGCGCTTCATCATGTCTTATCTGTTTACATCTTAAATGTAGCTCTTCTGAAACCTACAGTACTGGAAAAACTATTTTAGTTCACAGATCAGATCAGGTGTGTTGGTGGAATTTCTTATATTAGCCAGCGTGGTGAAGACGGCTGACTGCCTCAGTTTCAGCACCTCAACTCTGCTCAGTTGCTCTTGTATAGTCTTAAATACTGGACAAATAACATGCAGCAGATATCTCATAATAATCAGAACTGTGAGAAACTGAGCCTCATTATTATACGTTAAACTACAGGTATAGATTAGAAATACAATAACTGAGTCATGTAAATAATAAACTATTAAGAACATGTTTAATAGGAAACTCTAATAATGGTGACTTGTAAGAAATCTAAAGTCTTTGTAGTAATAATTTAAAAACTCACTTGATCCTTAAAGGTCCAATGTGTAAGATTTATGAGGATCTACTTGCAGGAATGTAACACAAAACTCATAATCATGTTTTCATTAGTGTCATTTCAGTTTTCACGACCTTATGATGAGATTTTCATATCTACAGCAGGACAGGCTCCACCATGTTTCTACTTCTGACTTTTCTTTAATTGATTGATGAGTTAATCATTAGTAATACAGTACGTGAAATATGTAGGATATTTTAACTGTTTTAACCACTGACTTGATTTGTGTTTCACGTAGAATAAGAGCAAGAATTCAAAGTAAAAAACCTGTCTGTTGCTATTCAACAACGGGCCAAACGAAATCCATTTGAAGTTAATAAATGGCTAAAATGTAATAATATCAGTTTGTAGAGAAAGTCTTTTTGTATTTTTTAATGATAAATTACTTGTATTTTATTCAAATACATTTTCTCATTGCGCTTTTAACATTTAAAAATATATTAAAATATATTTGAAGTAATTTTTAAACTACTTTTGCCCATCTCTAATTGTCGGTAAGACATTTTTAATGAATTAAATTCTTTTCAGCAATTAATCGAATGATCATTAATCATTAACATCCTCAGTTTTTACAGTGGACCAGAACAGAACAGACAAACCAAACACTGGTTCTACAGAGGGACTTTCACAATTTTCACGCTTTTAGCGACAACAGGATGGGAAGGTGAGAAAAGGTGTTCAGCTGGATGCAATCTGCACCCTCACGGACAGACGTGACTAAATCTCACACACTGGACCTTTAAAATAATCAGTATGTGCAGCATGTCTTAAGCAGGTGGGAGAAAAAGGTTCTCATACACAGCTTGACCTATTTACTCTCTCGTATGTTACTTTTGGAGGACACTTGCATTAAGAGCAACCTACAGCAGCAGAGAGTGTAAATGTCTTCTAGTGCAGCTGGAACAGAACCCCTGATCCTGATCCAATGTCAGTAAATTGAATCTATACAGCACCAGAATAGATAGCCTTTGTGAAATGTTGCTTGTAGCTTGTTGTAAACAGGAGCTTGCCAGTAACATGGTTGACATCCCACGAGTACCCGTGTTTTACCTTCATCAATGTACCATGTGCTTTTGGATTTGGACTGGGCTGGGGGATCAACAGAGCTGCCATTTAAAGTATAGTAAAATTCAGACTTGCTTCTACTGCCACACTGATGACCTAATCCTGTAAATAACACAAGTACATGACAAAAAAAACACACAGAGATAAGCAAGATGTGTGTGTCTGTGTGTGTGGGTGTGTAGTCAGTTTTGTCCATAGAAGAAACACACAAAAAAAAAAAGAAAGTGAAAGAAATTCAGAGAAGAGACACGTTGCATTCACGTCAAATCAAGCAGCTGCAACAGGAAGTTCTCACACTTTTTGCAAAATGTAGTTTAGCATGTCTTGTTATTCTTTGCTTTTTTTTTTTTTTTTTTTAGAAAAAGGGGCTTTTCACCAAAGTCCTGCTTGACTCGAAAATAACCGAGCTCATTCATTTTTATTCTCAGTTCTCTACAAAACTAAGACTTTTCCCATCCAAATTGCGAAATCCGGAAAAGTTTGTTTATTTAAATTTGAAGAATCACAACCAGACAGTTTTGACGGAATGCCCCTTTAAGAATTATCATCACACCAAGCTGTGGGTAGGTCAGTTAGGTTTGTAAAATAGCGGCAGTGCAGTACCTTTGCTCTTTGGTTTGCTTTGGCCAGAGGACGACTTGTCACTGTTGGTGCCTCTGGGGGCAAAACTGTGCTTTTGCAGCCTTTGGTCCTGCATGGAATATTCTGCACAGCCGACAAATACATCCACATTAGAGGCGTGACACCCCCGTTGTCCTACGTTACACTGCCATGCACCTAACGTCTTCCACAACCCATTTGCAATGCATGCAAATTTACAGTAAACCATTTTCTTCATGCTTTTTTAATGAATCGCCTAGGTTTAATAAATACGTGTAAACATCCAAAAGTCTCTTGTGACTCTTTAGCAGTTTTGAGCTTTAGGAAATTTAATTTGGAAGTGTGAAACTTTAGAAAAAGTAGTCGAACATGAGCAGACAGTGTACGCGACATAATAACCTAATTCACATTTAGCCAGTCATAACAGATGTGTTGTTTAAGGAGGTTTCCAGGATAAATGTATTGCATTCAACTGTTAAAAAAAATAGTTGTATATGTCATTTTGGGGAAGAAAATATCATCAGAAAAGAAAAATACTCATTGATGGATTTTATTTACCCACTAAAGTGAACAAACAACACAGTTCCATACTGTTTTTACTTTATATTTCCTTTCCTTTAAGCAAACTGTCTAGATTCAAAAACTGTTCTTTGGACCTTATTACCCTCTGAGGACAGCTTCTTTATTCAGTTATGGAAAGATGTACACCTTATCGTATCACCTCATGAATACTGTAAGTAGTAACTTTCTGAGTTCTGAGAACGAAAAAACTGATTCTGTTTGGGGAGTCAATTTTGAAGTAGCTGTAAAGTTGTCACAATACCAATTTGTACAGATGTCACAGACTGTACTGGATGTCTCTTTTGACACCAAGATAAAAGGAAAATAAAAACTCCCCGGTACAGAAAACAGGAAGATTTTTATCTTATTAAAAACCTGCAGATGGTGTTGGTACAAAAAAAGCTGCTGAACACAGACCAACACATTTGTAATAATGGCTGCGCAGCCTTGAGCTGAAATTCTAATTGTAGATTACATCTTCTTTAAACATGGGCCTGCACTGAGGACTGGATACAGCATCAGAGGTAGAGCCCTGTTCACTCCTATGACACCTGAACGAGGCACATTAAGCCCAAAAAGTTTGACGTCCGGGTTTAAGATTACGCAGGTCTTCTGCGCTGAGGGGCTGATAGAGCGTGCATGCTAGAGACCTCCACCGGCTGAGCTAGCTAACTTCCTGTGTGGCTCTCCATTAACTTGAATGAGGATGCAATGATTTAATCATGTGGCTAGACTTTCCAAATGTAACTGGATCGTTGTCTGATAGTGAAACAAGTCATTTCTCAGGAAGCTTTGACACTGAATAACAAAAGAAACGTCTCCACTGTTTTACGGCAGCTTCCTTCACAATGTAAGTTTTGTGTGGCCCCACCGTGACATTGTGATTACACGTTTTGGCTGCTATTTAAAAATTGGCTTCAAAGCCGAGCACATCTCCTGAGGGCTCTGTAATAAACAAGAGGTACTGGAAAAAGAAGTATCAATACTTTTGACAACCTAACTACTTAGTGACAGCATGAACTCCATGTAACCCGTCTGAGGGCTGCAAATGAGTAGAGTTTCAAAGACAACTGACAAATCTACATTGAGGATCCCAATCTTCAAGATTCCCTCGGTGCAAGACTGAATAGTCAGAGAAGCAGCAGTAAGCACACATAAACAAATCAATATGCCAATGTGGAGAACAAAGAGCCCGAGTATCTCACTTGACTTTCAAAAACAAGTGAGCCATGTACACAAAAGGCTCTCTGTTCCCGCTGCAAGCAAAACACAAACCACGAACGCTCATAGGGAGCTCAGAACTGGTCCAAGACAGGGATGGCTGGGAATTTTTTTTTTCGGAAAAAACACAAATAACTGGGTGACTCACCTGGCATTACGTCACAGATGGGGACGAGTCGAGTGTGCTCCAAACTGGCAAAATTACACAGCAACTTCCCGTCAAACACACCGTCCCAGTCCCCGATAGGATTGTCCTGAAAGAGTTGGAGACATGAGAACCATATAACCCTCCCAGGCGTTCGTCATCCCTGAATAACTGGTGCCACACGTGCTTCTTCTTCTAGTTTCTTGTTGATGTATTGTCTTATCACTTAAAAAAAAAAATGATGCTTAAGCTTGATCCTCTGTGTTGTGTATCCTCTGTATCCTCATCTTCTCACTTAAACAACAGATCTTCCACCTCAAAATCCTTCCACATGGGAGCTCTACTTTCTCTGCAGGCACAACCACACCATTCTTCTTCTTTAGTTTGGAATCCAGGATTCTGTTCCAGCGGGATAATCTAAGATAAGCGTGAGGCCGGTCCCACTAGCTAGAGACGGCAGGGCGAGGCTGGACGCAGAGTGAGGCAGAGCAGTGGGCTCTCCTCAGCTGCCTGCTGGCCCCTTGCCACGCTGTTGGGTCATACAGCACTAAGTCTTTACCTCACTCCCCGCGTGACTGCCTTGCCTTTGTGTGGGTGGCTCAGATGCACTGAGTGGGCCGCTGCTGCTGCTGCTGCTGCTGTTAACGATCAGCAGTCAAATGCCTCCGTTATGTGTTTCAATCTCTCTATGACTACAATACAACTCCCGCCTGACAACAGTAGCCATAGATACCAGCTACTGTGATCCCAGGCAACAAGACACGTTCTGTCAATATACAGCGGAGCGGTCATGAAAAAAAAAAAGAAGAATACAGGCAAGTAATGACAGAGAGCCTGAGACATTAACTCTGATAATATGAAATGTGTAACTTTCTGCACGTTGCCGCCCTCTGCTGCGGCGAGGACACTTTAAAATGATGACGGCAGAGCATCCTTAGTCATGACTGAAACATCATCTCACTTCATTATTAACAGACATTTAGCTGAATGTAAATGTCACGCCAAGTAACAACGCCTTAAAAATGTGATGAACTTAATGTCTCCCTCCCTTAAAGTCTCAAGAATCTGTTTTTCTCCTCGTCTCTACGGTTGCTTCACTGTCGAATGACGTACGTGCAGAGTCAGAAACTTGAAGCGTCCACTTGCATGTGCATGAGACGATGGATTTAACAGTGATGTCGGAGATATCGTGTGTCCATGAGTAAAAACATTTGCATTATCATACATATATTCAGATTACAGATCACCGTAAACAGCGCATGTTAGCCAGCAGTCATTTCCAAGCTGCAGTAATAAAATCATTTTCTTTTATATGTTAATAAACTACTGACCCTGACTGTTCAGGCGTGTGTCGTTGTTTTCAGTAAAACATACTCTTAGTCAAACCACAGTAAAGGTTCAGGTTTTGACGATGCAAATGTAATACATTTAGGATGATGTAATTAGACGAAGATAAACAGTTTAACATTTGATGAGTGCCTTGAATCTCCAGGCCAGTATTGACCTGTATTTCAAGGAAAAGTTCAACGTCATATCTCGTTTGTTTAATCAGTGAACAAAAACCAAAAACTGTGTAAATAAATCCTCAAATGTTTTTTACACAGACTATTTCTGGGTTGGGAGCAGTTGCCAGGCAATCACCAGACACTTCAGATAGTTACTAACCCGTAATAAGAAATAGCCCGATAAGTAACTTGTATTAAACACTAAAGGTTTTTGTACGGCTTACGCAAAAAAATGGGTTAGTTATTGAGCTTTAAAGGAGCTGGTAGGCGGCTAACTATTTTTTTTTTGCTAGCCAGCTTCATATTTATCATGCAGACGTGAAAGCTGTTTCTTCTCATCTAATTCTCTGCAATAAAGCCAATCACCGCCAAATATAAAACTTTAGTTTTGTAGGAAACAAGTCCTATTGAGAAAAGAGTTCTTAATTTAACTGACTGATAGCAATACAAGTCCAATATTGTTTGCTTTCGTCTTGTTTTCTTTGTCAATAAATCACTTTTTAAAAATGTCAATACATTTCCAAGCACCATCACTGATAGAGCCCTTGAAGCTCTTCATTGTATGATTTTATGACACAGAAAATCTACACCACTTTGAGCATCATGATTTACTATCTGTCTCTACACCTGTCAAAACACACTCATTTAGTGAGAGCCTCACTTACCATGTCAACTCCTACATAATAGCCCAGACTCTCATTTCCTGGCAGCAGGTCACAAAAGATGATGGTGCCTCTCTCTGGTCCGTCCCTGGTCTGCACCAGGACCCTGGAGTTGATCTCCAGCGGAGGGAAGTCCTGGTCCTCATCCACTAAACTGACATGGTCCACCTCCAGCTCTCCCAAGGCCTCATCGTCATCGTCTTCCCAGAGTTCAAGCTTGTCCAGTGCCACAAACACACCGCACTCATCCTCGCAGCGGAAGAGTTGGCGGCCCTGGTAGGAGCCCTCTGTGAAGCCCTGGCCCCGGCCCTCCTCCTGGGAGACAGGAAGTAAAGGAAAGTGTAGAGAGCGAGAGACAGAACAGGAGCAAGAGGGATGAGCAACTTATCTTCATAATAAGTAGGGCAGGTAGCGAGGCTGCTTGCTCAGCATTCTTCAGTGAATGCAAGTCAACATTACAGAGCTGTGAGAGTATATGATCGATTACTGCAGTAGCGATATGACTTGACTTTCTGCGATGATGACTACATCAGAAAATGTCCAGCACAGATACCGCATGCTCTCACAAACAGCAGCATAACACTTTCTGCTTCTTTTTTTAGAAGATTTTTTTTTTTGGCAGATTCTCGCGAAAGGGACACAGTATTTGGTGAAGGATATACAATCGGAATTTTTATCGGAAGCATATGAGCAAACTGTGAAGCCTTTATATTGAGCTGCAGTCTGAATGCTCGAGCTCCATCAGCCCACTCAGGAAGATCCAGAAGAATAAAAACAACATTGTGCTGCCATAAGCAACCCTTTGTGTTCTGTTACTTACAGTGCTGTACGCACAACACAGAATGAGTGGCATGACATTAAATTACAGATTTAGCGTGGCGATTAAAGGAACAGTTAACGCGATATGTAAATGCTGTCATCATCTGCTCGCCCTCATGTCAGTCAAAAACACTGCAGCTTTGTTCCAGCCCACTTTAATAACAACATAAAGGCAGCCTCTATCTTGAAAGTTTGAGAAAACAACCATAAACCGCAAATTTGTGCAATATGGCTCAAGAATGTTAAAGCCAAACAACAAAGTCTGACAGTAAACAAGCACTTCAGTTAATCCTGCGTTTTGCATGTGCACAAGATTTGACATTCTCATTGCAAATATCACACAAATGTGATTTTTTTTTTTTTGGCTTTTCATTCTGGCTTGGCATAACACAGCCTTCTGCTCTGCACAAACAGCTTAAAATTGGCAACATTTAGATTCGCAGAGAGGATCTGGATGAATGAATCTTGTGGTACTCATGACGTTTTTTCCACTCTGTTGTGTAAGTAAGTTCTTAAGACCATTGAGCTTAAAATAGCTAACCCACACTCCAGCAAATGAATGTTGGTGTACACAAAATGACTTCTTTGTGTCTTATTTATTTGTGCAAACGCTTCATTGCACTGCAACGGCCATGAGCACTTCCACTACTGAAAGCTAAGCGTAGTGGAAGCAGCTGTACTTCTGTTCCTAATAAATAAATACAAGCAAGGAGTGTGTGTTTTTGTTTGTTGGACTACGGGTTTGTTTGGTCAAGCAACATCACCTGGTGTCAGAACGCTCTTAAGAAGTACATCCTGGCTGCTTGTTTTTTTCAAGATATGACCAAAAGAAACTTGCACAAACACCACACAGATGTAATCCAAGGCAAACAGCTACCTGGGGGCCAACCTGTGCATGATTAAATATGTGTAAAGTTAGCTAATGATGATAGGTTGCTATCATCATATAGCTGACATTCACAAACGCTGGTGACAAAAGCTCAACAAGCATTCACAAGTCCAGCATATTTAAATGGCGTCACTACCAGACGCCTGGCAGCTGTTTCATGTTTGTTCTCTCCTCCTCATAATGCAGATGTTAACGCAAATTGATCACATGAGATAACATTTGCAAATTTACGCTCACACGATTGTCTGAAAAGGAAAGAGACATCTGCAAATGTAAAGATGATTCGCGTTTGAAAATATCACTTTTGAATCAAGCCGCAGCAGGGAGTCTAACGACACCCACGCACAAATGTAAAGTTCACAAATGACAAGCAGCTAATAAGTGCGGGTTCAACAGTCTGGAGATGAATGTAACAACATCTAAATATGTGTTTGTCAGCCTTCTATTTCGTGAGTGGATTACTTCACGTTTACATAGATGCTTAATATTTGTGTGCATCGATGAGATTAATTTATATATAAATCACAAAATACATTTGTGAATCTTTCTGTGTGCATCGATTCATATCAAGACTCATCTGCTTCCATATAGCCTCTTATAAATACAAAACAAATTAAAACAACAACAACAGTTCTCACCAGCAGCTCCACTCCAAACCAGATTCCAGAGAGGGCTCTGTCAGGGAGCAGCGAGCCCTTGAAGCGGACCACACCAGGCAGAGGTTCATCCCCTGAGCGCAGCTGGACGCGCACCTTCGAACCACAGTCAATATCACGGACCCGCTCCAGCCGTGACTTGTTGCAGAGCAGGGCGTATCGCTCCTCGCAGTTGGTAATCGGGAACAGCAGCTCAGCCAGCTTCTCGTCCAGCTCCACGACATCCCGCTCGTCCAGGCTCAGAACCACGTTGGTCTGGTCCAGGATGCGGAGACTCTTCTTGCCCTTGCATGGGGGCAGTGTTCGTCCCAGACTGTTGCGCTCCTGGCAGGCCTGGCCGAGACTGCCACGAGGGATCCTCAGGGTCTTCTGGGGAGGCTTCTCCACCGTACACTCCTTTATCACCATGTAGAAGCGCCAGTCCTCCCTGAAGCCCCCACTGGGCTTCTCCTGGCTCCAGAGGGCAGAGCTCATGGCTGCATGCTAGGCAGGAGGTCCAACATCAAGGCGAGCTTGACCTCTGGTCTGTAGGAACAAGCGACAGATGAGCACCGTTAACAACTGGATTAAAGGAGGAAGAGACACGTACCATAAAAAAATTATGACTGAAAGCTACTTTGAATTATATAATCGATTAAAACAGGAACATTGTTTCCTATGGACAGAAAATAATTCAAATCTTCAGGTTAACTTTACTCAGTCATCAGCAAACTCCTCGTTTGCTGATGACTGATCTATAAGTGGCTGATCTCTGACCTGGTTTGCTGGTTGTGGTTTGTTGTGAGAAATCTAATCGCTCTGCATGGTCTCTCAACTGCTCAGTCATTCCTGTGCAGTGAGGTACCCTTGTTTTTGGCAGGACCTCGTGTTAGCATTACTCATATCGGCTGAGCCGAACACACTAAAAACAGGAGGTGAGCAGACAGTTGACTTATTCTGACACCTAGGGTAAGACAGCAGACGCGTGGATTTCCCCTGATGACCTCAGATGTGGTGATCAACCACAGGATACAGTCAAGAGCACATTCACACATTCACACTACATCCGTCATTTGTTTCAAGCATGTTTCGTACTCTGTGAACTGGGTTGGTATATTGTTGCTTTCAGTGAATATTGTTATAATTATACTATAGACATTAAGGCTAGATATTAGCACAGGAGGGCTCAGGAGCAACACAGGTAGAAGAGTGAAAGTGATATCAACCTGACAAGCCCTGACCACCTGATCTGACGTGGATTTAGCCTGACAACCACAACGTTAATCACAGTTCTGTCTATTCTAGATCCAGCATCACTGACAGCGGTATCATGACTCGCTTTCGTTAACATTGTCCCTGACAACCACGGCGGCTGTGTGTCATCACCAGGCAAACGCTGTCAGTCAAAGGCCCTTTTGAGAGAGGGAAGTGGCTAACATACCGTCAGCTAAAATGCACTAAATAGCCATTTACGTTGCGTGCTAACGATGTCGACACCTTACCTGTGATGCGCGTCAGTTCAGTTAGAGGAGACAGACGACTGTCATTTCACATGTCCATTCGAATCACACACAGGCCCTCTGGAAACGAGCGAGAATCCAGCCGTTATAACCTCTGATTAGCTAAATGGATAGCTAATGCTAGCGTCCTAACAAGCTAAGTATCACGCTAAAGTTAGCCTAGCGAGCTGCTCGACAGCAAGCGGGCCGGCAGAGGACTGCCACCCCCTACAGTATGTTATCAGCATCTATATACATCTGTTCTCAAATGGGAAAGGCGTGAAATAATACAGGACACCGCTACAGCTATTAGATATATTATTTACAGGAGACGAGCCGACGAAACTTAATGTGTGACGCCATAGCTCTCCTCAACGCTCATTGGCCGTTCGTTTTGTTCTCAGGCGCTGATTGGCTCATCGCCGTGTTTGTAACCAAGTCCCGCTCTGTGGGGTTTTCCCATAGAGCATGTAGTTAGGTTGAGGCGTAGCATTCAGGGGCAGAGAATGCTGTCTCTGGTGAACTGTGAGCACTGGTGACAAGAGTGTTTACTGCACAGTGTTGTCTTAATGTGAGATGCAATAGTAAATTATGATAACAGGTAAGAAGTCAAAATCTAAAGCAAGAATTTGATTATTGTAAATATCATGTAAAAGTGAGGGTGCATGCAGAATTGGGGATTTTACAGTGCAATATAGTATTTAATGGTAAAAAATCATAACATATCATTGATATATTGTATTTTTAGATTGTTATTAATTATGCAGTCTTATGTTTGTCAAATTCCAATGTTTTATTAGCTGAGTCAGAGCTGTTTATCTCTGAAATATAGGGTTGAAAGTTGAATATATATAGAGTATCTTACAATGTAATAATTTCTAAAATTGTCATATATATAATCATATTATAGCTGTCTAATAAAGGTATAACAATAAAGCATATAATATTCCCCTCAAATATGTAGGAGTATAAAAGTATTGTACAAAATTAGATTTAAGAAAAGTAAAAGTAGCCTTGTATTTCAGTAATTTGTAAGTAAAACAGACAGCTTATTTTCAGTCGCGAGTGTTTCTTTTAACACTTGATATGATCTGTATGAGTAGTGGTAGTAGTAGTAATAGTGTTTGTGGTATGGTGTTATGTGATCCTATCACCACCTACGCTAAAAAAGAAACCCGAGATAAAAAGGTGGGGAGATTTTGTATATTTGAATAAACACTGTAAAATTGCATTTTCGATCATCCGCGAAGCAGAAAACCACTTGAGCAGACACATTTTATACTTCAAGTTTTAATATAAAACATTTTGATAATAAATAAAAGACACCTCTTAAAAGCAATACATTCATCTGCCAACTCAATACGGACTCAGAAGATCAGCCTGGATTCACGTTGTGTCATCTCCTCGACTTCCTCCGGGGTGAGGTCGTTGTTTCTCAAGCTGTAGTGATGAAGAAAATCTATCACTGAAGGCGCACAACAATTTTGGAAATACAAACCGAGTTTAAAGCCAAAATAAAAAAAACATTCTTGTCTGGCTACAGCGGGATGCGGGCTTCCACAACCACAGTTTTTCTTGGCACTGAAACTAGAAGTGCAGCCATGCCATGACCCAAATCCAGGATGCACGCTACCAATCACATGCACTAACCACATAAGGAAACAAACAGTGGCAACTTTTGTATTTGTGGATGTATCGCTCAACGTTCCTCACATACCATATCGATTTCACATGAGTGTTGTGTTCGAGGGCTTGAATCAGACATTCCACCCCTGCTCTGGTTATGCAGTTCTCTATCAACCTTTTACAGGAAATGAGAGGGTGGAGAGAGGGCGGAGTGATTTAAGCACTACTGTACAGTGACTGCTCAAATGTCAAATCAGCCTTTCGGCGCATACAAATGTCTTGTGCATTTTCAATACGCGTATGACTGATATCTGAAACTTACCAAATCTCTTCCAGTGACGTACTGTTCTTGATGATGTTGGCGAGGGCGCGGGCTCCTCTACTCCCTACGCCATTGCCTGCCAGGCTGCCATTGCATAACGACATGGAATTTAATTTTCTAAAAATGTTCCACATTCTCTTAAGTCTACCTGACGTGTGCCAATATTTAAAGCAAATATTACCTGAGCCACACCAGAGTACTGCTGCTCTCTAGGACTCGTGCAAGGGCCTCTGCTCCTGCATCACCTATCTTATTGCCCCAAAGCCTGAGAATACAAATAAAAAGAGAAATATTAATAAAATGCATGAGATTTGGAAGACAACTTCCTCAATTTCACTAAGAATTTTACCCTAAATACTGCAGTGAATGGTTGAATTTCAGGCCCTCTGCCAGCTGCTTTGCTCCTTCCGCTGTGATATTATTATTGCCCAGCCTGAAAGAAAAACTAGGAAGTTCAATTAGGTATGCATCGTACACTACAAAGACCTATTTATATAGTTCCGTAGTGTCACATTTGTCGAGCGCTGGAAAGACTGTTGACCTGAGAGCAAGAAAATTCTGCTTGGTCTTCAGAAGATGAGAAAAGTGCTGTGTGCATGCATCAGTTAGCTTGTTGTTGAAGAGCCTAGAGGGAAACAAAATGATGATTCAACGTCATTTGTGACTTAATGGTAGTGTTAATGATTAACTGTCTAGACAATACTTACGCAATTTTCCGGAAGTTGTCGCACTGGATTCCCTTAGCAATCAGTTTGCGGATCCCCTCGTCTGTAATGTTATTATTCCTAAGACTGATGAAGGAGAGATACAAGGCACTTAAGGATGTGGAAGCTTAGTTTACCATAATGAATAGATGGGAGGAATAATGCAACCTTTCATACTCACTACAGGGAATTACAAATGTGCATGCAGGGAAGAAGCTGCTCCACTCCAACATCGCCCACAGAGTTGTTGTCCAGCTGCAGGCCTACAGGATTCTTCAGATGCTGGAGCACATATGCCAGTGCAGTGCACTCCACAGGTCCAATGTTACAGTAGGTCAGTTTCAAGTGGTCCACCTCCAGCTTACTCATGGCATCTTTTGCAATCCTGCTCTCTTGCATCTCGTAGATGCATTTGATAAGCCAGACGAAGCCTGGCATTGCATGCATGCTCTTCTTCTCCCCCTCTACAGGCTGAGGGATGGACTTGAAGTGTTTCTGCATGCCTTTGGACAGACATCTCACCACCTGTCTGACTCTCTTCTCCATCACAGCACTGGGGCAGCAGTGGAGCCACAGGCTTTGATGGCGCTGAGACAGCAGCCCTGACACAAAGGTGGCTGTGATTTGCAGATTTGGCGTTTCAGCTGCTGTAGCTTCCCCCTCTTGTTGGTAAATGGAAGGCAAGCAGGACCCGAAGCATGCGCTGCTCAGACCTGTCTCCCTCAGGTCCTTCAGCTCAAAGAGCTTGGGGATAGTTGAACGGTCAGTGGCGTCTGAAAGAACAATGTACAGAGCAGCAAAAAAACACTGCAGAGTCACATGAAGGAATTCATGGCGTTTACTGTGAGCGGAGCATATATCTTTGCTTTGAATGAGGAAGCCCATGCTGATGTCCTTTTCAGTAACACCACATGTCTCCAAGTCTGTACCTGAGAAGATGTAACAGGTGGTTCCTATCTGCTCAAAGGCAAGCTGCCCGAGATGCAGGACTGTTTGTAGGTGCTCATGAAGCCAACCCGACCCCACAGTGCTCTTCTGGGAGCTTTGGCGCTGGAGAAAGTGCTGTAAGATCATCAGGTACACGTCTGTGATTGTTTGCGGGCTGCCCTCTCCACAGCCGAGCAGCTCCTTATGGCACTGTGACACAATCCAGCAGAGGACCGGACTATGACACAGTCCAAGTAAAGCAGTGTTCGTCTGTAGGGACTCCAAAACCTTAGCAGCCACAGTCGGGTCACTGTGATGCTTCTTCACAAAGCAGTCAATGCCACTCGGGGAAAAGCCTTTCAGGAAGACCTCTTTGCGAAGGTGTTTCTTCAACAAGGGGCCCACTGCCTCTGGGCGACTCGTCACCACTTTCCGCACTCCCTTCATGAGGGAACCCTGGATTAAGTTGAACAATAGCACGTGAACAGGTGCACGCTGGGTGGGGCAGCAGAGCCTGTGTTCATCCGAAAAGCTCTGCTTGAGCTCATCCAAGCCATCGAACGTGAAGAGGATGAGATGTGGGTGGTCCAGGATGAACTGGAAGATCTCTTCCTGCTCCCTGTCTGGCCAGCAGCAGTGCTGAAACAGCAGCTCTCGGACAGACAGCTCCCTCTGCTCTGAGTTCAACCTGCGACAGCTGAATGGAAACAGAAGGAGGAACTCCTGCAGGGCCGTCCGCCGAGCCCAAAGCAGGTGCAGCCTCTGGAGCAAGGTGCTCTTCCCGCTGCCTGCCTCCCCCGACACCAGCACCGTGTCGGCCTCCTCGTTCACAGTACCTGCTGTACCGACTATGTCCTCCGGGCCAAAAGATCCATAAGCATCAGCACAGTCATGACCCAGTTCCAGCTGACCTTCAGTGTAGATGTCATCCAGAGACATGTGGCTGGTCCCTCCATAAGTACTGAGGAAGCAGGACTGGGCAGACACAGAACTGCTGAGCTTCTTCTGATACTTGGCAAACTCTGTGATAGAACAAAAGACAAACTACAGTTTATAAAAGCACTGTATATGTTCAGTTTATTCAGTGTGTGGTGTGCAGACAGTTTGTCTCTTCACATTTTTAAATGAGTCGTTTTTTTTAACCACATGTTATTTTTACTGCTCCACTGCAGAAGTGGACTCATCTATTAATTTCAGATAAACCACAAGATCATACAAGCACTAGTGTCTGCGGTAGGCTTATCTTGCACATATAATCTCCTATTAACGTATTAAATTACATACTGTTATAGTTTTTAACAGGATTATAATCCTGTCGTACCTTTTGGAGGAGTTGGTTTCTCCTGGGTCTCTGTGGATCCAGATTCCTGTTTTTGCTGAATGTACTGCAGCAAAGTCTCCGCTGCTGATTCTCCCTTTGACCTGACGTGGTCCAGCAAACGCCTCGCCTGTTGGATATATGAATGAAAACAGATTCATTTGTAAAGTTCAACATTTTATGCTGTGCTAAGCTAAGCTAACAGGTTTATGGTACTGGCCTCATGTTAAATATTACCCACATTTTACAGATTGAAGTGTGTTTACAGGAGTACATCTGCATTATGTGAAAACAGTAGTAGTAGTTTGTGGCCCCAGAGGAACCTGCAATGAATCTAATAAACTGCCTCCAGTGATGTCACTCAGTGGCTCACATTGCATTGTGGGAAATGCGGGCAACATATTTTGAACGGCACTCTTGTTATGGACAGTTTAAAAACAAATGATCAAAATCTACACAGCAGATCCAGAGATTTAGCCTCTAGTCCATGCATTCCCCATCCTTTTCAAAACATGGAGCCTATATTACCCAAAATGCAACTCAGCCATTGAGTGACATCACTGGAGGCACTTTATCCGATACAAGCAGCAAATCTAAGTGAGAAAGTGAAAAAGCACATAAAAACAAATCCTTTAAAATTACCATAGGTACAAAAGACATTTCACAACATTATGAAATCTATTTCAAAAAGAGAAAACAGCAATATGAGATAATTACAAAAAAAAAAAACCCATCAGTTTCAATAGATAAGGACCAATAACAGGAAGTTGCCAACGCGGGCCTGTTACCTGCTGGGAGGGGGTGTGTATAGGTAGTCGCACGTCATCACAGTCCGCTGTGGTGAACAGTCCTGATATGAGGAGAGCTTGCAGAGCGCCATCAGTGCAGCCTTGCAGCTCGCTGACCAGGCTGGGTCTCTGGGTCAGAAGAGTCCAACTAGATGTGCTTCGGTATTCTTCTCTGCCTTCAAGGTTTGAAAGGCATCCCGTCAAAGAGAAGCCAACTCCCTTTGCTTCAGGTAGGACCTGTTTGAGAGCAGCGAGGAAGAGCCCACAACTCTCCACACCCTTCGTATAAACCAGGTCGAGCAACTGTCTGCCGTTAGTGTACAGTGCCCTCCCCGGTACCTGTACGTTCTGGTATTCCTCCCATGAGAGCAACTCCTGGGCCAGCAGTACGTCCAGGACT
Organism: Diplodus puntazzo; assembly: GCA_963678695.2. Taxonomy (NCBI): domain Eukaryota; kingdom Metazoa; phylum Chordata; class Actinopteri; order Spariformes; family Sparidae; genus Diplodus; species Diplodus puntazzo. The sequence continues at coordinate 4,986,795 of OZ023155.1, read as the reverse complement.
TGTTCCAGATGTTCAGCCGAGCCGCTGCTGCACAGTGCACGTAGTATCTCTGCCCGTTGTTTCAGCACGAGCTCCTGGGCAGACATGCTTTTGGCATGTCACCGTCTCTACCAGGGACATCCAGCGTGCATGAATGCTGCTTCCAGAATCACAATCGGTCACAGAAACACACCCACATGTTAGTGTGTGACTACCAACCACAATGACTCTCAATCTTATTCTGTTAAGTTACAACAGACACCATTTTTGGATTCATACACATTAACCACCCTATATAATAATTATATATTAATACGTAACAAATATACAAACGCACAAGATTAACCTACAAACTCACGTAACGCACAGTAACAACACTGTAACATGATCACTCACGTTAGTCTCCACAACAGAGTTTTCTTCCCTCCATCTGTCAGTTGGGGAGACGCAGCACTGCCTCTTCCTCATTCCACAACTGAAAATGAAACATGCTCTGCCACAAAGTCCCTCCTGTAAAAGGGAAACCGAGCATTGCCTTTTTTTTCCCTTGGCAGCAAATGAAGTGAAACTTTAAAACCCCAACACCCAAAGGACAGACGTGTCTGCTTGCATCACAGAGCAGCGGAAAAAAACTTCTGTGCAAAAGGAGTTCACAGTCTGACACGATCAGCGGTCACAGGGATGCGAGGACATTTACACATCCTCTTGTCAGAGGTTTTTAGGTTTGTACTGCGTTTAGGAATACAATGAAGAGCAGCAGCAGGTTTTTTTAAAAGCACAAGTTGTGGCACAGCTAAATAGAAACAGTTCATTTAACATTTTTACAAGTAAAGCCAGCAGAAATACAGTGAAGCTGCAGGTCCAAGTTGTTGGTGCCGTACTTGTTGCAATTTGGTCTTGCAACCACTTGATGGAACTATTGCCTAAAAAAGAAGCCAACCTAGTTTGCTTGAAAGGCTGGAACTTCTTCATATTCTTCCCTTTCGACCTCATGTCTTAGTTCTTACTTCCTCTTTTTTTTTGTCTCGTTTCTTTCTTTCTTTTCACGACTCATTTCTTGATTCCTCTTTTTATCTCAGATGCCGACTTGTTATCATCCCACCTCAACCCCAGACTCTGTCTTTGTGCACAACACACAGTTCATTCTGAGCAGAAATGTCATGATGATTACAAGCTGTTAGGAGTGGGCCTTGAAGAATTTGTTGGAAACAAAACAACCGATGTCATTATCTTCGTGTGGTAATAATTCAACAGTGCTATTAATGATAATAATAATTATATTAGAGCAAAATGGGACCCTGCAGCCGAGCCGGCGTGCCGCGTATCTGATGTAAACTTCAAAAAGTGCCAATAAAACACAACCTTGGAAACGGCTCGTGTTGCGATTGCCTTTTACTCCCCTTGCATTCTTTGATGTCAAGATTTTAAAAAGAGCAAAAATCACTTTTTTGGACAGTGTTATGATTCATCATTATTGCTATTACAGCTCCCTCCTGAGTGCCGTGATTAGTTTACTGTGTTTCTTCACAGTGCCCCGTGGGGGGAAATCTTCAAACACACAAAAGACAGAAGTAATCAAAGACAGACTGGAATAAAACTTTATAAAGTGAGTTTCTTCTTTTTTTTTTTTCTTCCCCCATTCGTCTTCTTGTTTAAGAAACAGGCAACTCCACCAAGGGGAGTGTAAAGCAGAGTGCTCCCCGTCAGGCATCCTGCACGAAACTCCAGCGTGGAGTTCTGTCATCCAAATCACAGTAGGGGGTCCCGACAAGTTTGGATGGATAAGAAAGAAGGTAAGAAATTGTCAATAGAGAAAAAAAAGAAGATATAATCCCAAAAGACACCTCTGAGTTTTTCCTGTCCCATGTTGCAACGGATTTCTTAACACCTTGTGTCAAAGTAAGAAAAATGTGAGGCTCCGGTTGGACTATATAACATTTTCATTATTAATGAGTAGAAAATATTTGGGACCTGTTAGGCCTCGGCGAGCCAAGAAAAACAAGCTTTATTCTGCACATGTGGCCAAAGACTGTAACTCATTAACTTTTTTATTGAAAGCACTGGATAAAGTCTGAGTTTGTTGGGGAGCGTTTGTCCTCTTGCTGTAAACCTCGTACCTCCAGAGAGCGAGCTATCTACCAATTAGGTTTGGATAAAATGGATTTGGGAGAGTCCGATTACCTCACATCACATATCCAGGTGCCAATGTTACTGCGCACAGCCTTGAATGAAGACGAATGACTTAAAGGCATCAGGCTTCTGATGTTTAATCTTGTTTTTGGTCTATTCTCACTTCAGATTTCACTCCCAGTCTTTGCAAAATAATTATTCAGGGTGTCTACGTTCCTCTATCTACAGAAAATCATCATCACTTCCACTCGGCCTGGAGGATCTGCTCCTCAGCCTGCAGTTTATTGGGTATGAAAGTTAAGTCGTGCTCCATATGGAGTCAGTTCAGCTCTGCGTACTCCTGTAAAACTGCTGCCCGGCACTAAATAACCTCGTCCACCCAAGTCAACTTTTTTTTTTTTTAAACTGCATGTCAATGAACAACGGTTGCGGTTCAGCGCTGGATCCACCCGTCTCTCGTAGCACAGACGGGATACTTTGGCTCCACTCGTTTCATAGCTGTGCATTCTTTCAACGCAGATATCAAAAGCACATGTGGTGAGCTCAGTGTTAGGCCAGGTGCACTGATGCACTCTGCGTGTGTGTGTGTCAGTGTGTGTGGGTCTGCGTGTAAGCGCACGCGCTAATTGGTTTGCCAGAGATCCAGAACTCCCAGGAGCGAATCAGCACGTCTCATCCTCCGTGAATTCTGAAATAAATCTGCACACAAGTTGTCATACACAACCAATTACCCTCGTGTTCCTTTGTGTTTGTTGACGTCGTGACCTTTTGAAAGATTGCACGACCGTACCACACAAAGAGCAGCGCCATAAAAACGTCAGTGTAGTGGAATAAAAAATAACACACAAGCGACGAGTCAATCAATCAGCCGATACGAAACAAAAACAAGACTTTATTTTCATATTTCATTCTACAAAGTCTTTCGAACATATGCTCAGGGTTTATTAACCTCACACAGCTGAAGCCTGATACTCACTTCTGATACATTCACGAGGATGATGGATATTTTTACCCCTAAAACTTTTTTATTAGCAACACGTTTTCAGTCCCAGCGCATCAAATATGGCAGAGACCTCCGCGGTTAAGTTGGCAAGAATGTTTGAAAAAAGTTTGCTGACATATAGGTCACATATTATAACATTTGGACTGTTATTAACATTGTGAAAAAGTTGTGGTTTGGTTAGGTTATACTTTAAAAATAACTGTGTTCAGCCACTTAACTTACATAAAGAAATTTAATCCACATCACAAAATCTACATAAATTACGTCATTTACAGATTTACATTACAGACTTAACAGCGAATCAATCCCGACTCTTGGCCACATTTACAACCAGCCACCCTGACAGCTGGATTAACTCAGAGATTTCTCGCTCTTTAAACTGCTGCGTGAAGAGGAGCGCTTCCAGAACTGACGCTAGAGGGACGACAACAGCGTCAAACTGCCACTGACCGGCTGGGACTGAGAACAGGCTGATGTGTGCGGGAGGAACAATTAAAGCTGCAGCGGTAGTGGCAGTAAAATTCTGACAAACCAACATAAAAATATAAACAAAAATATATTTGCGTCTACAGGGAACGCCAAATGTTAACTACTTGGCTATAAACAAATGCCTCCTCTGGGGATAATCAAACTGAAATGTGCTTTTACAAGCTCTCAAGTCCCCAATGAAATAAAATGGTAAAAATATGAAGGTGTATATTAGTTTGGGTTTCAAGAGGTTCAGCTGAGATAAACAATCAAAAGAAACCCTGCAGGCGTCCGGCTGTTTGGAAGATGAGCAACACTTGCACGAATAAGGACGGTCCTGATGCAGGTCGCCTCGCTGACTGGTGACTTTGTGGTCGAGCAACTTGGCTGAAGAATAAACACAACTTCCCTCAACTAGAATGAAACGGGGGCAGCAATGAAATCTCAACAGAGGCCTCAACAGACCAGAGTCTCTGGCCGACAATCTATCAGGAATGAGGTCCAAGTGTGTCAGGGTCCGATCCAGAATGACAGTCGAATCTAGGTGCCATTCCCCGACCGGTTAAGCCTTCACAAGAGGGCGTCATCATGCCCCGATTAGCTCGGAGGGGAATGCCCCAACTTAGGAGTCAGTCTCTACCAACCTGCACACAGGTGATCTGAATCCACCGCAATCAGTCCAGAAGGGATTTTAAAATTAAGCCCCAAACAAAATAAGATAGCAAGTCTCAAAAACTGTAAACTGGCGACGCAGCAGCTCAGTTTGTAGAGCGTACGGCCAGCGTACTTACTGCGTGCCATCCTCTCCATCTATCATCCCATGTTCTGTCAACAAAGCCATGGAAAGGTCCAAAAAATATATGTACCCCAGAAAAAACACAGCTAGGATTGTGTGGATTTGTAAAACATTTGGATATGAGAGATGAAAGACTTAAGATGGGGATTGATTCAGTTACAACAATGGCACAACACAGTGTCTTGAAGGCTTCTGTGATACATTGTAATTTGTTATGGGTAGACACAACTTTGAGGGAATATTCTAGTTAATCAGCATCTACAGAAAGCTGATATTAAGCAAACAACGAAGAGCAAAGAACAACTAAAATCACTTCATACAAGTAAAACATGCTCTGAACAGATTCCTGACAGTTTAAAGGAACAGAGTCACTTCTTCATGACGTTGTGTCCTTTCCTTAAACATTTTATCACCAGAACTGTTCTGTTGTGTTACCTAATTTGACTAGTGGACACATTAACACAATAACAGGATTATAATGCGCAGTAATACTACAGCAGTGCAGATGTTCAAGCCTCCAATTGAGTCATACTCTGGAAGGATTAGAGATAATTAGAAAGCAGTCCTCGAGCCAGAATTAGAGGTATTCAACAGAGGAAGTGGATGAAATCTCAGCCAGAGGAGCGACCGTGTGCGACCGTGTGTGCATGGGTGTGTGCGTCAATCAGGATTTAATTGACAGGAAGATTAAAGCTCACATCTTTTTTTTTCTCGGGAGCCGGCCAACTTGAAGGAGTCTGTTCTCCGGCGTCTGCCCGAACTTTGGGGTGCTGCGCTCAAGGTTAGCGCGAGGCACCCCGCTGAGCGCGCGCTGTCTGAGATGGGTCCTACTTGTTGGACATTCATTATCAAACTCTGTTTGCTCCTTTCATCTGCAGCTCTCTGCAGCACTCAACGTAAACTACAGAGGCACCTTGCAGCTTGACATCTCTCCATTCACTCTGTACCTTAAACAGCATGCTGCCACATCAAAGAGCCGCGGCTGCCTTTGATGTTGCAAAAAGAAAGAGCTCCAATGATCTGCTAAAAACCAATGCAACTTTCTGGAGCCTTGTTTTATTCATCTGCTATCTCTGGAAGTCTGGAGTCCGTCTCCAGAAGTCCACGCGGCGCAAAAGTTGAAGAGCGCCCTGATCTGTGCCAAATGAAGACGGATGAGCGTCCGATGAAAAGAGAGTCTGATGCCATTTAGATTGCCGCGGTGGGTTTGTGTTCTCGGCGTTACACGTCCCGCCGTGAATGTCGCATGTTATTAAGCTGAAGGTGAGTCTCGTCGAGGAGCAGTTTTAAAAACCCGGGGCGACTCTAGAAGCATTTAACTGCATGTTATGTTAGAAAACATCCCGACAGCGATCAATAAAGCGCATGTTCTGAGAAAAATCCAGTAACTGTGGCTGCTGCAGTTCCTCTAATAAGCCCATCAAATCAAGTATGAAAACACTGGACAGAGAAGGTTAGAGGCAGGGCTGAAACACATGCAGGCTGGTCCCTCTCAGAGCCATGACCAAACTCAGGCGAGTGGGGTTAACAAAGAAGGAGGCCATCAAGTCAGTCACTGGCGCCGTAGAGGAGGCTACCAGGGGGCTTTGGCTGAAGAGGGAGGCCCTGAGGAATACTGCTACTGGGAAGCGGGGGCCTTATCAACATTGAATGACCAGAGAAGATGTGCAGTTGTGTAGCTCCTACAGCACCCTCTTTGTGAGTTTCCTCCACCTCCACCTCCTCCTGATGGTCAGACTTTGGGACGTTCTCAGTATCCAAAGAGATATCTCAGACTTCACCGGGTTCTCCAACCGTGCAAAGACCGAACTCATCGAGGCATCTGGTAATGACATCGTGCTGCTTAAAGACAACTTCACCGACTTTAATTTGATCCTGGGGCGTGAAGAAGTCAAGATGTACTGCAGCTGGACAGATGGTTGGTTTTCCTCCATTGCCGGCGATGTACTTCATGATTTTGAGAATTCAAAGCTCATGGAAAGTCGTGAGGTCAAAACATCAATACACCGGTTCACAGCGGGAAGAAAGTTTAAAAAGAGACCGTTGCAGCAGGAAACTTCAACTGCTTGATCAAACATTCGATCCAGAGCGCTTTCTAACTATCTCCCTTTCACACATGCACACACATCGTGATGGCGAGCCACCGAGCTCGTCCTTTAATTATTTTTAACTAAATTGCACCCAGCTAGCAAAACTGTGCCAGACACATTCATCGAGCCCACACACCGCCTGGAATGATGGCACTTGGGCGGTCCACTCCTGTCTGCCAGATCTGAAGACAAAGAGGCTTTACTGTGGACAGAATGTCAGCGAAGATCGAACCAAATAAACCAGAACTGGCCCAGATCTGGCTCAAACTCGGTCCAGTTCTGGTTTATTTGGACTCATGTGCCATCATTCCACGCGCTACGTGGGCCGGATGACCGTGCCAGGTAGAGTTTTGCTATCTGGGATGTAAGATGTTGAATACAAGAGTTAAGTTTATATACAAACAACAACAATTAACTACATCATATTTATTTTTATTTGACTTGATGCTGTTGTTAGTACCCTGTGCTTGGTGTTCCTGGTGCAAACGGCGCCTTCTTACGCAGAAACGTGGGTAGTCGGAGGATAAGGCTGGTGTTAGTATTTATTTTTCTTACAGTAAATAAATCTTATCATCTCTCGATACCATCTATTTTCCCCAGTGTGTAGTTCTCAGTCCCAAGCGTCTTTATTCCTCCTGAAGATGTAAATAATTAAAAAGGCATTTAAAGGGGTAAAATTGTTTTCTCTTTGTTTCATAAAAACAGCTGGGCGCTGTAGTTTTCAGCTAATTTTACACTAACATGAATAAACAGTGAATTTGTTGGGGATTATTTTAAGCAGTGGAATACTACATGTATCGTATGTAACAGTGTATGTCGGATAACCACAGCTGTGTGTTTTTTAAGGAAGAAACTTATCAGCTGGTGCAACAGTGTGTCTCATTTATGTGTTGTTAGCCTTGTATAGCCACCGTCGATCTCGCGAAAGGTGCAGCTGCACTGACTCTCATTCGGGTATGAATTTGGGTTCTTTAAACCAGTTCCAGTCGTCTGAGGGCAGCGCTGAGCCGCGGATGCAGTGACCACATCAGAATAGTGTCAGGGGGACCTTGTCTAACAGATGCATAAGAAGAGGTAAAAGCTGCTAGCTTGTTTATACTCTGCCATTAGCACTCAGGTTAGCGTCAGGGTTACTTGCCATTTCATGAAGGTCACACGCTCAGAGGGTGCTGTTGTTCTTTCAGACGCATCAAACCAACATCACAGAACAAGCGGCGATGAAGGACAACTGCATCCGAAGGTTCTGACAACAACTCTCCACACCACCAGGTGGCAGTAGTCTGTATTGATCGTTCAAAGAGGGAAAAACTCAGGACTGCAGACATACAAACCGTTGTTAAGATAAGTTAAGATATTTTCACACTATTGGCACTTTGGATGAAGAATACGTTTCGACAGGCTCGAGGGGTTTTCCCTTTCTTTTACCATTTCTCTTCTCGTGCCACCAATCAGGGCCAACTAGAGCCAATTATGGCCGCATGTACTCACCGACACTCCAATCACTGGTCGATGAACAACCATCGGTCTGGTGTGTCAGATCTGTGACATGCAGAGAGTGGAAGGGAGGAGAAAACCACCTGAAATAAGTGCACAATGGCAGGCTGATGTAGAGGAACAAAATATATCAGACTTTGGCTAAACAGATAAAACCTACTGGTTTGTAGGATGAAGCCATAGCAACAAAATAGTTAACAACTGTTAGAGACACAGTATAGAGAGGACAAAGTCACATTTTGGTTTAGGAATCAGACTCACCCTGACGTGTGCACAACTTCTGAGAAATGGTCTTCAAAGTGATTCTCTTTTTCTTCCCATTCGCTCCCAACCATTCCTTTTTTTTTTTTTTTTTTTTTGCAGATGACAAATGTGTTTGTGCTTTTTTCTGCCTTTTCCCAGCCGTCTGATACAAATGGCTGCTGAAAACGCAGCGAGATGAAAAATCTCTCCTGGACACAAATGGCCCTTTTGAGGCTCGGTTGCTTGTCATCAATCTGAGAGGCCGAAAAACTCAATTTGGTGTTTGTGTTTGCAGCGTGTGTTGAATCTCCATCATATAACTGTAGCTCTCTGCGAGTTAGGTGGTCGTACGCATCGCTCCACCACATTGTTTATGGAGACATTTGTCTTTCTCAGTGAAGTTCAGGCATATTTGGAGGGCATGAGATTAATTGTAGCAGCGCAAACATTGGACCAACAGATGAATAAGTTCTATCCCGAGGCCCCGACCATCGCGGCATCAAGAGCCGAACAAAGCAGCCTCTCTTCCTCTCTCTCCCTCTCTGCCAGCTCGGTGATTATTGGGTGGATTTAATCCCGCTAATTAGAATTTCATCAGATACAACAAGGAGAATGGCGACATTTAAAAGTGACATTTAATGCAAATGGCTACCGGGTCGGGCACACTGAACTTTAGCACTTTGTCAGCTTGTTTCCTAATTGAATGAACTTGACAATAATTGGAGTGTTTTATTTTTGCCCTTCTTTCCGCACATAAAAGACCGCCATGCCAATTAGCTTTAATTCCTCCCCCCCCTCTCCTTTCCCCTTCCCCTTCTTCCTTTTCATGCTCTTGAGTAGGAGGGAACCAGCATATTCTGATCATTTGCATTATCCAGAGCGAATCTGCTTTGAAGTTTCCGAGTTACTGTAAGAAAAAGGATCCACTTATCCCACATGAAAAAATGTTCAAAGCTCATAAATTCTCTGGAACAGATGTACATTATCATTGGATTTGCCTTTCTCTTCTTTTTTCTCTCCCTCTCTCTCTTTCTTTCTCTCTTTGCTCCTGTATCGGTAATAGACTACCTCATGTCCTTCTCATCCTTTTTGCGTTTAGCATCTTGCCTTCACAGAAGCTAGCACCCCGCTGTGCCAATCCACACTTCAAAGCTCGCTGCCTATCTGCTGGAAACAAAGCACACAGAACATATTATGGCATCCTCTCATTTCCCCCCATATTAAAAGGCAATATCAGCAGCACAGAGGTTTGCCTCTACCCAAAAAACGACCAACAACACAAATACAGCACGGTTTTTTAAATGCACGGGGAAGGTTTATTCCATTTTAGTCCCATCAATTGTTGAATTTCTGACGATGATCTCAGCTCAGGAAATGGAAACAAAACACAGAGATACAACTACTAATGTCTGATCCGATAAAATGTTCTTTAATGCTGAACTCCTCACACCCTGGTGTACTTGTTAAACACCTGTAATTAGACAGTTTGCACACACCATCACATAAAATGAATATCCTCACGGGCACCGGCAGTTAGTAGAGCAAATGAATGAACATTTATCAGTCTGTAGTCTTAAATACCTCCGCGCTGTGCAGACGCAGCGTTACTCCCCTCAGCGCTGCTCTTTATTTACCTCAGTGCAGACGGGCGTACACGTCTCTGGAGGAAGACGATTCCCACAGTAATTACTCGCTGTAATTGCTGCGAGAAGCGTTCACCTATAAATGATCACTTCTGCCCCTGACCTGTCGTAAAGCTGCTGACCTTTGCTCTCTTTTGCTGAATTTCAAGTAGTCAATCAACACCAACAGATCGTACGTTCTCATTCATGTTGCGGCTTTGTAGATAAATATATACAGGAGATAACAAACCGGGCGAGTGGACCTTCACACTGTACAATATGTACGGCGTTTTCAAGTAAACTGTAATAAACGATTAACTGAATTGTCTCACAGTGCAATAAAACGTATCTCGCCGTTGGCAGGTAATGTAATAAATCAGGTCGGGATACCTGGTGTGTGCTTTCTGCTTCCGTGGTAGAAATTCCTCCGCCAGTTCATTTTCTTTCAAAAGTATGAATTCAGATGCTAACATGCACACACCCGCGCATATTCTCCTGTAAAATTCTCCTTGAGAGCGATTGAAGCTTCACGAGGCAAACCCTCAAACTTCAATAGACTTGGATTTTTTAAAATGTATTTATTTTGTTTAAGCGGCATTAATCTTTATTTCACCAGTTTTATGTAAAAAGTTTAAACAGTTATTGAAGGTTCAAGTAACACAAAATACTGTATTATGGCTTGAGGTAAAAAAAATAAAAATAAGTGAACTAATTATGAAGAAAGGAGCCTGTCAGCATTATATTATTATATATGATTAGTTTGCTTCTGCTGATGCATTACAGCGGGCTAAAACCTCCCAGTCACATTCACATTTGTACTTGTATCTGACTTTCATTGCTGTATCAGGAGGCGGAGATGGTGGTGGCATAAGGCCAGGCAGCAAAGTGTTTCAACATTTGTAAGCGTCACACCCAGCAGAGTTTGTGCCGATCAACGTTGATCTTTAAAGCCAGAAACAGGATCTTTTGTGAACCGTAAGCAAGTAAAAACCTATTGAACCTGACCGGACCATATAAGTTCAACATTGTCACAACGTGAAATTGAAAACTGAACCTGAAGAAACGTAAAGACGGAAGACACAGAAATGTTTCATGTATCTGTGGTTTGCAGAAACGGGCGGTGCCAACCTGGGATGGCTATTATGATGGAGTTTCTCAAGAAAGAGCAAAGGACATCTACCAATTAATTGATTACCAAGGCCAATTAATGGATAACATGTCATGACGTGGCTCTTAGGCGACCACAAAAGGAGGGAAAGGCACACAGTTGTAATGGAAAGAACAAGCTATCATATTTATTAACAAGAATTATGGATGGATGATTTCTCTTGCTGCAGTTTGTAAGAGTTTCACTTTTTCTTCAACTGCAGTTCTTACCTGATATGCATCTGTGACAGCCGCATGATGAGCAAAGGTTTTACAGTTATCTTCCAATATTTTATGTGCAGGAGTGAACTGACAGGAGACTCAGGTTTGCTGTCTTTGAAACAAAAAGGAGAGGCTGATACAGAGTAAAGAAAAACCATGCGTGCACTTCATTAGAGCGCAAATAATCCGAAAAATGTCATTTCTTCGCAACTCCAAAGCGAACTTTACTTTGAAAAACTTGTAAAACGTGTTCTGCAGGCCGTCAGTCTCTCACCTGACACACTTACGAAGAGTCCCAAACCGGAGAGATTGAGCAGGCAGAGACGGGCTTACAGATGAGAGGGAGGACAGTGTCTCCAGCGCTGTCATTTCAAAAGGCGTGAATGCATTATCCAACCGTTACTCCGCACTGCAGAGGAAAATCTCCATGAACACCAAGGCTATTACCAACATATGTGAAGAGTTGAAAGGAGTGCAGATCAAAGTCAAAGTAAGAAAAAAAAAAAAGAAATGGAGAAAATGTAAAAAAAAAAAAAAAAAAAAAAAAGAAAAAGAAAGTCTCATGCCGGGCTGCAGAGAAGAGAGGATGCAGGAGGATACAGTAGGAAATGGCCCCTTTGGCTATACGGCATCTGAGACGTGCAATGAAGATGCAAGGGAAGAAAGTTTCTGAGCTGTTTCTTTTCTTCCAGAGATCACTGCAGAGGACAAAGAGAAACGCCGGGTTTGTAGTTCGCAATCTGCATTTCACACAACAACAACAAAACAATGCGTCGCGCTCAGTCAGAATCCTCTGGTTCGGGAAAAAGAGAGAGCGTCGAGCAAAGAAGGTCGCCGCTCCGACGTAGTTTTATGAGCCGCGGGTTTGTGAACTTACATCTCATAAAAGTTTCCTCACGTCGACGTGTCAGATTTGATCCGTCAGAGGACGACGTTGCATGTTTTCCCCGTAGAATGTGAAGCTTTTACGGCCTTCATTAGTTCTACAAAAATGATTGCAGAGCAGTTTAATGTCGAGCAAGCGAGGAATTTGCCAGACCTGCCAAGTGCTTGTGAAACAGAGCTCTGTCTTTTTTGTACTGAGTGACGCTCGCTTGCGAAATCCTTAAACCGCTTCGAATATTTCTTTTTCTATCTTCATCTACTTTCTACAATGCTGACAACAAAACGCTTGGTGATGCGATGATGATCTCAGTCACTTCACACTCTCATGTTGCAATGCAAAGACATGAGATCTTCCAACAAAAGACGATACTGAAAAGTTTATAAGACTCAAAGTGGTGATGAGGTCTGTTTCTCTGATGGGGAGCACGATTTTTCACAATCGATTTCAGGTTCCTTTGCTGTTTAATAGACTCAATACTTCAGAGCCGTTTCTTTATTGTTTTGTAATCTGTATGCGATGGTAAGAGTCAGACCGGGACTGAAAACTTGTGCTTATGTCTTTGAAATAGAAAAATCTCCAGGATAAGCACAGGTAAGCTCTTTTCTCATCGAAGTTGGTGACTTTAAAGGGGAAGTGCACCCCAAAACAAAATGAAAAATTCAGTCATGTAAAGTTGGGTGAAGTTTCGTAGTCCATCGAACATTTTTGGAGCTTCACAGCAAAACAGTGTTGCAGCGTCATCTTAAACAACTGAAGAAGATAAGTAGATTTAGAAAATAAATAAATAAATACAAATTAATTGGCTTCCTCCATTCTTGGTACATTGTAATCCAAGTCACTGTAAATCCTGAGAAACCCAAATTGATTTCAAAAGGCATTTGCTGTATCTCAATTCAGGGTCTGCATCCTTCGGAGGAGCTTTTTAAGGCCAATTACGTCACTACGCCGAGCGAAGGTTGTCCAAATTCAAAGGCTTCACCAAAACACTCCTTCTTTTCCCTGTTTTTGGAGGATGCACCGCTACGATCCCTCAAAGCCTCACATATCCCAAGATTCTTTGCACGACCGAAAAAGAAGAAAGAGAGAGAGAAAATGGCGACACCGCGTGGCGTAGATCGTCACTTTCGCGGGCCCGGGTGGCAGAAATCGTGATGGAAGGGTAAAAAATCTGGTGACGCAACCAGGAAATGCTCCAGAGGCTAAACCGTCCCATTTAACAACGGCTGACATGGTTCACAAGGTCTCTCCGAAGGACTCGCCTTCGAAGACTTCAAAGGCCGGGTCCTTCGAAGGATGCAGACCCTGAATTGAGACACAGCAATTGTTTTCAGCTGCTAGGCTCCAATCATTAGCATTCACCTCGTCTGAAGTGCACAAGCTCGACTACATGTAGGTTGTAAATATTAACGTGTCTTTTTAAAATATCATGGGCTCATGGGTCTTGGATTATGTCGTATGGAGCCATTATGTGTTTGATCATGTTGATCATGTTTGTTTAGACGCTTAATGTTTTCATGTTGACTCAACACTTCATTCACACGACTCAATATTTCAAGTCAGAAGACTTTGAGTTAAAAGAACTCATGTTTATAAAACTAAACATTTTAAGTTTAATCAACTTGAAACAAATCAAACTTTTACGTTAAGTCAGATGAGTTTATTCTTCATGACTTTCTTCTTACCGTAAACTAAAATATGTAACATTTGTACAAAAGCTCACGTATGTCTTAAACACTATGCAATTACATTACAGTTCTAAGTAGCTATAATAAATATTTACCTTGAGAGTGAAATGTAATTCTAAGCACTCACTTTACACCCTTTAACAGGGCCGTCTTAAGCCTCTAATAGCAGAAACGTGCAGTAATAACATGATATATGCGGTCGGACAGAAAACCATTTGTAATGATGATACAAGTTCTGTGGGTTACACTGGCCTCGCGTACACAAATAGCCGTGTTCGTGAGAGGAAGGCGTATCACGTTGCCAAGAGGCAGACTCTCTGCGGTTGCCCCGACCGGAGATAAGCTGCTAAGCTGCAGATGAAAGTGTGAGTGCATGTAGAGAGTGTGGCGTGGTGAGCAGCTGTGGTCAGCCAGATTTGGGAACCCTCTGTGACACGACCGTTAGGAGAAGAGCTTTACTTACACACACAGAGAAACACACACACACACACACGCACACACATGTCCACATACCCTTCACCTCAGTCCAGCTGGCTTCCTGGAAATTAAAAACAAAAAGTAGATAAAAGGAAAAAAAGAGTCGCCGCGAAGAGTGTAAAACTCACGAGAAACTTGATCAGCACTGGAGAAAAAAACAAAATGGGCGACAAATGAATCTGGTCTGGATTTATATAAGCACGCCAAGAAACAGTAAACATGTCCCAGATAGTACGGACTGTCTCGTTCCTAAATCCAGTGTCATCTTGTTTTGATGCTGAAGGAAACACATGGTCATCAGCAGAGCGTTTGTCTTCTTCTTCTTCTTCTTCTTCTTCTTCTGTGTGGAGCGCTCATGTTCTCCGTTCGCCTGTGAGGGTTTGGTGTAAAGGAGGTTTTCCTGGTGTGACAATATGGTTTGTGAATGTTGATTTGTGAACCCTGCACGGGATGAATATACAGTAGATATGGTTGGATTGGTGCAGTAATAAAGTATCTGTTGAAGGGGAAACTGTTTCCCTGAGTTAGACTTTTCAGGCAGGGCAGGTAAAGGTCATCCGGTGACATCACGACTCCATGAGCCATTTCATTTGTAGATACTGTCTGGAGGAGGCTGAGAAAACAGTGCAAAAAGTGGTTTTAACACATGCAGTACATGTGTAACAGAGATTCTGTTCAATAAGAAGATCCATTTTGTTACCAGAAACACAAATCTAGCTGAAGGAGAAGTCTCACTGTGAAATTCCTTGTGAGAGGCGAGTTACTGCAGGAAGACAACGGAGTCAGAGACTGCCAGCAAAACTTTCTTTCTGAAGTCACGGCTGAATATTAAACTGATTTTGACGATCTACAGGGAGAACAACTCACCTCAGCTCCGAGCAAGACGTCACCTTGAGCCAGAATTGTGGTTCTGGATACAAAAAGGGTCTTACACTCTAACAAAAGCTCTTATTTTGTAGGAATTGTTTGTCGTCAGTGGCAAATAAAGGCACCATAGTGGACGTAACTTTGATGCTCTACTGGACCGATTCCAAAACTTTTGGTTAGTAATCATCCAGCACCTCAACAGCTCAGTTATTAATATTTTGCTTCTCATTTGTTAGAATAAAAAGGACACTTATGGTTTTATGCGGGTTGTGAGCAGGCCGAGCTCACTAACTGTCTGAGGTCTCGCTGTTAATGATGACGAGTCACAAAAGGTGAGCGTGGTATCCTCATCTGACTCTCAGCAAGGAGACCACGAAGTCTCCCGAAATTAAAGAATCGGTGATAGTTATTTCACGGCTAACACTAAAATCCTTTTTAAAGCATTTATTAGATCAGTTTCAACTTCATTCTCGTCATCCAAACGCTTATAGATGAACTACAGAGCATCGATTCACCATTATATTCACCAACATGATATCAGTTGCAATAAACGTAAAATAACTGTCAACTAAAGTTTAATTCACTATAAATTACCATTAATTAATGATGGTTATTATAAAGTGTTACCCATGTTTTTTTTAATGTACAACCCAGCGAATATCAATCAAACTAGAGTTTTCTCCTAAATCATGTTGTTTTGTTTCTTTGTGCATTCAATGAAATATCAATCAAACCAGTGTTTATTTATTAAAAGTATCTGCTGCAAATGAACCCTTCAAACACACGTTCTGTGCAAATCTGCACACACACCAACACACACACCAACACACACACACTGCGGTAAAAAAATGAGGCCCACAAGTCAAAGTATTTATAAGGAACAGGTTCATACTTTAATAAAAGGGTATTTTTCCCCTTGGCACAGATCTGCTATCAAATAAATAAAGAAATTAATCAAATACAATCTATATAAACTAAACAAAGTCATGAGAAAACATTAGGAGGGAGGGAGGGAGAATACAGCTAGTGCTAAACAACAACACCGAGTGAGAGAAACAGCTCGTGTTACAGACAGATAATGGTTTCCTCCCTGCGAGGCGTGCTGATATCGGAGTGCTAGCTGACGAGTGAGGCGAGTGAGATAGCTTGACAGTCATTTCATTATAAATAAGCCGTATATTCTTCCTACACGATGCTGGGTTTTTTTTTTAAATCCTTTTCTGCAGTCCAACTATGTACATCAGATTTCTTCAGCATGTGGATCTAACGAAGCAAAAAACAAAATTAGTGGTGCGATACAAACTGCGGAGGAGTGGCTCTGGATGCTGACGGTTTCTGTACAACAGGACAGGAGAACGTTACGGATGAAGAGAAGATCGTGTGATTTTAAAAAAAAAAAAGGATGCGTTGTGAAGAATTATGAAGAAAAAAATAAACAGTCTGGTAGCTTACATGGACAGCTGAAGACCCTTCTTTTATTATTTCATTTCCCAGAGCTTTTGGTAAAGTCTGTGTGACAAAACTGCTTTTTTTTTCCTCCCCTCCAAACTCTCTACTGAGGTGCTTTTAAGCAAGGCATATAACCTCCAGTTGCTCCGGCGATGCTGCTTTGAAGTCGACAGAATGAAAGACGGTTTTCTGGTGTGAGTTCAAGTAATTGTACGAATGTGAAGCGGGGCAATAAAAAAAAAAAAAAAAGTTAAAAAATGGGGGGCTTCAGTCTGTTCAGTGAAAACTCTCTCCGGGGTTAAAAAGAAGTTTAAAAATCGAAAACCTGGCTGCGGGTCTGACCGAGCCTCTTTTTTCCACCCACATTCCTTCAGAGGCTCTCCCTGACCGCGTCCAATCGGACCACCCTGCAGGACGAACAGTCGCCTGCACGCTGTCCGTTAACACGACCAGAGCGGCATTTCCACGCTACTTACACTTGGATTGCACCACTGGTACCGTGGCTTTTTCGGGGGGGCGGGGGGTTTGAGAGGGAAACCACTGAAAGAGCGAGCTACAGTGTTATGAGGACCTGTTGTCCAGGGAAAAAGCAGCGTGAGGTGAGGAAGCTGAGGTATGGAGCGCAGCTGCGATTCCCTCCCTCTGGGGGAATGACGCCAGCTTCCAATGCCGGGTCCCGTGAGAGGACGCGTCTGGCCGGTGCCTCTGCAGCTGTGGGAGGACACCGCAGGGCCCAGGGCACGACGGGGCATACGCTGCATTCTTGATAACACAACCAAACTTGGTGGATGTAGTCTGAACACTCACTGGCACCGGGATCATTTTCTCTAACCCTTACAAAGCTGGTCATTTATAAATACTTAGTGAATCAGTTTACCGCCCTCAAACAGGCCGCAAACATCTGCACGTCCCGTGCCTGTGGAGCATCATGGGACAGGATGATCAGATGCTGGCAGGAGAGCCACCGCGGTTGAGTTATGGGTCTAGTGGAGACTGCGGGCCGGGCCCAGTGTTATCCAGCACCAGAGGAATGGGACAGCTGAAAGAGCCCTCGCCCCGCCGCACCACAGACAAGAGCCTTGTTGGCTGAGCTCTGAGGCCACATGGCGGCACGGTGAAAGACCTGCTGACAGCTGAGGAGGTGGCGGCGGCGGCGGGAGGGGGGGGGGGACAGGAAGATGCCACCGAACCGGAGGGAGGAGCCACGTGACCCCCCTCGGACCAGGCTAAGGGCGGCTGGTCGTGTAGAGCGCCATCGTGAAAGGTAAAAGCAGTGGAGCCGGAGCGGGGCGGTGGTGCACGCTCAGCAAAAACATTTCCCTGCATAAAAAAAAAAACCCTCTTAAAAAGGTCAGACTTCAGACTGATGAATGAACACACAAACCCCTCTGAACCGGCCGGATGTCGCAGGGTTTTAAGATTTACGCATCTACGCCAGAAGCTCTGATGTCATGATAACACCGTGTCTGATTTGGCTTTTCAAGTCCATCGTGAGACCGAGGACATGAGATCTAACTGCTGACGATTCGCTAGTTCAAATTAAAAAAAGAGGGCTTTGTTATAAACATCGTCTGCCGTCAAGGAAGATTACAAGAGTTTTATAATGGGTGCATTTTAAACGGCAATCAGGATATCTGGACTGGAACTTTCTAAGGCATTAAGGCCAATAAATTATAGCTCAGTTCCTTTGTTTTTTTTTCCTCGTCTCCATCTCTGATCGCGGTCAGACAGTCGAGCTTATAAGCACTCGTACCCGATGCAAGGCCGAGCAGCTGGACAGCACTGCTGAGAGGATCTTTAGTCGTTCAAGGTGTTATAACGAGGTCACAGTCAGGTATCCGATGACACGGCGAGACAGGTTGAAACAGAAAGGTGAAGCTGAGTGAGCAACACAGTCGGACATTTTCTAGTCAGAATGAGGCTCCTAGTGGTCTTATAAAAAATGCGTCTGTGAAGGGAAAAAAACAAACAAACGAAACGTAAAAGCTTCCGATCGTGAATACAAAGATATCACATTATCAATAAAGCTTATAAAATTGATAACAATATATACCTTATGTACAGTAAATGTTGGTTAATAAAAGTGAGCTTTTTTTATTCGACACTTCAGTACTGCAGATGTTTGAGACGATTTCTTTCCAAAAAAAAAAAAAACAAACAAAGTTTCGAAGTAATTTTTTAAAAATAACCTCTGAACGCTTTTTTTTTTTCTTCAAAGTCACCATTACAACAACAATTAGGATACAATTAGAGGTAGCAGCGGATTTGGGATCTCTCTTTTCTTTTCTTTTCTTTTTTTTTTTATAACGTTTCAACATCTTCCTTCCTCCGTTTTTTTTTTTTTTATTTGTTGCTGACGGGATATTGCGTGCTTGAATCAGAATCTTCATTTTCATCTTCAAAAAAAACACCTGCCTGACAGCCTGCTTTAAATACTCACGCACCCATGAGCGCACTTCAAGTGGTTTTTCAACAGACACCAGTGTCGTGACACTCACACACACACACACACACACACACACACACACACACACACACACACACACACTCGTACGCCCACACATTCATACACTTTTTCAAAACACACACAAGCATATACACACTATGCCCTGCTCTCCTATCACCTATATTCCTTCATATATTTTCATCTTTACATCACAGTCTTTCTCCCTCTCGTCCCTCCTTTTCCTAAAAGAAAAAAAAACAAAACCTTTTGGCTTAGTGGTCTGGAAAGGTTGTGGTGCTGGTTTGGTGCCGGAGAGTTCTTCAGGTAGAGGATCACAGGGTGTTGGAGGGGGGAGAGAGGTTAGACTTCTGGGCTCTATTAAATTGTCCCTCTGTGCCTCCTCTATGGCCCCAGACCCCCAGATCCTCAGTCCTGGCCGTACTGTGGCCCTGAATCACTGTCCTGCTGCACACCCGAGCTTTTGTTTGTCTGACAAACCTCTTGATAACACTGATTAATAACCTCCCAGCGCTGGGACACCCCCCTCCGATGAACCCTCCTCTCCCCGTGTCCTGTGTCCACTGCAGTGCTGCACAATGTTAAGGTAGGCCGGCGTGTGACTGCTCAGCGTCCGCCGGCCTCGTCGGTGTTTTGTGGGGCCGCAGGAGTCGTCCCAGGCAAAGTGGTAATTCAGGACTGGTAAAAGTGGTGGTAGTGGTGATGGTGTTCATGGTGGTGGTGGTGCTCGTGCCGCTGCACCACTTGAGCCAGCCCCCCGTCGTACAGCACCACGCTGGGCAGGTCCCTCACGTGTTCTTTCTCCACCACCGGTCCTGGAGCTGCCAGGGAGCCCAAGGCCCTGTAGCCCTGGCTCTCCTTGGACCGCTGCTTGTGCTTGCGGTAGGGGGCCGTGGACTGGTGAGGCGGGGTCTGGCTGGGGAGCGCGGGGGGAGGAGGGACGCCCCGGTTTCTCATCACCTTGCCGCTGATCTGCGCGGGAGGCGTGCGGCTGTGAGCCTTAGGAGAGCGGAGGGCGTGTTTGCCCGAGTCCTGGCCTCGCGTACGGGGGATGGGATGGAGGCTGTCCGGAGTCTCCACGGCGGTCTGCAGGCGGCGGTGGTGGGAATGGGAGTGTCCATTTTCTGGTTCGTGGGAGCGAGAGCGGGTCTGATTGGACGGCCGGGTCTGAGGCTCGGCCTTCGTCGGCTCCGCGGCGGGGGCTGTGACGGGAGACAGACACACGGAATGAGACACGTCAAGGCTGCAGAGGAACAACAACAGTTCAATCACAGAACCGGTCGGCGTTGAAAGTCTTTATCTCAAAACCCCGAAAAGGAAAGGGAAGAAAAATAACCCATAATGTGCATAAATTATTGTGCCAGCAGCTCAGTGATAAAGATCCACTGAGCGGCTTCACTTCAGGTTCTTTCTTTCATGCGGATAACCGGGACGCAGTGTGACACGGAGCAGATCTCTGTTAGCACTTTCCTACATTAAAATAATCACATGTCATCACCGAGCGTCAGATCAAGGCCGCCGCTTATTAGACCTAATATTTCCCTTCACAACAGCCCGTTCTGTTGATGGGCTTTCGCCTTGAACACTTGATGTATTGTACCTTCCCGGGCCCAGATGTTTGTACTGGCCAGGAGCGCAGTGGGCTGCTAGTTCCACCTAATGGCTCCAAGCAGGTGCCGCAGTAATGAGGGCCCCTGGACGCAGCTTCAAAGGTGCCCGGTCTGTGTTCCCCCCCCTCCCACCACCACCACCCTGCCTCCACACCCCTGGCCCCGGTCCACTCACCGGCTCCGAAGCGGGATGTGTAGTTTTCGATGCCTGCCAGGTCCAAGTAGTGGTTCCTGCGTTCCAGGTTCTCATCCACACAGTGGCGCTGGCAGCCCGGCTGGGTGTGGTGGTCACTGTGGTGGCGCCTGTGGACACGAGCGGCACCTCTCATTAGGTAGCAGTTTGGGTCAGAGAGGTTCAGCAGGGGAGTGTTTGGAGAAAGTAAAACAAGTGCTCCTTATGATCAGGCAGCAGCAGAGTGATTGTTAGAGAAGTGAGATTGTGACTGGAAAATCACAGGTTTCAAAAACCTCAACCGGGAGTATTTGAGCAGACTCTCCCCCCTCCCGAGCTGTTAACTCCCCCCGCTTCAGCGCCGCGGACGCTAACTAATTAAAGAGCAGAGGATGACTTGCAGCTCGCAAGTGTGAATCCTTCCTCAAACAAACCACCGCTCCTCGCCACTCGGACTGAGAGCGTTTTCTAGAAGTGGATGTTACGATCAGTGACGTAGCAAAACATTAAAAAAAAAAATCATGATCACAATAAACTTCCTCTTCTCGTGAACGAACAGTAGAGAGTGAAATGTGCAGGGGGGGGATTTCTTACCTTAGGAGCGCTCGAGTCTTCTTGTCTGCACTCTTGGGTTCTTCTATGCACTTGTCACTTTTCTCTCTGGGGTGGGACATGTCTGTGTATGTGTGAAAGACAGGAGGCTATTATCAAAGAGAGCTGCATGCACAGAGCAGGCGCACACACACACACACACACACACACACAGACAGACACACACATACGACAACAGTCACACATGCCTCAGAAGAAAGCAACCTTTGTTTCGGGGGTTTTACTTTGAAGATCTATAGAAAAAGGAAAAACAACAATGCTTCATTTATTCTATTTTCAACTCGCAGCCTTGTATAAGGCCTGGAATGAAATAAAAAAAACACAAAAAAAAAAAACAAACATGCAGACTTCAGAAATAGTTTCTTAAGGAAGCGAGATCTGATGCGTTTTCAAATTAGCATGAAGGCAACCGGCGATATTTTTTCAAAGCTCGCTCTGTTTGAATCTCTTGACGGGTATTTATAGCCGAAACAATAGGACACAAACACGCAGGAATATATACTTTTTTGGAGATATTTTTCCCTGACTGCTTGTTTACCAAGTCGTCAGTGAGAAAAAGTTAAGTTGAACGCAGCTATATTTTCCCCGGCAGCTCTGAGAAAGGGGGGAAAAGGAGAGGGGGAAAAAAGGGAACTTTGGAGAAAAAGAAAAATGGCTGTGGTTATCAAAAGGACTCGGCACATCTCTTAAGGTTTCTTTCAGAGTATCTGAAGGCGCTGAGGAAGGGAGGGGGGGGCCTCTCTTAGCTCTGTCACTCCCCCCATCATTAAAAATGAACCCCATTGAGTGGGAGAGATGGAGCGACGCCGAGACTGCGAGGAACAAAGCTCTGACAGGCCTGAAGCAGACGCCTTTCTGCGTGACAACAAACACATATCTGGGTGAGCTGACAGCAGGCAACTCAAAAGGGGGAGGGGGGACCCCCAAAATGCCCTCTCTTCTTCACCCCGCAACCCCACCCACCGTGTCGACGGGAGCTTTACCTGCCGCGCCCTGCGTGCAGCTCCTCCACCGCTGGCTGGAGTCGGGAGCCACCGAGAGCTTGACCCGCAGCGTCTTGCTGCTGCTGGGGGAGTGGTTGACGGAGGCGTCCACGACCTCGTAGATGGTGTGGAGCAGGCTGGTGATATCCTGGAGGGAGAATGGGAGGTGGAGGTTAAGTGGAATCTGGGGCCTTTTTTTTTTTTTAAATTTCATTTAAGAGAGATTATTTTTAGAACATCATTTGATCAAAAAGCTTAAAAAAGGCTCTCTTGGAGACGTCGGCGCAGAGACAGACTTTCAATGAACCTACTTTACAAAACAGAACAAGAAAGAAAAGGGGAACAGAGGAGACTATTCTTGTCACTACGCCGATTGAACCAAATATTCTGTAGTTTTTATGCATTAAGACTCAGTGTGATAGACTTCATGCTAGCTAGGAATGTAAAGACCGAGACAACAGCGAAGAGAGAAACGCACTGATGTCAGTCGTGTTAGTTCAGCCTTCCGAGCGGAGCGATCAGACGCGGCGCGAAGACAAGTTATAAATTCATGAAAAAGAAAAACGTCTTGGCGGTAACAGCGGAGGCTGAGCGAGATGTCAGGGCCGCGATACGAGTCGCGGTACAGTTGTGTGAGCGCTACACTGTCTCTGTTTAATCCCTCGATGCCTCTTCAAACTACATCTGCGAGAAAGCTGTGTACAGACTCTGCAGTCGTAAACTTGTCCACGAGTAAGGCGTCATTTTAGACACCCAACCTAAAGAGGCCATGAAATGGAGTGACAGCAAACTGAAAAGTTAAAAAGATTATCATCATTAAATACTTTCAAATTAAAAGTGAACGAGGTAAAACTTCAGAATAAAGGTAAGTGTTTAATGCTGAAGTCTCCTGCGGCTGTTCAGAAGCCATATGTCGCGTTGGCGACTGGTTTCATCCGCCGTACCGAGCTAATGACTCCCTCTGGGGTTGCTTCTGGATCTTTTCCTAGCAAATCAAATTCTAACGGTCCATTAAAAAAAAAAAAAAAAAATCACCTGGTACAGATGTGAAATGGACTGAGTCCCACTGTATCTCATTAGTGTTTAACTAAAGCAACACAGCTTCATTATGAGCGCTCGTCTGACAGAAGTGCAACGAATTTAGCCACAAAAAGGCTCTGACGGCAGCTCGGCTCTGAGTCATGACAAAAAGGACTATCATGAATTCTTCAGGGACCAGTTCCACATACTGGTTTCAAGAAATAGACACTTTGTAAGAGAGAAAAAAAAAAAGAAAGAAATGAACAAAAATAGAAATAAAATAAAAGCTTCCCTGTGTCATTTCTGGTTTCCTTCTGTTTTTTTGTTTTATTTGTGTGAAGGGATTGAGAAAAAAAAAAAAAAAAAGTTGGAGAAGAAAAAAAAAGCTTTTCTTTCTCCCCTCCAAGCCGCCGCCTGACGTCTCACGAGCCATGGAGCCACAGGCAATGCCAAAACACTGCGCAGCCAACCACACAGAGGACAGCTCCAGTCTCTTTGCGCGGTTTCAAGTTGTTTTCCATAAAAAAAAAAACACACAGGCCTCTCTGGATGTTCTCACAGATCTGTACCAGGCAGACTGAAGCCACAAGGTGCTACGCAGGAGCGGGAAAACGCACGATGTCGCTGGGTTTGTTTCTGAGGGAGCGAGATCGGGTTGGAGAGTCGTGACTGCTATCCTGGATTTCTTTTGTTGGGGTGCGGCGATGCCAGAACCGGGCAAAATTCTTTAAATGAGGGTGTTTATAGCATGTGAGCTGCTGACCAAAACAGTTTTCTGAGACAAAACACTACAAGACTCTGGTCCTACTAAGGTCTGCCACTGAGTAAACCCGATAAATACCTTCGCCCGTTCGTTCGTTCATTCATTAAAGCTTCGTCGCTCCACATTAATCAGCGCTGGCAGCAGAAGATCATTACCTCTCTGGTGACTTTGCCGTTGTTGTCAAAGTCGTAAAGGGTGAACGTCCACTCCTGCCTGTTATCCTCCTCCACAGACACAGCACACTCCAACTCCTGGAAACAGCACAGCGGTGAAATATTAGTATCATCCAGTACGAGTGTGTGTGTGTGAGTGTGACACTGTGTATCTGTGTGTCCCGCCACTGCCCTAGTTTCATCCAGAGGGGGAAGTAATAAACGTCCTGTTCAGTGTTGACACTCACTTCAAACTGGAGCTGTTTCTGTGGCCCTGCGGGAGATTGGCCGTCCCTCTCCTGCATCTTCTCCTCCACACAGCAGCTGTCTGTCTTCTCCGGGGGCAAAGCCACTGCAGTGACACACACACACACACACACACAGACAAAGATAAAAGAGAAAGCCTGAGGATGAGGAACGTTGGGTGCAGTCATAACCTGAGGACATGTTGTCGCCTTCAAGTGTTCCTTGTAAAGCTTCCACTTCCGAGTTTAGCATCCCACAATTAAGCGTGTGTCACGCATTCAAGTGCTCCTGGTTGGAAAATAAAACCTACACGGACCAAACTCACAGGTTTTTTTATCGCTGCCCGCATTCACAAAGTGTGTTATCAACATGTTCTTCAAAAATAATGCAACCTGCAGATCACACACTGTCGTCCGGCCGCTCCAACGCACCGAACCTGCAGTGTGATTTTATACCAGATTTGCACCAGAACCGGGAGAGATGGTACTCCGACTGAACTTTTGAAAGAGCGCTCTTATTTGGCAGTGTTTTCACGTCGGTGAGTTGTTGCATCAGAGGAGCGGAGCTGGAATCCAAAACGTCAATCCGAATGCAAAAAGAAGACACGACTAAAGCTGTGACAGATTCTCAGACGGCAAAAAAAAAAAGAACCTCCACCAGTCGCACGTAAAGTAATAGTTCTCAAGCTCTTAGCTACAATATATATTTCCCACTGGGTTCACGCTAAGAGGGGGATGTTAAACATGAAACTGAATGACATTAACATGTCTAAAACATGCAGGAATATTAGGTGGCGTTTGGATATATACATGGAGGATGGGAGACGGCGAGCCAACATCAAACGGACCTATAGGGGACCCCAGAGTCCTCCGGCTCGCTGCAGCAGAGCTCATCATTTCACAGGATGACATTCACCGTACATTACAATCCAGACATACAGTGAAGACAGACGGTCCGGAGGGAGCGCTGATCCGTCACATGCGCTTAAAACTGAGGACCCGCGTGGAGCCTGACAGCATTTACACACCGTGTGAATCTATACTGTTCCAACCAACGATCGTTTTCACCGCACTACACTTGGAACATCCATTATAATAATCCAATTAACACGTTTGCGTGGCCTTTCAACATGATTTGAGTTTATTATAACCGTGTCATTCGGGGTTAATTCAACATTAATGCCGGTGTATATTTGGGTTTGTAAGGTGGTCCGCCCTGCTGGATAAAAATAACACGACTGACACCGTCTGGTTTCGCTGTTTCAGTTTCAGTGCTGGACGCGGGCCCAGATGTAATGCCACCGGATATCCTGCTCCTGCTTTGAAATCCAGCGTTTGTTTGACGCATCAGACCGCAGACACACACACACACACACACCGTGCAGTCCCTGAGATCTGAGAGGTGTGCATGTCGGCTCGTTTGTGAGTTACCCAGACACGCCGTGGCTTCATCCTCATATATGTTTAGGAGTATTTTCGTAGCAGCGAGTTACACTGCTGGTCGTTTAGCATCGAGCGTCAGCCCTCCTCCCCCACACCCTCCTCATCCAATCGCAGTCCCGCAGGCCTCGCACACACCCATAAACCAGCCGACACAGACCACACCCCTCTCTCTCTTCGCCCTCCCTCCCTCCCTCCGCCACACTTTGAAGTCCCCATTCTCAAACCTTTTGGAAGAAGATCAGACCGGCTGTAAAACAGAATCACTAATTAATTAAGCCAAGTCAAATCTGAAACACTGTTTGTTTGCTCGCCAACGGAGCAGACACAACAGCCCAATTTCTTTCCTCCTGATCCAAAGCAGATCAAAGCGGACCTGTCTCATCCCTGGGTAGGGGGAGGAAAATGCCAAAAATGAAAGGCATCATCCCAGGGAGCTTTTACCAACTTTTTGGAGAGGAGCAGCATTTGGGGTCCCGCTGTTTGATCATCTGAGGTGCTCAAAGGGAACATTGTGTGCGAGGGCAAATCTGTTCCGTAGCAGGCTCAATATGGTGGCGAGATGCTTATCTCGGAGCTAATGAAATGCCGGGAGGAGTAACAGTAATCTGCTATCACTCCTCCTCCCCCCCCATCGGACGCCCCCCCCAACCGCAGACATAAGCCGGGCTCTTTATGAGAGGAGCTGAGCCAGGGGATTGGCTGCACATCAGATCTGAGGGGCAAGACGAGGGCAGCCGAGGCAGGCACCCTCCAAACCGAGCCTGATCCAGCAGCCCTGCCACACACACACACACGTGCATACACTCGTACACACACGCAGAAAGGAAGGCGGGTCGGGAGAGCTGCCACACACTGTGAACAATCACACCCAGCTTAGCTTGGCTTCTGAATTACGCGTAACTGTGCCAGAACCCCCCCCCCCCCGGGTCATACATTCGGACGGCTCGGTGCCGGGTGCCGAGGTGATCCTGGGATCGCAACTTTTCTCCTTCAGGGACCAACACTGGAGTACTCATGAGCAAGGTAGCTGTAATCCAGCCAGTCATCTTGAGACTCTTCAGCAAACTTTTTTCCAAGTTAACAAAAGACCATGTAGGGTATATTCTGAATGCACGCTTGTAAAGTATCCTAAAGACTCTCGAGTCCGTCCCTCCTTAAACCCAAAGAAAGGAGACTCTTAAAAACAGATTTTCCCATCACTTCTGCTCGCCCCGATTTATCTCTTATCTCCACTTTACTCGTCTTTCACACCGCAGACGCTCGGACAGCGGTTCACGTGGGGGACATCAGAAAATCCTCCACAGCTGTCTTTATTTTGGTTAGCGTTTGCTGAGGGAGGTACAGACCGGACCCGCCGTGTGAACAAGAGGACAACTGATTCCCAAGTAAAATAATCGAGAATCGTTTGGATAACAAATTGAATTCATTAGAGGACGTTAACGCACGAGCTGCAAATCAAACATTTTGCAATTTAAAAAAAAAAAAAAAAACTCCAAGCTGTGAGACCTTTTTTTCCAAAGTGTGAAGCTCCACTCGACTTCACCTACACTGACAGGCAGGCGCCATTCTCCCTGACTGAGACCCAATTTAGCCCATTTTAGTTCTGGTATTGTGACATTTCTCCATCCACAAAAGTGTCACCGCCGCCACTCCCTGCCAGCAGTCTAGTGAATGAGGTTGCCTCGGTGACTTGAACTTGAAAAATCGAATATTTTTGACGTCTGTATTTAAGCAGAGATCCCACATAAGGTAATAAATGTTTTTATTATAAGATTATTTAGGCTTAATCACAGAGCAGCTTGTCTTCATTGAAAAACATCCATCAAAAGGAGGATAACCTCGACCCAGACTCAGGTCCATCTTGATAACTCTGTTCATCAGTCGTGTTATCTCTCGTCTGTTATTCAGCGAGGCAGAGCTGAAAAATAAAAGTAAAAATTCTCGGCCACGCTTCTAAATTCTGGGCTTTTTTGGGGTTTGTTTTTTTTTTTTTCGTTCAGCTCTTCACTTCTGCCTCCACCTCACATCAAATCCCCTCTTTAAACGGGAGGAGGGGGAGAGACTTTTTCCTCCCAGAGCTCTTAATCCAGGATCACATCACATCGGGAGGGAAAAAACATGGAGGAATGGAGGCACTTTGCAGAGCACCGCTGGAGGGGGGGGGGGAGGAGGAGGAGATGAGAGACGGAGGAGGTGGAGAGGAGGGAGTGAAAGGTAAAGGGGACCTCATCAGCACATTGTTGGGGCTTAGAGGATGGGTGTGGAGCAGAAGGAGGTGGGGGGAGGGATGAACGACTGCAGGAAAGGAACCGCACGAGTACCTGGAGTGCAACTGCAGAGAGTATTTCTGCAGCTTTTCATGCAAAACAAAATAAAAGGAGGGAAAGTGATGATGAGGAGCAGGAGGGGAGCCTACCTTCCAAGCGGTAGTGTTCATCGCCCATCCCTTCTGCACATGCTTCATCCATGGAGTCCTGGACAGAGAGAGAGAGAGAGAACAGAGACACATATATCACTGCTTCAACTCATATAACGTTAAAGCATCGTATTTCTGTCACATAAAAACAAACATATTTAACGGCGCGAATCCACAGCACGGCCGTCCAACGCGGAGCGAATCCAAATTACAGCGTTTATATATCTATATAAGAACAAAGTTTGACAACTGTGCGCTGAGCTTACACAGCGGCGGAAAACTTTAAGAGGATGGTAATTGCAGGACTGAAGACAAACTGAGCGTGAGACTGGCAGCCGGAGTCGAAACTATGAAAGAATTGTCCAAAATCGCTGTCGCCGGCTCCTGCGGGGGAATTCTGAGAAACAGTGCTGGTAGTAGGACTATTTTTGGGTGTGCGGGGATCGTCGCAGCGATACGCTTCGGCGACTTGTTTTCATCCCGGACTTGTCTTCAGCCGGGCCCCCGTCCCTCCTCTCCTCCCCTGGCAGCTCTGTCTGTTAGTGCATACCAGAGACGAGGAGGGACATGTGATCCCGCCGGGCTTCACCATGGAAAAGTCTGGCTCAGGTATCCATGTGGCATTACAGTCATCTGGACGAAAAACCATTACTCACGGGCTGACAAACGCACACACACACACACACACACCCACACGTCTACACAGTCCAACACACACACACACACACTGGAAGACGAACCGCTGGCCACATTTCAAAGTCTTCCGCTGCACACAGACTCTTATCATAACTGATGATTAACCTCATCAATTAAAAATTAACTTCATAAAATGCTTCGTGGGATACGAGTGTGTGTTTATTGTATACGTGCCAGTGTGCTCATAGATGTGTGTGTGTGTGTGTGTGTGTGTGTCAGAGGCGAGGCTGTGACAGCGTGAGAGGGGATTTCTGTGTAATCCACAGAGGTAGAAGGTCAGATGGTGTGATCCTACCCTCCTCAGACTAGTGCCGGCCGGGCCGCAGCGCTGTGGGTGGCCTCAGGAAGAGAATACAGCGAAACCACAGGACTGACTGGCTGACTGGCTGGTTGGCTGAGTGGCTGGCTGGTGGGCTGACTGTCAGGCTGAGACCCTGGAGCAGGGAGCTGGGCTAAACCTGTGTTTGTTGCTCTTATGAATGGGTCAACACACATCCTGATACGGCTTCATGACCCCGGTCCTGAGCTTTAGTGTGACGACGGGAAAATCAAGAGGTTTCTATAAGATTTGCAGGATTACATCAGAGTTAATGAAGACACAGCGTAATTATATAAGAACTATGGTCTTTTACAAGCTCTATAATATATAAATAGATGACAGAGTTCTCAGATATAAGCCCATATATGATTTATAAGATGGGAAAATTTCCTAGGACTAACCAATTTTGCACATTTGCGAGTTAAACTGATCACTCAACGTGTCAATTACTGCCTGTGCTCACTTAATGACCACAGTTAATTGGTTTGACACAGTTATACTTAACGAATCAGTTCCAACGCCTGATTCATTCACGTTAAATGAAAGGCAGCTACTTCTACGAGCATCTGTAGGGTTTATGATCGATGCCAGCCAGTGTCTAATCAGAGGTTCGACACGTTTCTCATGTGAACTGTGTAACATCATGCAAGAAAATACGTTTCTAACATCACTTTTTCTGAGGAACTGCTGTTTAAGTGTCAGGAAGTTGGATCTGGTTGATTTTAATGAACAGTAATTCTACTTCCCTGACAGCTGATACTGTTGAACTGCTCTCCTGTTTACTGATGTTGTCCTTGTCTGACACTCACATCAGTTGCTGGATGTTTGTACTTTAGTTTCCTTAAAGATAAACTACTCGTCCGACATTGTCGGCGCCAGCAGAGACGCCACAGAATTACATTACTGCAAGATGAACCCACGGTGAGTTTGAACGTTGTTTGTCTGTTGTTTCCAACCGGCGCTGACCCGTTAAGTCGGATCGCACACCGCACGGGCATGACCCGCGTCGCTGTGTCGATCCGAACGGGGCGTTAAGACTGTGGGAACGCCGACGCCGGCCTCTCGTTACCACGCAGCCTCGCAGGAAAAAAATAAAAACCACTCCACAATAAACATTCCTTCAATTCCTCACACGTACGTGCACACACAAGCACGGGCACGGCATCTTGAATGTCTTGAATTTCTTTCTTTTTTTTTTTGATGAATGATCCAAAATTACTCGGGGGTTAACCAAGAACATGAGAAAAAGGGGGAAGAGGAATGTGCTAATTGGTTGTTGTCCGTGGTGATGGATGGGAGCCGTATTATTAGTCTGCTAGGGTTACTCTGGGGTTCGCTCTGGTCAGTGTATAAAATATCCCATGTTTTTTTACTTTAGGCACACACACACACACACACACACACTCGCATGCAGACACTTCCCTCCTCCTCCTCCTCTCCTGAAAGGCCCGACCACTAAATAGAAATGTGACATGAGGCAGAAAAAGAAACAACAAGACTTTGAAAACTGCCGCAGAAAACCCGCATTTCTCACCTTCTCGTGCAGCGCTGTGACGTTACGATTATCACGTCCGGCAGTGTACGAAACCTTTAAGTTGCAAAGATGAGAATACTTGCTCGAGCTTTCAGCAATGAGCCCAAGACTGCATCGATGTCTCCAGATAATAGCCTGATCCGACACACACACTCATCCTGGCAGTCCGTTCTGACACGGTCTCCGCACAGCACCTCCACACTGACTGACCCACTGACACCACCTCCTTCGAGCTTCAGCTCTCTAACTTTTACTGGCTTTTGGCAGTGATTGATAAGAATGTCCTGTGCCAAAACAAATAACATCTAGGAGTTTCTAAAAATAGGCTCGTCTCCCACCAGTCAGTTGGTCGCATGAATAATGAGGCACACATTTCTGTTGCCCAGCTCCAGAAAAGTAAGGCTCTAAATGGCAGATCTAGTGACACGATTCAGATCTACACGAAAATATTTTAATGAAACATGAGTTGTGTCACTTCTGCTCAGGAGGGTTTGACAGAATTCTTGGTCCGGTCTGATTCCTCCTTGTTTGAGTTACTGATTTAAATGAACACGCAGCCATCAAGTGTGCCGTTGCTCATTTGTTTACTCACTGAATGTGGGCTTTCCCTCATTCTTCTGAGAGAGACCCTAACTAGCTAATTAAGTAATGAGATTCGCCTAAAAAAAGAAAAAAAAACACCCTGGGTGAGTCGTTAGGCTCGAAGGAGCTCGATCGGACGAGATCAGATAGCTGGTCCACCTTAACTGAGCCTCGCCGACATTATCACACAACCTGCGCACTATTCCTGAAAGGCATAACTGCGTGTATAAAACATTTAAGTTCAATAAGTATCTTAAAAACAAATTCACGGATGCTTTGGCCCAGCAGGGCGCCAGTCTTGCAAGAAACAGGCAGAAACCCTGTTCACTAAAACGCATTTATTTATAAGAAGAGCCTCAATTTATGTTTAGAAAAGCATCAAATGTTAGAATATGATCTTCAATACACCAAAACACAGATTATTTTACACTGGCATCAAAAAGACTGAATATCTTGACATTTTGCACAGAGTCATGGTCCTAAACACTGAAGAGTATTATTAACTGCATGTTGGCGCTGCTGTTCGACAAGTTAAGCCACGGATAATGAAGAGAACTCACTCCCTTCTGTTCGATTTGAAATGAAAGAGCTCAAAGTGGATTTGCCCAAAAACTGCAACAACTGGTCATCCCCCGTCTAAAGTGATTTCTTCAGCTAACGAGTGAAGACGAGGCTCAGCTGACGCAACATTTGCAGATAGTTAAGAGAATCTCATTAAACTCCAGCCCACGTGCTTCGGGAGCCCAATGACCAGGAAAACTTTATGTGTGGAAAAAACGGAAACTGCAAAAAGAGCTGTCCATCCCAGTAATGGGTTTTTTCTTTTGAGACCTTTGCTAATTCCCGGGTCGGAGGTCGATGTGGGAGAGCGTTGGAGGCCAAAGGAGAAGCTCCACTGTCCCACCCACAGTGGATGAACCGCAGCTTAAACAGTGTCGATACTGGGATTGTTCTGATATGAAACCGACGGTGTGTAATCGCACTATTTGTATGATCTGTTGCTGCTCGTCTCTGTATCTGGGGGGCCAAACAGACTCATTAAACCTCTGCAGAATTCAGTTAGAGGTGCCGGCTTCAAGGAACAAACCAGCGATCTTTTCCAGCACGCTCGGGACCGGCTAAAACAATTTCCCAGACATGATGTTAAATGTTCTGTGGAGACCGGAGCACAGCTAAGCTCTTTTTTTTCTATGCTTTCAACAGCAGCCAGGTCGTTCAGAGCTTCTTTCGGGGGGCCTTTAGGACGCCGGATAGTACGGCCCCTGTGTGTTTTTAAAAAGTCGCTCATGGCCCCTTCACAGAAAGTGATTTATTACCGGACTGGCAACACAGAACACAGTGTGCCGGCCTCGTTACAACTTCACGTCTGCATCACTCACGACTGCCGCTGAAGCTCTGTTTGGTTTGGACACTGGAAATATTTGGCAAACCTCATCAATTGCACACTTTTTTACAAAAATATGAATTTGGATATACCGGAGAAAGAGATTAGCATATTTAAAGACTAATAATATTTACT
Source organism: Diplodus puntazzo (assembly GCA_963678695.2). NCBI lineage: Eukaryota > Metazoa > Chordata > Actinopteri > Spariformes > Sparidae > Diplodus > Diplodus puntazzo. Next base: position 4,953,708 of record OZ023155.1, on the reverse strand, counting down.
GAACACACACCCTTTTCAAGTCATTCCTTTAAGAATAGAGGAACCGCTCTACTAACCCCCTCAGTTTGTTTTCTTACTGGTGAGAATGTCAGCTCTCAGGCATGACAGCGAGTCCTCTGATTGGTTAACGTCAACTATAGCAAACTCAAAGAATCAATAATACTGCTGGTAAACTCCGTTATAGCGCAACAATTACAATAACAGTGATTAAATATGAGTAAAAATCTGTAAATGAATGAATTTAGGATGCAGATCCGCTCAATTTGGAAAGTGTCGTGAGATGGATTTTGTTGTGAATTGCCGCGATACAAATAAAGATTTATTGATTGGTTGGTTGGCGCGTTCAGCTGTTGAATTTAACGGAAGTAAACGCAGTTTCGTTATGGTTTCATACGGTGTTGCTAGTGGAAGACAAGTAGCCTAAGAGAATATATGTATATGGAGGATTGGAGGTCTTGACTTAAGCTCAGTCTGTCAGTCTGAGGTCACATTCTTAAGGAAATTGCGTTAAAGTGTCTCGCCGCTCGGATCACATGTCAAACAGCGAAACCTCGCTCCATCGCGTCAGGAGTTTGAATCATAAAGTCTCCTTTAAAATAGTGTGATAATATTAAAAACTGGAGTAGACGAATTTAAATGAATGTCCGTAACAATCAAGACTATCACCTCGTGACAAATCTCTCTGTATTTCACAGTTTAACCAGAAGTTTTAAATTCACGGCAACTTTGATGCTCTCGCCGGTAGCGACGCGTTTTAGGTCGACCAGCGACGACTGGAGACGGAGCAGGAGCGAGTGCGCCGGACACCGTGGCGTCATGAGCATCACTCTCAGAGAAAAAAGCTCCGCGCCGCGAGTTTAAATCGGCCGACTCATCCTTCGGTCGCGAAACCTCAGTCGGCATGAATATAAATGATGACATCATCGACTGAGTGCATTCCTGAACTAATGTGGAGCAGGACGAACCTCTGCTCAGCTCGCCTGACTGAGCTTTAAAAAAAAGGAGCTTCAGTCATTTGATTTTTGTACTTAGGGGTCCATATATGTCGTATGGCGATGTTTTATGTCTCATTCCGCTGGATTGAGAGCAAGAGGGACCGAGGAAAAACGAAAAAGACAGTGAGCGCATGCTGGCACAGAACCGACGTGGTGAGTTAAGACAGAAAGTCGCCTCCAGCGTCATCCTCGCTCTGGCTCTGCAGACGCGGACCCACTGGGCCAATTTTTTTTCTCTCTGCTGCGAGTCTCCGTTTGAAAGTGAAAGGGTACATTAAAGTGCAAATAATATGTACTTGTATGTGATTGTGGGAAAGTCCCACAAGGCCTCTTGGTCTCTACGCTGTCTGCCTCCGCGACCCGCCACACAGGCTGACAATTTATGTGGCCGACGACAGCTCCCCCTGATCGCGCGCCAGGGCTCGGTGGAGGCAGGCCTCCAGAGCAATGGCAGCGCTACTGGCACTCCATCAAAACCCAGGAAAAATCTCATTAGGACTGCGGCTGGGTGCCTCCTGCTCTTTCCCCCCTCCTCCCTCCTTCCACCCATGGCAAGAAAACACCTTCAGGACTGCGTTTTCGGAGCAGCGGTGCCGACTTCAAGTGGAGAGCGACACACACACGGAAAGGCCAGTTTAGCCAAGTGGGTAAAAGACAGGCAGTGACAGAGACGCGGGAGAACGTGGGAATAGCGCCGCTGCTTCTCCGAGCACACGTCTGGTTTCCCCCACGGGCCTTTTCAAAACAGGAGACGGCTGAGGTCACTGACACTCGCATAAAAGCCACCCGGCACGGGAGGAAAGAGGGTGAAGCGCAGCGCTACAGAAACTGGGAAGTGATCATTTTCACCTCATCACGGCGACAATGTGTCCCGCATCCTTTCATGTGCGTAGATCGACTGTCATAAAACACAAAAGGGACAGTGCGCGTGCGTGTAACGCCTCGCTGTCCTGGTACCCGGTAAGCTAAGATACACTTAGCTTGTCATCGTGTCTAAATGTAGAGCGCTTGGCGAATAAAAATAATGATTTTGACTGATTGCATCCCGCCTGGACAGCAGCCATTTAGCTCAAAGTTAGCGAATAACTTAATGGTGAAAACAGCTGTACAGCACGGGGAGTGTTTCAAAAAAGGGCTCCAGTGCACACACACAAGAAGTAAAATAACACACACAAAAAAAGAAACTCGTATTAGTTTTAGAGCTGCAAATTAGCTTATAGGTGTAGTGTTACTCGCAGGAGATCTCAAGAGAGGAAATACCCATCACCCCCTTCCTCCTCCTCCTCCTCCTCCTCCTCCTCCTCCTCCATCCCAAAGAGTAAACTGAGATACACCGGAGGCACTTTCAAAAGCGAGGCAGCACAACTCTGCCAATCTGGAGCGGTGCCTATCCTGCGATGTGAGGTAAGTGTGGTGTTGTTGCTGTCAAGAAGAAAGAAAGAAGAAAAAAAAAAAAACTAAACGGACCACCATCATCATCAGACAGCGAGGTTTTTAAACCCGAGTCCGGTCTTCTTCTGCAAGTTCTTAACGGCGGAGTGCGCCGCACCTTCCGGCAGCATTAAAACAGTCTCATTCAAAGCCCCGCGCAGCAGTAAAACATGACGCCCCCGAGATGGAGCCAAGATAGAGTGTTGATGTGAGCTAGTGAAGCGCTGCGCTGCCTCTGAGTGAGAGCTTCAAAGGGGGATCAGTTTTCACACATGAAATAAAGATCTCAGATAATCATATAGCATAGCAAAGCTGACGCAAGACGGTCCCATTTAAGGAGGGAGGAGGGAGGAAGACGAGGGCCAATTCTCATACAACACCTACACGCTGAGCGCCGTGGCAAATTAATGTGTCTGCGTTTCTCTCCAGCCAAACAAGATAAATCTCTTCTTTTCTTTTTTTTTTCCTTTCTTTACGAAGCCGTTATCAGGCTCATCATCACACGACGCACTGAAGGTAGTTTCTTTGAATTCGCTCCAGCGGAAACAGATGCCCGGGTCATCGAACATGTCGGAGGGGGTTTACAAGGAAACCGAACAAATGCGTGAAAAAAAGAAAAAAAAAAACTGATCTCATGAGCAGTCCGCGGAGCCAAGAGGAAGTCTTATCTGCACCGTTTTACAACGCGATTTTTATGCCTTTGATAAGACACTCTGCTGCCTTTCCAGAGGTCACAGACTGTAAATCTTTTCACGCTGAAGCCCTTTCGCATGCACCATTACCGAAACATACGTTTTTTTCCTGGTGGATGCTTTTAATCTGAAGCAGCCTGGCGGGGCATTTTAAGTGCACAAGTTTTATTTTAAACGTGACACATCTGATCGGCGTTATTACCAAGTACAGCCATGCAACACGTTCATGATTTAGGGGGTTTAATCAGATGGGAAAACTGTACAAATATCATCCAGTGGTTACGACACCCAAGTTTAAAAAACCACACGTGGGTCCCAAACGACCGCTTTACTTTCTCTTTTTTTGCGTCACGAGCACTAAATCTCCCTGGATTTCTCACCACCGAGACAGAGAGAGAGAGAGAAAAACTTGAGCTGAGCGGACACCAAACTGGACGAGTAACTCTGAGATGTGAAGGCGGCCGATGTGTAATTTAACGTTCTCAGACGGAGCATCAAAGACAGACACCTTCGCTCCAGACGCCGCGGCCCCATGCCTGACACCCCTCAGTCACGGCACACCCACTTCCCCTCCCCCTGCACCCCAGGAAGGAAATTATAGCCGTGGAGTGGGGATCCATCACCAGGCAGGTCGGAGGAAGCTGCTCTATGATTAAAGTGTGCACGGTCAGCAACACCAGGACTGCAGGGGTTTTTGAGGGAGGCAGCACATGCCAGAGGGCTTACCGTGTTAACTCTAGTTCACAACACGGGTCACGCAGATTCCTCTCACACAGACACACACAGACACAGACACTTTAGCGATGTGGAAGAGAAAGCATATGTAGGCGGTGCGGTTCAGTGGAGTCTGCGTACTATATATTAAGTCAAATTACACTGCACGTCTGCGTGAATGAACTCTCTGACATCGCCGAATGACAGGCTGTAAAAAGACGAGTGTCTGTGTGGTGTGTGGAAGTGTGTGTCTGTTGTTTGCTCTCCGAAGTTGTTTTTTTTTTTTTTTGTTTTGTTTGTTTGTTTCTTTAACAGGACCCGCAAGGGCCTTGATTGGATGCTTTATCCTTTTAGTAGAGCGAGCCACCGCTCATTTCTGCACGTCAAGTTTTACATTGCAAACACTGCCGGTCACATTACCTCACCCACATCAAAGGCTGCCTCCTGAAAGGCTCAGTGGAATATTAGCAGAGATTTACAGCCCTCATCACTACGCTTCAGAAACATGCTGATCTGAAGTAATCTACCTCCCCCTCTCTCCCTTTTTTTTTCCCTTTTTTTTTGTGTGTGTTTCATGTGTGAAGTTGGCCAACACTTTAATGACCCATTTACAAAACTTTTACACCTGCAAAGATAAGCTTTTACAACTCAATCCAAGCGCCCCGAGGCACGAAACCCAACCTGTAACTCAAGGTAACGGCCTTTATTAGCTTTCTGAAAGAATACATAACCGCCACGGCAATCAGCATTTATCACACTGTTTATCAGAGCTTTATCTCGGTGGAGACGGGGGGGGAGAGGATGCAAGGTGTCGAGATCAAGAGTCGAACTGCGTGATCCGGCCGACAGCGATTACTTAGAGTGCTTTCGTTTTCCACGCACGAGAGAAACATCGGGGCCTCAGCGCGCCACTGCACTCTTACTTTCTCTTAAACTTGTTTGTCAAAGCGAAACCTTTAGTTGTTAAGCTGATGAGCAAAAACAGAAATGCGTGCCAGCAGATAGCTTTAGTGTTCAGGCTCTGTAGCCGTGAACTTATGTTGTCACGATACCAGAATTTTAAACTTCTTATTACCAAAAAAACCAACCAATACCTCTTTCGATATCACTAAAAAAGACACAGAACACAAACCGAGACATTTGCGATCATGTTCGCATCTGTGAAGATCAAGGGTTGAAAATCTGATCGTAGATCTGCTGTTTTTTGCTTTTGGATTGTTTTGGAGACTGTATCCTACGCAGCGATGATCGTAAAAAGTCACAATGGTAATATCTGAGCAGACGGTGCCGGCAAAGAGCCACTTCTGTTTCTATCCTCAAGTTTCCCTGGGAGTCGGAGAGTCAAACGGGGGGAATCTGAGCCTGAGGTGAATCCTTAAAAACGTACATTCTCCGGCAGCCAATGAACTCCAATTCGGGACCTCGCATTCCCGAGAGGAAGCTATGGTTTGGAAGGGAATGGAGACAGCCTGTCGCTTGGCCTTGATTTACAGGTGGTCTCCGCCTGCCAAGAGCAACAAATCACAACATTATGGCCCTCTGAATTCAGAGGAGAGCTCAGGTCCGAAAGAATGAGAAAAAAAAAAGAGAAGGGGGGGGTGAAGGAGAAGAGAGGGAGTCTTATGAAAATGACACACCTCATCTCCAAAAGCTCGTGCGGTTAGTTCAGCAATAGGATATCTCACCCTTCACGGGGGAAATGAGTTTTTCTCCGGAGCCTTTGACTTCCTTGGCAGAGAGGGCAGAGCACGATGTGACGTGGGCTCACAGCGCGTGTGCATGCGTGTCAATCATTACTGCAAAAATAGGATGGATTATAGATTTAAGACAACTGGCTGGCAACACGCCTGCTTTCATGTGTGCTGTGTTAAACAGTGAACGCGCTGCACTGTGTCTCGAGGGTCGTGGTAATAAGTCAAAGAGCTCTTTGAGGAGAGACAGTCCTCTCAGTCGTCTGGGTGGCTTCAGACGCCAGACTCAAGTGCTGCAAAGTGCAGGAGGAACAAAGTTTTTCAGTCAGGAAGTCTGCCTCGAGGGCAGAGAGAACGTGACAGCCACTTCAACCTTTAACCACAAAACCATAAAAAGAAGAAAGGCTTCAGTCGCTTGTCATGTCGGCAGCGACGCCATCTAACTCTGCAGCAGGCTGAGACAACTGATGCTTCATGTTCCCACAATATTCAGGTGTGTTTTAAATATTCAAAAGGTTTCGTTAGTTGAAAATTGTCGCACACGTGCGGGTTAACATGGAGAGAAGACAGGAGGACTTTCACCACCTTCATACCAAAATTAGCGGCTACATGCAAGTGTTTAAAACATGGGCAGGGTTAGACCCGCTAAAAATAGGCGATTGAATCCTTTCCCTTTCTGGTTTTTTTTTTTATTTTCTGTTGTGTCAGGACGTCACAGACACTTTGGGAAACAGGGAACAATGGGAAGCAGCATGGAGGACGGTGACAACGTTGAGGTGTTTACTTTTTTTTTTACATCTTTTTACTTCTGTCTGTCTTTCAAACTGAACGGGTAAAAACTCTGGAAGACTCTTTTGAGCACCAGCGTCCTTTAACTTCAACACACCTCATAGCATTTTGTCCACCCATGTTGTGTTTTCATCACTGCAGATCACAACTGGAGTTGAAAATGACCTGTCACCACTGCAGAGACACTGAATTGTACCATTTCCCATTGGAGACAAAAGCCAGATTTGAGTGGGTGTCTGTAGTTTTTATCGGACGAGCCCTCACGTTGGGAATGTTATTTTTAATAAAGGGTATCTCAGTTTGGAATCAAAGTCTTCCCTTTAATGTGTTTTGTCTCATCTGTTCTAGTCGGGACATGTTGGGATGCACAAAACAAGACAATGGCTTCAGCCTGCGATACGATCTGATCCACTGAACCAGCTCTGGAAGTTGTCAGGTTTTGCATCGTGAGTGAGAAACTCTGCAGCCTGGATGCGATCCAGCTCCGGTAAACAATGAAACAGAAGCAAACTGTAGATGAGGAGATGTCATAAAAAAAAAAAGCTAATCTGTATAATCAGATCTCCATAATTCCTCCAAATGACAGAACCGGCCCCTCTTGTGTCGCTCGCAGCCAGCGACTGAACCTCGTCACTGCAATCAACAGCGGAGCTCCATGTGGTAGGTGGCAGTTATGGAAACCTCTGATGTGTGCGTGTCGGCCAGATGGAACTGACCTCAACACCAAGGTGGCCGTTCTTCCTCTCTTGTCTATGCACACAAACGTCCACACACACTCTCTCTCTCTCTCACACACACACACACACCATCGAACACACAGGCACACGCACAGCATGTTTGCAGCAGACATCCTGCCAGCCACAAGCCACTACCTCCAAACATCCCTCACATCTGACCTTTTAACTGCGGACCTAAAATTTCTGTAATTACAGAGAGTGTTTCAACTTTGCAAGTAAACACAGCAGCAGAAATAGACACTTCAACTACTATATACAAGTGTGCTGGTGCCAGGGGCAGGTTTCTATTCATAGCCGACTGGAATTAGTGGCTTGTGTCACTGCTCACCAAAATGAACTTGCAGCGGAGTGGGTTACTCAGCTGCACGCTGCGACCAAATCCCAGGGCCGATGCTCGTACGCACATTGACGCGCAGCGCACGCAGAGACAGAAGAAATGCAAAAGTCTACACACAAACAAGTAACAAGGAAGTAATTTATCAAAAGGCCAAAGCGTTCATGTTTTATATATTTACTTTTAACCCCTGAAATTACTCCACAGGCAGTTCACTTCTGTTTCACAGCTCCACTGTGTCTGCCTTAAATATATAGGTGAGGTTATCACATCATCAACATACAGGGAGAAGCAGCACTGTGCAGTGGAAAAGCAAAATACTAGCAGACAGATGAAGACATCAAGTCTGATGTCTTGTTTCCGCTTTTAAATAAAGCTCGCGCAACATTAAGATCACTGTAAGAAGAGGAGAGATTTTACTAACCTGACACACCGTCTCTCCGTTACCATCAATAACTCCAACCAATCAGATGAATAATGGGAGAGGGCTACCACCAGCCGAGAGAAAAAAAACATTGTTTCCATCGAGAAAAACCTTCAGTGACGTTCCTTGCTCATCTTTCAACTAAATATCATTCTGTTGCAACAGATGCAATAGCTTCTCTCGCTGGTCATCACATCTGAACCACTCCTGTAGCTTCCTGTAGTTTCTCACAGGATACTGATTAGTTTAACCTCTATGATTGGCAACAAACGCATAATCTGAAGCCTCGTGGAATACAAGAATATAGAAAATACAAGCATATGTTGAAGGTTTCCCCTAAAGACTTATAAAGGCCTTCATCCACGCATGCAAGTTTTTCAAACTCGAGGAAGAAATCGGGGCGGGGGAGTGGTGGGGTTTGACGGACGGGGCAAATGGCTCCTTCGGTGGAGAGCAGGGTCGGCCTGCTTCATTGAGAGTCTACTGGGTGAGGTCCTCTTTAGGTTGTGGCACCTGTGGAGCATAAACACACCAGGGGGAGGACAGCTTTCCTTTCAGCAGGGCCGCTCCTCTGTTTAGCTTTCCTTCCACCAAAAACATCCCCTAACAGACAATCCAGACCTCCTCTGGCCCTGGCGCCACAGGAAGAGCCGAAGAGCCCCGGAGCCTCCATCTGTGGGAGGCACAATGCTCTCCCAACTCTGTTTACCTAAATCCACTTCCTCCATTCCCTCTACCTCAGGTGGCCTGGTCACACAACGCTCTCAGGCTGCCGAGTCCATCAGCGGTGTTTCCCCTTCGACCGGTTCGCAAGAAAAACAAGTGGAAGGGGGCGTCACACTGGGACCGTGCGTCTGTCAGCGGTGATGAATGGATTCAAATATTAGGGTAAACAAATGGGATGCGTGTATGCATGTCACATAAATGTGCACGCATGATTCCCTCCGACGCACGCGCTCTCACGAGAGCTCGAAAGCAGCTTTATGCAGATGTTGATCGCACCCTATCTGAGAGCCACTTTGAGCGCTCCGTCAAATTATTCAGCGCTTACTGCACAGGCCAGAGCGCAAAACCCGCAGGGGAACCTGATAAACAAACAAGAGAGAATTATTCAGGGTTTAAACACTTAAACACCCACTTCAGCAGAGCCTTTTAAGTGGGTGATTAAAATGGGCACCGAGCTTCCACGGAAAAGCTCGGAGGAGCTCAGCGCCGCCACGGGAGCCCGAGTCACCCAGAGTTCCCTCGCAGACCCACACACGGGCCCGTCAGTCCCCATCTACAACACGTTCAGAACTTTATTCTGGGGATAGAGACACACACGACTTACAGAACTGTAGAACTACAGCTCTGGTGGCGTACCGGGACTGCTAACGCAACCGAGGCCTCACTGACACTCCTACATACACCTGTGCTTCGAGTCAAAAAGACGATTATGTAATATTAGAAAATATCGCCAATGCTACAGAGCTATTTTGCTATTTCAACATTAATAAATGCACGTTGAAGATCGTCTCCTCCGTGTAATTTGCTGTAATAAAAGCCGCCAACACATAGTCTCTCTCATATTTGTATTTCTTGAAGTGCTCCCTGTCATCCAAATCAAAATTAATCTAATCAGAGGAATTATATGACATGTACGTGTCTAGTTGCAGGCGTCTTTGATCTGCCATATTGACTCTATGAATCCAGCGATTATCTATCAGCTCTCCTTTCCAACTTGATACTTTCAAGTGAAAAAGCGGGTAAAGGAACACTTTCCTGAAGCTTGTCAGAGGGCATTAGCATGTCTGAGGCACATCAAAAGGTCGGAGATATGTAAGTATTACAGCAAAGATGATGATGTCAGTTAAATTAACTCTACTTCTAGACGGATTATCACACCATTCGCACTATATACTCATGCTAATCAATGGGAAGCCGTTACAGGCCACAAGTACCAAGATGATCTTTTTTCCCCCGTCTTCCTCGGCATCGTTTCAAGAATATTTGCGTCCAAACAGATTCACTGTGAACGACTCAACCCGCTTTAGTTCATATTCCAGGCCTATAGGTGGCGCTTAAAATTCACCAAAAACAGAGAAGAAGAGACGGAGGATGCACATAAAGCTTGGCGCGCTGTATACAAACAGAAACCGGACACAACAAGAAGAAGATGAAAATTAATGGCTAGTCGGTTGTCTATTACCCTTTTTCGCTCAGCGTAGTGGCAGAGGAGCAGAATATTTTGTCCTAGTAACCCTGATAGGCTCAATATCTTCTGCAGCACGAACACAAGCATGTAGTCCGCCATTGTTGTTGTTGTTATGAGACGTCCTGGGGTTAAGAGGTCGAAGGCTAGAGGTCGAGGGGTGGGGCGATGGCGTCATCGATACGCAAAGTGTGCAGAAGTTTTCAAATTTTTCCACACACAAAAGCGTTTCCACGTGGATGGCCGCTCAATCAGAGGCCGGAGTCGAGACAAAGATCAAGTAAACATCCTTTTAAAAAAAAACGTACTACTTCTCAAGAGCGGTGAAATAAATGCCACCTTCGCATGTGTTGAGTGAAACCCTCCAGCCTAAATGTAGCTGTGAGAAGGGTGGTGAGAGACACTTTGATCAGCAGCCCTCCGTCGCTCCAAACTGAGCATATATTTGGGGAAACAAAGCACAATCTCAGCCGCTAATCCGCTGAGATTTAGAGCACATTCCCCCAGAAGCCTTTGATCTCTGGAGTGCATCCGTACAGCTGACTCCAGACCTGCTGCACGCTCACACGCACGCGCATCAACACATCCGCACTGACGCGAGCACCGCTCCCCTCATCCTATTAGGACGCCGAATAAATGGTTTTTACCCCTAATGACGCGGACGAGGGGCAGTTTATCTTTGCTCTTAAAAAAAACTTTAAGCATGTTGTGATCCAAAGCATTACCAGTAAGAGACCTCTAGAACTAGACAACACACATCCAATACTGCATTTATTCGTAATATCCAAAAAATACGTTATGTATGATGGACTTTGTGAATAAACAAAGAGGCTCCCGTAGAGACGGAGATTTTAAAAATGCAAACACACAGGAAGTGAAAGTGCAGGAGAATATCGCCAATATCGAAATATTCCGCCAGCGGCAGGCTCACAGCTCCAGTCTACATCCGTTGGTTCGGACTAAAAAAGAGAGATGAGATGCTTAAGTTTGAAAAAGAGAGAAAGGTGGATAAACCTGATCAAATGTCTACACGCCGCTGGAGCTTTACCTTCACTCTAAACCTCTATCATTCTCTCACAGAAATCCTCTCCAGAAGGCGCCATTCACCGCGGCCCGGAGTTATCCGCTCCGCTTTGTCACACGGCAGAAACTCCTGCGAGCTTTTAGTAATCTACGTGACATACGATGCCGGATGTGACATTAAAGCCACCTGCACGATCCCTCGAAACCCTCCCAGTCCCCCGGCTCCGCTGACGTCAGCCCAAAAGGATTTCCATCCACCATCTTCTCATGGGAACATTTTTTAAAAATTCACAGAGCCCCCTCTATGGCCAGGTGCTACCCCTCCTCCCCAAAGGCTAAAGGCTTTTCTTCTCTTTAGAGTGTGGCTCCAAACTTTTTCTCCCAGCCTCTTCAAAGAGCAACAACAGGCTCCTCGGTCTCTTGGGAGCACAGAGGGGGTAGAGCCCGGTGGGAGAGGGGCATACGTCACGCACAACAGGCCAGCCGGTGGGAAAAAGAAAAACGCGCAGGGGGACGACAGAAAGACGGAGAGAAAGAGGAAGAGGAGTCTGCATTTGAAAGGTGCTTTCAGCTTTTTTTTTTTCCAGAGACAAGGGCCCTCGCTTTGTGAGAAACGACAAGGAGAGAAAAAGCACAACGGCAGAAGGGGGCGCAAAAAAAAAAAAAAAAACCTGCCACGTCTTTTATCAGACTCTGAGTCTGAGAGAACGCGTTTTTTTTTTTAAAAAAAAAGCTTTAGGCCGACTTCCAAAAAGACCTTTCTACAAAACTGAAAATCAAAGCGCTGGCAACCGACTGCGAGACGAGGGGGGTTGGGGGGCAGAAAGTTTCACTGTGATTCACTTTTTGAATCGCATTCTGTCGTCAGATGTACCTTCGCCTTTTTTGTCTACGACTGCACACAAAGCTGACGGAAGCTCGGTTTGAGAAAAAAAAATGTATATGAGCTTTTGGAAAAGGGTGAGAGCTCGGGAGGACTGGAGGTGGCTTCTGGAGGAGGGTCGGGCCTCGCGACAGAGGAGGAGGAGGAGGAGCCATCAGTTTCACTACAAACACCTCCCCGCATGGCCTACTTCAAATGCAGTCTGGTTTCATCAGCCACAGCCGACACAGGGCCACGGGGTAAACTCGAGAAACAGATGGAGGCTAGGAGGGGAGAACCAGGAGAGAGGGGGGAGGGGGATTTTAAGAATAGGAAGGGGGTAACTCTAGGAGGGAAAAACATTAATATTTGTTATTTCTTCCTACATGACGGGCTTCGCTTTCATCTAGCGCCAAGAGAAGCAACCTAATAAACTAACCACCAGAAATCTGAACTTCCAAGTCATGAGTTATAAAAACCGCCCGCCCCTATCGATGTCCGTGTCGGCGGCATAATTCTACGGGGTAGCGCACAACACGTCAAATTGACGGGCAGGTGAAGACACCGCGGAGGGAGAGAGTGTGCCGGGGCTCGCATGACCCGGACCCCCGTCTGTTGGGACCCCCAGAGATCCACCTGCCTGCACCAGTCACTCACTGTCCTGTCAAACAAACTCATGAATGGTTTGAGTCTCAATCTAACCTTGCACCGTCCAATCTCAAGCCCTCAAACCTTTAATGAAGTCAGCTCCGTCCAAAAACAACAGACCTATGTGAAACCGGCATTGTGTTCCTGCAGGGAATATGGTTTGGAAAAGATCAGATCAAAAGAATTCCAAGCGTGGACTCCCTACTGTTGACACCCGACCCACATTCTGCTGGACCCTGCTTCAGCTGGGAGGAGGAGGGGAGGGGGGTTCAAAGAACAGCGTCTATAAATAACTGTCTCACCAGGTACTCTATACAATATAGACAGCTTTTAAAGCAAAGAGAGTTTCAATCACATTCTCTCACCTCGGAGGTTAGCTCCTGTTTTTATCTGAGAGCGCAGCAGGGTCGAGCTTTTCAAACTCCGCACAAAGCGTTAAGACTTCTAATGCTGCTAAAGCGCGTGTCGCGGAGGGCCACGGAACCGTTCATAATTCAAGGCCTGAGATCGTTCTTAGTCATTTGTTATTTCAAAAGTGCGTAAAATGGTTTTCACACATGGAATTTAATCCATAAACGCTCTGGAAGCTTTGGGACCTAATGACACGTCTTCACCGGGAACAAAAGCAGCAAATGAAACATTCGCTTGAACTGTTCAGATATATGTAAAAAGTTGAAATCCTAATATTTGGTAAGGTGTGAAAAAACTACCTGTATAAACTGAAGTTGGTGGGGTTTTTTTTTAAACTTCAGTAAAAGCTGCTGACAGTTACCGACTTTGTTGCGTTTGGTATTTCACCTCAAATCTTAGCAACTCATATCTTATTGATGAGAGCGTTTATTCAAGGTGCGGGTTCAAAAACATAGAAAGTCTCTAGCAGCGCGGACGATCATCCGATCAACTCATCGCGACCACAAACTGAACAGGAAATAACGTTGTAATCAAACTTCAAACACGTCAAGAAGCAAACAGCTGCTTTAAACTCAATAATTAAGCGTAAAAGATCTTTAATTCACTTTGCAATCACAAAACAAAAAAGGGGGAAAAGCACTCAAATAAATATTGATGGTGGAAACACCTTTCTTCTTCTGCTCCCCTCCGAGCCATGAAAGCCATTAGGCACCACAGACGCTTGAATTATTCATACAAACTGAGCTCCACTAAGTCTTAATTTTTCAAAAAAAAACATCCAACCCTTTCAGCGGAGGAGGGGGGTTCCTCCTCCATCCTGGGCCACACACACTTCACACACCACTGTTGTTGGGAACAGAAGAAACATGTTTCCAGGAACAAAGTAATGTATATTTGTGTGTGTGGTAGTAATAGATGGTAACTGCATCGTCGAGATGAGACAATAAACATAGTTTCACGTGTTTCTCGTGGAGACGATCCCCAAAAAAGCGTCCGGCGATCCTGTTAACATGCACTGATATGAAAACTCACATGCAAGAAAAAGATGCCTGGGATAAAATATATTATAATAAATTCACAGCAAGCTGACTGTTTCTTGCACTGGTGTCATTTAAGACGATGAAACTATTGTTGACTGTGTTTCAGAACCACAGTCGGATGATCGCCGATACACCAACATCGGACTGCTTTGGTTTCGTAACATCGGCGTGATTGTTTTCTGTAAGCATGAAAGCTCGACCTCCCGATGTGCCGTTACCACCCTTCATCGCTTTCATGTTACCACCGACTGCATCATCCGTAAAGGACCGCTCCGCCCTCTCCTCGCCATCCCACCATGCAGCACCGTGACTATCACAAACACCTCTGCTGCACACCTCAAAACAATGGTGGACTTTAGACGGGATTTTTGGCGGGAATCAGGAAATATCTCAGTTGCCCAAGACTTCCTCAAGTCTGGTGTTTGCCTTCTCCTCACCGACATGCTGATAAATCCTCTTACCAGCAGCTCACTTCTTCAAGAATCCCCAAACCCAGCATGTGCAGTTAGTTGTCTTACTTGCATGATAATCAGTTTAAAATGCACGGCTAGGCCCGTGACCTTTACAGCAGAACTGCTGCAAAAGCATAAAAAAAAAGGATTTACGGTCGTGAAATAAACGAGAATTGCTTATTTTTTGCAAGGCAGCAACATGCAAACGACGATACGATTCTTAAAAAAAAAAAACGGCGAGCAGCTAAAGGAGCTGGCAAGCGTAGTAGAGAGAAAGCATGCCACACAACATCACAGCAGAGTATTACAGTCGGTTCTCCGCTGTGTTGCAATGCGAGAGATCCCGGATTCCAGGCTGCCTTTAACAGATAGATGCCTTTTCTGTTCAAGGTGTCTGGATCGTGGGCGGAGGAACCGATTTCCCTTTTCTGTCTTGATGGATTCCTCAAACATGCTGCCTTTGAGGAAGGCATCGCTAACCAAAAGAGGCTTAAGGCTCCTCTGAAGCAATTCCAAAGGATTTCCTCACTTGACAACAACAGCGCAGTGTTTACAGCGATGCCAAAATACAGAACAAGCGTGACCTCCAACATTTCTACCCCCAGCCTTTTTACAATGCACACTTGTCAGCAGACTGTCACAGTGAAATGCTTTCAACTCCGGCTTGATCTATTGTTACCTTTAAAAAAAACAAAAAAAAAACAAAAAACAAAAAGAAAGAAACCTCAGATCACCACCGAGGATGATGCCGACATTTGTCGCCTTACATGAGCAGATGAGAGCGGTCGACCAAAGCTCCATGGTTTCATTTTGTCAGCGCGAAACAGAAAAACAGAAAAGACAAAGAGCGGAGACGACGTGAAACTGAGGTGTTGTGTCGTTTCGCGTCAGGAGTGCCATGTTTGTGCACGCAGACACATGTGAGCGGCCAACAGGAACAGATTTCTGCCCCTCGCTACCACCGCTGAAAGTTTCAGAGTTCAGAGAGAGATTTAAAGGGGCACTACGTAGTTTCAGGGAAGAAATTCAAAACTCAGAAATCTGCATTTCACACTGTTCAGGGTCCGCCACACAACAACAAAGTTTATCCTTTACGGTCAGTTCCTTTATTAATTCTAGAGTCGATGGATTTCTTTTCCATTTCTTCACCTCTGAAAAAAAAACTACATAGTGCTCCTTTAATCTGGAAACGTGTACAACTGAGACAAACCAAAATAAGGTGAGTTTTGAGAGAGACTTAAAGGGGCACTACGTAGTTTTAGGGAAGCAAGTCAAACTCAATTCGAGCTGTTCCCGGAGGAAGATAAGATCCCGGGAAAACACCGTTTGAAGCTAGAACGGTGGCGGGGTCCGCCACACGTCGACAAAGTTTACCCTTTAAGGTCAGCTCCTTTATTAATTGTAGAGTTTTTGTGCTTTTAAAACAACAGTCAGTGGATTTCTGTTCCATTTCTCTCCCCCCCAAAAAACTACATAATGCTCCTTTAATGTAAAACTGAGACAAACCAAAATAAGGGGAACATTTTTGCTCCCCCAGCTATGAAATCCGTGAACAGCCTCGTGGGGCAGCCTCGTACTCACCCGTGCAGTCAGACCGCAGTTATTCTTGTGGTGACAGTCCCGCTGCTCGAGGCGAGAGCTCGTGCAGTAGTATTTCTGCTTCACGAGCCAGTCGTCGATTCCCTTTCTGGCCAAACAGGCATTGACTACAAAACTGTCGCCTGGAACAAAGAAGAGGAGCGTCATCATCATTTATATTATCATTATTATTATTATTATCAGCAGGAGCAGCTACAAACTACACGTCCTCATGTTTTCCATCTCCAAACAGTCGGACCGTGTGACTGTTCACAAACTGACCCCCTCCATAATATTCAAAGACTTTATTCTAAAATATGTATACGATGGGAGAAAGAAGCGCGCTTACCTTCTGGGCTCTCCCTCGGTTTACAAATTGCGGCTTGAGAGAAAGAACAGAAAAGAAAGTCAGAAGACAATGAACAGTGTTACTCGAAAGTATCGCAGCAGCAGCAGGAGGAGAAGAGGAGCTGTGATTTCTCTCAGGGATATCAAAAAAAACAAAAAAACAAAGCTTACCATGTTTCGAGTGCAGTTTACCCATTTTCTATGCATCGAGTTGGAGTTGAAAAACCATCAGAAGAAAATATAATCCCAAAAAATAAAAGGAGGAGAAGCAAAAGGAGAGGTGGAGGGGGGAGGCTGCGATATCCAAACAAGAGAGAGGAGCTGTCCGTGGAGACCGAGAGCAGAGACTGCGCTCGGTGCCGGACCGTGTGACTGGAGGGGGGACGAGCGAGGGTCTGATCCGGAGCGCAGCCGCCGCCGCGCGCAGCACACAGGCCGGGCGCCACTTCCTGTACGCGCCTTCAGAATAAAACAAATAGTGGATGAGACGGGGGAAAAAAAAAAGATGCCATGTGGTCGGCTACAGCAATACTTAACGTTTTCGTAAAATTACTTTACTAGTCGAGCTTTATTCGTGCGTAATACATGAAACCAAAAATATAGTTAATCATTAATACGACTCTCCGCACTTTTTATTGGAGGCATTTTAACTTTCTAAGCAGGTTTTATTTGGACAATCTGATGGAACAAGAAACAGAAACAATCCCAAACTAGCCAATTTCGAGTCATGTCTGTGCTTTTATTGTGAAATCTAATGCACCAGCTTCCGGTGGTACTTTGCTCAGCTCCCCCCTCCTCTCTTGTCACTCTTCAAAGAGCAGAAGAGGCGTCAAGTAAACCTTCATTTTCAAGCGCCGGAAGCTCTGGATTTACACCTTCACCCCCAGACTGCAGGCAAGCGCCTTTAAAAAGCGAAAACTCTGTCATTTGTTCCACAAAAAGTGAAGAACCCGGGTCCTCCAGGGGGTCCTGCAGGGGCCTCACCATCAGCTCACATGATTTCAAGCCACACCATGAAGTTTGAATCATCTCATAAAAGAGCAAAATGAAATAAACACAACAGAGACACAGGAAGTTTTAAAAAATAATTGATTTATTGATGAATTATTGAATTAGTCTAACATCACATAGCATCAGCCACAAGATCTGTTCCATCTACAGACCAGCAGACGATCAAATCTCTCCCTGGCTCCTCTCTTGACCTTTTAAAAATAAAAGTTTTAGTAACAAACCGCACCGGCGCGGATGCACTCAAGACAAAATCATATCATATATTGGGTCGGCCCCGCGTCTGCCACCGTTTGGGGGTCTGCGACATCAGGATAAGGTTTAGAAATCACAGTCTTTGTTGGACTGAGGCAGCAGATGAAAGCCGGCTAAGATTCTTTTGAAGTCTTCAGTAATATAATAAAAGACAGAAGCCACTGTGCCACGTGTCCTGCCAGGCTCAGTGTGACAGTCACACACACATACACACTGTTGGCATCATCATCATCCTCGGGAGAAAGCATCGATAAAAAAAAAAAAAGTCCAGAACTTCTTAAAAGAGCCGCCGCATCAATGTTTAATCATCACCTATGCATTGATCCAAACGCGAGTGTGACTGCTGAATGATCCCGGATTAGCATTTGTCCTCCTTTTTATTCCCCCACTAGAAATGCAGAAAAAACAGGCAAAAAAAAAACCTCAAAGAGAAATTTCATGCTATGATTTGGAGAGAAATAAATAAAAATGCATATGAAAAAAAAAGTAGAGAACAGAATTTTTATCAACAATTTCTCATCGAGAAAGATTTTTAGGCGCCGTCAGCTGGTTGCAGGTTGTTCTTTTCAATGTTATCAATCAAATCAATCAAAAGAGAGAGAAAAAACTGTGTTTTTCAGAAGCCATATCTAAATTTAGAGCTCTTCTCTTGACATTTCTGTGTCGTGGTGCATTTTTTATTTTTTTTCCTTTTGAATCTAAAAACAGCAGATGGAAATCTTGGAGGAAAGTCTGAGGACAAATCTTTGAGCAAAGGAACCAGCGCTGCTTGATTTTCATTCAGTGCGTTTACATGCACAGCTTAGTCAGATTACAGCCATAGTTCGACTATGCTACTCAATCAGACAACTGCAATTATCCGAGTATACGTGCCGGTGGGAAAATCGGATTATTGGCTGCAGCATGTCATGCCCCGGTACGCTAGGTGGCGCTGTACCAATTCAACTAGTGGTAACAGAAACACCTCCGGCTGACCTCTTTACGTCACCAGCTGCCTCGGCACTCAAGAAAGATGGCGTATTAAGAGCGAGACGAAGCTACATCTTTGTACATTTCGTATATGGTGTACATGATAATTACACAAACTAGGTGCACAATGGCGCTCTTTCTTGCGGTGATTTCGGGGGAAAGACGCCGCCGCCGCTGCCGTCGCCGTCGCCGTCCGTCTACTTCCGGCTCACGGCCCCGGGGAAAAATCTCGCGCCTGCGCAGAACACAAAATCCGATCCAATCCGCTGGAACGTATACATGCAGGAGTAATGTGACTATCAATCGAATAATCTGGGTGCTTTAATTCGACTATGAGAAATCCGATCCGGCTCGATTTTAGTCAGACTGAGGTGTATACATGCATCTTAGAAATCCCATCATAATCAGACTGACACAGTAATTCGGTTTTCTTGAGTGCCATGTAAACGCACTGATCGATGACGTCCGTGTGGTTGGCCTCTAAATTATCATGGGCCTCTAAAGTTCAGGCTGTGTTTAAGTTTATAGGTCTAGTTTTCCCTATCTGTCTATCTACTACGTGCACCAGCAATTTTCCATATTGCATCACATTTAAACAGCCGTTAAACTTACAGATAAGTCACGCCAGCAATTTCCTCTATTGTTCTTAAGTTGCACTGCTAGCAATCTCCGATCGCAGCGGCGATCGCCAGTTAAGCCTCTGTGGTGAACAGTCAGTGTTTCTGGGCTTCAGGTGTAGCCGGGGGCAAGTGTCTCGTTTATTTAGTCCTTTCGAAGACTGTATTTAGAGACCAAGCGACGCGACAAGGCCGTCTCATTTCGAACAGTCCTTCAAATGCAGCGTCTGGATGCAACCCTCGGATTCCGAGATGCACTCGTCACTGGTGAAGGTTGGATTTGCTTTTCCAGGACGCGACTATGGTGGACGCACTTTTAAACGCAAGTCTCGGGTTTCAAGTCACTCGCATAGCTAACGATACAAATGTTAACAAAACAAGAGGCCACGGCTGCTCGGTGTCAGGAGCAGAGATGTGATGTGAAGGTAAGCTGGAGACGTAGATTAGATCGCCTTATTCAACAACACTCAGTCCAATCTTCCGCGCCTCCAAAGCCACACCTTCGAAGGATGCAGCCCCCAAATTCAGTACAGTCCAGTTAACTTATAGTTACCCCAACGTGGTAACTGACTGCCTCACTTCTGAAGAGGCGCACTTAAGTTACAGCATAGCCTGAAGCAGAAAACCGTCGACCTGCGGAAGACGTCCTGTGAACTTCTGCACATAGTTAAGCAGCTAATAGCCGAAGGCGCCGTATGCAAATATATAACGGAGTCGGGGTGATTTCCGGCAAAGTCAAGATCAAAAATGTAATCTGTCCTCGATTTTCTGGGAAGGATTTTCACATCTTTAATGATGTGACTAACCACTGGACACATGCCTCTAATGCAGCCCTCCAGTCGCATTTCGTACTAAACAGTGGTTTCCGCATCCTGACTCTATCATCACATGTTGTACCAAGAGGAATCAGGCTCCCCTTTGAACTAGTCTGCCACAGACACACAGATGAGCTTGTTATTATAGCAACTCGCCTGAATTTGCTGGGAAAGAAGGCCTGTCCCTGTGACACACTTCCTGTCCTTTGAAGAGGCCAACGGAGAGATGGCTTTGCGGGCCCTATTTCCAAGCTTCGCCTTTGATGCCTTGCGAGAGAGGAGGTGGCGGGGGTTTAAAGCCGGAGTTCCATCTCATGGCCGTGATCCCCCAAACCTCCAATCAATCCCCATTACCATGGGACGCGGCTCTTTTAGCTCGACACATCATCGAATCAGGGAATAAATGAAGTAAATACTTGGCTGTTATTGAGGCATTTGTCACGTCCGTTGGAAGTCTGTCTCCAGATATCTGTTGTGTTTTTCTTCTTTTTATGGTGGAGAAGCTTCATAGAACAAAAGCTAAATTCTTTAGGCACCTGCCTGATTGATGTAGGTATTTATTGACCTGGGGGAGCGCCTACCTTGGTGGCCAAGCCCCGGCTCATTCCACCATAAAACTCGGCCTTCTCCTTGGAAACAGGCATAATGGGGGGCATTCAGACAGCCAGATTCAGGGGGATCTAATGGTTTGTCCGTGTTTATGTCCTTGTAACAATGTTAGAGGCCTGACGCCTGGAGAGCCCACCGGAGGGAATGCTGCCTGGTGGTGAGGAGGGGGATGTGAAGCATATAGAAGGAGAGAAGAGCAGCTGCTGGGCGCTTAAAGCTCAAACATGTGACTGTTGCCTTTATCTCGAGGAACAAAAGGGCATAGATGTTGTAAAGGGCAGAAGACAATCGTGACTGAAGTACAGTGTTGATTCCTGCAGCGGCGGTGACTCAGCCCATTGTGGTGGCCCAGCGTGTGATGTGTCAGGCGAAGGGTCTGCGGGGAGGGAAGGACAGCCGGGCATGCGTTTGGGATTCTGCAAAGTGGAAGTGATGGAGATTCACAATATTCCCTTTTTGGGAATTCGACGTCCAAGCCGATTGCAAACGCTGCTAATGCTAACAGTGTAGACGCAGTCCTTCAAAACAAACAGCTCCTTCCCTCGAAACGCACCACAAAACCAACAGAGGAGTTTTTAAATTCAAACTTACGGGTTGTATGAGTTTGTAAAATAGTGAAGTTTTAAGAAAATGAAGTGCATAGTTAATCAAACAAAAGATCAAGAACCGTACGCGCAGAGTTGACGTGTACAAAGCTTGTTTTGGGTGTGTTAATGTTTCCGGTCATATTAGCAACAAAAATCATCAAGCCGCGCAAATTACAGTGAATGTGGTGAGACTACGAACATCAGAGTTTAGAGAAAAATTAATTAAAAAAACATCTTTTCGCATTTGAACTTCCTCAGACATCCAGGGCATCTGATCCCACACTTTATATTATTGGTCTGTAGTGTGAAATAGGGGGATCTTTACCATCCCACTTAAAGATTCCTTTTCATCTGAAAAGGAATTTAAGATAAAACACAAAAAAGGGCCTTAAGCCCACTGACGCTTCCTTTCTGCAAAAATGTGTCGACAGCGAAAATAAACACACACACACACACTCACACACACACACACGTGCAGACTTCTAGGCGCGCCGCTGAACGACTGGTAATTTTTCCGATGTCAAAACCTCTCCAAATTTAGGCCGGTATAATCAATACTTTCTGCTTCTGTACTTCTCTTTACTATCTGCACTCGGCACTGGCTGCCTTTTTTTTTTGAAGCGGTGGGGGTGTAGCCCCATCCAGAACGAGGACACAATTAGTGTATTCAGCCGAAAACAGTGGGGTTCCCCCTTTGATGTGAGGATCAAATGAAGGAGCTGTGTATTTTTGTCCAAAATGACAGGCTTGCCAGGTTTACTAATGGGTAGCTAATAGAAAGAGAGGTTTATGATGCTCATTAATTACACAGTCTGTCATGTGTTGGAAGGGTAGAATAGAAGAGATAGAGAAAAAGAAAAAAGAGAGTGGGGTGCAGCAGAGGGAAGAGAGAGTGGGGGTGGTGGTGAAAAGAGGAATGGGCGTATTCTGAAAGGGGGAAATAGGAAATGAGCGGAGTGAAAGAGCAAGGCGCAAAGGAGGAAGATCTGCTGAGAGATCCACACAAAACCTGAGTTGAGGGAAAGCGGGAGAGAGATGAAGATGAAGAAGAAGAAGAAGAAGAAGAGAAAGAAAGGAACAGGAGGAGATAAAATAATCCTTTCCCAAGATAAGAGCAGCCACCAAGACAGGAGCTTCAAAGAGCAGGAGACACTCTCATGGGAGCGTGCCATAAACCTTTTCCTCATCTTCAGAGGAAAATTCAGTCCCTGATCCAAACACGCCCAAGCTCTCAGCACCCACCGCTCTGCAGGTGTCCGAGGCCCGGCGACTCCTGGGGTTGCGCGCACACTTCCAAGCAACGCCGCCTTTGAACTGCTTGGACCCATGTCGAGTGGCGATGGTGATCTGCACATAAGGTGCAAATGTGAATAGTTAATGAAGAGAGGAAAAAAAAATCAGAGGCTGTCACTCCCACCACAGGGAGGACCAGTGATCTCTGCTATCAGCTTCAACCAGCACAACTCCTATGAACCCTCCGGAGACGCAGTTTGTCATTTCAAGCTGAGCCGCGAACAATGCCCTTGCCGACAGTAGCCTATCCTCTGTGACAGAGACGGAGGTGTGACTTGTGGGATGTTACCAGCGGACGGAGAACGGTGAGTTTTAGGGTAAACGAGGCCGTCCAGTGACCTGTGAGAAACCAGGCTGCTCTCGTCCCCATAAGGCCGGGCACCAGTGGGGCCACTCAGCCAGACGAGGTTTATTTAGCTAAGCTCTGAGTCTCCCACACAGTGAGGCCCGCGCTGCCATGGAATTCATTATCCCGGGCCGTTAACGGGCCAGTGGTGTTTTGAATAGCTTCAGCAGGCTTTGAAATTGCACTTTCTGCTTGGGTTCAATCACAGAGGCCAACGATCGAATTGCACCGAGCGTTATATCATCTTCAGGGCATTCGGCTTGAGACGCGAGACGGAGGTCCACACGGGAAAACAATGGCGGGGCTGATACCCAAATATTTAGCAGCACTCTCCACAGCGAAGAAGGCTGTTTTGGAATAACACGGCCGCGGCTCGGCGTCGGGAGCCTCTGGGCTCTGATGTCAGGGAGGCTTCCTGTCCGGCCCAGAAACCTGCAACCTTTCACCTACAGATTCACAGGAAAACACGCAGAGCAATTTTTCTTTTATTTCTTTTGGGAGATTGGAAAATCAAAACACATTCCTCAGAGTAAACATTCAGTCTGACGTTGAGGATGAGTCATCGGATTCGCTAAAACAGGCGAAATTTAGTCCGCTGTTGAGAAAAAGAGCCTGTTGTACAACCCAGTCACCAGAACAAATGCTGCCAATGTGTGTTTCTGCAAATCACTTATATGTTTGAGCTTTACATTTCTTATTTTAAGATCAGGTTAGGAAAAGATCATGTTTTGACCAATGTCTCCTTAAAATTACCAATTTTTTAGGGCTGCAAAATTGTCCCAGCATCACATTAAATAGTTTTTGTTGCCACTTCCATGGCTAGAAAATGTCCCATCTCGTTAAAAATATCCAGCAGCCATCTTGCCACCACCATCCCTTCCACCTCACATACAACATTTTACATTTCATGTTAACGACTCGGCTTTGTTTTAAATGTTTGTTCTTCATGAAGATTTAGCAGCTCAGTCGAAGCCGTGAAGGTCACCTAACCCACTACTGACTGTCCCCTTTATACTTTCTTCACACGGCGGCCGTTTCCCTCCAACATCATGCTATAATCTGACACATTGTTGTAATTTCACAGCTTCCGAATTGATCAGCCAATAAAAAGATGACGCATGGTGAAAATCAGCCTAGCTAGCATCACCATTTCATTACATCCTGGTAGTTTTACTTCATTGGTTTGGTCAAATGTCTCCGAGATATTCCTAAATTAATTTCCTATAGTTCAGTCGAGTAGTAACGTTAGCTAAAATGGGGTTGAATGCTAACATTAGCTGCTGTCTAATGGAAGCTTATCAATCAAATCTTTAGTTTTGCCTTGAAAAATGGTCAGACATCCCTCCAGAATTAACTATCCATCGTCTTTACAGTTGCTAATCAATCAGTTTGTCAGATCGCCTACGTTTATATGAACACGGCAGTGCGACATTTGGGCTCTCCGCCCTGAAAACAACCCAAATCTTTGCAAAGGTGAGTAATACTGCAGAAATATTGACTCGTTTATTTGTCCAACGTGGTCAAATGTTTAAAAAAAAAACACTGCGCAACTGGACAGTAAGCATTTGCGTAACCTGCGTGGAGGAAACTGTTGGACTGTTGCATGACTAATGGAGCCGTCGAAAGAAAAAGGACACCTCGGAGGTTCGTGCGGCTTTTAAATGTGTCTCGACTATATACTCTTTCGCAAGCAAGACGTTCAACCCTTCATGGATACATAAAAATGTGTTGTTCCTGCATGAATGAACACAACAAGGCACTCTCCCACGGAGCACGCAGTGTTAGAGGTGATCAGGCACATTTAAATTCTACGTCACTGATCTCGCTCGACAGAAAAACACAAAATATTGAGCGTTTTTTTTTTTTTTCTCTCTCTCTCAACAGACTTTTCTCCAAAGAGCGTTTCACAATACACAGCTTTTTTGACATTGTTGTTTTTATGTGTTTACTTTAAAAAAAATAAAAAAAATCTTGTAAAGCATATCATTTAACCAGACAAACGCTACAGAGCGCTTGTCAGCACAGGCAGGCATGCCTCAAGCAGCATTGTAAAGCAAGTACTTAAAATAATTTTTCCACAACAATAAAACATTTCTGAGCTGGCTCGTGGCCACCCCCACAGACTTCTGCCTGCAGCTGCTCGGAAAGAAAGCAACGAGGACATTTTAAGAAGAAAAGCAATAAAAGCAACACTAATTCTTTACTGGCTGGTTTTTACCTCTATTAAATGTTTCAACGACTGTATGTTACAATGAACAAATAAATAATAAAGCATATTGATTCCCTTTTATAGCACTATTTCTGGCACGAGGCAAATTAGTCCGGTCCAAGTGCCAGCCTGAACATTTGAAGAAGATCTGAGTGTAACGAAAGAGCAAAGTCAGACACCCAGTTTTTCTTTTGCAGCAACTTGATTTATGTTGTTGAGAGAAACATACAGAATAGCAATACAGCCTCTATACGTTATGGATCCTGTGATGGCAGCGGACAGCTCCATGAAGTCTTGTAGGTGAACTCACAGCATGGTGCAGGTAACTGCTTTGCCTTGCTTACCAACTGAGACAAAAGTTTAACAAGATAAGTCTACAACCACGCAGGCAACCCTGTGGAGCTGCACAGCAGAGCTCAGAGCTGAAGCTGTTATGGCTACCATGCTGGTTTTGGCGTGTTAACATGGTAAAAACACAAACTACGGCTGAGGATGATGGAAGTGTCATCAGGTTTTACAGGTATGAAACAGGCATACCTGCAAAATAGTCTGCAGGTGTTGAACAAAAGCTTAATATTTGAGCTAAAGATGCGACGCGGTCCAGTCGGCAGGATAAAATGTTGTTCACATTTGTTCACACGGACTATATTGACAGTTTGGTACAAAATGTGTCATTTCACATTCACATTGCATGATCATCAGGAAGTGGATGGTGTTGGAGTTAAAGGTGACAAAGCTGCAAAGACAGTGATCATTGGAACGTTTTAAGGAGACCTCAGGACAAATTCCAGCTGTGTTCGTGCTGACAGAACCAGATGTTAACAATGAGACCTCGAGACATCTTCAGCTGTGTTATTTTGATCCAAAACATTGTATTTTCCAAACCTAACCAAGTGGTTTTTATGCCCGAACCTGACCAGAGCCTGAGCAGAGCGCTGTCAGAAGAGAAAATGGAAGACTTAAGGTTTCAGCAACATCCATTTATATCTGTGGTTTGCAGAAACGTACATTGCCAACATTTTGTCTAGTGACTTTGGTTGTTTGATGACAAGTCAGGAGATTAACGTTTGTACAGTTCATCCTGTCTCTGGACCAAAGTGACCCACAAACACTCTCGTCCCAAAGCCTCAAACTGAAAAAGGCTTAAAGCTGGTTTGAATCTGCTGAGCGTAATGGACGAGTTTATTTGCAAAAAAAAAAAAAACATTTCTCTGCTCTGACTTATTTTCATTAATCAGGTTTTTTTACTTATTTTAAGAACAGCCTTTTTTTTTTTACCGAAAATGGCTTCCTGCTGTGTCCAAGAACGCAGGAAGGGAGCAGTGAGAGTGAACCAAAGCTGTAAAGCTGCGGAGCTGACGGCTCAACAATGAGCTGAACTCACTATAAAGCTCCATAAAGCCGAGGGGCGGGCGGGTGGGACGGGGGGGGGATATGGGCTGCTGATTCAGGTGATAATTTCTCTGCAGGTTCATCACTACAAGCAACTGCTTTTAAATTGCCTTATTTTTCAAAATCGTTAAGAAAAATAGCTTTTATAGCAGCTTAGCTTCAACAGGATTATGTATCTGTGGTTATCATCGTCCTGTCGAGAGATGCACGCGTTCAGTTTACAGCGACATACGTGGACTGTGTCCTCCACGAGAGGAAACCGCCGCTTCCTCCAGAAGCTGATCAAACGGCTCTCCGACCAACCTGACTCTTCATAACTCGGTCCACAGATGTCTGCCTCCGAGGGTTTTTTGCGTGTCTGCTGCCTACTTTGCAGAAAAGGACGTACACAGCGTATAAAGCTGGCTGGACCTGACGGTGCACATGCCTTGCGAAGAAAATGCACCCTTCCCCTACACAATGGTGACCAAGGTCAGCCGTTAAGACTTCAAATAGACCAGCATCAAAGACGTTAAATTCTGCCTGTGCCAGTAAATGACCATCCACAAACTCCTTTCATCCTGAAGAGGGGCCGGTTTCTTCGGGGTCACACTGCAGAGCAAAACCAAACTCAAATTCAAAGTGCAGGAATTGAAGTACTCGACACTTTTGCACAAGAAGAGAGTGAATGACTCACACACAGAACTGACAAATATGAAAAGCTTTTTTTTTTGTCAAGTAGCGTTTTAAAAACTGGGGTGTTTTTTGTCACGTGAAGTCGTATTTTACATGTGTGGTTGCAGCGCTCTGATGCCTGGCGTGGCTGTGAGAGGGCCCTCGGCTGAGAAGAAGAAGAGGAGGGGGGGGCGGTCATCCAGTGATGCGTTACGTGAGATGCTTTTCAAACAGTGGGTGAACTGACCCCTGAAGCCGGGTCACCGCACGATGCCCCGATGTCCAGCGAGGCCCAACCCTCTCCCGCAAAAGGGGGCAGTTGGGTCTTCACAATAAGACAATTCATCTCTGTAATGAAGTCGTGTTCCCAGAGAAAGAGAGAGAAAAGCTGGCCGGATGGATGGACGGCTGGCGGTCCAACGACTGGCTCTGGAGGTGGGGGGGTGGGAGGTGTGGAGGGCCCATAGGGGCCGGTGATGTCATCCTGCCTTTTGTTGCCTGCTGGTACGTGGAGAAAATTTGGAGTGGAATAGGAACTGGATCCAGTGACTATGAAACGCTGCGAGACAGGACACACAGGATCATGGTTTCCCTGCTTCGACGCACCTGATTGAAATAAGTGCGTCGTTATCAGGCTGCAGCAGAGCTGGATGACAAGCTGGTGGTTTGAATCAGGTGAAACATCTGAAAAATGCTGGACTGAGACTCATCGCCACGCCCCTGTTTGGAGGGAAAACCGGCAACAGCGTAAACACTTGTTTTTGCAAATCTTTTCATAGTATCAGACGATGCGTTCAGCTATCTGCACCATAGCACAACTTGTTATGTCAAAAATGATTATGCTAATGTGTCGGCCGCTGCGCTGCTCATTCGCCTGTTGACAGGAGTGGACGTGTATGAACTAGACATGTTGTCTTTGGATCATTTACAAACTAATTCAATATTGAAGGTTTTACTTCTTTAATATCTGTGAGGTTGAGAAAGGTGCTAAAACTCCACCTCCCTGAAAATCACTAGAACGGGTCACCAAAACGTCTGTAAACTTCGACAGAGCCGAATGCTGTGTACATTCCCTGGAATCCTCCACTACTCGCAGCATTTTGTGTTCCGCCTTTTCTCTCAGCAGGCGGTTGGATTTTGGCAGGCGAGGATCTGTGCTGACTGTTGTGTTCATTTGTGGTGACACTGCTAAATGGTTGAAAGACAAGACAACGTCACGAGGCAGCGGCATTTTCACAAAGTCAGCAAACAGACAGAAAGTGCTTTTAATGAAGGCCGTAAATTTGAATTCAAACAGACGATTGCAGAGCAACTATTTGATTCTTTACCATGTTCAAATGGCTGTTCGGTTTTCAAATGAAAGCAAGGATACAAAAAGTAAATCTGCGGAGCTGAGAGTCTTTGGCAAAGTCATGTGCCGTCTGTGTTCTTTGTAGTTTTCAGATGTGTCGTGTGTTGGAGCGGGGTCAGGTCTGTCTCCCTTTGCATGTTGGGAAACATCTGGAGAGCGTATGGGCCGCAGCACCAGCTCTCACTGCAAGAGCTCTGAATGTCAGCGACCTCCGCAGTCACCTGTTAAAACATCGTGCGCGCCTGCTACTTGATACACACTCGCGTTGCCGAAACGACTCTTATCAGTGCCGAGACATCACGCGCTCGTTGGCGCCAGTTTACACATTTTCAACACTTGGGTGGTTCCACTTAAAAGCAATGATTCCCTGCAGTGTTCAGCGTGTTTAGCAAGAAGCTTCATGCACGATGATTTACAGAAACAAAGTGCAGTCAAAGTCACACATTTTTAGAATTCTTTGTGGAAACCTTTCGTCCATATTTGGCTGGAGAGGCAGATGTAGTCCAAGCTGAAGTGAAAAACATCAGCACCTTTTTTATATTGAGCACATAATACAACAACAATAGTTTTCATCGCATGACACAGTAATTCTTTACTAAATGGAGATTTAGCTGCAGAAACGTGTTACTGAATATTTACACCACGTAGTCGCCAAGTGTAGCTAACAGAAACAGTTGCTAAAGCTAACGTTTAGAGTGATGTGAATTACGTTTCACAAGACCAAAGAATGAAAATATACAGTTTATTATAGCATCACTGAACAAATGTAATAAGATCTGACTGCTGCCTCCTAATAGACAACTGTACTATTAGTTGCTTAGTGAAAAATGAAAGAAAATCACTCCCCAGAATCCACAAAACAGATGCAACACAGACTTTCTTTTCTGCAGCATCAACGTTGCTAACTGTGGCAGCGAGTTAGCTCATTTAGCGGCGCAGCTAACCGAGGGAGTACAGGCTCTTCGAACTGCCAGGAGGATAAAGTTTCGAGAAATGAAAACCAGAACTGGAGTCGGGCGAACGGGCAACAAACCTGGGCAGAACAGCCTCCCAATGAGCACGGCCAATGAACATGCCTATTTACGTTGGTGTTTTAACCCTACGGTGGCTCCAACAAGGACGTCGACTCCAGCGATGAAGAAGACGAGCGCAGATGGGAAGGAAGAGGCGTCGAGCACTAGAAGAGCCTTCTGACTCTTTAGTCAAGTAGCCAGAGTAATAACACAGTGATAAGATTGGCAGTTAAGGTAAAATCGGCTCTGTAAATTATTTTACGGCTCCTTAATGAAGTGGCTGTCTTAAAAATTACTTTGCAACTACATGAAACAGTTTAAATTCATTAACAGCAAAGACATTTTTCCATTTGGGTTGTTGAGTTGTGCAACATGATGTTTAATCAAGGGATCCTCAAGGGAGGACTTACACTAGTGATTAATTTAAAAATACCTACAGCGACCCAGTCCAGGGAACTAGTGTCTGCTTATTTTTCCTAGTATGAAAACAGCTTCATCTCAGTCCAGCTGACCACGACAGACTCAGAGGAGGACTTCCGCGGTATCTGTTTTGTTTCTACTCCACTGTATCTGACTTTGATGCATGATGACTGCGAGCGGACCTCTAACCTTAAAATGGTAGTGCGGCTTAATCCAAGATTAGGCATGTTTTCTCAGTACGGAGTACAAATCTCCCTCCATCTATCAAAGCAGAAATGCTTTTGAAAAACTGAGAAATTGCTCGGGATAAATCTGCGAGGATGAAAAGATGTTGACGCCGAACCAAAAACAGCAACAAAATATGGAAAGGCCGTCGGCGCTCGTTTTTATTTTTGACCTCTCTGGATTTTATGGCCTCCTATGTATTTGGCACGGGGACGATCCTGAAGTTCAAACAGAAGTCAGTCAGACCGTCCGGTTCATTCTCACACAGATTTACTTGGACTGGGAATCAGAATCATACTCCCGTTATCTCTGATGGAGCGACAGAGTCGGGGGAAAAATGAAGTCAGTGGTCACAGATTTGGGGGAGCTTTTAGCAGTTTTTTTCAATTTTGGATTTAGAGTGTCTGCTTGAATGAACAACTCTATTTGTCATCTGGTGGTGTGCTCACAGAGGAGCTGCTTCCCCAAAGAAAGTTAAAAAAGAAAGAAGCCCTGAAAGCAAAGACATCACGTAACGGACGAGGGATGAAACTACTTAAAATTGCATACACAAGGCACAAAACAACATCCAAATTTGTCAAACATTCTCAAAAGAAGGCTCCTACGTCAGGACATCTTACATTTCCACACCACAACGCTGCTCTGATTATATCCTCTAAGCCCCGCTGATGCCTCAAATTGAAGCAGAGCGTCATCAGACGATTCCACACCTCGCCAGACCCAGCCGGTGGCGAGCCTCGTCACCCGGTATGTTTTCTCGAGGTCTCAGGTTGTTCCTCTTCGGGTTTCATAACAGCTTGAAGTCTTTTCCGCGGAGGAGTTTGCGAGGCTGTAATTGGGAGCAGATGAGGAGGCCCCTGCGTGCCTCCGTGGTGATGTCAGCCCTGGTTGAGGGAGGAGGCACGGCGGGATGGGGGTGGGAGGCGGAAGGGAGGGGGTGGTGGTGGTGCGTTGAGCCAGAGTGTCTGAAAGGCGGGTCGACTCTCTGCAGGTCTACAGGTGGCTGCGACACAGAGCTCACGCCTATATCAAATGTGGGGAAATAATTTATTACAAAAAAATCCCCTCTAAAACATCTGAAGGGAAAAGTTAATGGGATGGGTATTTATCTCACAAAAACACGAAGGTGAAAATTATAGCCTCATTATCTGGTCCTGGAAATTGAAGAAAAAGGCGTCTTTGTAATACAAGACATATTAATATGATGCCCAGTGTTTTCATTATCTAATCAAAGAGACTTGTGAGGCCATTTTTCGTTTTTAAGCGTTAGTCTGGCTGCTTGTTGTTGCGCTCCGCTCGTTGAGATTCTGTGATCTAAAATGTAAATTCGTTAAGCACTTTGCTCTTATCCCGGTACACACAAACTGCGCCCACCTAGTGCTGCCCTGACCCATTTCGCTGCATGCAGGACATTTGCATGAAAGGAATGAAACTCGATGCCAAAATAAACATCAATTAAAGCTGTCAAACACCACCAAAAACAGCTGCAGCTTTGAACAGCTCGACCAGCAGGCTTCAAAAGCGAGCCGCCTTTAAAGGACCGCCTCACATGTAGGAAAAGGCCAGGCTGGAATTAGCACGGTCGAGGTTAAAACAGAAATTACCTCTGCTAATGAACTGAGGCAAGATGATTTCAGTAATGTTAGAGCAATTCCCTCTGTCATGTACCATTTATTAAAAAGTATATTTAAAGAGTGGTGCGAGAAAACAAATGGAATTGAAAATGTACGCGCGAGTTTGGGATGATTTCAGAGGCTAAAAGAGATTTGCTCATAATTTTGAAGTGATGAAATCAAGAGATAATGTTTGTTTGCTTGCTTGCTTTTTAAACTGGTGTACAGCAGCTACAGTAAAGCTTAAGGCGGTATGACCGGAGCAGACAGATCCTCAGGAAGAGACCGAGCGCAAACAGGTATTTGTTCCCTCCTGGTGATTTTGCCCGAAAGCGAAGGAAGAGCTGCTGCGATTTGTCAATACAGGTTTTTGTCTTGATTTTAATCTACTATGGCTCCTCTCCTCTTGTCCATTTGCTCATACAGAGCTCCCATTGAGTAACTGCCACGGCTCATTACTGCTTCAAACAATCTTTGCCCGGACCGGCTGGATTAGGTTATTTCTGAGATCTCGTTCGCTTCCACTGAGCTCACACTGGCGGTGAGAGAGGCAAAGGCTGCTGTTGACCTTTATGAAAAGCAAGGTGAGGTGGAGAAAATTACCAACCTTTTAAATCAGTTTTAAACCGTAAAAAACATCAAAAGCCTTGAAAGAGCAATGAAAGCAACAAGACAAAATGCCTTGTATCTTTAAAAGTTAGGGTATGGAGAGGCATTGTGTTGAGATAAATGCTAACATCAGCATGCTTACACACTCACAGTGACAATGCAAGCATGCTGAGTTGGAAGGGGCAGCGAGTAATGAAGGCTCGAGAAGGATAAGCCTCCCCCTAAATGTATTTCTAAAGCATAATCCACGGATGAGGTGGCAGAATAAAGATAACATAATGATTAATTGTGGATGTGATACAGGGGTGTAAGTAGGAAACACATCATCCACAAAAGGGTCTCACACTCATTCAGTGATATTGTTTCTGTCGAGTGAAGTCGCTGTCTTCCTAATAAATCCATCAGAGCTCTCCAAAAAATATCTATTTCAGCAGCTAAAAGTTTAACTCTGTTTCTTCGAGAGAGTTTTTTTTACTCTGTCCTGTCAAGTTTATAACTACATCTCTTAGTTTTACTGCTTAAAGTTTTGCTGCTGTGACATTATTTTGCTCTGGAAACAATAAGCATCCTCTCCAGTCATTAAAATGTATTGTTAGATAACCCTTCCCTGTTGATTTTGAGGGGTTATTGTGAATGCAAGTATGATTATTGGTCATATAAATACTGTATATATATATACATATATATATATATATATATATATATATATATATATATATATATATATATGTACACAGCTTTCTCTGTCCTCAGCCTCAACCTCAACTATGTTAGCCGTTATGATGTTCAACATTTTTAACCATTTTTAGAACAATAGCACGTTAACTTGCCAGCAAAACGGCAGCTGAGTTGGTTTTGAGATGGCTTAATTGCAGGTGTTTGGTCATCAACCAAAGCACTGAACAAATAACGATTTTCACTCGTTGGTGGCGCTAAATTTCATGGCAATTTCATGTTGTCGAAAAATGTACTCAAAAATCCAATGTGGTGCTGGAGGAAAAGTCAGGAGATCACCAAAGTCATTCCATCGTTTGGGCAACGTGAATATATGAACGTTTATTGGCAATTCATCCAAAACAGAACGACCAAACAGCCATCATCGTAAATCGTAAAACCTTGCAGTTAATAGACAAATGAAACAAAGGGTAAACATATAAATTGCATTCCTCTGAGTGCATAGACTGGAACACATCTGTCTTTGGTCCAATCTTTGAAATAATGTCCGTGTACTGTTTGTAATTTCGTCCAACAGTATCTCTTCCAAATGCAAACAGACTGTCTGCATTCGGCAGTAGTTCCCCCTCAGAAGTGTACAATAAAACACGTCTCACTCTGGAAAGTTTACACCATCTCATACTAGAGGTGATATTTAGCACATTAATATTCCTAAAGACCAAAATAAACGCTGGAGTCTTTGTTGTATTTCATACGAAAAGCAAAGCAGAGGAGGCCCCCAGACATTTCTCCAAACACCAAAAAGGTAAACACGCTTTCGCCTCGCTACGAGCAGAATGAAGCACAAGCCAAATTACCAAATTAACACTGAGTCAGTGGAACGTCGGATGAGAAGAAATAAAAAGCTTCGCTCCGCTTTGATCTGACGTCTTTGGGAGGAATCTTCCAGGCAAAATGTTAATCTACCCTCTACATTGCAGATTACCCCCACCCTCCTTCAAAATGTGACTGTTCTCGGATGGTCAAGGTAATTTTGACCCACTTAGGCTGCTTTGATCCGAAACCCCCTTTTAACAGATCCTCCACGCAAGCGCTCAAACTGATTTTGTCACCGCCGACCACAGCCTCTCTGCAGAGATTCAGAGTCGGAGCTAAAGCTCTTCCAAGCTGCCAGAGTTGCTGACAGCCAGCGGAGTTGAAAGCACTTTCTAATGCTGACGATCAGTGCGAGTGACTTGCTGCTAATGGGTTGCACTCCCACTCTTTGAGCAGCGGGGGGTGGGCCTTGTCTCATACGTTGGGACAGGAACGGTTCTTTACTTCCTTTCAAGGAAATTATGAAGTTTGCAAATTATCTTATTTGCTCTTGTATTCCTCTGGCGTCTGCAGAGTCTTTCTGTGGCTCCCTATCTCGCTGTGATTCTAGCTGCTCTGTTCTGAGGCGGTGAATCGGCTCGGATTCGCAACGGTACCCCCGCCGTTAGTAGCTGTGAGGTGACAACAGTAAAGCACTGTCACGGCGGCGTCACAGAGGAACAGAAATGTGATTAAGGAATCAGATAACGAGACAGAAACACAGGAGAGCGTTGAGAGACGTGTTCGCGGACTCCTCAGAAGCGATCTCAAAGCCTCTTTACTTGTTCCCTGTCAGCAATGCTCTCTTCTCCAACTTTATTCAGCGACGTGTGAGCAGAACTCTATCTGAGTTTACTTAACTCGGGGAAGAAGAAAAAACGGCTTTTGCACCACAAGAGCAAAAGCTTTACACTTGAGTTTCTCACTGCAGATGCTGTTTGCTGTCATCCCTCGTTGTAAATGGATTGGTCACTTTTTCCAACTAAGAAACCCGTTGCAACTCAAGAATAAATGTTGGCAAAGTACGTTACTGCAAACTTTTCATTTCTTTATGTTGCAGCTTTAAAATGAAACTCTCGCCAAAATGCAACCTAGGCTTTTTTTGTGAATGTATATGAGTGAAACCTTCGTGTAAAAGCATAATTTACCGTAGATTTACCGTATTTTCATTTTCAATGGGAGTGCTATGGGCACTTTTACGCTAGCATCAAAATCTCTATTTTTAAAACACTAAGAAGGTTCGACACAACATGAAACAACAAACTCGTAGTATCACCAGGGTCTCTACACATGAACACGAGCATTGAGAACATTGTTTGTGCTCCTTTTTCAACTTCAAGGTCAATATTGTTTTTCGCTAATGACAAAACAACGAATGATCCGTGCGTTTATATGGAACTAAGCTTTAGGAGCGTTCCACCTTAACCGTCCTCCAGGTTACGTCACATTAGGAAATCGATACTTTTAGGCTGGCAGGACGGTGGCAAAACATCTGCTTACATCTTTCTTTTTAATAAAGTCTGTGTACACAAACAATGTTCTCAATGCTCGTGTTCATGTTTAGAGACCCTGGTGATACTACGAGCAAAGTTTCATGTTGTGTCGAGCCTTCTTAGTGTTTTAAAAATAGCGATTTTGACGCTATTGTAAAAGTGCCCGTAGCACTCCCATTGAAAATGAGTTTGACCGGAAACGAAATTACGGTAAATCTTAAAAGTGCCACTTTCGTCGTAATTCTGCTTTTACACAAAGGTTTGACTCATATCCATTCACAAAAAAATCCTAGGTTGCATTTTGGCGAGAGTTTCACTTTAAGGTTCAATTTTCTAATTTTACTCTTGTGACAACACTGAGCTTATGTTCTAGTTAGGTTTGGGCACAAAAAACACTTGGTTAGGGTTAGGAAAAGATCACAATTTGACTTAACAATTCCTGTTTCCAGTCGAAAAAATATCCTGTTTTTGTCACCAGGTCTCCTTTTAAAAAGAAATCCAGCGGTGTGGCACTTACAAATACCGAAACGCAGACTTGAAACACACTCACCGGCCTGGTGAAGTGATAAACATGTACTGTAAACGTGATAAGACGCGTTTTCTACAAATGCCTATATGGTTGTAGACTATACAAATGTAGATGTGTTGTGTCTGTGTTTAACTTCCAACCTTTTATCCTTACAACTCAAGTAAAATGCAGCTTTGGCTGCCTCCAGTATAGTCGGTCAGCTCCTAAAACAGGACTCAACCAGTCTAAAATACGTAGGTTACAGTGACGTTGCATCATCGTCTTTGTGTAAATCCTCATGCAAACACATCATATCAAACCCCCGCAAATGATCTTTGAGGCTCGGCGTGCCGGGCTTGTTCCACCGTATCAATACTTCACAATCAAACTGTCAGTCTGGCAGCAGGTAACACAACAGGCTACAGGGGAAAACATGCTGCGGGTAGAGTTGAAAGGCGGTTCACATGTCAAGATCAGGTGTACGATGGTCAGTGAGAGGCAGGCAGAGAGGATCAGAAGCATCTCAGAAAATCGACAGGTACACATCTCCGACATGTTGTCAGAGCAGGCGGGGTTTACACCGGCTGAGAGGTTCAGTGTGGTGGAGGAGCACCAGCAAAACAACATGATCTCCTTCTGATCAAGGAACTGATTTCTATTATATTGTTTATTTTGTGCTTTGAACTGAATTTCTTTGTTGCCCTAATACAGTAAGAGAAACTGTTCTATGTATCTATCTATCTATCAAACACCCTTTAAAAACATCTGCTAAGTACCGCGAGGAAAGACGACTATATTTGCAGGTTTTTGTGAAAGTGCATTGAACTGAAAAGAGCTTGACTGGCTAAATTTATGACTCAAATGGTCCGCAATAATTGCACGGAAACATTTCAGCAAGGGAACAGTCGCTCTTTGCCCAGGCGAAAACTAGAGTAAGAGAGTAAGAGCGACACTGGATGAAGGCATCTTACGTTCACAGGTGACGTTGTGCACAGGTAAGAAAATATGCATCCATATTGTATTTATAGACACAGACGCACACAGTTTGTCACAAAAGAAGTTTCAGCACTATGAAATCCCTACAGAGGTATGTAGTCGTGCACAGATACACAGCAGCTTGCTCGATCGCAGCCATTGTTCCCGTCGTCGCTCTCTTCCACTTACCTGCTCTTTAAATGAACCGCGGATGAACTTCCAGCTTGTAGCAGCTGCGCGAGGCAGCGTTAGATATCTGGAGCTCTTAACGGTCGACTCTCTTACTTCGAATTTCACTTCAAAGGATTTAGTTTAATGAAGCTGTTTATCATAATATAAATAATCCCACGACACAAAGTAACAGAATTTACACTGCAGATTTATTTGCTCCCAAATACTCTCAGCTCTGACAAACGAGGACCCAGTACGACGACGACAGCTTGAGTTTTTTTCCTCCACCCCCCCACAGCGATCCCCCTGAGTGGGACCTTGCACTTTTTCCTTGGGAGTGGAATGTGTCCCAGCTCTCCGTGTGGAGAGCGAAACAAGGCTTTTAACTTCCTCTCAGAAATGCGAGAAAATCTGCAAAGAATTTTGGGTTTCTCCCGTGGGTCACATTTGCACATTTGTGGCTAATGAAAAACCATTTGCTGTGTGTTTCGCTGTGCTCTGGAATAAAGCCCTAATGGTAATTAATTGATTCCTAGTGCACTGTGGCAATTACTACAGTTCTTGGGAGAAATGAAAGAGACTGCCAAACATGTTCTGCATTAATAGCATAACCTTCATTTGGAAACAGAGCAGAATGTGTGATGTTGTACCACAGGGACTGCTAATTTGCAAAAACACGAATGTGTTGAGTTGTCATTAAGGGAATTTTCGTTGGCCTCCATATTCCCATCTGCTCCCGTCAGGACAATAGACACAAAGGCCGGGGTCCTTTATGTTTACTGAGGTTGCTCAATGTTGAAACTCCAAAGACAGACGATTGGAGTGTAAATAAGTGTCCATTTAACATCAGTCTTTCATTGAAAAAGAAAAAAAAAAAACTTTGAAAGCCGTTTTATGCTAATGTCAAGCTTAATTGGCATTAGAAAAATTGCTCTGGCATACGGAGGGGCTCCAAGATTAGCCAGAAGAGAAAGAACAAGATAAAGCCTTCAAAAGGCCTATTTCAGAAGAATTATAGCGTCCTTTGAACATCATCCAAGTTTTAAATACATTAAAAGCCTGTTGGCATACATGTAAATTAAGCGGTACCGAAGTGTTCCAAAGAATTCATGGTGAATCAGACCAAGGGTGTGAGGATGAAATGCAGGGGGAAACGTGTCCCAGAGGGAGAAGGCGAAGGAATCCTGCCATCTCCCACAAGCCTTTCTGCTCGTCCTTTCTTCTCCGTGTCCATTCTGCCTCGGGCCAAGTGGCTTAACTTAGATGAAAAGAACAACAGCTAGGAGCTCCCTTGGCAGCGGAGCCCTCACGCTGTCCAAAGTGCCAGTGATGGAGCATTGTGTGTAGCACATACAAAAGCCTGTTTAGCAGCACTAAGCACAGAGCACCAGGGATTTCTCTTATGCCTCTGACCGGCTGGCCAAACACTGGCTCGGTTTTTGGTCAGGATGGGCTCTGGGTGCAGGAATGTCTGTTTTCTCACCGTTCGGCACGTCGTGCACGATGAAAGATACGCCGCTCGTACCCGTCGTCAGCACCACGCGTCTGCAAGTACGAAGGGATGCGGGATTCAGACTGTGCAGAGGATAAACACTCCATACATCGAGACAAGAAGAACGTTGTGGTTTACCGGTGTCCAAATGCATGTTGATGTGAGAGCACATCAAATTAAATCAGTTTCATTAACACGTCTAAAAAAAATAGACAGATAAATATAAAGATAGAAACAGTGATCCGATTGACAACATAATGCATGAGTTTCAACGAGTTCTGAGTTTTATGAAAATCAAACACAGGGTCGGCCTTGTTGGGTAACACAGCGGGCGCCGAAAGATTAATAGCTCTATTTTCTGGTTAGTGTAGTTTACTGCATTTGGCTTCTTCTCACAGGAGCCCGTCGGAGTCAGGCAACGTCATCGCGTTTGTCCTTGGGCCCCCTGATTTTGGACCAGCCTATATGAGGATATCTGTTTTTTGTTGCAGTCTAGAAATGTTCTTATTGTTTATATAATGCCTTGGTGGATTGCTAACATGAAAAGTAAACTTGACTTGGCTTTGAGAAAGGACATATAAAACACAGAACAGATGAGATATCCAGAAGCGAGCTCCCGAAGTATAAATTCAGTTTTATATGAAAACACGACGGGGAGAAAAGCTCTGCTGACCATCTGTAATGACCTTTTTATGGGTGTCCTGACACGGAGCCGTGTTCAATCTTGCTCCCCGCTTGATCTCCATTGGATACGGCTGCTCGCAAATACATCACGGAAGGTTTTCAGACTGTTTGCAGCGAGCACAGAGACGTTTGCATCCTATCGTACAGACACAGAATCGTCTGTAAAGCACGGGAAGATTCAATTTATTCTCAGCCTTTTTTCTTTTTCCTTGGCGTTCCCCGAGGCTCCACCAACGGGTCCTCTGTGATTTATGATGACACTATTCACACCTACCAGTCTCTGCAGTCGACTTAAACCAATAATAATCCAGACAGATCATCAAAAATAACATGGTATTTCCTTAAATTAATGGATGTATAGGTCTACACAATATACTGAAGCACGATAGCTGAAACGTGACAGAAAGGATATCAGGCTGTGTTTTCATTTTTGCACTATTTGATAGATAGATAGATAGATAGATAGATAGATAGATAGATAGATAGATAGATAGATCTACGTGACGGAGGTTTAGTGGCGCTCCAGCTTGAAGTTGTGTTCTGTATATTTGTTTTTTTCATTACGTTTGTTATAATTAAACCCCAGTAAGTGGATTTATTATAAAAAAATGTATAGAAAATTAAAAATGTTTTGGTGTTTTTGCCATCTGAGTTCAGCCATCCCAAGACTCTCACCACTAATACAGTATAAGACGCCTGGTTTTTAATTTACATTTTAATTGAGCCTATTGAGAGGGAATTAGCTCCCCAGCTTGCACGGCATAATATGGAGTCGCACCATTAGAAATCTATTACTGAGAAGGCTTCGTGGCAGTGTTTTGAGACCAATCTAGTGTACGTAACTCAAGCGGTGTTGAGTATTATGGTCGGCGTAACAGGATTACGGAGAATTTCTCCCAGAATGTACAGTAACTAAAAGATCAAACACATGTCAGATCCGGAAAAAAAAAGGTCTGATCTCCAGCCCAAAAGTGAAGTTTTTTGCTGGACAGGTTATTTTTTAAGACTGAATGGAACAACGACAGAAGGGACTGAATGTCCATACTTAAGTTCCGACCGTACTTGATCAACAGGATCAAGTCATCACGTCGCCGAGAGGATTTACATCTCAAGACAAACAGTGACATGAAAGCTTCTGAATCTTCAAGAGGCTGAAGCACTTCATTTAAAGTTAAGAAGCTTTAGATCAAAAGGTTAGAGAGAGGGAGAAAAAAAAAATACACTCAAAGGACGACCCTCGGAAAAAAAAAAAAGAAAAAGAAATCGTGGCCTTCACAGTGCTAAGCTGTACAAGTTCACAGCCATGGCAGGACACAGTCCGTTCCTTCACAGCCTCGGAGAGATGAAAGGGAAGATTGTCTGCTCGCTTTGATTCAGACTTGGCCAAAACGAAGTCTAAAGAATGCCTGGCAAAGTTTGTTTTCTGAAACCTCAAAAGTTCCTCAGCACCCACCCTTCCCTCCCTCCTCTGCCTATTTAAAGCAAGCGAGCGGGGAGAATCTGTACAGTGTTAATTGTTAATTACTTTGGCTTGCTGTGTGATGCTTAGGTGTGCGCCGGGATTGCTTTTGTGCGTTTTTTTTTTGTTTTTTTTTTCCTTTAAGGCTTCGGACTTCGTTTTTCTTGGAACACGCGGTCGGCGAGTTTCTCTGAAAACCGAACACTCGCCTCTCGGAGCAGACAGAGTGTGCTCCGTATCCAAATGCGATGGAGAATAAGAAATAACGAGCTTAAAGCGGCAGAGAGCTCCTACGTTTGATCTGTTGGTAGCGTTTCTGGATTTTTTTTGGCGAGCTGGAGCTGCATCTTGTTATATAAAAACTGTTACATTCTTATTGATTATCTGAATGAAGGACGTCATTTAAACCACGTGGTGACATGTGATCTGTCTGTCAAGATCTTATCTCGATAAAGAAGAAAAAATACAAATGAATTACTTAAATGTACAATATGTAACTTCTGCCACTAGAGGGCTCTCTATTAAAACAAAGCAAAAGTTGTTGGCCGAGTTCTGTGTGAAGGGCCAGACGGAGCGATTAGAGTCACATCCTCGGGAGAATAAACACCTGGAGTCACTTCGGATTCTTAGAGTTTACCGACGGGAGGAGAGCTCGAATATGAAACTTCTGGGATTAAAAAAGTGTTTTTATCTTCACTCCTGTTTATCGACCTGACTGCAGCAGCGAATCTTGGAGCTCGCCTCCACTTTCGGGCGTTTGTGTCCTGTAACGTTGACTGCCGACTGGAGCTGGAGGGGAAATGTTCTTTAGAGAGTTGTCCTGAATTTAAATACGCGCACTTACGGTGAGGATACAGTGAAGTAAAGCTGCTGTTTGGGGCAGATCAATGTTACTGCCATCAAACTTGCTGTAAACACCGCTGAACAACCACCACTGCAGATCTGCTGTGACTCAGATGAGTTTATGTTTTAACTTTTATTCACGTTTAGTCTCGTTTTCCGACTTCCCTATACCAGAAGTAGTGTCAGGTTAACACATGAAAACGCATCGTTGCCTTCAGTAAACATGT
Organism: Diplodus puntazzo; assembly: GCA_963678695.2. Classification (NCBI taxonomy): domain Eukaryota; kingdom Metazoa; phylum Chordata; class Actinopteri; order Spariformes; family Sparidae; genus Diplodus; species Diplodus puntazzo. The sequence goes on along the minus strand of OZ023155.1, from coordinate 4,911,981 downwards.
GGGTTTCTCTCATAATTCCTCCATATGACTGAATATCTTTAAACATGACAAAAAACATCCTCAGTGGTTTCGTTTGCAGTGCGATCAGCTGAAGTTTTTAAGAAATAATCTCCTTTGAGAGTTAGATGAGAAGATAGAGACGACTCTCGTACGTGTCGAGCCAGGAGGTGATTATCTTAAACAAACATAAAGACTGTGAACAGCTAACCTGCTAGCATTTATGTTGTGTGTTTAATTCATACAGAACGATTCATGTAAGTAAAGTTGTGTTTTTAAAGCGAGTGACGCTATTTCTGAGGAGACACTGTCACTTCCTGGAGTCGCTCACAGGCTCGTTCCACCAAGAAACTCCCTTTAAAATAACAATTTGTGGGGTTTTTTTAGGACAGCAATTTCCCTTCTGCCTCCGGTCTCACTGCTAAACTACCTCCAGGCTTAAATTCCACGATAAATATGCAGATATGAGAGCAGTAAGGATCGTCTCAAGTGTATTTCAGAATCTTGGAGAGTTCTCAGTAATGCTGAACTATTCCTACGATTAAAAAAAAAGCTGCCGAACAAGTTGAGAGATCATTTAATTCCACCTCTACCTGCCATTTTTTAAGAAAGCCTCTGCAGAGCAAAGATAAGTGGAGCCCAGCACCTCTTCCCTTGATCTAGTCAGAACCATGTTTGTTGACTAGTCCCACCAGTTCTGCCGGCTGAATTTGCATAGTAACATCATATCTTCTTCATTTTCACATTAAGATCCAAATGCCTCAAACTCGGAGGAACCCCAGTAAGTTGTGAAGTAGAACATTAATTCAAAAGGTGTTCTGTGATGTGAAATAAAATACAAAAATCAGTCACAGTGCGACAACAACAACAACAGTCCTCGATGCACATGTCCACTCTGGAGAGGAGTTCTGAGACGCCAACATGTGTTTGACTGAACACATGTTGTGGAAAGTTTTGAGTTCAGTCTGGTTTGATGATGGCTCTGGAGAGAATCACACATTTCTGAAATTCCAAAGCTTTAGATCAGCTTGACAAGAGTAACTGTTTGAAATAAATCTCTCAAATAACTTTCCGCGAGAAAAAGGAGCCCCGAAAAAAAAAAAAAAAAATCCAAAAAGCATTTGATTTCAACTTTCTCCCTCTGATGTGCGGCTCAAAGCGATTCAATGCGAAAGACTTACGGAATTAACTTCAGAAGAAAAAATCTCCAAGTAAACAATAATAGGAAACAATATTTAATCACATGCGTTTGCTTGTATTCATGCCTGCACATCAGAGGAGCTGCTCCCTCTGTAGTGGTGGATGATGCAAACTTCAAATGCGGATCACTTTAATTGACACAGTGCTTCATCTTCAAACTACTGTTGACAATCCGCAATTCATGAGCTTAATAATTACATAAATAACACATATGAAAGGCCCGTGTGAGCCCGCAGAGGGTCTGAAACAGCATTATCAGAGAGTACACAGCTCGCTGTGATCACAGTCGCTCCAGACTCACGCCGTTTGATGGAGATGCGAGGGTGAGATTACAGCACAATGGCTTCACGCCGCCTGCAGCACTCGAATGCACATTCCTATGAATTTCCATGTCGCTAATTAACTGGGCGATCACTTTCACGTAAAGCCATCGAAGGCTTTTGTAGCTGGGGTGGCGTTACCGCTCCGCCACTCCCGAGGGACTTCAGCGCCGCCGCCATCAAACCACCGAGATGAGCCACACAGTGACAGTGTTTGTCTCTTTGGCGCTCTGATCCAACATGTGTGGGGGTTTTTTTTTCTGCAAAAATAAAAATCAAAAAACCTCAAGGAGCACTGAGAGGACCCAGAAATGGAGGGGTTGGGACTGTGTGTTCACACTCATCGCCCAGTTTTCTGCCAAAAAAGGATGTGTTAAAAAATGTGGGAGTGTTTTTTTGAGGGTGTGTCCTGTGGTATGCATACTAGCAGAAAACAACCGAACTCCAGCTTTGGATCAAGCCCACGCCGCTCTCTCTTATATCTCTGTAAGCAGACAGGCGGGAACCAAAAAAGGCAAGCAGATCAACACGCCGGCTGGAACGGCGATGCTTTAGATTACCGGCCAACTAATACACTTTACTCCCTTAATTCCCTGAAATATGGTCTCAGAACTGACGAGCTCTCAGCTCCGCTGACATGCTGGAGCTGCTAAGCTGTAAACTAAGGTGTCCGTGGATTCATGTTCTGAAGAGACGGCGGCGGAAAGAGACGTCGGACCTCGATGAGGTGACAACACGCGGTGTCGCTGATGACTAAAACAATTTAGATGAACTCTCAAAGAAGTGCATCATATCATAGTTACTGGTCAGCCAAAATCAAATGGAAAGCCTCATGAGACATCTGGTATTTTTGGGGGATTCTTGAAGATCATAATGTTATAAATGAAGCTCTAATGAATAAATGAAGTTCAGTTCGGCGAGATTATTCTTTGCACGCTCCGGGCCTGGACTTTTATTTCTCATACTCTCCTGTCGTTCACTTCTCTCACACACATGCTCGCTCATTATTTCCTCCTCTCATCCAGACGTTTACCCAACGGCGCAGCGACACGCCTAAATCGTTAGCCTATCGTCCTGCCGCCGTCTTTCGAATTAATTTGCCTTATGTGAGAGAGAATAATGCCACTGTTATGTGCCTCCCCCTCCCCTTCACCGCCCAGTTTTCACAGATTCAACCAGCTTCATTATTCAATCAGCCTCCTCATCCGACGAGTCTCAGAAGAGTCATCAGTCACCGCCACCAGTGTCTGGTCTCCACGGGGGGATTTATCGTGCTCAGGGCGGACGCTCCCTCGATCAGCTCCGACATTTGACAAGAGTTAAAGACCTTTTTCAACGTTCTTATGCATGTAAAAGATCTTGAAAGTTAGAAAGAGTCCGCCCTAACAGAAGCTCCTCTCTCCCACAGAAAGCACTGCTCCTGAACGCCTCGTCAGTAGTCCTGACTTTCACACTACGTTACCGTGTCACACATTTGCATACATTTATGCCTGGCAGCTAGTTGAGAATGCAGTAATTGATTTAGCACAGCGGCTCTTTCAGGCGTGTTCGAGCTGACCAATCAGAGCAGACTGGGTGTTCGGGGGGCTCTTAAAGAGACAGGAGCTAAAACAGAAGAGTGATAATCGCGCAAACCCACAACCACCAACCCGCTGGCTCCTGTCTTTTATTCTGACAGTTCTGTCTGCCCTGAGTCACTGTTGTGTGTTCAAGGCCCAGCAGGTTCACAGCGTTGGTCAGAGATCTGCGCTGTGTTCCCTTCTGCTTCTGCTACACGTTCTGCTCCGATGACTCCATGCAACAACTCCGAGAGAACGTTTAAGTTTTAACTGGTTAAATGTGTCGTTAACGGAGTCGGCTCTTCTGCGGCCTGGCATTTTAATTCTTGCGGAGCGGAGCGGAAAAAGCGAGGCGAGAGAGATTTCCTGAAATACAGAAGAAGAAAAAAACATATTTGAAAAGGCAATATTTTTAGTGACCTTCAATTAAATACTCAAACTTAGAACGGATCCTCCTTTTTTTAGGAAATCAGTTCATTTAAAAATCCTTTTATTTGCATCCGTGACACACATTTCCTTAATCTTTTAGGAAATTAAACCCAGTTAAAACACTGTCGACACGGTAAGAGTCATATTTGACTTTCTTCACAGCGTGTTACTGACTTTTTTTCCACACGGCATGCTGAGAACGTCTCTCTCTATGAGGTCCAAAAACAAACCTGACATGCGATGGTGCGAGATCCTATTGTTCTATTTAATAAAGGTCTTTTCATCTTTTCTCTGTGCTGCCTTGGTTTAAGTCTGTAGGAAAACCATCAATGTTTCATTCTGTACTCTCACCAAAAAGCACCATCTTCGCTTGTTTGATTACCCACCACTGTACTGCTCTCAGTTCTGAAGGTGCTGAAAGTTTCACCTTCAGCTCGACGTCTTAACTTTCTTAAATCGCTAATCACTGTGACATACGTACATTTTGCATTTTAGGGCATTTAGCAGATGCTTTTTGCTGTGGCTGCCATTCAAGGTGCCGACCAGCACATCAGGAGCAGTTTGGGGTTCAGGATCTTCCCCAAGGACGCCTCGACATGCCACCGATACCACTCACTTCCATACTCGACCAGGGGAATCGAACCAGCTACCTTTCGATAACAGCACGCTGGTTCTACCCCTGAGCCACAGCCGGCCCCATTCAAATGTAGACGCCAAATAAAACATAATAAAACTGCAGAAAATATTAAAAATGGGGAACATTGAGGCTCTTCTACGTTGAGAAACTCCTGAGAAGCTTGCAGGATTTACACAGCCTGCATTATAACATCTGCCAGATGTGCATACATGACACAGAAGCTGCTTTTTCCTTGAAATGTTTATTGTAAATATTAGAAACAAATCTGCCAAGGAATAGAAAATAAAGTAGAGTAGGTCATCGCTACACAACGCTGGCCGAGGCGCCTCTGCTAGATTCATAGTCACAGAGTCTTTTTTTCCATCACTGAAGGAAACGCTCTGTAATTTCAGTGTTAAACAATAAAATTACCTTTTAATAATCTCAAAATCTGTGACATTTGGTACCTGTACTGCTTTGTACACGTCAAAACACGCCGCGATTCAAACGTCCTCCTGAGCGTCTTTCCCTCTTTTGACGCTCGCTTTAAAATCGGGACACGACGCTTCAACATACATCAATGTGTAATTCATTCTATCTGACGGAGGTTTTTAAGGCAATCACAAAAAAAAAGACGCCTTGACTCGAGACGCGCTTCCACAAACAGACTCGTAGAAGACGCTCCATGTTGGATATCGCAGTGTTGTATAATGAATCAAACGTCTCCTTGGCGCGTCCCGGTTGGGAAAGCATCCGTGGCACATGGCTTTTCCGTTCCCTGGGACACACGTTACTCGTGCTGCTCCCATATTGAACACATCTGTAAAGCGAAGTGACGCCAAAGTCTGAAGAGTTATTAGCGTCTGCATTCGCATCATTGTTTGAAGCCGGCGATAGAGGGAACGAAAAGGAAAAAGAGGGTTAAGCTCATCTGATAAAAACTAATTAATGACTGAGCTGAGTTTATTTTCTGCTCCAAACATAATTTGTCTCCCTCGTTATAGCTGCTGGCACATTTCCCCTCGTTGTCAAAGGGCTGAGATGGTAATGACTGTGTGTTTCTGCGGCTGCACAGGTCGCTGAAAGCTTTCTAAACGTTCGGGGCCACTCTGGTGTTCCCGGGCGAAGCCGCATCGCGCCCGGCGGCTGTAAGCGATATTCGTGCTAAACGTGCCACGTTTAGCAGTGGACACAATTAATGGGCTCGCCTCTTTTGCATGGGTGAAGTGATTTAAACCACGGCAGGTGCCTCAGAGCGCAAAAAAAAAAAAAGAGTTGCTTGCACAAAGAGCGCTGCTGTCCGGGCTTTGTAGGCAGGATATCCACAGATGTGGAGCCAGACCAGATGGCATGTACATCTGAGACAGAGGGGAGATGCTGGAGACAGAGGGATAAAGACACACAGAGTCGGAGGGGGGACAAGGACAAGGGCCAGACACAGGCCTGCATTAAGCCGTGCAAGCGTGGCCATGTGCGCCTGACATTTAGCCGGCCCCCCGACTCTCCTCTGACTCAGTGTGCGTAGCTCGAAACATGCCTGCGGGCCACGGAGGACAATGACCGCCTTCTCCTTTAACCAGCATCAAAAGGAGAGATGAAAACGGCCACACGATGGAGCGCCCGTCAGAAGTGTAAAAAACGCAAATGTAATATATGAATATAGCTCTGTGGCGTGGCCTCTGCCTCGAGACCAGCCTTTAAAAAACAAATTGGCCTTGTTCAACCTCGCCCACACCACCACCACCACCACCAGCAGCACCAGCGCTTCATATCTGGAGTGTAATTTGTCTGGAGAGAATGCGAGATATGTGAAGAGAAGTAATGCATAAAAATCAGAAAAAGATTCCTCCCTTTGTAGCCTCTGTGTCTTTTTTAACATCTGAGTCAATGTGGTTGCATAACAATGGGACAAAGAGAATATGAGATGAAAGTATTAGAGCGATTTAAATAACTTTGTCTGCTTGTGAAGCAGAGATGCAGACGGAGAGAGAGAGAGCGAGCAACAGGAATGTGTGTCACCCAATTAAAGGTTCAGTGCAGCCTGTGGGAGAGCCAGAGAGAAACTATTACCCCGGCTGCAGTTACAAAGCCGACGCGCGCACACGGCTCTAATCTTTAAAAAGTGATTAGATGCCCCGCCACGCCCCGCGCCGGCTAATGCCACCATTATTTGTGTGTTTTAAAAGGTCAGAGATCAGAATTACAATTTAGATTTCGTGTCACAAATTGATCGCGCTCCAACGATTCAGACGGATAAAAGTTTGGAGATCTGAAGGGAATTCAGTTTTGTTTCCGTTTCAGGTTGAAGGTTTTGGTAGTTTTTTTTGTTCTTGTGACACTCGTGAAAATGTTAATGCATAAAGAAAAATACTGATGTGGAATAAAACAGATGACATCTTACATCAACGTGTACCACAAAAGCTAGATACGACTTAATTCAGGTGCTTGTTTATCGCTAGCATAGCACACAAACATGCTACTGCTACAGATGAAAGCCGAGCCTTAGCATGAAACGGCGGACCCCCCTTTAATTTTAAATTAAATTAACAGTTGAATAATATGCTTTATGATATAATACGCTTTCTTGGCAGGAGCTGGAAGAGGAAGGAGATGGATTCCACTTTCATGTCTGCGTGTTGGTGTGAAACTGGAGCCAGGAGGTGTTTATTAGCTTGGGATTAGCGTACAGACTGTTAAAAAAAAATACGCCCACTGTTTAACACATGTTGTGTCTCATTTTGTTTCATCTGTACATAGAAAAATGTGAAGAAAACAGTTCTTGGTTTTAGGGGCGTCATGTGTTTTTAACCGCTGACCTGAAAACCACCACCTGGTGATCTGACGGGTCGTCTGCTGCAGGTAACACACATCAAAACACGCGAACTGACCCTTTAATGTGAGCTGAAAGCACTTAAGTTTGCGTCAACCCTGGTCACCCATCTGTTACCATGGTTACAGCTCGCCTGTTTACCCTGATTACAGACGCGCACGGCGTGGAAAGTTACAAAACAGCCCTCTGTGTTGCATTCAAGTGTTGTCACGTTAAAATAACAAACCCCCCGGGTGCCTTAAAGGGACAGTTTGAGTCCTTTTTGATGTGAGTCAGCGTGTTACCTGCAGAAGACGACCGTCAGCTCGCTAACTGTGTGGAGAAGCAGGAATATGGACGTTGCACGGTTGAGTTAATGCAGCGCCAAAAGGAAATTATTGTTCGACAGCAATGTAAAGCAGCAGAAATCCTCCGAGTATAGCGTTCACAACACAGACAGTAGGTCCATCATGTATTGTGAGTTCTCATTTAAAGCAACATTATGTAGAAAGTGGCCGTTTTGTGTGATTTGGCGGCCCCACCAGGGTCGTAAATATAAATCTGACATCTCATCATCATTTATATCACTTATGATTTGTTTTATCATCATATTAATTCGCTTTTTCACCAGATTTTCACTAACAGAACGAGACAGCAGCGTGACAGTTGAACTGACCTCACCGGTCGGGTTCACGTTGGGTATCTGCGCTCTTGCTCCTGTACTGACGGGTAGAAAACTACCTCCCTTGTTCTGGGTCAAGTTAACCAACAGTCCTGTCTTTTACTTTTACTGTCTGCGTGTGTGTATTTAGCTAAGTTTAATTAGCGGGCTGTAGAAGTAGCTCGTGGGCACATTTTCTAACTTTGGACAGAACCAGAGAAGCTCTTTCCTCCATTTTTCCATCACGTCCTCAGATTTAGAAAAAATAGAATCTCCTCAATTAAGTTTATTTAAAATATATTTTAATCCATTTTCAAATAACAGTCTTGTGTGTAATGAGTGTTGCAGGCTCACTATGGCTGCAAACCTTAACGTGCTGCATTCAAATACTTTCTGAAAAATTCCTTATAACTCAATATTTTTATATGTATGTCTATAATTTTTGGTTTGAGTCGAGTTCCAGCAGTCTCGGATAGGTGACTTTAGATGATTACGAAGATCAAGGAATTTCAGTTTTCCCTCTTGTATTTAGATTAAAAACCCACGCAAGTCCGTCTTAGTGACAGTGTTTGCTAAATACAGAAAACGACGAGGGATGATACCGCAAAGACGGCAGCAGCCGACGGCTCAGACAGAAATCTGAGGGTGACGGGAGGAAGAAAAAACAAGGCCGGGCGCCCACACTGTGTTTAACAGCACCGTTAACTGTGACCGTCCATCTCTCCCTGGACTTTAAACAGAATTGCACTGAAAAAGGAAGATCCATTAAATATGGAATTTCAGTCCAATTTGTCTTCAAAAGGAGTAAAAGAGCTCATTATGTGGGCGCTGCTCTTTCTTGACTATTAGAAAGAGACGTTAGTCATGCCTGCTTATCTCACAACCTTATGAGCGCCGGATTAAAAGATCAAAGGCTGACTTAGGTTTTAATATTATAGAAAATGTAAGCTCCTTTTTTTTCCAGATGCACTTTGGACTGCGCCTTTTATCCGCTCTCAATGCTCAGATCAAAAAAAAAAAAAAAAAATGTTGAAGACTCATAATCATTTTATTCACTGTCCGATTGCGAAATTTATGTCCACACCTCTCACATCCAGGGGTGAGGGGTGGATGTAAAGCGGGCCCTGATCTATTTCAAAGTGGACCTTTTAAGACCTTCAAGCCAATTCCCCCCGTTGATTACACGGGCTTCAAGACTGACAGAAATAAACACTGAGCTAAGTTTCAAGAAGAACTTTGAAGTACGCTAAGCTGAGAGCAGAGACGTTTCTGCTTGCCAGGGCTGGACGAGCCACTTCTGACTTAATGAAAATATTCTGTAACCACTCAATTATACACTCGAAGGTTTTTTTTTTTCAGGGGTTGTGGAGAGTGATGCAAAAACACAATGGCTCACAAAAGCCAAAGTCGGGAACTTTCTGTTCCCAGTAGCTGTGGACCGGTCTAACGAGGATGTGCATTTCTGGCACCGACTTCAGAGAGCGAGACCAGCTTTGCTGTCTGATCGCCTCATGCTCATTATTCCCCCGAGGAGAATGTACTCCGCAACAAAGGAGGACACTGACATGTAGCAGACAGTGCGCTGCAGACAGTGGCCCTCGCAAGTCGTCCATTTACGTTTTTTCCAACCCCGCAAAAAACGGACAATGTTCTCAAGACGAGCGAAACATCTGACAACTGTTTCAAAGCGCACGTGACTACAAAGCACAGAAAGAACAAGGACATTACTGCGCTTGCATAAATCATAATAATCTAATTATCTCGCTCTTGTGTCAGAAAAATGTGGTTTCATGACGTGCAGAGGCTTTTTTTTACCGACTACACACACTGGAAACGGTCTCGCCACCGAGACTAAACTCTAAACTCATGAGCAGCATCGACGCGACGTGCTGCTCATTCACCCGCTTTTTCTTTTTTAAGCGGGAGTCATTTGAACTGGCTCGCACGCCGGCATCCGTCTGAAACTTCGGTTGTTTATTCTGGACTGGACTCGGTCTCGTCGGTGAGGGGAAAATGTTTCCTGTCTCTTTTTAAAAAGCAGAACAGCAATTCAGTCTGAAGGGAAAGTGTTGATCTCTTGGTCGTGATCGAGACGGTAATAATCTCCATGTGCAGAAGTTCTCACTTTTACAGTCCGGAGATTATAAATTCATGATGTTCACTCGAATCCAAAAGCAGCTTTCTGATTTATATTGTTGCTCTCTACTATTTACCATCTTCTCTTTTCCGTGTCTCCCCACAGTTTCCCACAACTGGTCCAAGACAAACGCTTTGAGGCTCGTGAGTGAGACGCCGGAATATTTCAAGTATTTTACAGTTGTGTGATCATCGCACAAGTCTGCACAAGTTCTCGTTACAACCTGTTAATTAACTGTTTTAAAATTACTCTCAGCAGCCAGAGCAGGTCGCTTTTATCGGCCTAAAAACTAGTATTTCGCGACTAAACAGCCAAATATTTAGCTCAAAATATGATTAGGATCAAAAGAAAAGCACATAAAAATGTATATCCTTCCTTCTCGCTCATCTCCTGATGTTTTCACATCTACCTGGGTGAATTAAAGGTTCATTTCAACCAGACAAGTGTTGGTGGAACAGCGGAAAGACGGACTCATACAGTTTTGATGAGTTTCTTTAAATAGAGTCTGGTGGATTTTGCGAGGATCCTTTTCATAATGTTGTATGAAAGACTTGTAATTCTGCTGTAAGCTGAGGCGCTGGACTGATTCACCCCCTTGTTATTTGTTCATTTTACATTTGCAACTTCCATTCGAATGACATTAACAGGCTTCCTAAGCTCACTTGCAGCAGAGAGCAAACACAGGAAATGTCTAATATTGTAGGAGATGTATGCTAATATCTGGTCGCTACGTATTTAAATGTCTACATCTTGTCCTGTCATTTCCTTTAAGCTTTCCATGTATTTACATCTTGATGATATTTGTAGCCGACCAGGCTGATAATAAAGACAAAAGGTGAGAGTTTTCTTTCCACGCGTCAGACTGTATCAGCGCATTTCACTGTGTATTCGTCTCGGTCTGCGTAAAAGAGAAAGACCTTTTCTTCTCAGCTCTGTGGGACCGAGACAAAAATCTGACATTTGGTGTTGATGGTTTAGATAACTGAACAATTATGTGCCATTAAGCCCTTCTGTAGCTGCACTGAAAATATCTCAGCTTAATGTCATGGGATCGAGACAAAATGAACCCAAAAATGCAGCGTCCCCTGCCAACAACTGCGCTTTTAAAACATTGTAAAACTGTTTTTTCGGGGTGGACCTTTTATTTCTCCGGAGTTGTTTATTGCCAGCGGTCTAAGATCTGCCCTCGTAGCTCCCGGGGCCTTTCGGGGTCGTCGTGTGACGTGGGAGAGCCGCCTCCTCTCGTCTTCTTTGGTCCTGAGATAGATACATTAAGATAAGAAGCAGACCGAAACACGTTTGCAATTATCTCCAATCCCTCCAGAGTCTCACATCTGGTCTCGTCTTGGAGAGAAAAAAAAAAAGGCCTGCAGACCAGAAGTGCAGAAAAGAAAAAAGGGGGTCACTGAGGTTTTTTTTTTCTATCACACCAAACATTTACCCTCATCCATATATCACATTTATCAGCTCCCATTCTTGTAGAGAAACGTGTGTGTTGCACGTTGATCCTAAACTGAAAGTAGCTGGACGGGAGACTGGGCCGGGCAGCGCCGGTGGGAGTGGGTTCAGTCAGGCTGTCTGTGTGGACTCGGAGGCCCGTTCTGCAGGTTGTGGTGTGAGCGAGCGGAGGAAGAGCAGAGAGACAGGCCTGGCTGGAGATCATTAGAGCTTGTTAGTGTCCCCGCTGCCCGGGGCCCGGCGAGGGGCCTCCGTTTGGGGAACCTCTCCCTCTCTGATCCCACTGAGAGAGTGACGCTGCATGTAAAAGAGCGGGGACGAGGGACGAGGAAGGTTAAAAGGGAGGGCGATGGCGGTTTTTGCCACTTACAGTACAACAAACCCCCCCTGCAGACGTCCCGGCAGATCTGCAGGTCTGACTTTCATCCGCCTCGTCCCGGAGGCCATTAGGCAGTTTAGCTGGGAAACGGCTGCTGAAATATACATCTGTCTCGGTGTCAGCACACGCCAGCCTCCCTCTGTCTGCGTGCCGCCGCTAGTCGATTCAATATTTAAATCATCAGCCTCCATAAGCGTTTGATGTCAGCCCCTTAACGAGCTCTGTCTCTTACGCTGACAGGCCCGTGGACGGAGCGGCTGCTTCCTGTCAGGCGATGGAAAACGCTTGCCTTCCATTGTTTCGTCATGTGTCGATAACATCCAATGAGACTACTTTGTTTGAATAAGTGCATAAAGAGCTCACAGCACTGCGCGCCTCAGCAGGTCTAATTCATTCTTTCAGCAATTCTGATGACACTTTTGCCAATACCGGATTTCTGTCAGAATCAAAGAGTCGGTGTCGCGTCTATCGGTTTGATGCAAATCAGTGGGAAGCTCTCAGATTATATCACAGTGCAAATATTCAGTTTATTCGAGGCGAGAGATCTGGGGGCAGGCAGCGTTTTACTTTGCATATTTTGGATTTCAGATTAATTTAAATGCATGCGTGATGTGTTGCAGGTGTGGGAATTATTGAACAGCTTATTTTTTTTTTAATAAATTCTTTTTTCAGGTCCCGTCTGATCTCAGTTCAGTCAAACTCTCATCTCCTGCAGAGCTCCTTTGCTGAGGAATAAAGTTCGATTTGAGTGCAAATTTAAACAAATTTCATTCTGTAATCTGACTCGAACGCAGTAAAACAGTTTGAAAGACGAATGTAAAATATTCCGCAGCTCAGTTCTCTGCCTCTGATGTCACGCGTCACCTCGCATCGCGTTTCCGTCGTGCAAGCGCAGCGTTCGTGATGCTCGAGGCTGCAAGCGTGCAAACTCTAAACTCTGACATTCATCATGCGAACCCCTCCCCCCCTCCACCGCTCTGCTGTCTTACACCATGTGACCTTTGACCCGCGTCAACGTGAACCTTTAAAATCTGACATTTTCCACAGAGGCTGTCGGCGCTGCACGCCATCTTTGTTGAAGAGATACATGAGATCTTTTAATCAGGGGGGCAGAGAAGGTGAGCGTCGCTGAACAAACGGTATCATCTGTTATTTGACGATCACTTTTATCTGTCAGTTAACATATCGCGTGTCACGTGGCGATCGCTTTAATCTGAACAGCTGTAAACAGCGTGACCACATGCATTTTTTATACAACTGGAACGTATGTCTGATTGCTCCTGCTGTGTTAGCGCCATATAGCCGATAATTTAATCTACTTTACAGGGTTTTTATAGATTAAAACCTTTATTTGCTCAGATTTCAAGGGGTGATGTTGCACTGATAGAAATAAGATCACAAAGGCTGAAATTAAACCCGGAAGGGCTTTTAAAAACTGCTCTCATCAGTATTATTTGTTCCGCAGTGCCAACAGTTTTCCTGGGATTTGCAATGTCAGTTATTCAGTTGGTCAGCCACAAATGTTTTTAACTACTGAACAGATTGAAACCTTTTGTACCACGAGGGACAGACATTCGTGTCTGGATGGATTGTAATCCCTTTTCCCATCTTCTCGTGCGACTGGGACATTATTTTGAATCGTCAGATTCTCTGGATTACGGCTGAATACTTGCAAAACAAATGTATTCCCTATCGACTTGTACTTTGCTTTTATTGGTTTACACAAACACAAATAATACAGAGTACTGTTTACATGAGCAACACGAGATGTGATGGAGGATGAAGGACGGAAGAGGCAGAGAAGAAGAGGCATACATCTAGATTTACTGCTAATTAGCAATATTAGCATGTCAAGATGCTAAGCTAAGAGGGTAAATATGAGGATTATTTAACTTTCTAAGCATAATAATGTTAACATTGTCAATAGTTTATCTCAAAGCAGCTCTGCGTCTTAACACAGCACATGGACGTCCTACAGGAAGTGGATGTCGGACTCAAAGATGGCGCCTCACTTGAATTAAAATTCTTCACGTAGCTAAATCCAGAGAGTTTCATCTCGCTTCCGAGTGACAGGCTCCTGTCAGCCCGCTAACTTTACAACGTGACGGCATCAAACACTTTAAAACTGTAAAGGTAAAAGGCTTCCAGGCTGCGAGATACATCTGAAAACTTCACGGATTAAAAAAACTCACAACACAAAGAGAAACATTTGACCTCGTTTCCCCCACTGGGATAAATTAGCAGCACGGCTGACTAGTGGCGCCATCTCCAGCTCTCTAAATACATTAAGTGCTGGCACTGATGTCGACTCTTAGTTCGGTTACAAGAAGAATTTATCAAGCGTGTAACGTGAAGAGGAGGCTCGTCGAGACAGGCTTCACTTCATCAGCTCTACAGAGCATTTTACCGTCTTTCACCAATTCCACTGTTTCGCTCCAGCTCTCGTTTACTCGACGGTGTTGTTTCGAGCTTCAGCAGCTGTTGAACAGTTTGTGATTTAGCTGGTGAGCATAATCAAGCATAGCAGCTAAAGAGCAAGATGTTTCCCCTCAGGAGTCGAAGGAGTGAGCTTAAGTTTACGACACGACTTCTAAATGAAGGCTATTGTTGCTCCTCGTCTGCTGGATGTGCACGTAAATAACACTTTTGCAATCGTACGCAGCCACACAATGAGGTGGGTATCTTTTTTTAATTGAACCTAATTAGCCTAATTGGAGGCAGGACGTACTGCAGCGTGGAGAGGTTGTCATAAACCAGCAGAAGTCGGAGAACAGAAGGGGAGGGCTGGAGAGAAACATCAGACACGCGCTCCTGAACTACCCTCTGAAAACTCAGCCAGTTTTTTAGGCAAACTGAGCTGCTGGTTCGCTGAATAAATGATCATCACGATAATCTGCAGTTTCCGTTTGACCCCTTCAGCTCCTAATCATTAACCCCTCGTCCGACCGCTACACCTCGATGCTGCACACATTGCTTTTCCTTTCCAGAACCGCTTCCCGGAGGGAGGGGGGGAACATCGTCCCGCCCCCCCCCCACCCCCCCAGCAGGATCTCTCCCCTCTCTGTGGGCCTCCCCTGGGGCAAAAGAGAAGATTAAAACAAACAGGACTTTAATCAGTGGGCCCCGCTTCTCTCTAGTCAGCTGCCGACAGAAGGAGCCCTCTCCAGGAAGGCTGCCTCAAATCAAAGCTTCCTGCTCGCCACTTGCTGCTTCGCCGATCCGTATCACAACAACAAAACCAGCAGAAACAATTATTTATTCCTTTTGATGTGGGTTTTGAAGTTACCCCACCTCTTCCACTATGCTCCCCCCCCCCCCCGCCTCCTCCTCCACCACCACCCTCCTTCCTCCACCCTCCTCCCCCTTCCTCGCCCAGCCCCTCCAGCTTTCTGTATCTTTTACTCCCAAGGAAACAAGGTCATGCCAAAAGGAGGCGGCTTTGAAGGAGCTGCAGTTCCACAATCAACGGCTTTTTTTCTTATTTTACACCACGAGAAAGTGTGTGTGTGTGTGAGTGTGTGTGTCGTCTGAGAAAAGGTTCGATGGGCTTCTTCTTTCACCTCCCGCTGAGTGTGTCAGGTCGAAAATGTCACTTTCGCAGAGTAACGTGCTGAGCATCGCTGGAAATTTCATTGAATTTGTTCAATTCTTTTGACGTAATGTGATTATTCAGAGTTGCTGCCCCCCCCAAAAAAACAACACAAAAGCTAAAAAGAGGAAGTTGTGGATGACTTTGATTGAAATGTGTACGGTTTAACAATTATTTTTGTATTTGTCATTTTTGAAGATGCCAATAAAACTGTAAACTGCTTATAAACACGAAGAAACAGTCGCTGGAATTAGGCTAAAAAAAAAAAAGGTTACTGTAATCCTGCCGCATGTAATCCCTTCCTCCTCTTCAGTGTGTGTGTGTGCGTGTGTGTGTGTGTGTGTGTTGGATGAGTGTGGTCCTCACAGATGCTACGCGAATGTGTTTCTCAGAGACCCTGAGATCGTAACAGATCCTGTCACCGCCACACATCCAAAGTTAACCTTTTTTTGGTTTTTCCCTGCGACTCAAAGCGCACCGGTTTGAAAACAACCTCTTCGACGGGGACCCAGAAAATGTCTGAGAGCTGCTTTTCAGCTCAGCGTTACCACAAACATCTGCTAAAGCTGTCGGATGAAAAAAAAACTCTTTGCAAGCCTCATCAAAAGGCTTGGCAGAGAAAGAGCTCCTCAAACGCGCAGATGGTGATCATGTTTTTATCATTTGCTGAAAGTTGTGATCCTCTAAATTCATTTAATTGGTGGGGAGGGGGGCAGTCGTACAATTCCACCTTAAATGTCTGCCAAGCTGATTTTTACAGGTCACGTATTATGTGCTCTGAAAAAACACCAGGAGAATTATGAGGTTTTGTTTTTTTCTCTTTTTCAATATTGTCATTTTGGACGCTTGTCTCCATGGCTCATGTTTTCATGGTTGGGTGGTTCTGTCTCACATTTTCACCGCTTTTTAATGGGTTGAGAGATTCTTGGTCTTAAAAAGCTGCTTGGAAATTGCCAAGGTCTCCACGCAGGGACTGAATTATACGAAACATATTTCTTCATTTAACCTTCGAATTACAGGGTTCAACACATTCGTTCTGTTCTGCTTCTTCTTCTTTCTTTTTTTTTATACCCCCCAAATGTCAGCTACATCTTTTTCGATTACGCTTTAAATCACGGCAGCGATCTGAAACTCATTAGAGGCTTTACGATCATTTCCAAAAGACGGCGTCGTCTTCATGTGATGTGAGTGATTGTGAAAGTTTTCAGCCAAACACTCGGTAGTTATTTAAGAAAATGAACACGTTCTCTTAAAGGAGACATGTTCTGCTCATTTTCAGGTTCATCATTTTATTCAACAAAAAACACATCAGTTAACTTTTCAGTGTCTGAAACGCTCTGTTTTAGCTCCTGTCCAGTCTCCAGCCGGCTCCGCCATGTTTTTAGCTTCTAGTTAGCTTCGCTTCTACCGTGAACAAAAGCATAAATAATGCAAAAGCATGACATGAAGACGTCTCAACCATTTTTCTACAAGCACTTTTCAGTTTTCAGTTTTACGGCGGCGAGCTGGGCTGAGCCGCGCTGGCGGTGGACCTGCCCGGGAGAAGGGTCATTCAGCACCCGCCTCGCCTCTTAGCGGGTCACAGTGACGACTAAATTCTGCAGCCAACCCGTAACGAGCACCAGTCTTCCCCTGAAATCAATACTCAACTCGTGTCTGTGCAGGAAACTGTAGACAGAGATGTTTCTAAAAGTCACTGTGTTCAGCTCTCAGTATGTTTGTAGCTTCTACCTGAATCTCTTTAGTTTCTCTGTTGTTTCAGGAGTCGTGTTTAGTTATGCTTCCTGTAATGCTGCTTCACAATAAAAGCTTTTAAATGACTGAAGACCAGGAGGCTTTTATTTTGAAGAAATAATAGTAAATGAAGCCACTTTGTTAGCGGTGCTTCGTGGATAGTACTGCAGGGAATGGGACAAGGTTGCATTGGTTTAAGTCACACCTTCGAGCAGGTAGCTCCTTTTTTTTTTAAGAAAAAGAAAAACCAAGTGGAGGAGATGTAATGGGAAATTAGCAGTGGTGATGTCACAAGGTCACAGATTTAAAGGCGCAGGTTTCAGGCTGTTCAGGAGCGGTGCTTCCTGTGGGAGGGAGGAGCTCTTTAACTTCTGGCTTTTTAACTTTCAAAACCTTCAAGTGATGTTTTACTGTCATTTTTTGTCAGACAAGAGTTTCTTCTGTTTTCTTTCGAAAACTACAACAACACAACAGCACAGTTGTTGTTCAACGCTAACTGAAGTATATGCAGTGCGAGATTGCAGCAAATCAACAGCTCGCAGGCAGTTCGACGACGACAAGCAGCTGAACAGCTTGTGGCTTTTCCCTCGACTCCCTCCGGAGCAATTAGGCCTGGACTCCCGTTTCTTTACATATATTAATTATCGCTGTGTGTTGGAGTTAAGAGCACGAGAACTTCTCTCTGTTTGGACGACACTTAACTTAAACAAATCACACCAACCACCGCATTCTGCAATTATTATTTAATTTGTACCGTAAAGATCATGAAACATAATTTTAAACTCTTGTGTTGGAATAAATCTCACAATAGAACAGAGACACAATAAAAAAAAAAGAGACATATATAAAGTTTAATATGTGACACACAGCCTGCAGATTGCGATGCAGTTAGATTTTGTGATGCTGTAAAAGGTTTGCTGTGTTATTTTTTCGATCATAGAACAACGTTATAGTAACAGTAACACTGAACCCGCTCAGCTGTAAACATGCTCGCTGTAAAGATTCGCTGTGTAAATTAGGGCCTCTGAACGCGGCTTCTTAGCTCGTTAAGCATTTCATTTTCTGTTTTACAAGTCTCTTTAATTTGCCCCTTTTTTTTGTCTGCCTTCTTTTTTTTTTTTTTAATTTCCAAACGGTCCTTTAATTAAACTCCAGCTAATTACACAACTCTTGAATGGCTTTTCGTATCGTCGGCTGGGCGTGGGGAGGAGAGGAATTCTGGTGGAGCTAAAAGCGAAACAGCAGCTGACACCCAGACGTTTTAAATGCCGCCCTCAACTCACAACCAGAGCTTTATGGACACATCGCTCATTCTGCAGAGAGCTCCAGCTGCTGCTGGCTCACTGTTCATGTTTTGTTTTTTTTGTATCACATCATTTTTAGGTCAAGTTGACGCAGTGAATTCAAATAATTGTCCTGAAAGTTAATGAGGATGTTGAGTTTCGGTTACGGTTTTATCGCGCATGTTTGTTCTCGTGTGTCAACCAAATTTCTTGCCAGATTCAATCAACATTCATTCAGCGGTTTAGGTTTTTACTTTAAAAAACAACAAGCGCATCTACAGTCAGTGCAAGCAACTCTATGAGGTTGTTGTTAGCAATAATTTGAGCTAAATGCTAAAGTCAGCATGCTAACGTGCTCACAATAACATGCTCAGGTAGCCTTTAACATAAAGTACCAGGTTCACCATCTTAGTTTGGCAAGTTAGCATGCTAACATTTGACATTTTGAACATATTAAAACAGAGAAGCGGTTTGTCACCACGACTGGAGGTGATCAGCCGTCCCGTGGACAAAGGTTGACACACAACACCTGAAAATCTAAAAAGCAATCGCACAATAACGTTCAATAACAGCACCACCATCTTCTCCACCTCCCAGTGTCAAAGTCAGCTACTAAGCATATAATAATCTGAACATGATTTGCCACGATTGGTACGAATGTCAACCATGGACGTACCTTTGTCCGTGTTTCTGTGATGAACCCTTTATTAAAACGTTCTCAGTCGTTTCATCAACTTTCCATCGTCCCGCTCTTTCAGATGATGAAAGTTTCCCCGTTGCCTTTTGTTGATCAGCATGAAATAAACATTAGCGATTCTTACAGTCGCTCTGAACATCAAAAATAACACTGACTGATGGAAGACTCTCTCCAAAATAGATGCACACAAACATGACGTCTGCTGCCAATCAAATGTCAGAAAAAGCAGCAGCTCTTCACTTTAAGAGGATTCGGCAGTGGCGGGTTCAGTTAATCCATATCAGAGTCAGAATCCCATTAATTGCAACAGAAATGTCACCAAGAAACATCCCGTACGGGTGCAGAGACAGTCAGTAAGACTAGTTATATGTCGGTCAGAATATGAGCCATATAGTATTTGACTCGATTTGAATGGCATTGCCAAGTAAAGTGATGTTAACTCTCGGTTTCTCTTTTCTAGACGCCCCTGTGATCTGGTGCTACCCACCGAGGAGGAGCGAGAACATACGTCTGTGTGTGTGTTCCCTGAAAACACCAGCCATTACCGGCTTTGACAGGCCGGCACAGTCCAGTGGCCTGTCAGAAAGAAAACGGGCGAATGTGTTGAAATGTAGAGCGGCCTGGTTACCCTGAGAGCAGCTAACAAATCCCCCCCGGCTCTGGAGCTCAGCGAGGGGTCTGCAGACTATGACTGATCCGTGCTCGCTCCACTGAACCCGTCCACACCGTGTGCCGCTCCGAGTGAACTTGCGAAGGCCTTCAGGGACCTGCTAGCTGTCCGGATTCCCCCCCATCACACCGTGGAGAAAACTGATCCCGCAACCAATGCTTGTTAGACTTTTATAAAATGAAAACGACAGTGTTTTTCAGCTAAATGCTCTGTACAGTCAGGAGGGGGTTGTACAGCTCGACGTCACCCCACCGTTTCTTAGAAAGTAAAAGGACACATTGTGCGACTGATATCGGTGCTGTCAGGCATCAGTGTTGCCGAGAAGGAGATGCGAAACCCGCTGTGCGCTGAGATGTCACTAAAAAGCAAGAATTGATTAGTCCAAATGAAGGGATGCGGCTCCATCCCGAGCCGTAAATGACTGCGGCAAAGTGTGACAAAGAACTGAGTTCCTCTGATTAATGCTGTGGCTGTCAGCGAGCAGCCGGGGCCTGACTGGCACATCAAAGCTGCCGAAGGAAAAAAAAAAACACAAGGAGCCGGTGGCATTTCCAACAAAAAAGCACAATCTTCATCCTTCCTCCATCATCACTAACTTTACCCCATACTCAGCGCTGACCATTTAGTCTGGATTGAGTCACACTCAATGGGGGAGGAAGAGCTTTGAAAACAAACTCTTTATCTGCGTGTTGCTGTTTTTTCAGGGCGCACAAAAGGGACCGACGAGACCATTTATCTGTAGATTCTTTAAAAGAGAAAAGAAAGGCGAAAGAAAAAAGGCGAGCCTACCTGATGTTTTTCTCTCACTCGCTCTCTCTCTCTCTCTCTTTTTTTTCATGAGGCGCTGTCTGTGCCTGCAATCCCTTTATCTGCCTTTCATTAGCGCCTCGCTCGCCCTCTTAGTAGGGCGGGTGTCTGGGAGACAGTCACTTTCTCCCAGCCTGTGATGTTTCTGCAGATTACAGAGGGGCCTTTGAAGCCGCTGCACTCCTCATTGCCAGGGCCTCAGACGGGCCCATGCCATCTGTCAGATTGACGGCAAAGTAGCGGAATGGGGGCTGAGACACCCTCTGTTGATCCACACTTTTGTCTTTTATGTGTCACGTTTGGATGTCGTGTGAAAGCCACACCTTTGTAATCTGCTGCTGGCAACCCGTCTGAAACGCTGGCCTCCGCAGCACACAAACACACAGACGGGAGAGAATGATGGTCCTCCGTAATTACTCTTACCTGTGGGCATCAGTCTCTAAATGAGACAATTACCGTCGTCCCCTCACAGTGATCTCTGGTTTCCACCCACTTTTCCAAGGCCCTGGAAATCACTGTCATGTGGGTCCTTTTTATGCCTAACCAGTGGGAAGGATTTGATTGTTCAGCGAGCGTAGGAGACTGTAAAGTTTGTCTGTGGCAGGAGAAACTGGAATGCCCGAACAAACCAGCCACCAGCAGCTCCACGTTTACTTTGCGAGAAACTTTTTAAATCATAGAGAAGAAATACACTGGGCTGAATTTGTCCTCCCACTGTTGATAAACGCTGGGGAACATTTCTACGGTCGGTAACACTGAAAAACGTTCGCTTGGACGGCATCTGCCAAGGCTGTACCATTCACTGATTCATGGAGAGAAGAAAAAGTTTACATCAAGGCCACATTTTACTAAATCAGATGCTTGAAAGACACAAATCGTCACCGCCTTTTGGTTAATTCGTGCACACAAGACACACCAACAGCTATCTATATAAAAAAGACTTTTTATATGTTATCAAAACATGTTCAATGTCATCCAATGACCTGCTAACCATCGTCTGTGTGTTTGCTGTATACATGGCAGTTTTTTAATGCAGTAACCTAAAAATATGTGATTTTTAGTTGTGTATTCTCAATTTTCCGATATTCACCGGGCATTAATTGTAGGCTCGGCTAGTTATGTTGATGTTGACTAGAGGCTGATTGATTGATTTCAGACTGATGATGAAAGCAGCTCATTGAGCTTTCTTCTAAAAACAGCAACCTCTAGTGGTCGTTGTAAATTATTACAGCTGTAAAGGAGGAAGTCACATGCTCCAAAAGTCAGCAGAGAGTTATTTTATCTTACTAAGGTAGAGAATTATGTCACGTACATAACGTACCTGCAGTTATATAGGTAACAAATGTAAGTTTAAACCCTAACCAAGATGTTTTTCCTAACCCAAGTGCTTTAAGTGCCTTGAACCAACCAAGTAGTTCCGTTGCTTAAACCTAAAACAGGCCGCTGGTTCTCTGCAACGTCATTTTGTGAGTGACCGGCAATTCCAGGCGTTTAGGTTTGAGGATGTGTTGTCCCACAAATGAAGCAAAACGTATCATTTGCTGTATATAGCTAGCTAATTAACTCAAATAGTTGGTTGAAGCCAACGTGTCCACAATGAGTTTTTGATGTTACTGGCTGTTTGAAAGCTGGAATCCTGCGAGACACTTCATGGCAACGTTGTGCTAAAACACTGAGGCTAAAAGCTAGCAGCAGCATTGCATCCAAGACTGAGGATGTCGTGAACAGAGAGTCTTTAAACATTCGCTGTAATGTCGCCACACAAAGAAATGCCGTCCTCCAAACTCAAATTGGACCGTCCGTGTCTACGACCGTGTCAGAGGTGCCGAGCTTTGACTGGACTGGAGCTTTTTCCAGTTGAGTGGCTTTTTCCTCAGTTAGTTTGCTAAAATAACCTGAAAAGGGAGAAGAGTGACAGTCTGAGAAGGATGACAGCTGAGATGCCTTGTTTATAACGGCTGAGCTTTACCCATTTTTATTTTTTTTTTAGGGAGGGAGGGGTCCCTGATAAAAACCTTCTGAACGAGAGCGAAATTAGAGGCGGCGCGTCTCCACCTCAAACGGTGCCTCTCTCTGTGTTGAGATGATAAATTCTCATTGAGTTTGTCCCAGTGGCTGCCTTTCAGTTTATATGAACTTTTTCAAACGGCTGAGGATCTGACGGGAGGATCGTCACCGAGCTCTGCGGGCTTTTAACACACCTCCCCTGTGTATTTCTTCCCACCCCAGGACCACTGTCTTCAGAGGCTCGGGGAGAATAAAAGGCTCAGATCGACAGAAATCAGCGGTCGTCCCCTCCCTTTTCCTTCCCATCCCATCCCATCGCCTCCCTTCCCTTCCCCCCTTCCCCCCTTCCTCGCTTGTCCCATCACACATGCTCACGCTCGCACACACACTTGCAAATTTATGATGCGTGTAAGCATTTTGATGTGTGTGTGTGTGTGTGTGTGTGTGTGCTGCATGAAAACGCACACACAGCCTACTGCCAACAAGCATCCCCTGTAGAGTCGTACATCAGACCAGCCTCCTTAAAAAAAAGATAATAAAATCCCCCCTCATTATAATGGAGTTTTCAAAAACAGAATAATACATTAGGTACCTTAAAGCCGAGGGTGACGTTACACTACAAAAACGTTAAGCAAGCCCGATGAAATATATATTAGAGTAATTGGATCAGAGAGGACTGTGGCTAACAATTGGAGGGTGGGGAGGCCAACGCAGTTCGATGAGGTCCTGGTTCTGAATCTCCACCTGAGCTTTTAATCGGTGGTACTTTCTGGCAAGGCATGTAGAAGTTTTAGGTCATTGCAGCGCGAGGCCTGGGTGGGATGTCAGAGGGACCACAGGACGCTGGTGATCTGAAAGTCGATGATCTAAATCGACGCACGAGAGCTGCTGTTTTGGTTGCAGATATAAAAATAGAGTCGCCGTACACATAATTCTTTGACAGGCGTGAGTGACTGATGCTCAAAGATGCTGCCGTGACAGACTGGCAGGCGGGAGAGAGAGAAACACTGAGGCAGAATGATTGGCTTCTCCTCTTTGATGTTTCCGTCTG
Source organism: Diplodus puntazzo (assembly GCA_963678695.2). Lineage (NCBI taxonomy): Eukaryota > Metazoa > Chordata > Actinopteri > Spariformes > Sparidae > Diplodus > Diplodus puntazzo. The sequence continues at coordinate 4,888,578 of OZ023155.1, read as the reverse complement.
ACTTACTTCGTGATGGCTGGTTACATCTTCAAAAAAAAAAACGCTCCGCGTCGACAGTTGTAATGACCCCAAACATTTCATCTGTCATATCTGAACGGCGCTCTGACAACTTCGAGTGAAAAGAGAAAAAAATAAAAAAATACTTCTGTGACCAAACTACACGCCGTATTCTTAACATCTACCCATAAATGAGAGAGGTTATTAATTTGCATTCGTCACAGGCTCTAAGTATGGCGTAATTGCCCAGAGGGGACTTTGAAATCCAAGTTTTCAATCGTCAAGAGCTCAAAACCTAAACAAATAATGTCACAGACTTTCATGTGAAAGGACACGACATAGATTAACAGCAGTCAGGCAAAAAGTCGTCGTGGCATGGAGACAGATTTACAACTGTTATTTCAGAGCAGCTCAAACTAAATCGTTCCAGCACCTTCGAAATTTGTAAAACGACCGTCGTGCTCCGGCTCAGCGGCACCCAAACAGCACGTTTTATCTCCAGCGCCGGTTCAGCCGAACCATGTGCGGGGCAGATAAACCGTTCAAAGCTTTCCCTTTGTGTGCCTGTTTGCATTTTCGTTGTTGTGTATGCGGAGAGAGACCAAACATCCCAGTTCCATCCAGTCCGCAGAGCGGGAAGCGGTTTCCCATGGTTCTGCTGGGATGCCGCTTTCATGTGGAAACAGTCTCCGGGTCCCTTCAGCCCCTCTGTTGTGACGGAGGATAATGAAATTCACAACATCTGCCATTTGTTAGCCCTGTTTGGTGTAACTGATCTCCTTTTAATCCGTGGACTTCTAACGCGTGTGCAGCTCCGCAGCTGGAATGAAGCAGATGGATCCCACGGCCTCTCTGGGGCTGCAGCGGGCCGGCCCGGGGGCTGGCATGTATCCGGGCCTTCCCCTCCTCGGGCTCGACACACTGAGGCACGCTGCCTTTCGACCACTGCAGTCATTACAAACTGCTGTCTTGTAATGAAGGCTTTAAGCTTGTTCGACAAGTTATACTCATCCTCGCTCGCTCCCTAGACGAGGATTGCTAAAGGCTCGTAATTCGACTGTTAAACTTGACCTTAGGGGATTTGCTCCAACACGGAGACAAAAGAAACTCTATTTAAAGGACACATATTGTGCTTTTTATGGCTTTTTCAGTGTTTTATTTAGATTCTCGTGCATGTAAAAGCTCTCGAAAAGTTAAAAATCCTTAAGTCCACACCACAGAAACACTGCTCCTTAAATTTCCTTCACACTTTCATCATTTCTGCCTCGCGGCTTGTTGTTGTTGTTGTTATTGTTGTGAGTGGTGCTGGCTCAGGCGTGTGTGAGCTGACCAATCAGAGCAGACTGGGTATTCAGGAGGGCGGGTCTTAAAGAGACAGGAGCGTAAACACAGCGTTCAGACAGACCCTCCAGCGTTTAATCATGTAAATAAAACGATGAACCTAAAAATGACCAGAATACGTCTCCTTCAAACTTCAAACTCCTTCCAGATTTGTTTTGGCGATGTAATCGTAGCTTCCTCAGCTAGCAACCATACCAGAATTTAAAGGGTGTACTTACGTGGCTGGTATTTCTCGCCACAGATCAGGAGGTAATTTGTTGGGGATGGGTTTTCTTAGATAGGAGACTCGAACATCAACAGTGTGTCAAAATCACCTCTTCATCTGAAAGGCAGGAATGGCTGAAACGGTGGATTCAGTCAGTCAGTCAATCTTCATTCCTTTCAAACCTTCTGCCCCCATCCTTTACCCTCTTCATAAAACCTGGAATGTGCTTCAAAGAATGCACACTATCTTTCCTCCATGAATAAAACATCTGTCATTCATCAGCCGGTACAATATGTGCCGATTTAACAGCATAACAGCTCTTGCAAGGCAGGGAAGCACCAGACTGTACGGTGTCCTATGGAGCCCGGCCAAAACCGAGTGTCACCTGCCTGCCTTTGGAGCTTAATGTGGTTTATTTAAACAAGATCCAGTTCCTGTATTTCTGAAATTAAACAGTGTTTTTTTTCTCTTTGCTTTATAAAGCACAAGCACTCAAAAAAATCATCATAAATCAAAAGTGGGAAATGTTTTCGGTTCCTGAAATTTCTCCCCCTAATATTTCTAATTTCTAATATCTGAGAAAAAATCACCTTTTTGATGTCATCAGAATTAATCAGCTTGGCCTTGGAGAGACTTCAAACGATCGAGTGGGTCTAAGGAAAGATGCTACGAGTTGATCTCGTGTTTTGGGTTGATGTAAATCAGGATATCTTAATTTCTGCAGCCTCAAAATGGACTATTCCTCTTTGCACGTGTCACTCAAAAGGCATCCCAACTTTTATTAAAGTGCAATACCAAACAGCTGGACAAGCCCTTTAACTGTGCATGCATAACTATGGATGTGTGCATACATGTATTCCTGCACTGATGTGGTGGTGTGACTAATGTTCCTTCTTCTTATCCCTATAATTCTGTGTCAAATCCCCCATCTTAATGGTGCATGGTGTAAAGTGACAGTTGCATTATGTCTATATCACATCACAGGGTAAAAGTTGTGCAGGGTTCGGTCCATGGTGGACTTTAAATATCGGACTTATTTCGCCCTCTACCGGCAATAGTGGTGATTGTAGTTCCCTGCGCTACCACCGCCTCACCGGCAGGTGGCGCTGCAGCCCCGCGGCGCTGTTCGCTGTTTCCCCGGATCAGAGAGCGAGAGAGCGACCGGCCGGCGGTGCCAGACCAAAATACAAACAATGGGCAAGAAGCACAAAAAGCACAAGTCCGAAAAACACGGATATGAAGGTAATTTATTTGCACATAATGAGAAAAATAATCTAGTTAAACTTTTTTACTCATTTGTTTAAAACTATAGATGGTTTCGCGCTCCGCAATCGCAACTTAGCCGATTAGCTAGCGTGCTGCTAGGCTAGCTACCCGGGTTTGATTTAGCTGTTTGTCTCCCGCATGTTTCTGTCATGTGTGAATATTCAGTGTGAACACAAGTTTTAGGATTTAAATACAACGTTAGCTGTACGTTCACATCAACGCCCGTTTGGTAAGCTAGCTACCACGTAACGGCTATTGCTGCTAGCATCTCTCAACTGTCAGCTACAGTTAGCTACCGTTAGCTCCCGTTAGCTCGATGATGATTTTTGCTGGCTTGGCGTCTGCAGAGTACGGAGAGAGACCGCTGAAGCTGGTGCTGAAAGTGTCTGGGAATGAAGTGACGACGGGAAGCTCGAGTCGGGACACTTTCTACGACGAGCAGCCGGCGGACGTTGAAAAACCGAAGGAGAAGAAGAAGAAAAAGAAGAAGGATAAAGAGAGGAGCCTCGGCTCACCTGAGGATGACAGAGGAAAGAAAAAGGTAATCCTGTACTCCTCTCTGATACATGGATAGTGAAGGATGTAAAGTATTTAACGGGAGGTTTAATATTTGTTTTTGTGATGTTAGACTCCAAAGAAGAAGAAAGGACAGGATGCAGATGGAGAAGAGGACCGAGAGCAGAGCAGAACTCCGATCCGCTCAGAGCTCGATAAACTGGAAGGTATTCTCAAATTGTCCTCTTGTTCACAGCTAATGTCGACACTCTTTTTGTGAAGTCTCAGGTCTTACCTTGATGTGTTGTTGATTTTCTCAGCAGAGAAGGAACAGACTCCACTGCAGGAAGCTTTGAACCAACTCATCAGGCAGCTCCAAAGGTGCAGCAGTGATCCTTTATTGATTCATCTGTCTGTTTATTTATGAGCTATTTGACTTAAGGAGCAAGTCTCTTCATGTTACTGTAGTAACTATATGCCTGATGCTGCAAATACATTCTGTACATGTGTTTTTATTTTCTTCTCTGTAGGAAAGATCCCAGTGCTTTCTTCTCCTTCCCGGTGACGGACCTCATCGCTCCCGGCTACTCATCAATCATCAAACGGCCAATGGACTTCAGTGCAATGAAGGAGAAAGTAAAGAAAGAGTGCTACCAGTCACTGGATGAACTCAAGGTATCTGTCTGTATCTCACACAGGTGTATTGTTGCATGCCAGCGGATTATATAATCACTTCATATCAGCTTCAGGAGTCACATTCCCTGAATATCAGTATTTTAAGCTGATCAACTTAATAGTTTGGAACGAGGAACCTCCAGTATTTGGATCAAGAAGCTCTGGGAAAAAGAAAGCATGATAGAGTTAGGAGTGAGAAACAGCAGCAAAGTGGGAGACATCTGTGATTAATGTTTAGATGGTACAATAAAGCAAATACCTGTCACGAAGGCAGACCTATTAAACTGGCAACCCGGAGGCCAATTGTGGCCCTGTAACAACCTGATTCAGGACCTTTGATAATTTTGTCAGCGGGCCAATTTATTATAATCAGAATCAGCTTTACTGGCTAATTATGTGTACACAGTTAAGGAATTAGACGGCAGATTAATTTGCTCTCAAAGTACAGGGAAACATTTTTGAATATCAGATCAAAAAAGAAAGGAATAATTGAAAAATTAAGACATATGTACAAGAGAAAAATAGAAAAGTTCTAAGGAAATTAGTAGCTTAGAGATTAGTTTGTTGCTGAGAATGTACTTCTGTTTCATCAAAAAGTTTGGGCCTCGGCTGTTTAAGCAGAGGAATTTTACAAGAATCAAACTGGCAACGTACTTCTAAGATTAAAAAGGGGCATTGTGTTTTTTTTTCTTCCTGTACTTCTTTAAAAGATACTTTTTTCTCAGTCATGAAAAGATACAATTAAAGAAAGAAAGGATTTAAATTCCAAGTTTTACAGATCAGTCAGGGGAAATGTAAACATCTGACCCCTTAGTATTTCACTTTTTACAATTCTAGCCATTGTTAAACATGGTTCAATAGTTCTGGACTAACGTATAATGTTTGTCACATATACCAGCGTTATCACTCTTTAATGCATTTTAATTAACAAGAGCTGATGTGTGTTGTGTGTTGTCAACTATCTGATGTGTTATTTGTTGTTGATGCAGGCGGATTTCAGGATCATGTGTGAAAACGCCATGATTTACAACAAACCCGAGACCATTTACCACAAAGCAGCTCGGAAACTGTTACACTCCGGGATGAAGATCTTGAGCCAGGTATGAAAACTCGAGGGTCAGGGAAAAAAAAAAGACGTCTTCGAGGATTGTCCCGTTGTTCATGTAGAACCTCCAGATTGTACACAATGAATATTAATATTATAAAAATACAGTTACAGTATGAAAAAAGCTTTTTAGGGCATTTTAGATTATATAAACACAGTGAAAATATGAAGTGTAAAGCTCCAGTGTGTAAAACTAGTCAGTGTTCAGTGATGTAGTTAGCACACAGCCTTCACTGGAGTTTATTAAAGTTAAACAGAATAAATATTCAACACTTCTTCCCAGAAGCCCACAACGGTCTTTCTCTACATGTGTAAGTCGCTCTCTGTGCCACAAGATGTCATCGTCGTCTTTCTGTTTGCTGTTAACTTCATTTGGTGCACTTGAACAGACGGGGGCAGCAGATATCTGCTAAATGTTCTACACTGGTTACGTATAACACCATCAGTGCTACCAACAGGTTTATCTGGCAGATTGTCTTCTCTCCAGCTCTTCTTTTGTTTTTCCTGTTTTCTCAGTGAACAAAGTTAAATACATTTTTAATTGTCCTTCAATAGGAAAGACTGGACAGCCTGAAGCAGAGCATAGAGTTCATGTCCGGCCTCGACCCTTCTGCCAGACAGCCAGTGAAGTCTGAGGAACAAGGGGGCACCGGTCCAGACCAGAACAAAGAAAGACCCACGACCTCGGACACCAGCGAGCGCTCCCAGACACCCAGCACTCCCAGGTCCTGAAACCTGCCGACTTTACACATACATGTGTCATCAAGTCCCAGTCATGTAACACTGCAGAAGAGCTTCTCTTCCCCAGATTTCACTGTGAGGAGGTGAAATAATAATCGTGACTGTGATTTCACTTCATGAATCCCTTGAAGCTTCATTTCTTACATGATCCTAATGTGACAAAAATCTGTCCCTGATCTTGAACAAAAGAAAGTCCGGCCACATTTTCCACATTTTGAAAAATAGATTTAAATGCTGAAATTGTCAGAAACACGTCAACACAGGTGAGGCTGAGATGACGAATCAACCGGAGGTGAAAGCTGCAGCATGTTTGTGGAAACAGTTTCACACTCTAGTCAGTGCAAGGTCAGGTTTTTTTGTTAGTTTGTTTCCTCCGACACTAAAGCAAATCCGTTTTCCACTGTGTTGCTGGAGGCTGAGAATGTTAGGAATGCCTCACAGCACGTTGGGTCTTGTTTTTCTCTCATGGCTGTGCATCTTTTTAACATCGGTGATGTAACAGAACCGGACGATTCAAGTCACGATCGGTTACGACAGAGGAGCAGCTGAGCAACCTCTGCTGTGCAGTTTTTCATTCAACTACTTTTTTTTTTTTTACCTTCAGTATAAGAACAGGAGACGCTGCGCATATAAATCCTCATGGCGTTTACTGACGTCAACAAAACGCTTCCAGGTAGATTATCTAAGAAGCGAAAGTAGCACGTAGGCGTTTTAATGAACAGAAGCCCTCAGTCCTCTTCCTGCAGTGTGCATGCTTTTTTATTCTTTCTATAAAGTAAAAAAAAAACAAAAAAACCTTTTCATACGCGGTCGAAGAGTCTCATCTGCCGGCTGTCAATTGTGTTTCATTTGCAGACAGGATAAGGACTCCAAGGACGAAGCGGCAAAGGCAGAGAAAGAGCTGGAGGAAATCCGCAAGGTTATCGAAGACTCGGGAGGAAAGCTGTCCAGCAGAGTGCTGCAGTGTGATGTGAGGAAACAGGGTCACACTCAGGCTCACCTCGCTTTTATTTTGTTTTTGATAGATGACAATGACCACTATTCAACATATCACGACTATCTGCTGTTTTCAAAATGATGTCATGAGAAGAAAAGTATCTAATTTCAAAGCCCTTAGTGGGGATGATAGTTTTCTTTGAGGCTAACGGGGGATTTGGTGTTTTAGTCATTTGGAACATTTTACTTTGGAGTCATGAGATTTTTTTGCTCCCACTGGGCGGTTGGTCGGCCAGTAGCGGTTTGGAAGATGGCCTGTTGTTCTCCAGGTCCGCCACAAATGTTTCAACACAACACACTCATTTCTCAGGTTTTTATGGGCATGTGTAATTTGTTTGTTGTGTAGTTGGAGTTTGCGAGGCGGAAGTCTGACGGCTCCACCACTCTGGCCATCCTCAACCCAGCAGAACCATCAGTGGGAGGTGAGTCCAGTCTGGAAGTCCCTCAGTTTATCGCTGGAAAATGAACAAGCAGCTATTCAGACGAGTCGCTCATTTTTAATAAACGTCTGTCAAAGATTCACTAGTTTCAGTTTTTTGAAACGTGAACATTTGCTGGTTTTCTCAGCCTTCAACTCGTTCACTGATTGTCTTGTAAGTGCCAAATACGTCAGAACAATGAAGACAAGAGAAAGAACTAAGATGTCTGTTTCCTGCTGCAGATGCTGGTTACTGTCCTGTGAAACTCGGCATGATGTCCAATCGGCTGCAGAGCGGCGTGAACACCCTGCAGGGCTTCAGGGAGGACAAGAGGAACCGGGTTACTCAAGGTACTCCACTGCTCCGAATGTTCCGGCACGATGCTGATGTTGAGAGCTCTCCTTACCGCTGGCTGAGCTTTTTTTTCTTTTTCACGAGCCGATGTTTCTGCTTCCCACAGTGTCCTACATCAACTACGGGCCCTTCACCTCCTACGCTCCCACCTACGACTCCAGCTTCGCCAACATCAGCAAGGAGGAGTCCGACCTCATCTACTCTTCTTACGGGGACGAGTCCAGTCCGCGGGGCTCAGACAGGTATGTGCAGCGCCGACGCACTCGCGCTCTGTGGCATTTACACCAAACGTCACGAGGCATTCCTGACCGACTGCTTTCCAGATGCATCCGCCTTTTACTGAGGTCACCCAGTCTGGAGGAGGTCAGCTGTACACTGGGCCTCATTCTGACTGGAACCCGTCAGTCCTTACACTTTGGTCCGTCTTCTATAATTATCTCATGGTATGCTGCTATAGGTCACTCATGACACGCTGGTCTTCCATGAGGATTTGCACCGTCTGTAACCTCCAGAGTTTTTGTGTCCAGGCTGAACATTAAAGCTGACTGGATGTTCAGAACAAACTGAGTCTGTGACATGAAGACATTTAGTATCCAGTAAAACAGTAGAAATGATATTGTACTTTGTATGTTGCTTATTTATCTTTACCTCCATCATGGTGGTTTGTTGGTTTGTTAGTCATCAGGATGACACAAACAGCAGAGATTAGACCTATTTGCTTTTGGTGCAGATTCTTTCTTCCTAATTTCTGTAAAATTGTGATTAGATGTTTTTCATCATTTTCATAAATTCTCAAGGAAAAATGCAGAGATCTTGTTTTTTTTCCGCCAGAGGTGTATTTAGACGGCTGGTATCAACGAGAGAGTACAAGTTGATGGGGAAGTAAAGATCTGGACATAGCAGATTTCAAAAAGATTTTATTTGATATTGGATTAGGCTTGATTGAATACAGCTGGACTGTTGAATCATCTTTCACTACATTTTTAAAACAGAATGATGACCTAGAAGTGAGGACGGGACGGTAAGGTGTTTACTGTCCCAAATAAACATCGGATTACTTCTAAGTATTTTCATTTGAGGGACAAGAACGAGCTGTCTAGCTTCTGTAACGTCTGGTCCTTTATTCCTGTTGTGTCCTCAAGCCTTCATGTGTCTTCATGAAAAAGAAGCACGCTCTGACTGTCTTTGTTTCACCGTGTGCACCGGCTTCAGAGCGTTCGTGTCAGCAGAGTCAAGAACAACTTCTTCTTCTTCTTGGCCAAGAAATTGATTCTGATTTTCTCTGCACCTTCTGCTTCGAAAAACAGTCATGGTAAATGTTGTTCTGCGTGTGTGTGTTTGGCAGCTTGACAGAGTTCCTGGCCAACTCAGATGAGTACGTGTACAAACTGGCGGACAATCTTCTGGACGCAATAACGAACGGAGAGCATTCGAAAACCCTGAAGCAGAACGAGCCGGTGAGCATCGACTGTCGCGTCTTAACTGACTGAAGCTGACTTGTGTTGAGTTAAACTGCTCAGGATTCAACAGTATCAGTTGGCTCAGTTGTTTGTTTTTTTTGCCTGTCCAGCAGGTGGAGAAGGCAACAAATACACAAGGGGACAAGAATGAGATCGAGGTGAGTTTGTGATCAACAGCTTCTGTTCCTCGTGAGTCCCACTACACAGTACGAGCAGAAACCGACATCGAGTTCATAACGAGAAGTATCAGTGTGTGCCACGTAACGTGAAACCGGAGCGGTTCACCCTCGTCAGTGCTGGATGTGATGTTCGGAAGACGAGCTCCCGCTGTGCCGTCGTTCGCTGTCCTGCGTGCGTGATTGCATTACACCTCATGTGTGGATTCTTCATTTCACTTTGTCGTTACGGATGGCCTCTGCAGATGGCAACTGCGTCAACCAGCTGTGAAAATAAAGCAAGGGGCCTGCCTTTAGCTGCGATCCATCCACGCACGGAAAGAACATTTCCCCTCAGAGCGCAGCGGTGCTGCTCGTTTAACGCTCGCCGCTGGAGAATTTGGAGAGGCCCTGTGTTTTCGTTCGGTGCCCGCTGGCTGTGCGGCTGAATCGTTCCTCAGAGCAGCAGAGGAAACCAAAGTACAGGCCCCTCCATCATGCACACAGCAGCCCTCTGTGCTGGCTCTGTTTGCTTTTCTTGGCAGCGCTCCAGTTTACTCTCATCCCCTGCCCGGGTGTTGCAGCTTTTCATTAGGGCTGATTTTATTGGAGCGAAGACGCAGCGTGACTAAAGAAGCTTCAAAAGGCCTGGATGTTCCTGAGACGCGTCAGCTGTCTTGTGTGGAATGCATCTTCCTAATCTGACTAAACATGTTGTCTCCCCTCCCCCCACGTCTGTTGTAGGTCGCTGAACCCGATGCATCCTACAGCAACAGGCTGGACTTCCTCTACTCCGTTACAGGCCTGCAGAAGCCCGAAGAGCTCACTGGAGGTGAAACTTCTGACTTAATTTCATTTTTGATTGATCCATCAATTCACCATTTAGTCTCTAATATGTCAGAAATGTGTTTTTTTTTAAACTACCCATTAACTTCAAATTGATTTAATCTAAAATCCAAAGAAATGTACAACCATGTAAAAAGAGAGCTGGAACTACAGGATGTTTGGTGCTGAAACAACACAGATCCGTGAACGTGATCAGCCCAGACTGTTTCATGTTGTGAAGAAAGAAATTCATAATCACACTCTAAATGCTCTTGTCATTGAGGTAATTTGAAGGAAAAGAAAAAGCTGTCATCAGAAGCAGTTAGCTGAGCCATTTAGCCATTCAGCATCCCATTATGCATCCTCTCAGATGTTTCAAACAGCCCATCATAGTTTCCCTCTGCGCCCTCTCTGAAACCTGAGGGTGCCACATCAGGGTTGAGAAAGAAAGGATGCATTGTGCTCAACGTGTGCAGCCAAGGACAGGAGGGGGGGGGTTACCACGAGGTAACTGGAGCAACCCAGAGGAAGCATTAACTGCATGTTTCTCGTCTCTGTTTCTGTCTGTCACAGAGGCTCTGCACTTCCAGCAGAAGTTGGACGAGACTACAAAGCTGCTGCGTGACTTGCAGGAAGCACAGAAGGAGCGTCTGAGCGCCAAGCAGCCACCCAACATGATTTGCTTGATGGCGCCAACTCCAAAGGAGATGGAGCTGGGTAAGAACCTCTCAGTGCACCGGCCGACCTCGAACACCTCCCCATGTGCCTCTTTTCTTAGGATGACGAGTGCTAATGTGTCTTTTTATGTGTGCTATCACTGCTAACTCTAACTACCACTATTTATGTTCGCATGGTAAATATGAAGCTACAGCTAGCCTTGTTAGCAAGCTTAGCATTGAAACTGTAAACACTGAGAAACAGCTAGCTCTGACTCTGTCTCCTCTAAAGCTCACTCTTTACCATGTCACTCGGTGTTTGATTTGAATTAAACAAACATGATAATGTTTATAGTTTTATGTTAAGCTATGCTAACAGGCTGTTACACTCCTCTCACCTGTGATTGTTTCTCCTTTAAACCCAGATCCTTCACTAATGCTATATAATAAATGTTCCTTCCTGCAGCTGAGAAGGTGACGGGGAACCTGGCCGAGCTGACCGGTCAAGTGGCTCCATGTGACGTCAGCAGCGTGTACGGCATCAGGAGGGCCATGGGCATCGCTCTCCCTGCAGAACCACCCGAGCCCTTCATTGACCTCACCACTGGTAAACAACTTACTCGGCATTGACTTTATTTATTCTATTTATTCATCTAATTGTATCCTTTTTAAATGTCTTCAGTGCAGGGGATGTCTGAACCGATGGAGACCTCGTCCAGTTGTCAAGATGCTGTTCCGGTTCCTCCCGTATAATTAAATTCCACCCACCCGTTCTACAGTTGAATAACTTAAGTTTTGTATGAAAGGTGCTTTTTTTTGTGAGCATTTGTATGCATTTCAATTAATAAACCTTCTTTTTTTTATATATATAAACCTGGTCTCTGTGAAAGTACTGTATGACAAGCTGCAGACTTAGGAAAACATTTATTACATTCTGTAACTGTACAAAATTCAATGTCACATTTGTTCACATGAAGGCCAATACATTATTATCATCATCATTATTATCATCATCAGTATTATTATGTAACCACGATTACAGACGACATGATGGTCTCAAAAGTTAAGGCCACAAGACAGATCAAGTTTTCAGAGACACTTGAGAGCGATCCGGATCAGTTCTGGTGATCGTCTGAGCTGCAGCCAGGAAAAACATTCACAGCAGGCGGGTTGTTACATCATACAGACTCGAGACACCGAGGGGCAGCGTCACAGGTTCCCCTCGATGCAGCATAAATGCACACAAGCGGCAACACGTTAACAGGTGACGAAGATACAGCGCGTACATTCGTCCATTTCCTCCTGGAACGTTGCGAATACCTTGTCGTATATGTAAAATTAAACAGGCCGAACTACGTGATCACATAAAGGGTTGTTGTTACACCTGAACCTTCAGTAACAGTTCAATCAAAGGTGTTGAAGATGCAGTAACTTTAGGATGTGCAGCATGGGCGGAAAGTGAAAACTCACTACTTTTCCTCATGTGTTGTCAGATGTTTATCTTTACCTGCCGTTTCAGCCCGTTTCTGTACTGAAACAGCTGGCAGATGTCGTGCTCATTACACAGTAACAGAGCAGTGTTCCCATCCTTCCTCAAAAACAGGTAAAAAACCAGACGCCTTCTCAAATTAGGATCTGAACAGAATCCATTGTTTTTGTTTTTAAAGGACCGGGAGGTCTTCAAAAAATTACACAACTGTATTTGGCATTAGTACGAGACGCATCTTTTCTAATCCGAACAACATCTAAGTTAAAGACAAAAACAAAAAGTACAAAAGTGACTGATCACTGGACGTAAACGTGGTCATGAATAGAAAACGATGCCGATTGTACGTACTGACCATCTCTCCACCATCCTGGTCCGTCGTCTAACAGGGTCCCGAGTAGAAAGTGTTGGTTCATCGTGACATCACGGCGAGGCAGCACTTCCTCTAAAGTCATTTCTATGCAGCAACATGACAGGAACACAGCTGTATTTCACTCAGCTCTGTCTCAACACTTGTGGCGTTCAGGAGCATATAAACTCTCGACTTGTGTACATGAGTCCGTGTCCGGTTCTGTTGGCTGTGGCGGTCCGGCCTCAGCTCAGCCCCATACCCTGCTGCTTGCTCATGTCGGTGCACACAAAGAAGGTTTTCAGCTCGCCTTTCCCCTTCACGTTGATTAATCCTCTACAGTCGCACGAGTAGCCCAGCTTCGACAGCACCTTGAACGTCTCCTCTGTGACCTGAAGTAGAGGGAGCACACAACCGCAGCTGAGAAAACTAACTAACAGAAGTCATTTTTAAAACCAGCAAAAATATGACTGTTTTTTTGTCTCATTGCTACTAAAATATTCAGATCTAAAACATCTGGAGAGGCCAAAATCCATTGTGAGAACTTCCCCGCAGCAGAGGTAACATCTGACTTCTCTAAATGAATAAATGTTTTAATTTCCGACTTCATTATGACAGCATTATTGTGGCTACGGCAGAGCAGTGCCATTAGCAGAGGAAAAGCAATTTCTCAAGTTAAGTCATGAATTGCTTGGAGTCCACAGATTAATGTGATACGCTGCAATAAAGTGCAACTGCAGGGGAAAAGCAAATTAAATGTTCTTCTCACGAGATGTTCTCAGGACCGGCGAAGAATGGACGCTTATTTTTCTGCTAGAATTATGAGATTTGACTACTTGAACTTCAAGACTACTATATAAAATATCGCTGGTGGCCTCTGTCGGGCGGTGCCGAACATACCTGGATCTTTCCGAGCTCCCCGGTGCTCTCCATCCGGCTGGCCACGTTAACAGTGTTGCCCCAGATGTCATACTGAGGCTTCCTCGCCCCGATCACTCCAGCTATCACCGGGCCGTGATTAATGCCTGTGGAGAAACAGCAGGTTTTGATAAACGAGCAGAATTAACAGAGGAAGTGAAGGAGTGTGAAGGAATAAACAGACACGCTGAAACACAAGATCCAAGAAGTGAAACGAGTCATCCATTCAACAGATTCTCACATTGTGGTAGTTCAAAGATGTACCAGAGTTTAAATGTTCATCAGAAATTAAATAACTCTTTTATTTATTAATACAATGCTATTCCTTTGCTGTAATTTTTCTCAAGGACGCATCAGCGGAGCAGATTTTCTGAGTTGCAGACTAACACGGGGCTGAAAAAGCTTGTTAACTCTACAATACTGTGGCTGTTCTTCAAGGAGATTTTAGACACGACGCAAACTCAAAGTCAAAAGTCTCCCTCAAATATGCTGAAAATCCACGGCATCAATCAAGAAGTTTAAAAAACGGCGAGATGTTTCACAGCTTATAAAATTAAAGTGCTAAACTAACAGGGGAGAGATGAAAAGTGATAAATCCCATGACACTATTTAGACGTACAATAAATTAAATCAAGAAACGAGACTAGAAAAATAAAAGATTCAAGACATTTTTCAGTCTAGTACATTCAGTGGCTTCGCAGCTACAGCCTTACTCGGTCTGGTATGTTGAGAAGCTGATGGTTACTGATGCTTTAAGATAGATACTGCTGTGTAACTGGTGTTACTGAGTCACTGCTTTCACTTAATCGTACCTCACTACTGCACTGACTATCCTGTAATAGTCATCTGTGGCCACAGTGGATGCTGTTCAGCACAGTTCCACAGACGGGTTTTTAATGCAGGGATGTTAGATAAGGAGCGGAGAACACAGCAACTTTAATGCGAACAATGGACCGACAGATTTCAACTGCAGGATATTTAAAAGCGTCATGTAACCAGCAGGAGAGGAATTACAGTGGTACGGCGTCAGCTGTCAAAGAAACACCGCTATTTTCCTTTTTAACTAACATGGATAAACTGGAAGTGAGTGGATTTTGTTTAGACACAGTCTGCCGATAAGGAAGAAATAAACCGCTCGCTGTGAAGCTACAGTGTTCGTGTTGGTTTTTATCTCCAGAGAAATGTAAATATTTTAACTAAAACTTTTATCCGAGATGTCTGCTCAGAATCACCCGTGTGGGAATAACTGTGTCAGAACTGCAGACACAACACGCAGAGGTTAAGGTCTCCCAGACGCTCCTCTGGGTTCTGTCTCTTTCTCATGGGTTCAGTGTGACATTAGCTTTACATATTACTTGATGTACTTAAGATAACCATGTAAAATGGGCTCACATTACAGACGACCACAAAGCAGACGCTCCACATGTTACAGTACATTAGCTTCTAAAGACGAGCTCACTCCGTTAAGGTAGGTTTAACTTCTAACTCCAGTCCTGTGAGCAACATGACAAAGCTAATAATCGAGCCAGTGAAGGCGGTGTACTACATAAATGCCAATCATGTACAGTGTAACCAAGGAAACCTGGATCTAGTGCAGCGCAGCATTCAGTCAATGAAAGGTTTCTGCTGGAGCTGCCAAGCAGCTGAGCACACTCACCCACACGCAGCCTGAAGCTATTGAAGGAATGTCTGTTGATGCCGTCCAACTTGCCAATCAGAGCGATGGCAAACTCCACCATGATCCCTATCTGGGCCTGCTGCCGCTCTTTGTCCTGAAAGAACATATCATTCAGCGAGCTCATTATGACCGCTTCAATTTTTACGGTTTGTATTTATGACATGTGAACACAATTGTTGGCTTGCAAACAAAGCCGATGTGACCCAGATCCGACCCAGGAGCTACTCCACCTGATTGTTCTCCTGACCAGGCGTCCCACTAAGCCCCGCCGCCGCCATGTACGTGCTGCCAATTGTTTTGATCTTCTCCACGCCGCTGAACTTTGGCTTGGACAGCAGCTGTTTGGTTAGAGAAACACAAAAAAGACCGAATGTTACGAAAGAACAGTTCCCTTCTATTCATTCCTGAATTCTTAAGCATGAGTTCTGATAATGATGCAGCCGCTGTCCCCCGCGGCGCACCCGGTTAACATTTGGAAGTGGAACAAGTGCATAAGCAGAGCCACCGATAACAGACCGGGGCTTTAAAGACACATCTGTCGTGTATCACAGGGAAGTGCTTGGCAACGAATGGAGGATACGAGGATGAAAGAGACGTTTTTATTTCTTCCTGACCTCGTCAAAGTCAGCGATGATCTCGTTCAGCAGCCTCAGGCATTCCAGGCCCTCTTTGTTGATATCACACTCGGTGTAAAATTCTTTGAAATCCGGCACTGAGGCGAACATCACACACACACAGTCATAGGACTTGTAGTAAAGGTCCTGTCAGGAAGGGAAAAACAAAAATATAAAGTTAGTGGTTTACCCAGAAGGAGATGGAGACTGTAAAACCTGCATTAACTACTACAAAATACATACTTTCCCTTTCCCTTTACCGGTTGGGCTATTCATCCATCTAGACTGATAATCCACAGCATTTCCACAAAGGAACTATTTTATGGTCGTGCTCCTGACAGCGCAGGATGTAAACATTAATGACTTCCTACTCCGCTGAGCTGTAACGTTGGTTGACTTAGTAAATCTTGCACACGAGTACATGCATGCTTCCTTCTACACGGTGATTCGGAAAGAAAATAGTTCCTGCTTATTTAGAGTAACCGTCATTATTTGTGGAAAGAGACACTGCTGTTGAGATTCAAATTCTTTTAGAACTACGTGCCCCACATGCCAAGTGCTATATTTGTCCATTATTTTGGAGAGAAGGCAGATATCTCTCAAACTTGGCACGTCATACCAAAACAATCTAGATGGATAAAAAGTACTATAAATAAAAACTCCTGGAATGAACTGTCCTTTTAAGACAATAACAGTTTTAAAAATGCTCCATATCATGGTTTTACCTAAAGTCACTGTCAGTAAACTTAACGACCAACTGAGCAAACTTCCATTTATTTTAAAACTGACCCAAGTTGATGCACATGACCTGAATACATTCACACCGGACGTCTGTAAAACAATTTATAAAGGCAAAGAAAATATCTCCCCTTTGTTTCTTACAAGACGTAAACTTCACAAGATGTAAATTGAATTGTTCCAAACTTTCCATCAAATAGTCTCACCTCGTTCTTTTTGTTCTCCCCGACAAACAGCGCTGCCACGTGGGCCGGCAGCACGTTCTCCAGCAGCAGGCGGTTCAGGTTCTCCCTGGTCTCGATCTCGTCCTGCTCTGTGCGGTTTTTATACTTTAGCAGAAAGTCCTGGCGGAAGCAGGACTCGTTCTAGCAGATAGAACACAGTGAGGTTAGATCGTAGCCTGATGCTATTTTTTATTTTTGCAGCTTTATTCAATTATCTTTGCAGCTTTATTCAATTATCTTTATTCAATTATCAATTTTAATCTGTTTTCATTTTCATCAGGAAAAGATAAATTCATGACAGGCCAACATATGATTTGTCTATAATAACTTAAACGTGAACATGCACAACTTTGTGTGGACATTCCTGTTTTTATTGTGTTCATCTGTTTGTCATCTGTTTCATTACCTGTTGTGAGATGATGAGCATGGTGACCAGGAACAGGGTGATATATATGCAGCTCATCACCTGGGGGTGTTTCACCAGCCCTGATGTTTTCAGGACGGTGTCATAATCTATGCTGTAGAACAAAGCAGAACATTCAAGGTTGGACTTCCATGTACACATTCAGACATGATTATTCTGCTTCAGCTCAAATTAATAACTGTAATATAATATTCTCGAACTTGGAACCATCACCAATTGATGATATGGTTGCTCTGATACACTCTGATTGATTGTCTACATTCACTTCTACCTGCTGCAGTTCCAGCTGTGAGAGCTGTTAGCATAGAGTATGTTTCCGTAGGCCACGAAGAGATCACTCTTGGTGCTGAGGATGATGATGTAGTATGCTGCGGAGGCCAGCGTGAGGAAGAGCACTTTGAGCTCAAAGCTCATCCGGAGGAAGACTCCACAAGCGATGAGCGAGAGGATACAGCAGTACACGGAGTACTGAGGGAGAGAAAGGCGAAAAAGATATGTATATCACTAACAGGTATAGTTTCAGGTGAACTGTGCCTTTAAAACACATGCCAGAACTATTTGCACATACCATTAAATCTAGTCTGATATAAACAGGCATTAAATATTGTCATTTCATTATTGTCTCTGGATAACAAATCCATCACTCACAGGCAGGTAGAAGAGATCCCGCTCTAATCCTGGCTCAAAGGAATCATTTGTGGGAGACGGGTCAGCACCATCGCTGGGACATGGGCCCGGTGTCTGGATGAAGCACTGCAGGGGGGATGAAAAGATTTGACTTACAAGCAACTACTGGACCGCACGCTTTGAAGTCTGCTATTTGTGGCTGTGCTTCACTTCATAGCCGTCATGTCATGAGTGTTAATAATGACCCCTTCCTTCTCTTATCACCCAACATGTGAGCGTAATCTCACCAGGTTAAACACTGCCAAGACAATGATGACCGCAGTCGTGATGGTGGCCAGAGGGAGGCGCACACACGGCCGCTTCACTACGGCCTCCGACACCGCCGGCAGCCACTGACAACTCGATAGCTTCCCTGGAAACAGCCGCTGCAGAGGAGAACGAGACGTGAGGACAAAGATGGGGATAAAACAGGTATGACGAGCACAGTCATTCATCTCCAGACATCATGTGTGGGTGACTCATTGCTGGCTATTTCAAGTGAGGGAATCTGTCTGAGAGGAGGAAACACTGCCTGTGTCAAGGACTGCATGTCAGGTGTCGTCCACTAAGTCAGTAGGTTAGCTAAAGAAAGCTACAGCACAGTGAGCGCAAGGGACAGCGTCCATGACATGTTTCCATTCACACTCTGCCACCATAAAACACACATGTCACATCACACACATCACTTCGCCCTTGGCTTTATTTAGCCAAGCACGTACTTAATATATCACTCTTGTGTTACGTTGTTTGACCTTTGAATCTCTTAAGAGTTGGCAGCAATGCTAATAAATTGATCATTTTTGTTATAAATTCCTTGATGTTGCACTGCAAGCTTTCTATTATGTAAAGAATCCAAGGTCTTTATGAAACATTAAAACATTGATTTTATGGTTGCATTCAACAACTGTTAGATGTTAAACAACATGTGGATGAATACAAGAATGTTTTCACTGAAGAATATTGTGTCTCCCCTCCAATGTAAAGAAAAACCGAAATGGTTGTACAGCTCAGACACTGCTGGAACCAGAATGTATGTGCAGTGTTTATTTTGAGATTTAAAGTTCATCCTTGACCCAACAGGGATGATATGAAGGGATGAGTGTAGGGGATTTAGGTTATTGAGTTAGTTAACAGTAAATCACAGTGATGCCTCACATTTTTCATTTCAAAACTAAAAAATTTCATGACTTTCGAGCAGAAAGAAAGAAAGAGCAGTTGCCATAACAATTTCACCAAAAGCTGAGTAGCACACATACTCCCTTGTGGTGTCTTAAGGAAGGCTAGTAACAGATGGTGAGAGAAATTAAATTTTTCCGCGAGTGCTTCTTGTATTATATGGTATTTGTTAGTGTGGCCTTCACATAACAGAAGTATAAGAATCTAGAAAGTTCATTTTTATGTTCCCTTCTCATACCTTTTAATGACCTGAATAACATTCCAGAGAGAAACATTTCATGCAATGTGGGGTGAGGGCCAGGCCAGTATTATTAAATGTGGAAGTTAACAGGTGTAACTGGACATAAAACGCTTTCACTCCATCCATCCATCCATGCAGTGTGGGTTTGCTGTGACTTTCAGGCTTAATTTTTCCACTTTCTTCAAACCCACATGACGACCGCGAAGTACTGCCTGGAAGAACTGAAACCTGAGCTCTCATCATCCGAGTATTTAAATGTTAAATGCTGACGTAATATTTAACAGACTGACCTGTAAGTGACCGGCGAAACAGATGGCCAGGGTCAGCAGCAGCACACAGACCAATACTCCAAATGACATCCCCAACATCTGTCGACTGAGGGAGATATAAAACAGATGACAAAAATCAGTCTCCAGCTTCTTCTTTACCTATAAGTGCAAAATATCATCCTCATGTTGTGTTTCTTCTTGCCCTGCTGACGACTTTGTGGTAGACTGATAGTAAATAACAAAAAGGAAAATACTGTCATACTCACTTCTTTGTGACAAACATCTGAACCAAAAAGATGCAGAGG
Source organism: Diplodus puntazzo (assembly GCA_963678695.2). Classification (NCBI taxonomy): domain Eukaryota; kingdom Metazoa; phylum Chordata; class Actinopteri; order Spariformes; family Sparidae; genus Diplodus; species Diplodus puntazzo. Next base: position 4,868,800 of record OZ023155.1, on the reverse strand, counting down.
AAGATGAAAGTGGCACAGCCAACATAGTGTTTGAACATCGGCAAATCCAGGGATCGGTACTTGAAAGAGGAAAAACAGAACAACACCTGAAACCTCTTGTTCAGCCCCAGAATGCTTTAACAGACATGTATAACAATGTGGGATTATTAATGTCTTCATCGGTCTCTTTGCAGCTTTGAGTCCAACTGACCTGTTTTTCCAAATCTTTCTTTGGGAACCACAGAGCCAAACTGCTACTTTCTTCAGTCTTAGACCACTGCCTGAGAGAGAGGAAGGAAAAAAGGAAGGAAGGGAGGGAGGAAGGAGAAAAGAAAAATAAAGAATAAAAAGTTCTCACTTTAAGTGTCAAAAGTGTATTAAAAGATATATTAAATGTAATTAATTAAAATTGTATGTGATTGACTTGGAAAGACATGAGACATGTAGGCACAGTTGTGCTTTGAGCTAAAAGCTAGCATGAAAATGCTAACATACTGATGTTAAGCAAGCACAATCCTTAACATGTTTACCCTATTAATTTAGTGTAACAGCATGCTTACATTTACTATAAACATAAGCCACTGATTTATATAGAAGAACAAGATAGTGAACGAACAGATGGGATCCTTTCCAGTCCAATGGGAATTACTCAAACTACTTTGCTCTCACTTACTAATTCTGCAGCCTGTTGAATATGTGAAGCAGTGTTCAGCCCATGGACGCGACATTGTGAAGATGTTACTGACTTTTTTTAAGTAAAGTTTTACAAATATGAAACTTGCAAGAATCGAAACTTGATAATCGTCCGATGTCCTGTCATTCTGTTTACAGATGTCTCTTTTATAATGGTCGTCCATGGGAAAATGTTTTTTGGGCTGCAGGGGAAGTTTTAACTTTAATACCACAGCAGTACAGCTGAGACTGATGGGAATGTGATTAGTTCTGCAGGTATTTCCTCTTAAACCAAAGTACTGGAAATTTTTACAATTTAATCTAATGAAAAGTCAGGGGATCACCAAATCATCCACACAGTCATCTTCTCTCTAGACCAAAAATGTGAACCTCATGGCGGCGCTGAATAAAAAGGGGGAAAACAAATATCTGAAGGATTCATGGTTGTCTGCACAACACAACCCTCTAAACATCCGACAAACCAACATTGCATTACTGTAAATAAAGTTACTCACATTATCTCGATATAAATGTGTCTAACCACATAAAAAATGCACCACATGCACGTGTGGTTTGTCATGCTGTAAAAATAGACGTACTTGCTGCTGAGCTCATCTATGGTTGTAGTCATCTCATTGTGCAGCTCCTCATCAAACTTAGTCTTCTGGGATTTGTTCCTGCACCGGAAAGCACAGAGACAATTAGGGAGAGGCAGACGGACAGACACCGAAACACACAAGTGGACTGGAACAGATGCTGGGAAACCAGATCAGGTCATGCAGGTCCAGTTAAGCTGTGCTTGGAGGCAACGTGGTTAATGCCATTCTGAGCATTAGTGAGAAAAGAGGAATACGGTTGGTGCCAGTGAGAGAGTTACGTAGAGGGAGTGCGCCGGATGCAGAATGCTGTGCGTTAGATGATCTCTGTGGGAGTCAGTGGGAGTGCTTCTGGTTGGAAACCCCCTCTACTCTATCAGGAAGGAAGCGCTCACAAAGATGCACAGGCCCAGATACACACAAGCCCCAGTCAGTGATCAGCGTTAATAGGAACGTGTCAGTCCAGGTTTACAGGGTTTCTGAAGGCTTTTGAGATCTTAGTTGCCCTGTTACAAAAAGGTAGCAGTGAGAAACAGTGAGTAAAGAACAGCATTACACTGCTGCTCAGGTTAGTGTCAGGACAGCAAGGTTCTCCATTAAGGCAATAGTTCTCACCTTGTCGGTCAGGAGGACCGTAGACACTTTTTAGGGGTGTGGTACTGACAGAATAATTATCAAATTTGGAGCATGGTTAAAATTTTCAGTGTGTGTAAAGTGTTATCACTTTCTAAATTACTGTGATAAATGATTCATTTTATCCTTTACTCCCACGAAAATGAATCAGTTCAACAACACTTAAAAAATTCCATGACACATACTGATTACTGGGCGTTAATTTGCAATTTAAAACGATTGTGGGAACTCCAAAGTGTAATTTACAGTTTGTGAAAGCTCAAATACACTTAAACAAGTACATGTATGAGCAGCCATTGCTTGTTTTTGTTTATTGGGGTCACAAGCCAAAAGGTTGAGAACTACTGCACTGAAGGAATGAGGACCTTGCGGGACTACAAAGGCCCCACTCACTTATAGCTGCTGAACGGAGGGGTAGGCAACGTGAACGGTTCTTCTAGAGACTCATCGAAGCTGTCAGGGTCCAACAATAAGACACAAAAATACATTCATCACAGCAGAGCAGTAAGGAGCCACTGATGAAATCAATGTGAGAATTCATTTTAATCAGTTAATAACGGAAATAGTGCTCGTGAACAAGAGTAACACACACAACTGTTAACCACAGAAAAATATTTTCTGATAGGTAATGTCATCAAGCTTGAGTGGGTGAAACTCATTTCACAGTCACTTCAGTCTCAGACGCCGCTGCCTCTGCTACATTACACTGTGCATACATGAATGAAATTTCCGAGATATCACAAACCTCCATTCTCACGGGGTCCAATGCTTGTGCTTTTAGGCACACACTTATCTCCTCTAATCACATTTCTCCAGCCCACGCTGTTTGTGTAGGTGAGTTCTACCCACTAATCAGCAGCTCCACTTTAAATATTTGTCCTTACGCTTACTGCCTGTGCCAGACAGGAAAAGAGAATTAACCATTATGAGCTACAACCATAATCAATTTGTCTGTGCATTGTTTGAGGCTAATGGAAGGGCGCGTCATACAGCTCAGCATCCCGCCGCTCTGCAAGAAATGACTGCCAGTGCAGCACACTAAGCAGACCGTCAGTGACGACATTTGGTTAGCGAATGTTTCACTTTGGTTTAGAACTAACTCCTCTAACACTCACAAGTCAGGATAATAATACATAATGTTGATTTATGCATTGAAATCATGCATTGATACTTTAAATATCATGGACATTAATGTGTGCCAACTAACCAACACTAAGAGTTATGTTCTTATTTCCCTTCTCTGCTACCTTGCACGTACACACGGCAGTTGAGAAACGGTTTATCGCATACACCTCCACATCAACTGTAAGAGAAGAAGACGCAACAACATCCTGCCTGCTCACTGCAAATCACCGCAGATATGACCCTCAACTAGATCAAACATTTAAAATGTTGATTATGTATCCACAGGGAGAAAAAGAGTACAGCAATGTGAGACAAGAGGAAAATCTTTACGTGTAACAAGCTGTCTATCAAGACCTTGATTACCCACTAGAGACATCATTCCATCGATATGTAAGTTCACGTGAAAGGAATTAATCGTATACATTATAATGATCCCTGTGCGTGTAGCTGAAAATTTGCAATAATACACTGACTTCCAGAAAAAAAACATAAATATAAAAACATGTTGTTTTTTTAATTAATGGAATATTACTCATGAAATGTAACAACCAGTTCAGATTCTATGAATAGATCAGAAGGTCCCAGCAGGGAAAGTTGGTGGTAAAAGTCTTCCATGTGGCCGGATGTTACTGAAGAACACTACTGAACTTCAAAATAACAATAGTGACCAACTAGGGATTTAACATATGAATTCATTTAGGAGATATTATTGTTCTCACCTCTCAGGGTTCTTGAAGCTGGGGGCTGATCGTAGAGGGATGTCCTGGAAAAGACAGGGACAACATTCACACAATAAGAATGAGTGGACATGGATTGAATGGATGCTGAAGACCAAATGCACTCAAACTCAACTTATCCGACTTCTTGAGGTTCTTAAACCACCTCACAGGCACTTTGGGTGCACCCTTCTTGTCTTCGAGGTAACATCAATTAAAAAACACCTTTAAAGTCCCTCATACTTGCCTGAAGCTTTTAACATTCTGCAGCAAAAACATTTCCAGCAATTTCCACGGTAAAAAAAAGAGACCCATGCTCCCCGTCTATAATAATTTCTTATGCTTTGTCTCAATACTTAAAACAATCAGACCACGTCTTGTATCGGTGCACTGCTGCTTTAACGTCGGCTCAAGCAGAAGAATAGCTGCTGCCTTCTTAACAACTAACAACAACAAGCATGCTTACCTTGCAGCGTGGCTTGCCATTGACAATGGCGTCTGTGTTGAAGCCTTCTCGGTTCTGAAGATGGGCAAAAGGTTTGACGGCACCCCAAGATTCCAGGTAACGGGTCATACGCACGGACGCCCGCATCTTCAGACCGTCATTCACCCGAGGTTTAGGTGCGCTACGGCTGTTCAGTGATGACTAACGACATATATTTACACACACACACACACACACACAAAATTAATATTGCATTTACGGTACACTGTGGGCATTTAGCCGAAGCTCTAATGCATGAAAAGAGTTCGACTGAGTACTTTCCTGAATGATAGAAGTCATTAGAGAGCACTCAGGGATAGCATACCTCCACTGAAGCTGATAGCTGTATGGGTCGCCTAAATGTGTTTACAGTTGCACAATGCGTTTAAAAAAAAAAAAATCGGATGAAGAGTTGGGAGGATCTGTTGGCAAAATCATTGAAGAAAATACACTCCCCCCCCCCAAAAAAAAAATTAATGATAGCCTTGGGTGATAACAACAAATCTATCCTGAAACTAAAAATTCTAGACTCCAGGGGAAATTTGTATCATGCTTTTTAAAATGATACCTCATCATTTAAGTGCAAGTGTTTTCACATTGCTTCTGAGAACTCACCCGAGGATCGATGACAAGGTAGGTTTGGACATTGAGCTCGTTAAGGTACGGGTCCCTGAGGTGGCCTTGGCCGTCTTCTACTTCAAAAGCTTTGTTCAGGTGCTTCAGCGTCGCCTCTGTGATGTGGACTCGTCTAACAGTGAGGGAAAGGCGTTTAAGGTGTAAGACATATATTTTTGTGGATGGTGATGGGAACTGGTACATTTTACTTTCATCACAGTGCACACAGGAGATAGAAAGCTAGTATCACTCACCCTGGAAGGCCTCCTGACTCCATGTGATTGGCCAGCGTGACATCATGCGACCACACGTCAAACTGCCACTTGCGAAGGCCGATCACGCCGCAGAGCACGTTGCCCGAGTGCACGCCCACTCTCATGTTGATATCCACCCCTGTGGCCTCGCGTACCTGCCTGGAGGAGTTTCACAGCAATACTAAAGCTCATTGTTGATGAAGGCTGTTTAGATAAAAGGAACACAGGCACATAAACAGTCTAATGTCCTTTCAATATGTGTCTTTGAACAATTTCAACAAAATACAGTAAAGGAAAGTGGCTTCTGTCCTTGGCAGTCAATCCAAGTCCTGTTTCAACACCTGGTTAGAAAACTTCATCCGCTCGAGAAGAGTCAACACTCCCACTCAGACTTTCTTACTACATTCAAAATGACACATCACTTTCAACATGTGCACGACTCGCCATTAATGTACAAATTGAATCAACACAGACTTTACTCCCCTAAACATAAGACATGACCGAGAATGACTCACCATGTAGTCCACCATTACAGGCAAACAACACAATTCACTGGGAGTTTCCACAAATAGCTCATTACACATTTACATAATTCATCTCATAACCCAGCATGCTGATGACATCTCTTGTAAGAGTTACATCAAGAAACACGAGGTTTCAGCAGGGTTGAGGGTGAAGGTTGACACAAACTCACTTGATGGCTTCACACATGTCCAGGCCCATTTTAACGCAGTTCTTGGCATGTTTAGGTAGAGAGACCGGCAGCCCTGATACACAGTAGTAGCAATCTCCAAGGATCTTGATTCTCATACATTCGTTTTCCTACAAGGAATGACAAAGAAGAGAGGACAAATCAAATATCAGATACAAGGGATATGAGTGTACACATGCCTTCACATGGGAGCCACTCAGTACAACTGCGGTCTTGTTCTACTGGGGTTAAGTGCCTTGGTCATGGTTTGATAAGAGGAGAGTGTTTCCTTGTACAACTGCCAGGCCAAGATTTTCCATCCAGTTTGAGGTTTAGAAGAAATATATATAGAACCTCTCGACTAATAATATTATCACCAGAAAAATACTTAAGCTTAGTGAACAGTGTTTGTAGTAGTCAACATAAAGAAATTATAAAATGCTGACTCACCTTGGCAATCTGGTCAAACTTGCCAAACAATTCATTGAGCATAATAACCAGCTCTTTGGGAGAACAGTCACTGGCCAGTCGAGTGAAGCCAACAATGTCAGCATAGAGAATACTGAAAGACAGAAATTACACAATGAGAGTTTAACACATCCAAACAAATAATGCAGCCCAAATAAACCAATATGATTGTTACTTGTACTGGTGGAGTATTTTCTTTAAATACCCAGAATAATCTAGTAAAACCACCGTGACTCCAGCACCCACAAAATGGGACTCCCAATTCAGCACTTTCACCTCTAAAAGAGACACCACATATATGAGAAGGGTGCTTTAAAGTTGGTTGTATGGCATTCAGCTTTAACATAATAACTAAATGATGAGCAACTGTAGTACGTAACCTCTGACTATCTCACCCAAGTTACACCTGGTATTACAGATGTGTATCTTGGCTTTGCATTTATATTTTTATTGCCTTCTCATTATCCTCTTTGAAGCTGGATCTTAGTGAATTGTTCAAGACGTACAAATTAGGGAAATGCTGTCTCCGAAAAAATAAATATTGGTCCCCTCTTTGTAAATTTGACAAATACATTAAGCAATAAATATTCTATCAGTTTGTCCTGGCATGTTGCAGTACCGCCTGTATGCTGCTCTGTGACTAGATAAAATATATTTCCCAGCAGATCAGCTGCACAGCTCTGACTACGTCCCGATTTACACTGTGTATTAACACATTTTTCTATATTTTGATAGCTTGTCGGGATACGGATTGCATTTCAATCCCAGCTGTAAATACTATGTCAGCATTGTGATTTACATGTCTGGACTATTCACAAAAAACAAACAGAAAGATATCTTTCCTGGCTTTCTGAGCACCTTAATGCAACCAGTGTTGAGTAGAGTACCAGGGCCCATAAAGCTTAAACCATTTGTGTCCTCCATATTTAGGCCTGATTTTCTCTGAGCAGCCCTGTCGGTATTATTATGCCCCATTATGAGCATTACGACCCCTCAATTGTCATTGAGGATTTCAGGCAAAAAGCCTCTGACCCACCTCCCATTAACCCATAGAGGAGGTGATCAGTGACTGATTAAAAGGCCTGTCTGGTTCAATGCTGAATCATAGCCTTGACATAATTGATGTTGCTTGTCAGCAGACCGCAGAGGGACACCGATATCTCATCTGACCTCTGAAAAACCCGACACCACAAGAAAAAACAGCTAGAAGTTTGGCAAAAGCCCAACCCACACAGAGTGCCTGACCTGCCTCCCTTTCTTAGCATAGCTGTCCATAGTGGGAAGTGAAACTCTAACCATTGCAATGTAGGCCTCAAGGAACACCATGCTCATGTCAGTGAACTACAGGACATGTTTGCTATTGTGATGAACGCTGTGCAAGTAAATTACAGCATGATAGGATCTATTAAATTTGATTTTGAGATGCCAGTTAATAGGATCTCACCACCACATCGATGTAATTATCAAAGAAATCCAAGTAAAACAAGGGTTCACATATTTTCAAACCATTTACATAAACGTTAAACACCCACACAAATACCGATTGATATGTGTGTGTAACATTCATTTGTAATGCACCACATTAAACCAGGGCCAAATACCACCATTGGCTGGTGAAGAAGTTGCAGCCTGGCCTGAGAACAATTCTGCTGACCAGCAGAGGGACACAAATACTGCACCTGACTGGACACTGTTCAACTGGCTGACTGAAAACGGCCAGGTGCTTCGTGAGACACACAACACAGCTAATAACTGGTCTGACTGGGGTAATTATAGGGATAGGTCAGGGGCGCAGCCTATCATTCAACACCTTCTCGCTGAGGCCCTAAATGAACATGGCTGATGCCTCCACAATGAACTCTTCATTAGCAAAGACCAACATTTTAGTGTCTCAACATTACGAAAGATGAGATTACCTTAATAAACAACACAGTGGATATTAACAGCCTATCCATTGTCTGTAGTTTTTTTTCTATCTATGCTGCAATTTCAACTGAATTTAAATTCACCCGATCAAAAGTGGAATCCCTTAAAGTCAAGAAAAAACATTTGCAATAAAAAAAAAACTAGAGAAGATTTAACAACTAACCTTTATTCTTAAGATACACTAAAATGCAATTCCCTTCTTTAGGTACGGCAGACGCTGAAGCTTACGTATATTTATCAGAAAAAATGAGACTGTGAGCCATCTGCCAAGGTTCGGTTTAAGCTGACCCGATATCTGTCAGCACTTGGTAAATTAATGAAACCCCTCGTAAAACAAAGAGCTGTAACTGGGTCACCGCTCTGAAAACAAACACATACACTAATCTCCATCGTTACGAGAAGCGGTCAGGGAAATCTGCATTGTGTGTGGACTTTTTTTTTTTTTTTTTTGCCTTTTCACCTCATCCATTTTTTTTATGAAGCATAGAAAAGGCAGAAATATGAGTTTTGCTGTGGACAGAGGATTTATAAGATTGAGAATGAAGATACAGAAAACAGATGGCAAAATAAAATCAGTCCGATTAAAGAGACATTTTTAGTTTTAAAGCATAGCGGGCTTACAAAGCACAATAATTCAAAAAGCTACGCAGATTTTTCGCCTTCCAGATTAGAGATAGAACAGGGACAGCGGTAAAGTCGATATACAATAAAGTCTCAATAAAGCTGCTGATAAAAATGCCCTGAATTGAACTGATATCTGTTTTACAAATGTAGTGTTTGATCCTGGTCCCAGAACCGGTCTTCTCTTGCCTGTTGTGAGAAGGGCAGGTTCAGGCAACAGGCACTTTATTTTATAAAATTCTAATGGGGGAAAGTATACATATAATATATAATTCCAGTGATAGAAGGAAGGACACATGAATGCCCTCAACAGGTCCTGATGATCAATAATACAGGCTTTTAAACAAGCCCTTTGACCAGAATAATCAGGCTTCCGTGATGAGGAGAGCCTTTATAACAAAGGCTAGTTAATGAAAATCTATGGCTGTCACGTGTGGCTTAAGATTGTTTGTGATTGTACCTGACATTCTCGTGCCTCTTGACATAAAGACTGTGGAAGTTGTTATCTTTGACGAGTCGCTGCTGCTCTTCTTTGTCTTTACAGTCTTGCAAGCGCTCCATGATTGCCAGCTTCATCTTCATGGAGATGTAGACAGGCAGCACCGACTGCAGCAGGTTCTCCTACGAAATCACACACACAAACACACACAGTTAGTTACATAACTGCAATTAAGGTGAGCCAGGAAATTAGGTTTATTTGGCTTGTCACACACAATGTGCACAGTGATGAGCAGTAAAACCCAGACCAGCCACGCGTGCATGCTTTAGTAAACAGCTGTGAACTTTTGTCACAAGCATCTGTCAGAGCACTGTGCATCAAGTTTTTAATCTTATCTCATTAAAAATGAAGGAATTTGAGTTTATTTCACCAATGCATATCTGTTCTTCTATGTCGCTACTGTAGTTAGACCACGATACGGGCACCAATCTGTACCTGTTATGGCCATATTAGTGATTTAGGACTGTTTCACCACCCACACACAAATAAATTGAAACGCTACACCATAATATGCCATAATCGCCATTCTGCCATCATATCCAAATGATGGTAAACATGACAAAGTGAAAGATTATTCCTGAGTCAGCGAGTAGTAATTGCCAGAGGCCTGAATAGTGTTCAAAGTTCAATGGGTTTGATTAAGATGGGAAATGATTAATCCTTCCCATCAGAGGTTAGATCATCTGAACCAGGCGGCTGAGTCGAGGCTTGTTAAATTCATCAACGAAATCCTCTTGAATGAGGTCATCGCAGAGTGCTTTAAAAAGTACTAGTATGTAAATGGAGATTATTTCATATTCAGTATTCAGAGAACAAATTTTACAGTACGAGACCAAAGCCAAGTGTGTGCATGTGTTTCTGCATGTGTGCACCAATAATGTGCGAATAAGAAAGAGAGGGAGATGTTTGTGTGTGTTTCTGTGTGTATGTATGAATAAAAGAGTAATTCAAGATTTATGAGGAAATCTTGCGTAAGTATTCACCTCCTTAAATGTTTTCCTACAGTTTAAATATCAAATTTATGCAAACAGGAATTCAACAACCCCTTGAGTCACTAAACTGTAATTCACCTCGCAAAATCTGGATTTAATTTATTTCTTTTTCCTACTCCTACTTTATAATTCCACAAGATGGGTCAGGTGAGATGAGGCGTGTTGGAGTGTGTGTCAGTTCTGGGCTTCAGCCAGGCCACTTGAGGACATTCAAATTCTTGTTTTGAAGCCATTCCAGTTCTCATTTGGCTGGACACTCAGGGTCATTGTCCTGTTGGAACACAGATTGTTTCCTCAATCTAATAAACTACAAATAACTCCTGAAGAATCTCTGTTCATAGACCTGTCTTTTATTTTCTTCTGGAAGTCAACAGACCTGAAAAACACCACCACACCTTGAGTATGATTTTATCTCTACCACACTTTATGTCATGCAAGACATGTTCTGACACTACTGACATTTGTGGTCTGACACGGTGCCTTGGATAAAGTTCAGATTAACTTTAATCAGATTTTGCTTTAACATGTCAGAATTTTCCATGCGGCCTTTGTGTGTGCCGTCATGAGCCTTTTATTTCCCTGGAGTGATTCTGGACATTCTCCAGGCAGTACAAGAACTCAAAATAAAGAAATTGCACCTTAAATTAATTTAAAAAGGTTATGCAAAGATGTTTTGACTCAAAACATTCCAGCATTTCACTTTATAATACATTTTTCTAAAATCTAAAATAAATATAAAAATTAGACAAACCAAAATAATCCAATTTTATGCTTGTAGATAGATAAAGATGAACAGCAGCAGGATTAGTCACATGGTATAGTGCTGCTGTAAATGTTATTCTTTAGTCTTGTATATTTAAATAAATTACTTTTGTATATAACGTCTTTAACTGCGAGCATTTGTTGTCACTAAATGCACGCAGAAACACACATTTCCTTTGATTTATGGGAAAACAGTAGCTGTGGAAGTGTCAGCAGAGTTCCAGAGAATTGATTTGTATTGGTTTCAAAGGGGAGTGTTTATGTCACGCAGTTTAAAAAGACACTTTTGACGTCTTTCGCAACCTGCCAAGAAACATCAACGCGCTGGGCTGCAAAAATTAATGTGGGAACACAATGCGAGTTCCTCATTGGTTCCCAATTCGGAGCTGTTTTGGAGCTTGCCCCCACCATGCTATTATGTCCCTGCACTCTTTGGCTAACTTCTGTGCACAAGGCTCCCTTTTCTCAGCCCCAATTCAAATACAACAGGAGGTTTAAATGTTAACGGTTATATCATTCCTTTCTGTCCTGCTTGGCAACGCGACCGCTTCCCTGTCAGCAAGTTTTATGTCCTCTTACTAAGCAACAGTCATAACAAATGACAAAAGGAAAAAAATGTTTAAAAATGCTTCTGAAGTCAAACCAAGTCAGCACAGATGCATCTAATTTAAAAGCCATCACAGGAAAATCTAATTTCAGAAGGATTTGTTAGTCGCTATGAAAACATCAATGAGAGAGAGTCAACATGGGGGCAGCCAAAGGCAAAGTTTACAGATTAAATAATATTACAGGAGGTTGGCTATAACAATTACGGACCAGCTATTTTCATCAATAATGTCTGCAATGTTTGTCTCCATTCAGTAATGTTACTATAAGATGCTGTATTGGCAAAATAATTAAAATGCTCAAAAAATACTACTCTTTGAATAAATAATAGATCATGTAATGGATCATTACTTAATGGAGAGTGTGTATGGATGTAGCGGGGGCCTAATTCAACCAACTTAGCGATGGGTGGCATCCATTAAATTCTCAAGAAAGACATACAGATTGTGATTATTTCGAACAGAGTGTAGCTGTTATTTGTTAAAAACTAGTCTATGGTGGCCGGTGTGTCACACAAACCTGTTGTCTTTTTTCAATCTCCAGCTTCATCCGCATGCTCAGGCACCTCAAGGTGTCTTGAAAGGTCTGTCTCAAGGTTTTCTCCATCAAGACCTTATGAAAGGCTCCAACCACACTGCCGCAAAGAAACACCACTGCATTGGACAGCAGCTAAAGAAACAGACACAGGAGACGTTAGAGCCCAAATGGAAACAGACAAACACATACACATGCATGTAATGTATCTGTCCCTGCTGGATTGGGATATATATATAAAAACTGTCCTCATTTTAGCTTCTTTTTTTTAAAATACACATTTGTCTGTTTTTATCCATCTCTACCAAAAACACCTCAGAGAACCATGCTCAAAGTCTTCCGATAAAATACAAATCATTCAAGTAGTTAAGGTTTAATAACCGTGCTATTTTTTAAATTAACTGACCACTGATACATTCAAATACAGTCAGCTTTATCTCCCTCAATTTCCATGTTGGGAACATACAGCAAGTCTTGGTTTGATAGTAAAGTTATAGCGTCTGATAGTTGACTAAATTCTGATCATACTCTAGTTAAACTGAGGATTGAATGATCAAATACATCTTCATTAAGGAAATGGCACTGGCTTTAAATAACAAATTTCGGCTTGAAGTCTGACACATTAGCACTCCTATAACGTAATTGCATGGTCTTTGTCCGACTGGTTTTACCTGGTTGGCAAGGTCAATAGGGGTGTGACTGCTGTAAAAGGTGAGGTGCAGAGTGAGAACCATGATGTGGGACAGTGAGGTGATGACACTCAGCACCACAGCGTACCACAACTGGAATGGCAGCATGGTGTAAACCGTGAAGATGATGAAGAGGAAGAAAGGCACCTGCAAACATAAAAGGTATTATTCACCCATTTTGATTCATCTGGTGCTCTAAAAGTGTGGTCATACATCTCATGAAACTTGGAGAATACTACTACCTGAAGGATCATATTAGCAATGTCACTTGCAACAAAAATATAACCTTAAACCATGCTGGAGGTTGAGGTTACCTGGTCCCAAGGCAGGATGATGTGGCTGCTGAAGATAAAGGTGTAGCCCATAGTGAGGTGTGTGGCCCATACAATCAGGCCCAGCAGACGCCTCCATCTCTGTGAGAGCATCTCCGTACACACCAGCACAAACACAGCCAGAAACACACACAGGCTGCCACTCACCACGCTCACAAAGGCCCAGTGTTGCTGTGCTCTCTGCTCCAGTAGGAGGGAGAAAGAGGAAAATATAACAATTTTTATTAGAGTAACACGTCATTATTCGTTGGAAAGTGTACAAACATTTGCAGAGCACGCAATGAGACTTCAACAAGTACTATAAATTATGCATAAGTCATTTCACGGTTACTAGTATGACTCAACTTTATTAAAAGCTTTGAGCAACTTGCAGAGTGACATAACGACCATGCAGTTGCTGCCTAATGTGCAGGTACATCAGTAGCAAAAACTATGTAATGAATAAAGTGGCAAAGTGTCAAAACTCGTCATGAGTAGACCTTCACCCTCATGGAAGTTTACAGGGTATTTGCTTTATAACACAACAAGCTACACCCTTAAAGACCACAGGATTTAAAGGTGTTATTTGTCAAATTTGGTCAGAATCTGAAGGTAGCTTGAAAAACAAAATAAAACAGCACCAACATATTTCCAGACTAACAGACATCTGCTGCTCGTTGCAAGCTATCCATGGGTGGAGGTATTAAGCTCACGGCTCAGTAAGAGAGTTTCTCTGGACAGGGATCCAGATCACAGGGCAGTCACAACAGACACCAGGGCCCAGCTCAGTGGGATTTGCTGCCTGTGAGAGTGAGCACAGCTAGACACTGAACTGGGACATAACAAAACCTCCACGACCAACTGGGAGGTGAGACAGTGGCTCTGACCAAGACTTTCACTTCAGAGACAACAAGAAACACCAGGTGGGGACAGGAGAGCTGTGCAGCGGTACATAAGCAACAGCAGCTGGTGAAAAGGGCATGTAGAGCCAAAACATTTTCACATCTCACTCAGTGAATGAGGATTTATTTTGACCAAACCAGAGCTGAAGACAAATCAAATTATTGAGTCAATGAAGCTTGTCTTAGTTCGACAAGAGAGGAACGTTGATTCAGAAGATGTGCAATTGTACTTTCCCGTTTAGTAAAGAAAACAGAAGAAAGAGTATTTAATTTCTTACTTTAGGACGCTGTCAGCTGGCATACATCTGTCAGCTGACACTATGGGGGCATCCAACCGGAACCAAGTACTATAAGATAGGACTGGCCGGGGCTAGCTGGTTAGCATGCTAACTTGTGTAAACACCCTGCCACGGAATACATAGTCAACACTGTTGATTCTTCACGTACTGTTGATAATGTTAGTTAATCAAATTACTCCTTTTATCAACACATTTACAATCCAAAACAAAAAACACCATGAAAATCATGTGCCTCAACATATACGTGTGCTACAGGGCTATTGTATTTTTACATATGGTAGATATGTTATTTTGTTTACCACTCTGTGTATATACTGTCATATCATGCTTCTCCTTTTTAATCAGCAGTTTAATGCTTGTGTTTCTGTAAAGTAAATCTGCAGTCTTAGAGGAATATAAGATGCTCCTGAAAGCCGCACTTATCCAGCCAGAGCATTGAGGCTTTTCTTCACATCTGTCTCTGCATCATGTCCTGTTTTCTCCAGGCCACCGTCTTCCTGATTGAGTTACAGCACAGTGAGAAGTAAGCACGAGGGACAAAGATTGTGCATTTGTGCACAAGAGCATGCGAGGAGGCATGTTTGCATGTTTGTGTCTATGTCTGTGTGAATATCTGTGTGTGTGTAAATGTAAATGCAAGCAACAACTATGGTTGTCTAAGTGTGCACATGTGTGATGTTCTTTGTTTAAGTGGGAGAGAGTTGAAGTCGGGGGGAGAGCACGAGAGAAAACACAGGGTTAAAAGAGCGCTCAGGAGTGAGACAGATGCACAAAGTCAATGTTAATAGATCTCTGCTCAGAGAAGGACATCTCTGCATTGTATGTTGAGCTTTCTGGTTACCATGGCAGCATTGGAAAAGGCCAGATCTCAACTGAAGCACTTTCTACTCCCTATGTTGCTGTGAGACTTGACAAAACCTTTGTAGGTGGAAAAAGGAGGAGCTAACAATCAAGACACAGAGGTCTAAACACTCGCATGAACTCAGATGTACTCTTTCGACTGTATGTGATGTGTTGTGTACTGTGTGTTTGTTTTTCCTTTACACCAGAAGGTGTTGATCCCCGGGTAACATCACAAGGGCAAATTTCTGATTGCTGTAAACACTGTTTTCATATGAAAAATAAGCTGTAGTTTATACTATCTAACATTAAGCTCAACAGTAAAGAATGCCTCATCTAACAGATCATCATGATTATAAGCAATTATTGACAATAAAGACGGGGGTAGAAATCTGCAGGGGCTAAAAAACGGATAACGTGTGGAATGACTAATCAACTGCACAAACATCCTCTCATAGCTCTTAGAAACATGCAGACCCAGTGTATTCAGATATAAGTTTTAGATATAAACCTAAACAACAGGCTGTTTAATATCACTTCTCCATCAGGGCCTGACACTGATGCCACAAGTGGCACTTTGAAAACAGGCACAGCCAGTTTTCCTCTCAACATTGCTCTTCATCCGCTGTCGATTGCAGAGGAGTTATATAAGTTGACAGTGACTTTCTGACACCGGTAGCTACCCTCTAACAGGCACCCTGCTCCTCCTTTTCATTTAACAACAGCATTATACAAGCTCCATCCAAGCATTTTCCCTTAACTCTTCCGTACCCCTGGCAACTGTGTGTGTGGTTAGACAGCTCAGTAGAAAGAGGAACAGAAGGAGTGAGTGATGGTATGTTCAAGGATGGATGAGGGGGTGAGTGAGTGAGTGAATTTTGCATATTTAATGTCATAATTCACAATCTAGTAGCTAGTAACTTAAATGAAAAGTAAAGGTTGCAGTGTGTCAGTGCAAACATGTACACACACAGGAGGGATGTTGCCATTTCCAAACGACTGTGTGAAAGTAAAAGACCTTTATGTACCAGCACAAACACAAGAGAAAGGGAGTGTGTCAGAGAGTCAGCAGCAACACAATAGAAGGAAGGTTAAGATGGTTTTTCCAACAAGGGAAAGTAATATAATCTCCGGTGACAGGGGCTGTCAGTTCACTATATGAAATGCCAGCCTGACTGACTGCTCTGCTACCTACCATCATGCCAAAATCAACAGCATGTAGACGATCAGCCGAAGTCAATGAATACCTGCCTTTTCCTGTCACTGTCGGAAGTGCGATTACACTCTCTACACTCTGACAGCTACATTGTTTTAACCACCATTTTCTCCCTCAGTACTTTCAGTCATTTTCTTCTATTCAGTGTTCAAACAAAGCTTATAGCGATGATGTGTATTATTCGTGCAGCAGGGTAGTTTAATTAGCAGGGAGGCTGTAACTCAGTGAATAGACCTGTGTTCAAGTCTTCGTGTCAGCAGGCATATCCATTCTGTTGAGGATTTTTTAAGCAAAACTGAAGCTCTACCAGCTCCAGGGCTACTGTTCTATAGCTCGACCTGGCCTCTGACCTCTCTGCAGAGAAAGGCAAGACAATTTCCTGTCAGAGAAGCATCATTAGCTTTATTAAACATGCGCCTGATGGCGTTTGATAGATGCATTTCTAACCTGACATCTTTTCTTTTCAAGAAAAGTACTGCATTTTCTATTTTTGTGTCCATTTCAGCGATGTCCTCCTTCACATTCAAACAGTTACACAATCACTCACTCATTCACACTTCTGGGCAGCTGCACTGGTAGTGAAGGGGAGTTAAGTGCTTTATTCAAGTAGTTGTTGAGGGAGAGGAGGGAGTTTTTCATTTGGCACATTTCATAGTTAAGCTAGAGATTCGACCTGACCATCCAGCCACATCCTGCTTCTCTAAACATTAGGCTACTGCTGCGGTCCTAATGTGCCACATTAGTCCCCATACACTATCCAACTCAATGAATCCTCTCTGCACCATCAGAGAAACGGCCAAATGCTAGACAGCAGACAATCTCTAATGTGATTATCAATGTATCTTGATGCACCTCAATTCTTGATTTTCATACTTATTTCAATACAATATGGCAATGATATACTCGTGTACTACTTACACTTCACAGTCCAAGTGGTTTCTGTGTTATGTACGCTCAGTGGCCACTTTATAAAGCCACTTTTACATATGAACTCCAGACAATATCCAGAGAATCAGATCAGGATATTGTTCACATTTGCTTGTTCATACATGCAACACACAACAGGACATTGTCCATGTCAGACATGTTCACACATGCTGTAAATACTCTGCATGGTTTGAGCGAGGGGCGGCACCTGGTTAGGAGGCAAAACAGTGCTCCTTAATGATGACTGTTTTTGGGTTGATGTCAATACTAAATGTATTCACACATATCCGAACTATCGAGGAATGAGTGGAAGGTAAATTACAGGCAAGCAGAGACGAGTATGAAGCAGCTAGACTCCAAGCCGAAGATCTCACCAGAGAAAGACAACTTCAGCATTTGGATCTGTGTCCAGCAGCAGCGTGAACGGGCCATATGGAACCGCGAGAGACTGAGCAGGGCAGTAATGATCCACCCATCCATTATCTGAAACCGCTTATGCTTTTCAGGGTCTAGGGGGGGCAGGAGCTGATCCAAACTGACACTGGGCAATGGCGGGGTAGTGGAGAAGACGTAGCTCATTCAGCAAAATGTAATAATTATTATGCTAATGATTACAAATTTTAGCATCCTGTAACAAACACCATTCCTCTTAAGCCTTAAAGATTTACGGGCTACACATCACGTCTCCAAAGATGAGGTGAGTGCATGGGCAAGTCATGGCTAAATCTGACAAATCTCTAACCATCCCAGGACAGAGGGAAGTGGCAGAGGTTACAACAAGAGAGTCAGAATAATCGCTTTAGAAAAGAGCATTGGGTGAGTTTTATGTTTTGGATGAAGAGACGCTGCTCTGTAGTTTTTAATCTTTTTTAACCACCTTGCATTTGTATGCCTCCGTGCACAAGTGAAGTTGCAGTTTACAACCATGTCTGTCAACACTCGCTAAATATCAATACTGGTATTTCCCTCAAGAATCCAGTATCAGTCAGTCTGTAATGAACAAACCATCAATAACATGAACTATGGCTGAAAATAATACTTGACACGGGCTTCTGTTTCGTATCTCAAGCATCTTAGCTGATAATTATATATGAAATCTGACCTTAATGGTCTCTTTAAAATGCTTATCTGACATAATTTAATCAATTAGCTGTCAAAGACACACAAAATACCCCGAGAGAGGAAAACAGGGAGTCTCTGATTGATGTAAATATGGTCTGCGTTCTTATTAACCAGGACTGATGTGGAAGTGTAACACAAAGACTGTCAATGTTATAAGCTTCAGGAGAACATTTTCTGCACAACATCTTAGACTATACAGTTTCAGTGTTGATTTTCTAGTTTGACAACGTATCAGCCATTGAAGTATTCAACTCCACAATATGAAGCATTGTGTTGACATCGAAGGTGTCTCACATGTAAATTTACTTGAATTGTGAATTTGCTGTAACCAGGTAATACTGTTATATTTAAGTGACCATGTGCTAATAACAGCCAAAACATTGTCTATTGTCAACACTTTGCCTTGTCAATTATCTCCTTGCTGTGTCATTCTTCCCATCCTCGCAAGGACACAAAAATACAAAGAAAACAGTTACAGTAGATTATCAAAAATGATGTCAACTCATCACAATGATTATGTAATTTTGCTGCCCTGTAATCACAGAATGATCAACATCTACACTAGGGCTGCAACTAAGTATAACTTGTACTTGATTATCTGCTAATTATTTTCACGACTGATGAATTGTGTAAAAAGCTCAATACAATTTCTTGACACCTTCAAATAAACTATTTTGTCCAACCAACAGTCTAACAGTCTATCCAGAAACTCTTCTTTTTGCTATCAAATGACAATCAGCATGACATCAGCAAATGTCCGACATTTTTGCTTGAGAAATTATGTACGTTTTTAAATCACTAATCAAAATAGTTGGTGGCAAATTTTCTTCCGATGAACGAATCGTATCCTTGCAGCTCT
This sequence comes from Diplodus puntazzo, assembly GCA_963678695.2. Classification (NCBI taxonomy): domain Eukaryota; kingdom Metazoa; phylum Chordata; class Actinopteri; order Spariformes; family Sparidae; genus Diplodus; species Diplodus puntazzo. The sequence continues at coordinate 4,849,462 of OZ023155.1, read as the reverse complement.
AATCTGCACACAAAGTGTCAACCCGTCCTGGTTTGTTAATGTTATTACCAGCTTAGAGACAGGTTGACCTAAAGTCTGAATATACACCAACTGTTTAAAACAAGTTGTACAAAATGTATTTGATGTTTAAAGTCTGCAGAAAATAATTAATGTGCTTGAGTTCACAAGAATTACTGATGGATGGCTAATCATCTCACTGCCTCAATGGCTGCTAATTAGTGGGGTATTGTTACGCACATCAACAGTCTAATGCCCAGGTTGAGCTACAGTGTCATATATTTTCTGTACAGCGAGGAAAACACAAACAACACAGAAGACTCACCAGTTGTAGGGCAAAGAAGAGGATGAGAAGGATTCCACAAGCGAGCATGGAGAGGCCCAGCAGGAGCACAAGTGGCTGATACTGGCTGATGCAAGAGAATTTGCGGTACAGTGCCTCATTTTTCACCTCCTGGTCGTTCAACAGGTACTTCCCTTTGGCTGGCATGGCTCACACTTCTCAAAGAGGCATATCAGGTGTTAACAAGGAGCCCCAGAGAGCAGGAGTGTGTGTCTCCACAACTTTTGTGTGTTTGAGGAGGCCAGAAGTTTCCGAAGAAGAAGTCCACAGTTCTAGATCTGTTTGGATCTTATTGCTAAGTCATGATGCTCAAGTGAAACTTGTGTTTTTCCTTCGGCGTGGCATCTTGAATGTTGTTGCTTCTCTCACAGCTCTGTCGTAGCTCCCTCCGCTAGTCGTCCTCTCTGTCTCTCTCTTTCGCTTGATTCTCTCCCCTTCGCTAGTCCTTTTGTGTCTTCTATCCTCTGTCTGGTGTTGGCAGGCAGACCCGCTTCATCCTTTGCCAGCTACTGTGTTGCTCCCTTCAGTGGGTTTGAGTAATAAGCCCAGGGCTGGGAGACACAGAGGGGGAGGGGAAGGGAGGGGAGTTTAAGAAAGGGGAGGAGAGGGATACGGAGAAAGAGCAGGAGGAAAACAGGAGCTGATGAGGGCAGCAACAAAGGTCATCAGCGATCCCACCAGGTTTCAGGAAGTAACGGCTGGTGAGGTCTGCAGCTCCACTCCTTCAGAGGTACATGAAAGAGAGACAAAAAAGACAAACATTTTAACAAAGGTTTGGTGGCAGACTTTGCAATTAACAGTATTTTGCCATAATATTACAATATTTTCACATGCATATGAAACAAGACATTTGGCTGAACAAATCTTAAAAGGAACCTGAGTCTCTAAAAAGGCAGAATGTTATTGGGATCCTCATGTGACTCACTGGGAATATTGTGAAAGTTAGACATAAATATCCGGATCTCTCGATGAGCACATGCTTAATCATGCCTGAAATCCACAATTTCCACAATCTAGAAAGCCACGTCTCTTTGTACTCCTGGCTCAGTTTGGCCAGGACTTTTTGCAGAAGACAGCCTCAATGATGGGCCGCACTACTAATGAGAACAGTTGATTTGGAGCCATTTATTAAACAATGCAATGTCACGGAACAAACATCTATAGAGCCACAGACCACTTTATTATCTGCAACCAAATTAACAAACAAGAGAGGTCCACTGCAGAGAAGCACAAATCAAAGACAAGTCAGCATCAGCCTGAAATGAAAATTTCAGCCAATTATTTCAGGCCGCTAAGATGTTGCTTTTTGCGGGTGAACCGTTCACTTAGCAGTCTTCTTATTTTGCCCAATGAATGTGAACATTTTGCATGTCTGCATCTTCCGGTGGGTCATCAGGATACAAGTAGGCATTATAATATTTTCATTTCACTACAAGAGAGACTTGATGTTCTCTGCAATTAGGTCGTAAAATATGTGTTTTTATTTCTGTTGGCCAAAATGAGCTGGAAAAACTCTGCAAAAGTCCAATATCGTGCATCCCTACTGTAAACATAAAACCAAACAGGTAATATGAGTTTTTTATTCTCTCTCTGTCTTAGGCCAATAAAACTTCTACTTGCTGGGTGAGGCACCATGTCATATTTACTTTACAGAGTCTGAGAGAAGATGCTCTGGAGGAGGGCTCTGTCAAAACACACCGTGAACATCTCTTCAAACAATTAGAGCCCCTTTAGCTGGACTAGGAGCAGAACCAACAATTAGAGCATACAGTCCACTGACACCACAGTCTGACATAAGAGGCAGGGGCAGTGCAGCTGAGGTCAATTATGCTGATAAATAAATCCTACTGTAACTCTTATTGAAAAATCAGATTGTAAATTGTATGGGTTGAAGACTAGAAGGGAGAATTTACATTTAACTGTGCTGTTCTGGTTATCTAGAGCAGCATTTATTCGTTTGGAACAGAGGATGAACTTCGCACCGCTGTCAATAGAAACCTCATTTCCTCCAGTTCCTAATATCGCTGTATGCAGTTTGTGTAAGACGCAGCTTCATGTTTGACCCTCACATAGCAACAGCAACAGACGCTACATGTCATAAAAAAAGGAAATAGAAAGAGAAAAAGAACAGGACATACACACCAACACCTGTTGCAACGTGTGTCATTGAACAGCCAGCCGCAATGCTTTCATTGTGGAGTGACAAAATGCTTTGCCATTGTAAGCAGTGTCATGACCGACCCGTTAGCAATTTACAACCACGTTTAACTTTCCCTTTCACTGCTGCTGCTGGACAGAACAGCATCCAGCCGGCTCTCCCCAACCTCACATAATACACCAGCAGTAGTCTGAGGGCAGTAAAAGCAAGAGGGAGAGCAGGGAGGCAAAACAAAGCATGTACGGCTGGTGGGAGGACTGTGTCCTCTTCTTGCATCAATAAGAACCAGCTGACCTGGAAGAAGGGAACCCTGAGTCGATGTTTACTGGATGTCACACTGGGGGAATCAATCTAAACCACATATTAAGGCTGGGCAACATGGCCTCAGTATATTTATGCTGTATCACGATGCACATGATACATCGTGATACAGCATAAATATACTGAATCACGATGCACATGATACATCTCGATATTTTGAAATCTTCTAAAAAAATCACTTAATAAATGCTATGACTGGATGAAAAAATCAATTATCACAATATTTTTGACCAAATACCTTATAGTTTGTCAATAGTTAGACAGTTAGTTAGACAGTTTAGCTTCGGCAGATTAAGCAGTTAAAACCACAACAGGGAGAGTCCCAACAGTATTAGTCTCCTACAGTGCACTATGTTTCTACGGACCACGGGATGCTGCTTCTTTCAATCTGATAATCTACCTCCTTATTTCGAAACTATATGAGGAAGTAAAATGAAGCAAAAAGGAAGCATCAGCTGTTTCTTTCAGTGCGATTGCTGTCAGAGGTGTTTTTCCAGTTGCTCGTGTCGCAATTGTCTGCATTTTTATTGTTTCTTCGAAACTCTCTAGCACACAAATCAACCAGTACGTGACAAGACTGAACAGGTCCAGGAAACAAGCCAGAGTCAAATCATGGATCAACGCCATGTTTCAAACCTGTCCTGCTCCATTTTTTCCTCCATCACTAACCACAAAACGAAAGGAAGTGAAAAGTTTGACAAAATGTTTCTAAATCAATGACTGAGGTCAGATAACTCAGGGACTTGAGCCTTGAAAGTGCTTGTTTCATCTTTCGACAGCCATTTGACACTGCAAGAACTCTCCTTTACCAGATGTTAAAGCTCCTGGCCCTGATAGTGCTTTTTATGCTCCAACTCTAAAGTTACCATGGCAGAAAAGCCAGCACCGTCAGACCTGTGGTTGTGTTGTAGCGCTGAGCTGGGAGAACAGGGAGACAGGGATGTACGCTTCAATAGAGCCGAGTCTCTCAGCAAGCGCTGATGAATAGCTGAAACTGTGCTGAATTGACTGCCAGGGTCTTTTGCTATGAAAGCTTGGCAATTGGGGGAATCACATAGCAGCCTTGTAAATCTTGCGTCACTGAATCCTGGAACAGCAGCCGTACAAAAACCAACTTACGTCACTGCGTGCTTGCTGCTGGGGCGCAGGAACATACAGGTGCTTGTGTCAAAGAAAAGAGGAGGTGAAGTGCAACAGAGACCGGGAGGTCTGTTTGTTTGTGTGTGTGTGTGTGTCGCGTGTGTTTTGTAGACAGCTTCAGAAAAACAACGACAACAGAACTATGATAAGCGTGGTAACCCTGCTGGGTGGGCTCTCTTTACACTGGGGGGGGGAGGGGGGGCAATTTGTTTTTTACAAATAAAATTGCATCAAATGTGGTAACCTGAGTTTCTTTTTATGTTTGTTGGCATTTTGTTTAACTAACTCAACAAGCGCTGCTGTACCACATCTGATTACTGAAGGTAATTTTGTACAATCTCTCAATTGACATGATAGCATATAAAAAAAATGTGTTCTGCACCATGGGAACGGTTAACCTCAATATTTCCAGAGACTAATCATTTGAATATAATTGCTGTTTATACTATCTTAATAAATGGTAACCCTGGAATGATCACAAGCATGCACAAGTAGTCTGTGGAGCAGCAGAGCGACATGTTTTGCCTCCCTGGAGACAAAGCAGGAGCAGGTATCTGCTGGGCCGCCTAAAAAGCACCAGACAATGCCAGATGCCAAACAGGAAGCAAAGCAAGTGGAAGAGACCTTGTAGGACATAGAAAGGATGAGGATAAGGTGCTGACTTTCAGCCCGAAGGGTCATTACTTATCATGAATTAATCAGAATTTTGGTCCCATCCATGCCTGATTGAAGGCTTACATGAAATTTCAATTTCAAGGAAGGAAGCGTAAAAAGTTCCTCATTCAATCTGGAAATGCTTTGGTTGAATGCTGCCAGGGAATGGTCGGTCCATTTCCTTTATGCCATGCTATTACCTCATAGGTAATAAACTAATCTTATCTAAAAAAAAATCTCGTCCAGACCTTCACCAAACCTAATTCAAAGCCTTTTCAGGGTGAGCAAACAGGCAAGTCTCTTTCCTACGCAATTCACTCTGGTTTTATGGCCGTCTTTGTGTTGGCATTCAATAAGCTTAGACAAAAAAGGGACAAAGAGTGACCTCCGTAAGAGAAAACAGCGCGCCACATTTCTCAGCCCATGCTCGACAGATCCAGGGTTAGAGACGGTGTGGGTAAAGGTCAGTTAGACCATAGGAACCAGACTCACAGGCATCAGTTTTAGAGCTGGCTTGCTAACATTTAAGCATTCAAGAAAACAAACATTGAAATAAGCCTTTTGGTCCCTTGTTTAAATATAGCTGATGGCCATGTACTGAAAGAGCGTTCAATTCACATTGAATCCATTCATGAGACACGTTAATCTCTGGTTGTCCATAACAGAAAAGACAGTGCTGTGTAGTTTGATAGACAAACGTTGATGCAAAACAATAGAAATGCACAGACTTGAATTAGACACTTACTAAATAAAGCTAATTTCAGTTTCAGTTCTCTGTATTCTGGTTCCTGCCGACTCACCCGCAAACTGGTTCTTGTGTATCTTTGGCTATCTAATTCATTTAGTCAGTTCAATTTCAACTTCTGTGCATTAATATTCTGACGATAGTTAAGACTCGAAATCACCAAGCCAGGAAATGTTCACATAAGCATTCATCCCAGTTTATATCCAGAGATTTTATATCTGAGGAAGAACAGGGTATCTTGACAGCTCCCTTTTTGTATCGGCCCCAATTAATTCATTTAACTCTGTAATTTATGATCAATTTGGCATCGTCACATGTGCAATCACGTTGAACGTTACATTTAAAAGATGGTCGTTTTAATGATTTATCTGAGGAACTGATGTTTTAAATGTTCAGACAGACCAGCTCTGGCTTTTTATATAACAAATATTAACACTTGCCATGATATAATCAGTTAATTAACAGGAACTGCCCAGTGTTATTTTCTGTATGTACATGGGACAAATTCTATCCCAGTCAGAATTTGGGTTGAGGGGCGTAGGCTACCAAAATAATCCTGCAGGAGCTGGGTCATAAACAGAGCCTTTCTATAAACAGATGACTGATGCATGCACAGCAATGGCACGGGGCAGATTAGATTAGGGGTCCTGTCCTTTCCCCATCTCCCCTCCTCTCCTCCCAGTACTGTCTACTGGTATTGAATTAGCTGCATTCACCCAAAGGAGCTGCTGAAAGATAACAATATTAACAGGATGCTATCTCAGCGCTGATTTAAGCTTCAAATGCCATTGCTTATAATAAATAAAGGAAGTACAAGCAAGAGCACCACATGCTCGGAAGCTGGCCATTACTGCTCAAGTGTTTCACATTTACTTCCACAAATTGGAGCCAAGTCGCACTGCCACAAGTGAAACCATCAATTTTGCTGCTTGACACAAACAGCAGTCCAAAGAGGGGTTTATTGATTTAAAGATACATAGAATTTAGATCTAAACATATCAGCTGTGGGGCAAATCCAATAGTGAAAGAGCATTCATTAAATTAGTCTACATCATTTCCTTCTCATATTCTGTTTGAGTTTGAAAACACTTGCACTCTCACACACAAAAAAATGCTGTATATCAGTCCACCAACTCATCCTTAGCATAATGTCAGTATAGTCAGACAAAATGTGTTATTCAACGAAACCAGTTAAAGGGACACTTTGAACTTTCAACCAGCTCTTTATCTTTACAACGTTGATATTATGCAAATGCTCACATAGAAATCCTCTCAATTTTGTCTGCGCCCAGAGCTCCGCACCTCTTTGCCAGCGAAGGGCTGTTATATCAGCTACTGTCTCGAATCCAGTGAGGGGGCATCTCACCATGGGTTGAACAAACTTGCCCATTTCTTACCTGAAATGTTTTCACAAACATATTCAAGCATACTATTTAACTGCAAGGGAGAACGTTGATGAACTGCTATATTGTTCCTGAGGGCTGAGAAAAACTGAGAGAAAAACAAAAGATGTAATACAATATTGTTTGTCACCCACTGGTCCCCATACAGTGTCCTGTCTCAAAACGGACGCCAAGCCAAAACTGAGCACCACCCAATTCATAGTACGTCACCCATCAGCTTGATTGTTTATTGGGTGGATGCAGTGCAGTGCATTCTGGATGTTGCAGGTTTTCTAACTTATATGGGAAAAAAAGGGGAACACCACAGCGCTCTAACTCTATTTTCTGTGTTCATGTATCACCAACTTTCAGGAAACATGTTTCTACTGCATAGACAGCCCAGACGTATGCAAGGGCCTTCTCTCCAGCCGAGAGATGCTTCATTAAAAAGAAAAAGATGAAAAAAAGATTATCTGTTGGCAAGAGGCAATTCACAATGATGTAACAACTGCTTCAAGGGAAGTCTCTCTTCTCCTACACATACAACCCTGACTAAAAAAAGGATTTTACTGCAGTGACTGTTGATGTTGAACCAAAAGAACATATTGTTGATCTCTGATCCTCTAACGTGCTGCTGTGAGAGTGTGTACATGCTCCTTTTTTAGTACTGAATTAAGAGTACCTTAATGGACCATGAAGAGTCACACGTTCTCCATACATTTTGTTGGATATTATTGTCACTTTCTGGCTCAGTTCCACAGTATCGTTATTGGTGCTATAACCTTTAGCATAAATAAAATATGGGTAATGCACACGGACAGATGAGCTACATGGAATGTTATATTTCCGATTGTTTGATGTTTTTTCCTAAAGATACATAATTTGGAAACAAACTTGAGAAGAAAACCAGGGTGGAAAGTATGTGCCTCAGTGAGAGAGACCATTGTTTCCAGCTGGTGTAGCCAGCCACATCCACATTTCGGGTTTCATAACTGGACTCGCTCCATCCTGAAACTGTGAAGGCAGTAGGGCCCCTCTATATGCCTGGCCCCTTCCACCAACAATAAGAAAACCATAATTACCCCCTTAGTCCGCCAGTCAGCTTACTACCACCACTGCCATTCAAACAGAAACCTCAACATCTGCAAGCAGCACAACACAGCGCTGTTTGCACAGCTAAACAAAACCTAGCGTGGATATCACACAGAGCTGCTGAAACAAAAACGGGTGGCAGCTTCAGATCAGCCTGATGATGGTAATTTTCCAGGCTACCATAAAGCCCTGGCTGCTGACAGGGCCATCTGGTGCATGTTTTCTAAAATCCGAATGTCATAACTAGAGTTGTTTAACTGTGTTCATGATTCATACTGTACATGCACCTATATAACTGCAATGTTTACCCTTTACTGATAAACAGCATGGAAGATGAACCCTAACCCAACACAAGCTAATACATGGAACATCAATGAGGTTTATGCTGCAGTGTATAAGTACACAGATTTACAAGTCAGCCTCATGCTGATAAGAGAGGGTCTTTGATGCTACAGAAGCAAGGATTAAGTATTCCCCACACGCAATTAGCAGGCATTACTCTGAATCATATTCCACGATGGTCATCCTTATTACAACACATTCTCTGTTATCTTTGGGAAACACTGACAATGGAGGCCACACCAGGAATCAGCAACAAAGCGAGGGCTTTAGCTATTGGAAAATCCCTGCTGTGCTGTAATAGTTTGACCTGCAAGTCAATTCCTCTTCTTGTGTGTGTGTGTGTGTGTGTGTGTGTGTGTGTGTGTGTGTGTGTGTGTGTGTGTGTGTGTGTGTGTGTGTGTGTGTGTGTGTGTGTGTGTGTGTGTGTGTGTGTGTGTGTGTGTGTGTCGCTTTCTATCACCACCACACCCTCAACTGTCAGCTGTGATGTCTGATCTGCATCCTGTGGCATGTTCACTGAAAGATGTAACCCTTTAATGGAAACACAAGAAAGAGATATCTCTGGCATAATTACAAACATGTTTCTCTGTGAAATCCCTTGAGTTCATCTCCAGAATCTTTACCAGAAAAATTTGACTCGTAGCTGATTTACATGCAGAGAAAGTTACGCATATAGAATAAGCCTTTATAAAAATGATTCCAGTTCAGTTGAACCATGTATGACTTCAAATCCGTCACAACCCCATTGTGTCCACATGTTCCCTGTCTTTAAATATATTTCAGATTTGCAATATTAGCTCATGAATGTTTGTACAGCAGGGTGAGGCCTTGTTCCATATCAAAAGCAAATGACATTTAATGGGGCCTTGACAGCAGTGATTACACACCACATTGAAAATGGAATTACATAATATCTATTATACAATATCACAAGAAAAAAGGGAGGTTACCGATCGGCTTTCGGATAAAATGTATGTCTATGCGCTGTGTAGCTTGTTTTTACATTAGGCATACTAAAGACTATGAATAGCAATGTTTTATGTCTAGAAACAAATCACATTTTAGCATATTTCATATTTAGATATTTTAAAAACTAATAAAATCTCCATGATGTCACATTTGTTGAGGTCTGTAGAAAAACAGAAAAACAATTTTTTTTACATCTGGAGAGCAAAATTTGTAAGCTGGAGCATCTCTGTCCCACTACAGCGCTTCATTATAATGCTGTTTTGTCACAGATTTGAAAAACTGGAGCTTGCAATTCTAATTTGGATATTGCACTTGGACATGTTGAGATCACATAAATTGACTCTGCCTGCATAACCTGTATGTTCTCAAAACAATCAGTCTATTCAAAGCTAACTAATGTTTGAAACATACAACCATAACTTTTATGTGATTTCTTTCAGTTTTTGGTCTGTTGGCTCTGTGAAGAGATCCTTATAATGATGACTGTTCCAACAAAAGCTGTGCCTTTGTTTCACGATGGAAAAATTCCAATAACACTTCTACAGTAATAATGTTGAACATGTTTTACCCCGGCAGCCTCCTCACAGACAACACTGATGAAGAAATTATCTCTGGAGCAATATTATGCCAAATACTCACTTATTTCTTCTGCAAACATGTCAATAAACAATTCAGACATTAATTGCTCAGTTTTCCTGATTTTTTTCTATTTTCATGCATTACTTGTTACACCACTCCCATTCGATTCTTCACACTGTCAAGTAAGTAGTTCCAAGTACAGCAAGCTGGCAATCATACAAGGATCTGACAAATAGTACAACCTACTGAAGATGAAGTCTATTCTAGAGTGGTCCCTTGCATAAGACTGATAAGACCCTCAATTCCCACACAGCTTTTACTGAAACACAAAAACAGCAACTCTCATACCGGCCGATCCGATGCTCAAATACAGCAGTGCATTAGTATGACATTAGACTAAAGCTTTTAGATTGAAGGGATTAAAATTCCCTGGGTGAGTCCATGCGCAGACTGTGACTTCATCTCCAGCAATATTTAATTCTTGTGTTTGGATATATCAAATCATGTAGCTATGATGGCGTTCCAACTCCCTGCTACATGTCACGCTCTCTCCTCTCATCCTGCAGTCTTTCAAGGTCTCCAAAAGACGCATTGCAAATAGAGTGACAAAATGTTATGGAAATCAAAGCTGGTTTGCGTTTAACAGAGAATTATAATGTTTGCCCCTCACAAGGCCATATCAGTCCTCTTTTAGCTAAAGCAACACATTCCAGTTAGATCCCCAGATGACAAAGATTCATATTTGAGATTCTGATTAGTTTTCTAATTGAAAATTTACAGCACTCAAATTACCACATTGCATTAGGTGTACTTAGAAATATGTTGCTTTGCATTTGAACAGCATATCCAAGGACAGGTCAGAGCCACAGTCATGGTGCATGTACAGCAGAGGTTCAGTGTTTAGCTAGAGGAAATTTCAAAAGGATAAAAGAAAAAAACTGACCAAAGAATTATGGGGCATTATAACAACACATCAAGAAATTTTACGAAGGGAATTTAATTTAAAGTCTCACATTCAGCTACAAGAAAAATGAAACGGAAACGGGTTCAAAACATGGCCTTGATTAACATTAAAAGGATACAGTATACAGTTGCAGTTATATTGCATAAAATGAAGAATGAGGAAATGAACATTTCCACGTGCTACTGTGGACACATGAAGGTACTTACTTGTCATTGAAATCTGATCTTTGAGAGAAAAATCACAGAAGACTATGGATTCAACATCCAGGCTTGTTTCATATAAATTTGGCTTGATTATTAAGAAAAAAAAATTGATAAATTGTTAATATCTGTACAAAAATAAGAGTTCAATATCTGCCAAATGTAGTGCATCTACTTTGTTCTGGGTTTGTTTGCATCCTTATCCTCATGGTGAGGTTCAATTCATTTCAAACTCAACAAATTAGAATCTTGGCCACTCACAGCACATTCTTTAAGCTAGTGCTACCTTAAACTTGTATTCAGGTTCAGTCTATCAACAGTCTACAGTCTATAGACTTAAATTCTCAATAAACTTATTCTTGGATTCTGTGGTCACCATCTACTCGCCTGAACTTGCTCCTTACTCGTGTGCAGCAGTTTTTCCAAGTCATTTTCTTGGGAACAGCTTTGCGAACTTTGTGGCTGGGAAGCCAGGAAGGATGCACTTCACATGTTGTTAGTCAAAGTATCTGTGTGCAGAGGAGGGGGAATCTGTGGGGAGTAGCATGAGGCTCTGTGAATGTAACTCGTCATGTACTTTTCTTGCTCCTTCCTTGTCTGACTATGGTCATTAGCACTGTGTGTACACAGCGCTGATAGCTATGTTACTACGCTGGGCTTTGAGTATGAGTTTTAAGCCCTCATCCATCTTCGTACCTTTAATGACAATATGTTCTGACATTGGGCGTGCATGCAGGGAGGAGTCAGCGTGTCTGCATGGGCTAAAAGCTGCCTGGCTCTGGCTCAGACATATGGACCAATGCGTGTTGTCAAACACACCCTGTCGACACACCCTCACGCACACTTGCATACACTACACCATCCAGCCAAAGCCAAACAACAAGATTCAAGCACAGGACTGATCACCACCAACAGCGCTATTACAAGAGGAGTGAGATGGGGTGAGGTGACAGGGTGTTGGGCAACACTCTCCCATTCCTCAAAAAGCTACTGATAAGTTGCCCTTGGGTATATGCCAGGCACTTATGCCACAAGTGCCTAGCAGATATGCTCAGGAGCCATCAGTATAAAACTGATAGGTGCTACAGTGGCTCAGCGATTAGCAGTGTTACATCACAGTGTCTGTTTCTTTTCAGGCCAAAAAACCAGCACGTTAGTTATTAGGCATTAAGAATACTCCTCTCATTAGCCTTGATCAAAGCAGGAACTGGAGCTGGTCTACGAGGACTGAGAAAGGCCTGTTGGACCACACGGGTAGGTCGATGAGATAGGATACGTCTCCCCTTAGAGACAAGCAAAACATTTAAACTGCTTGAGTTTTAACATTTAAGAATATCTTGTACTTTGCCTTAGCACAAGGTTGATGGAGTAACTCCTTGGTGTACATGTGTAGAATTACATTAATAGCTGTGCTAAAAAAAAAGAAGTGCTACAGCAAAAAGAAATGCTGACTGTATGTGCTATAAGCGCTGCATGGCATGGCACATTGTGCTAAGCCTTCAATTACAGCTGTGCAGCAGCAGAGAGGTCAGACAGTGGGAGTGACGCAGAAGGAGCACAGAGGGATCTCATTACCTCAAATGCCTCCGGGGAGCTATGGATGACTGAAGTGGATGGAGCCTGAGGATTTAACTAATAGCATCCTTGTCTCCTTACCGTCTTCATTAGCACTCATACCATTTGTGTACTGCCTTTTCATACGACTGACATCCAACAGCTTTAGTTGAACCTCTTTCCTCTTCACCATGGCTCTGCCTTCTCCAATGGCACGCTACTTTTAGTGGCTCAATGGAGGCCTTGTCTGTGGCAGCCTTACAGTATGGAGCGCAGCTAGAGTTACACATTTTGTAAAAGCCAACGCTTATGTTTTGCCACTGCTGGCCAAGGAATGTGCAGCAAAGCATCACTGTTGAACAGAGTCACAGTTAGGAATGCCTGCATGCAGCAGCACCCTTCCTGGGGTTTCTGTGGCTGAGTGGGAAGAAGAGTTTTTGGCTAAAAGGAACTGGCTTGAGATGACGGGAGTTTCACTGCAGCCCCTCCCAAACGTGAGTCACAGTCTCACTCTGTGCTGCATATAGAAAAGCTCATCCAGGTGTGAAGAGCTCATCCTGTGTGTTTGAGGGTATGATCCCAACCAGAACTAAAAAGGGTGATTCTGTCTGTACATTTAACAAGAGCAAAGGGCAGTTAAAAGAACTAACAAATGGCTAGTTTTCAGATGTAACTTTAGGAAAGATGGATAATACTCCTTTAACTCCTAAAAATAAGGCTGATTCTACCTGTAGCCTGATTTCAAATTTCAAGTCCTCTTTTTGTGGATGCATCGACAAAGAACTGGCTTCTTAGGTTGATTTTCTTTATTTTTCTTTTCATCAGTTATTGACTTTAAGGATAAGTGCAGTCAGTCTCTTTCTTGCTCCCCTAGCCTGCCCTTGTTTCTCAGTGAAAAGCCCATTTATTCCTATTGAAGACATCTTTGTTAAGAAAAAAGCCACAAGCATGTATCCTCATTAAAAAATATGTATATTTAATAAATAAATAATCATTTTAAAACAGCTGGGCACTGTGGCTTTTAGCAAGTGTTACTCAAACAGCAGTAAGTGGTGCATTTGAGGACTAAGCTACATCAGTCTTTGGATACAGATAAAAACTTGCTCGTAAAATCAATTCACCGTCGGTTTTGGTCTTTTTACAGGATTTGTCAGCAAGAAAAATATAGAATATCACCAAACTCATCCTTTAATTCATGTACAGTTCATTTTATACTGTATCTGATTAGGTTAATGTTTCTATGCACCTCCTCATATGTACACATTCTTGTATGACTGAGATAATAAACATTACTGCTGAACCACATGCAACCACCACCAACAGAAACCATGTTGCATGAATTAAGCAACAGAGGTATTAAAGAAAAAGGCATAGAGTGTTTTACAAAGGCATTACTTGAAACTACTTAAAGGAGCAGCTTTAAGTATCCGGCACAATCAATCCTAGACTTTGGGACTTCCTAAGTCACTAAAACCGCAATATCAATGTTCTTAACCCTCCAGATCATCACTGCCTACCTTGCATTGTGACAGAGACACTTTCTTGCATCACAAGGTTTCATTTCAGGCTTTATCTGAAAGAGGAACACAGAGAGCTTTTTTTGGTCAATATTAATGTTAGCTGTGAGCAATCATTGACTGACTGACATCCAACCATCAATTAATCTATAGGCAATTACGCCATAGTTCTGATGCTCAGAAGTTTCAGAGTATTGTAAATTAGCCGACAGCACTGAGACAAACACATTTCTCCACAAGTTCTACAATTCCATCCCTCCTACTCATTTTGCACTCTTCACCTTTCCACTATCCTCTATGTGTTTCTATACTAATTTCTCCAAATATGAATGTGTTTCTACAGAGTTCTGACGTCAAGCAAGTGCAAAGGTTTTCAGTACTCCACGAGATCTCTTGAGTGAAGGCCGACCGTACCCTGTGACATTCAGTCGACCGCACACCATCTCACTTCCTTGGTGACGTGACTCATTTCCCTAACAACGCTGCAAGGACAGCTTAATAAAAAGGGAACCTGCAGCCACTGCACAATTAGTCACAGATGGATGCTATTATGAAAGCAACTGCAGGTTTTAAGTTATGTCAGTACAAACACTGATCGAGTTAAGACGGACAAGCACAGGACACATGGTCTCTGCTCCTCTAACAAGCAGTAAGTGTTCCTAAATGGCCTCAGTACATAACACACATATTTTATTTTTTCGATTAATCGACTAATCTAACGATTAATTTAACGTTACATGACCAAACAAAAGTAACGCAGTAACTGTAACTGTCGTTGGTAACTTATCTGAGGAAAAAAATACTGCAGTTGTAGGCGGAGCAGCGTCTGTCCTCCCGCCTGTCCTACCAACTCTTGGTCACATTTCTGCCCGAAAAACAGCGTCTGTCACCGGCAAAAACCTTTAACTCACTCAAGTGGTTGTGTTGATAGAAATCACCGCGATGGTCGGCCCTCCCGACCGAGACTTCAGCGAACTTTCCCCCAGAAAACAGTCTCCGTCCCCGCGAGTGACAGAGTCACGCAGCGACCTGTTTACTGATGGCGCTTATGTAATAATGTAATTTAGCGCAAACTCTTTCACCTTCCAGGATGTTTAGGGGGCTGGGTTCTCAATCACTACACATTATAAACGGTCCGCGGGTTTACAGTGACAGGGGAAACACCTGGGAAACACCCTGACGTCATCATCATGACATTTACCATCACGTCTCTTTAGGAGCGGCAGTGCAGCTTTCTGTGTGAATTACATGGCGGGTCGTCTTTACTCCAGCGGTGCTTCGCTCTGTGTGAATGATCAACGGCGGAGAATTGACGAACCGCCGCTGCGGCGTTAATGCAGCATCACTGTGCCAGAGGGGCTATTCTCAGCCTTTGCAGGTACTACCACTTCCTGTTTGGGACGACGCGTCGACGCAAATTATTCATGTCGACGAATTTAGCGTTGTCCCAGCCCTAATATCTAATGGTGACAGCAGTGGCCCGTGAGAACAGCCTCACAAAGGATTCAGTGAGTGTAAATATGTGTGTGTGTGTGTGTGTGTGAGTGTGTGTGTGTGAGTGTGTGTGTGTGTGTAACACTAACAGAAACCAGATCTTATAAGGACAGTGGCTACCATAGCAAGGTCAAAAGGGTAACATTGGCACAATGAGGAGATGAATCACTTCATTTCACTCTAATTTTTTTGTGAACCATTGCATTAATTCTATTAGATTGGATTCGATTTTGTCTACTGTAGTATGTGGGGTTAATGGCATGGCATTGTTTGAGATCCTCTCCAAAGATTTCAATACAGCATATAGAGCACCACTCCCACAAACTATCTATGATACCGTCTATGATACCATAATCCAAGAATATTCCCCCGTGTAGTCGTTGTAGTATAACTGGTGCAACAGGTAGATTTGAGGGCATGATAGTTGCACTGTTGCAGTCTGCAGTAATTACTAGCTACATAAGCTAGCTAACAAGTCTATCGTCTCAGGCTGAGCCAGCAGCACAGGTTTTTGTTCAGTCATTTTTTTCAGACATTGTACGGTTTTCGGAAGTGCTTCTTCATTGCTTCAAATGAAAATTAGATGCGTTGCCCATGAAAGATAAACAGCTTTGGAAAGATGAACAGTCTAACCTTGTTTTCCTGCTATGCAGTAAATGTAATGAGCACAATTTAGTCTTGAACTCTGCTTCCACGAGTTCAATCCAAATCTTCCATCAACCTAAATCTAAATATGTATCTGGCACACTGAAATATCAGCCTTCTCAATTCAGCTGTGTTATTTCTTCGATATGGTCCTAGTTAATACTACGAAGTTGATCATCTTAAATTATAATTATGATATGAATGAAAGTTCAACTGGAAGAATTTGACCCCTGAAATTGACATGATGCGATAAGCTAAAGGCATCTCACTCTGACAGCTGATATGCCCAGCCACCAGTGACATTTGTCATCTTAACCAGCAGTGGTCCGCGCAGGCTAAAAGTGAGAGGCTGTTGACTGATTGCTTGTAAAGTGTTCTTGGCTGTTAAAAGAGTATAAATAACAGATTTGCTGCCATTTGAGTAGAAAATTGGGCAAGTGAATGAGAAATTACAAAAAATAACTCAAAAGACGTGAGACATTAATGTGTAATCAAGTGCATTTTGTCAAAGTCAATCACTGGTGCCACCTTTTAGTGTAGAATCGGGTTGTCATTTGGGAGAGAGGGGCACTCTAACATCAGCAGGTTGAGATGGACAACGCTAACACACAAGTTAAATAAAGAAAGAACTGGATTTCAGGGGGCTTTTGGTTGGAGCCGATACCTCTCTACTGACATATCCGGGATCAGCTGTAATACCGTTCCATAGGGTCAGCTTGGGACATCCCTAAATACATTTGAAATTGTATCTAATGCAGTCTGAATTGTGGAGCCACACTTCCATCCTCTGTCCAGTTTCATATAACCCTTTTATCTCAGGGTCTTAGCATCTCCACTGTATTTATTGGACTGGTTGTCCACGAGAGAGCCAACCCTGGCCAATCACTCATTAACCAGCTGAACACAATGACTGGCTTGTTGAAGCAGCAAAGTGCTGCAAGCCTTCAATGAAAAAGCAAATGTACCCACTATATAGTTATAAACCTCATCCTTATTACAATCTTCATAAGAGGCTGAACTTTTAGACTACATTTAGATTTAATGAAAGACCAACTATTATTAAATATGTCTTCAAAAATTAACACTCACCAAAAGTCCATTAAAATGTTCAAGTTACAAATATTCTTAATGCCTGAGAGCTGAGTTTACCTCCTGCTCTAAAAAATCCCTCCTGTGTCTTTCATTTCCTCAGTTACTAATGTCTTTCACAGGTAAACTGTTTTTCAGCTCTAAAGTGAGTTTGGCAAACTCTGCGTCTCAATGGCACTTCTCCAGATGGGGTGCTCTCATAAGCATTGCATAATGTCCTTGAACCACAGCAAGTACAAAAAAACATTGAAATTGAAATGGGGAAAAAAGAGAGAGAGCGCAAGACACCCACACATCTGCACCATCCACACTCAAAACGAGCATTCGCAGGAGGCATGCATCGGCTCATACTGGCTGCAGGGTATTCCAACATTCGACACAGCATTCGATCTGGAAGTGAGCCATGCAAGGTTATTTCATACGTATCCATGTGGCTCAAAGCATTTTACGGTCAATGTATTATCTCATCGCATTGCATTATAGGCATACTGTGAGAGATTTAAGAGTCTGAATGTATGATTGATTGTATCTTTTCGTTATAAATAAATGATTCACTTTTAGCGTGTACTTAACTTGAAAACCATTTTATCACCAAACTGCTGAAAGCAGACTGTTATTAGTGTTTTCACAAAGGAGCTGGGGGCGGGGAAGGTGCTCAGGAAATTGAACTATACAACAGACAATAGGGTGAAGAGGCATTTCTCTAATGGCACTCCAAAGCATTCCCATCTCAGCGGCAGTGATCCTCTCCAAACAGCAGAAGTAAAAGAGGGCATGGCATTTTATGGCCCCTGAAGGCCTTTCCAAAGCAACACACATTAGCAGCAAGTGAACAAGTGTGAGTGAAAATTAAAGGTAAGGTGATGTTAATAGTGTACAGGACATATACATTACACAATATACACAGTAAGGTTGCTATAGCACTACAATGTTTTGTTGCATCGTCTAACAAAGCTAAGAGATGAACATGAATCATGTCACATAGGGGATAAATGATTTACATCTTCTAAAAGACAATGCAGTTCCATTTTTTTTTCATCTGGCAATGTTCAAGCTCATACACTTAGAAAAAGACCACTATATATTCAACTACACAGTTTCTCTGGACTCTCTCTTAAGTGAGTAATATAACCAGAGGCACTTGTTCTCACAGGGTAGTACATTCAGCCAAAATGTGTTGTATTGTGTGTTTGAAATGTCACCACAGAAACAAACATTCACAAAGTACAATTATTGGTGTAGCAATGCAGGTAGACTATGTTAGATTTTCCTATTATTTGTTTTGCTGCGTTCTGGGCGTTTCTTGGTGTCAACAATTCTGGAGGAAGATAGCTGGTTGTTGAGTCTCATTCCCAGGCTATGAAGTACAGACACTTTAGGTTGGTGAGCCACCAGTTTGGCCAGTTTGGTTTGGAGAGCCACAAACCCACAGCGTCAGTATTTGATGACCTGAGAATGAGACTCAACAATCAATTACCTTTCTCGATAATCACTTGCACAATGATTTGATTCTAATTTTGATGCTAAGAAAATCTTGCAGATTTTGTCAGTGAAAGTCCGATTCCCCATGGAATGACGAAATATTTTACTGAGGGTGCTGGTTTTGTGAATAAAAGAGCTGGGGAACCACAATCACGTGTATCACATACACACAGCAGCAAGCTAATACAGGGGCATTATTGTGGTGGCGGGCACACATGAAGACATTTGGGATCAGAAGGAAGAGTGACTGAGGAACTGGTAACAAGCATGGCTTTCCTAATCCCCTTTAACACCAGTGTTCTTTGGGGAGGCCTGGCAGTCCAGGTGTTAAGGTGCCGACCATGAACCGCATGTCCCCAAATACAATGCCAACAGCAGATTGGCTGAACATCCAGTGGTCATCATGTTACGGTGAGTAATGATTCACAATCTTAACTACAATCACAATAATAGTCACATTGTTATACAATAAATAAAAGTAAATGGAACGATGTGTTCTGGTGTATATCAGGTTACAATTGAACCTTGAGTTTTACGATTATCAAAAGTTATATCCAGTTAAAATGACAGTTATTGTTTCCAGACACAGTACTGAAACAGAGTTAAACAATCATAAATATTATCTTCTACATGTTGTTCAATGCAGCTAAAGGTCAAGCTTCAACGTATTTAAAAACATGGACCTGTAAACTGTTAAAAAAGAAGATACACACAGCTGTCGCCCTAGTAACCTAGTGGTGACGTATCGTTGGGCACAAACCCTCCTAAAGGGTTTTACTGACACAATGAGGAAAGAGAAGTTTTAACAGTCAAATACTTTTCCTCCTATTAACCTGGTGAACTGTTACAGCTGTGTCACTCTGCATTTGTACCACCAACCAATAATCCATCCAGTCTCTGCTGATTTGTGTTATATCAGGAAGAGACTTCAGATGCTAGGGCCGCCACTAGTGATTATTTTCATCATCAGATAATGTGGAATCATATTTTTCTGACATTAAATGTCAGAAATTGGGGCACAGCAGTAGCTCGATTGGTAAACCATGCGCCCCATGTACAAAGGCTCCGTCATTGTCGCAGTGGGCTCAAATCCGACCTATAGCCTCTTGCTGCATCCCCCCTCCTGCTTACCCAATGTCAACAAAGCCTCAAGAAAGCATAAGTTTTAAAGCTGGAACCAGCAAACACTTGCCATTTTGTCTTTTGAAAGATTGTGATTAATTGTCTTTCAATCAACTTACCAATTAATCACTGCAGCTGTATCAATTGTGATTTACATTTTTCTATCAGACAGTCCGCTTGTGTCATCTGTCGAGTTTTCTCACACAGTCTTTCCTCCATTAGTTAGGATTTGTTGCTGATTTTAACAGCATGAACTTGCGTGGTTGCAAACTAACAAAGAATCTCGTCTTTCATGTGTCAAGAGGTTCAAGTAGGAAAAATAAGCATTCAACATTAAGAAAAATAGAAACGTCTGCTCAGATTCCACTGGACAGTTTTAACAGAGAGATCGAGTGTCCCGCAGGTTTGATGACGTCAATGACAGAAACCTTTGAACCTTGAGTGACTTTAGAGAACCCTGTCCCAGTGGTGTCCTGCTCATATTCGTTACTTTCCTACAGCGCAGAGGCTTCCTACGATTTAACAGCACAATATGGGGGAAATCCTGGGAGTGAGATGGAGAGAGGCATCAACCAAGTAAAGGTCATCTCCACCGTTCACTGTAGCCTCACACGCTTATGCCAGTGAGTACTTAGATGAGGTTAGCTTCACTTTAAATAGATCAAACAAGCCCAAGTGAAGTAAAAACAATCCTGACAATTCGGTGGAAATGAATCACTGACCAACGATCTTGTGAACAATGTTTTTGCGCAGTTTTTATACCTATACTTACATCCTTGCTATGTGTTGTCAAAAGTGCAATATTCTGTCAGAAACCATTAAGAGGTGACGCATAAGCTAAAAGTAGACCACTTTGTTTTCTAAGCAACTAAACTACGGCATGGAAAAATCAATTTGTACAGGTAACGTCATTTTTTCTCTGCTAAATTTGATGTCTCTCTTAATTTGCATGAAAATAAGCAGCACAGGAAAGGACAAAGAGAACCAGCATTCACACGGCAAAGGCTGTGCCGAAGAAGGATTAGTGCTGATCTCTGGCTGGAAGCACCAGAGTCAGAGTTAATGAGTCCGATTAGTCCCCAGTGAGTGTTCGGGGATTAGCACACTGTCCACCAAGAGGAACCCTTTTCAATTCAAGCCTGAGGAGGAGAGAGCGAAAGAGTGTGAGAGAGAGAGAGACAGCGAGAAGAGAGCCTGCTTGAGAGTGGATGAGCGAAAGTGAGGGTGAAAGATGAGAGACAAAGAGAGAGAAGATGGGAAGAGAGGGGGGAAATCGGTGAAATCATTAGCTTTATGAGTGGCCACAAGCATTTGCAAAACATCATGGGGTCTAATGACAACAGAAAATGCCTATTATGTGAGCAATCCTGCTTCTGTGTATCTGTGTGTGTGGGCTTGTGCTTACAGACGACAAAGCTGGTTGGCATTTCTCTACTGACAGAGATAGGAAGGAAGTCTTTAGCAGCAAGAGAGAGAGGTACAGTATGTTTATCCTGATAGATCGCACAAAACAATTATTCAAAAACGCTGCTGTTTGGCAAGCGGTGGGTGGTGTTTACTGCAGTGTTTACTGCACAAATCAAATATGTACTCATGCTTTTCTGTGATGGCATAACCATTAAAACAAAAAAAGAGAAGACAGCTTGCTGCAGCAGAGCAAGAAAGATACTGATAGCATTACAAGAAAAGAGCGTGCGTATCTGTCTGACTGATAGATGCTGTCAACCGTAGTTCTGAAGAAAACCTGCAACAAGTCACATTCACATTTCCTGTGGAGGTTCCCCATATTTCCTGTCAAGGTCACCGTCATTGTCAAGCACAGACCCAAACTATGTATGTACTGAATGCATATGTGTTAGCAGAACAGGTGTGTGTATTTACTGGGTAAACCACACAGATCAGCAGCACTCTCTTTAGCACCAGTGACAACAAATTTGACCACTAATGGGTTTGTTTTGTATAATTGCAACAAAACTCAAGAGGAGTCAAACTAAACAGACCGAACACGACTTCTTCTTTCATTGGTTCAGAAGAGAAAAGCACCTGTTAGTCAGCAACCATGGCCAAAGCTTGGTCAGATAAACCGTCCGCCCATACAGACTAAATGAATGCTTATTAGTCCACAAAAGCCGAAATGATCTGAATCACTTTGTGCCCAGCGAATCATTGTTTTACTCAGGAAGGGACATTACAGTGCAGGCAGTTAATATGTAATCTGAAAATTAACGATTCTCTAAAATGAATGCTTGGTTTTTGGACAGCTCTTGAAAGTACTTAAACCTCACTTTGGGAACCACCGCGTTACATGGTCAGCTGAGGCTGCATGACAGAGGAAAAAAGAAACACAAAACAACTCTACCACCGGTCATTAAGAGACTCGTCACAAAACAAGGATACGAGACTCTGCCGTCACTCTCAGCATAGATCTGGGCTTTTTCGTTTGTTTGTGTATGTGTGCGTGCATGCGCGTCTCCGCTGCGTAACCCCCAACAGACAGTCCCTGTCCAGATCCAACAAGCTGTAAAATTATTATAATAACATGCATAATCACAACAAGCTTCCCATCGTGTCAGAATGAAATACCTCACAGCATCACAATGGATAATTGCACACCAATGGCAAATGCCAATGTATGTGTCACAATTCAGATTACAGCTTTTCTGTGAAACGGCCTAGGCATTGTAGCATCACAGCAATCCACTGAACCAAGAATGTAACCCCAGTCTACTGTAGTGCCGCTCTGTCGTCCTATGCACCCATTATACTCAAAATAATGAGCTCCATATCTCAAAATCAATGCATATTTGCCCTCTCGCTTGATTTTTAACCCTACGCATTTTTGTTCAGACACATTTCTGACATAGATGTGATGAAAGCAGCTACTGGTATTCCCACAGACTCAACAAATTTAATAGGACAGGATTGACAAAGGGATTAGCGGTGTAATCATCCAAATGATACATACTCCCCCCGCACACATGCCATAGCTGTCATCCTTATGCAGATGGTGAGACCAAACATACCAATGTGCAATGTATTATAGTGGCAAGAATGGATTTCTCATCTAAACCCCCGGGTTTACACATTTTTCACTCTTCTATTCTTTCCAAGCATAAAATAGTTTACAGAGAAAACAACCAGACCTGACAAAACCAGACCAAAAACCTATTAAGCTTGAACAATCACCAGAACTGCATTTTCAAGTGAAGAAACACATGGCGTGCAGTGTCACACCTCATAACTTCCTTCCGTGTCTAAACAACATGTCAATGTTAGGAAGGGTCCATTTTACAACTCCAGCTCAGGAAAGGTTGCAGCCAAGGAGCAGCATAAAACAATTAGAGTCAAGTTTTTTTCTATGCATTTTGGCCTTTCATGTACATATTAAAGGGCTTTTTAGATCAGTGAAAAGACCTTCCAGGGTGAAGATATTCAGAAACTCTAGCTTGAGTGTTTGGATCGGCAGAATCAGAGATTTTAGGAGACAATAACACAGAATAATACTTTGACTTCACTAATTTTATCAGTGTGAGTAGCACCATTGGCAAACATGAGTTGGTGTTTTTTATAATTCATTAATAGAATGGATATTATTGCCTATATTTCAAAAGACACAAATGGACATTTGATAGTAATCTACATAAGCTTTTTCCACATTTTGTGGACTAAATAATATAGTAAATCTGAAACAGGTGGTGGATTAATTGATAATGAAAAAACACATTCTAGCAAAGAGTGGATGCAGCTGAAGCTAATATAATGTGTTGTGGTATTGTGATGTGTATGCGAGCGGTTCACTAATTCCACAATTAGACATTTTTTATCTGCATATTTTATGTATGTTTGTTCAGCGAAATTTAATGATTATAATATCTTTCTGTTGGTTGAATTTGTGCGGTCACACTGGTGAAATCAACAATCCTATAAGACTACATGCATAAAAAATGTTGGACATTGCTCGGCTGATCAAAAACATTAACCCATGTGAAGTGTTGTCCGTTCAGGAAAAAGTTGGGCTCTTGCATGTATAACAACAAAATAAGCCCATAACTAACTTATTGCATAATTCATCGAAATATAACTGAAATCGTAATACGGCTATGTGCAATATCCAAATCGCAACAATCTCCCATTGTTTTTATAAAAGATCAAATGTGTGATAAAACAGCATTATAATGAAATGCTGTAGTGCTGCAGAGATGCCCTGACCTACAAATCTCGTTACCCAGATGTAAAAAAAATAAATAAATAAATAAATAAATGAATAAAAATCACATTTGTTCGGTACTGACCCATCATGTCGCAACGTTGTCTTTTAAGTATTTTTCTCAAAGAAAATTAAAATTTGGAAACAAAAAACTTGTCATTAAATTGTCAATCATGTCAAAATGATCACAATATGATTTTTTTTTTTTTTACCATATCATACCGATAATATATTCATCTTCAAGCTAGCCATACAACTATGGCTACCAACACCAACTTTAAAGTACAGTGCTGCAATAAAACACAGTATACCAGCCATTTCAGGACAATTTCCGTAAAGCAAAGTAGTCAAACAAAAGTAATTAACAGTGAGGTCTGTGGATTATCCAGAGTAATGTATCAGCACTGTGGACTCCATTAACAAACATCTATTCAAACCTGTTTGTTGGGATTGAGGCAGAAATCTGAGTACTGGACGTTGCAAATTCGGGGCAGACATTTTTTTATTTTTCCAAATCAGGTGAACTGGCAATTTAAGTTTAATGATCCTTTACTTTGGATTCATTAAAAGCCGCTGACTTTGCATTCCCACTTCATCTGGTGGCGCAGCTCCACAGTTCAAGTAACAAACTATAAATCCAAGTTAAACAAAGTTGACTTTAAAAACCATCTGTGAAGCGAGGACTGAGGGAAATGCCAGGAAAGTACCAAGTTTGAGACTGGGACTTTTACAGTCCGACGGTATTTCTATTGTTCAAAATCTCTTGTTTTATGTGGCAGTTTCAACAAACACACTAAAATCACTGCCGACTCTGAAATGAGAGGGTACAGGCGCTCAGGCAGAAACGCTTGTCCAGTTAAAACACATGAGCATAGTGTTCTAGGAAGAGATATGAAGAGATAAACTCTTTCAAGTCAGCATCTTAGCAGCAGCAATTTTAGAGAGAGAGAGAGAGAAAAAAAAACCATTTCCTGTGCTTGAAATATTTTGGGGTCAGGATTAGTTGGAGGGACACCAAGTCAACAACAAAAGATAAGATGAGCAAGATGACTGCTAGGCTAGATGTCAATGCACACAAAACCAAAAGACTCAGCATATCCATTTGACTGGATTCACTAATGCAAACTCATCATCCCCGCATAGCAAACACCAGCATGTTTGCTTCACTTGTAGTCTGCTGAATCAGGCTTAAGTTACAGGACATTTCAGAGGACACGAATTTGTGATTCATAAGAAACTGACAAGAGACTGAGAACAGAGGGGGTGAACAACTTCACTGATTTCAGACTCAGACTTTCTAGAAGTGAAGTCCTTTATGTAGCAAACTGTAAGCGAGGATGTGTCCCCAAAAATTAACAGTGAGATCTCATGGTGAAATGGCAGATCAATTGAGGTTTAGCTAACTGTTTGGTTACAGCTAGCTTAAAAAAAAAAGTAACCCGGAGACTCTCTAACACCAGACGGGTGGGTGACAATGAGCAGCCCAGGTGAAAACAGCGGCATGAAAAAATGCTTTAAAAAATATCGAAAACTTAACACTATAATAAATAATAAAAAAAAAATGTTGTTAAATGTTTAATTGTTTTAACCTTCGACCCAACTTTCCGGCTCTCAAGGTGGAAACTTCAGAGCGGAGGAGCACCGTCTTCAAAAAAAAACGTCTTTTGTCTTAACGGAGCAACAATTAACCATTTTTCCCTTATAGCTGCTTCCTTTAGCAAGTTTCATCACGAGTCGTTCATTTTCTAGAAAAACAAACTTTCAGTCTTACCTGAGCAGGTTTCTTTTGGATAAGATCCACGCAGATGAGCTGTGCGGTGCAGGCTGGGAGCGCGTGTTGTGGTCCCCCCGTGCTGCTCTCCCCAACTGTCAGTCCGCGCGCTGCTCCGAGACAAGACGCCCCTCCTCCATCTCTGTCAAACACACAGGCGCGCGCCAACCAACGTTTTTTTTTTCCCGGTTTTATCACCGTAGCGTCACGTAAAAGACGTAAAAATGCCACGTAAAAATGCATAACGTGGACTTTTAAGCGTCTGAGACCAGAGAAAAGACACGTTTCAACAGGCAGGTTTTTAAATTGTACTGTTTTTATTGCATGAATTGTAAATAGCTGCAGAGAAACAACGTTTCAGATGAGTACAGTTGGGTTTTTGAAAGCCTTCCTGCAGTGACGAGAAATGGTCAGTGGACATTCAAAGATGGCACGGCTAACTTTAGTTCACCTTTTTTTTTCTCCTTAGTCAGTCTACCACAAGACCAGCGCTTATATACTGCATTTAAACCGCAACTTGTAGCTCTGAGGAACGGGAGGTGGTGGAGGTGGAGGTGGTGGGAGAAAGAAACCATACTTTCAACTTTGCAACACCCAAGTAATCGCAAGGACTTCTATCAAATGTGCTTCACCTTCTCAACATAGGAGATTCAAGTTGCTCAGCAGCGAGCGTGACATCCTGTAGCTGCAGTACAGTAACGATACATGATGTAAGGTGGCTGTTATTGCTGGCTCCTTGTTTGTTTTTACTGTGGGGGTGATTTCTTTGTTGTTGTTTTTTTTTGTCACATTAGGAGAGAGACAATAAGAGGTTTGTGGTGTGCTTTGGTGTGTTACTCCCTCCAGCAAAGCACTCAGCTCAACAGGTTTTTATCTAGGTGCAGCTGCTCATTCAGTGGAAGTATCAGGATATTATCAGTCAAATCAACAACAAAAATAACGCAGAGATAAACCAAAATAAAACACTAAGAGAAAAAAAAATGCAGTATACAAGCTCAAATTCTGTGGGTTCAGACTTGGAGCGATGACTCCATCTACAGGTAAGTTGTTGTACTGCAATGACAATGGTCGGGGGAGGATTGACATATTTGAAGTGTGTGGTGCTGTGATAGTTTATCATATAAAATAAAAAATCAGCTCCCTTTTAGAGTAAGTAGACCAGCCACATATTAAAACGAAATTCTCACCGAGAACTTGTAAAACGGTCTCTCAAACCTTCCAAAGTAACTTGGTCACTCAACTGTCACTGAATGAAAGAAAAACAAAAAAAAAGGAAAATAAATCCCCAATGAAATAATAAAAGGTGGCATTTTACTGTACCTGAATATACCTGTTCCCACCCCACCTCCCCGCAACGGATCCTATTTCAAATATAGGACTCAAAGATATGGGCTCTAATGTTAATAATACATATATCCATACTATGTTCATATAATTAATAAAAAATAAATACATTTAACAAATACAAATGATTTCGCAGTGGGTAAATTACCAAAGAAACAGATTATCACCCACAGTTGTATTGTTAACACATCTTTTTTTCTTCTTTTTTTTTTTTCAAGTGTCGGATTTCAGAATAAAACCATTATCACCCCTTATTAATTTAAACCTGTAGTCTTAAAGCCTCTACACTGGTGTGGCTGTGCTATCTGAGCCGGGTGAGAGGACAGGCTCCACCCAGTCGTCTATAGGGCTGTATTGTGAGCAGTGGCTCACTAAAGGCTAAATGTTAACACTGTAGCAAACTCACAGAGAGCAACCAGGAGTAAAAGTAGATGCTGATGATTTATGTTGTTGGCAATGGGACCCGAACCAGCTCTCGGCTTTGGCCAGAAAGCTGCGGGCACAAGATGTGCACGTTTACATGTCTTCAATCGGTATATCTTGTAAAAAGGTAATATGAAACATTTCTTCTTAATTGTATTTTTTTTTTTTTTTTTTACCTTTTTCTGCTTATGCATTTTTTTGTACAAATCTTTGTATAACCTGTTTTTAGACATAACAAAACAGATTAAACCAACAGAAAAATCAACCAACAAAAAAAAATTCTCATGCATAAGTTATGTCCCACTCTTACTGATTGCATTTGTAAGTTACCATCTTAAAAATCTGTGCACATTTTTCTTAAGTTCAACAATACATTTTTCTTTTTGTACATTTTAAGCCATTTGCCTTTTTCTCCTTTTTTTTGTTTTTTTGGATAAAATTTTTGATCCTATTTTCCAGCCAGCAGTTCCAGGTATTGCTCCAGAGTTGATTCCAGACACCCGACCTGTCTATTCCTGTACAGCAGGAGGCGCAAGAGGCATGTTGTGTAGGTGCTGGCTGTGAGGAGAACAAACCACTCCTGTAAAAGAAGCTGTTGGGAAGCAAATGAGCATTTTATCCTTTGTGATTTCAGTTTAGGTCCAAGAAATTAAACCCCATTTCCTATGACAATTCTTTTTTTGTTCTTTTTTTTTTCCTGCTAGAAATCGGTGCTCGTCACCCCGAAAAGCTCGACAGAGACAGATACTGTAGATGTTTTAATACTTCTAACAACCTCCCGAGGCTGGAGTCTGGCAGCAGAAGTGGGACAGGACAGTCAGTCAGTTGCAGACAAGGACGGGGGGTTGGGGTCCGAGGGGTGGGGGAAAGCGAGGTCACCCCTATCTGCAGAGGTCTTCCTGTGTAGAGTCTCGCACATTTTTCCTCTTCTTGCTGTTGCCCTGGTGGTGTGGCTTGTTGCTCGGATGACTTTTGGTGCTGGAGGAGGAGCTCTGCTGCCCGTGGTGGCCACTCTTCTGGTGAGAACGGGACATCCTGGCCTGGAAAAAGAACACGCAGAAAAAAAAAAATCTGTCTGGTATCTCAAAGCTTTTACTTTGGAATTCAATACAGTATACTACAGGCTGATTATAGTGGAGAAATAGGATTAAATTGGCATCTTTTATAGGTCATTATCAAGCATACGTCATAAGAAAATAACACGAAAAATGTTATAGCTGTGAGAAAGGAACTCCCTTAATCTCTTTCAACATTCCAGTTTTTCTTTCTGTTTCTTTATTAATGCTGCGGTGCATTATGTGTTCTAAGTGTATGTTTGATGTAAAGCTTAGCGTACCTTTCCCCCCTTGTTGCTTCCAGATGGAGTGCTGGTAGTGTGGCTCTGTGTTCTGTGATTATTGACGACGGCAGACTTTTCTCTGTGGGCGCTGGGGCCCCGGCCAGGCTGCTGCTTGGCTGTCTTACACGGCGTGCCGTCAGAGTCCTGTGGAAAACCAACAAAAATAAACGACTAAATAGTCATTCCAAAACAAGAAGATTTACTCATGTAGCTTCAAGTGATACACATAAAACAACAATTTAAGGTTTCTGTGACTGACCGCATCGCTGCAGCTGGAGGTTGAGGACGTGCAAGAAGGCGACAGTGGAGAAGAGGAGGGAGAGGAGCGCAGTGAAGGAGACGGAGACGAAGAGTTGGAGGAGGTTTTGCTGTTTTGGACCGACGGTACAACTACGACAACATCTTCATCGTCGTCGTCCGGAACGTTGTTGTTGCACTCATCGAGCTGCTGGGACTCAAACAGCGTGACGTCATTTCCTACAGAAACAAGGAGAGTTTCAATAAAACTGTGAATATTGTATGTATTGAGAAAAAAAAAATAAGTAAATGCTAATAAAATGCTTTGAACGTACTGTTGAGTGGCACATCATTCTGAGACGGGCTCCCCCAATTCTTTCGGATCCATTCCCTGTATTCATCCACTTCCTGCGTTACTCGGATTATTCGGCCAAGTATGCTGTGATGGGATACAGAAGAAGGTATACTTGTTACATTGGTTACAGCAGTCCGAGAGTAAATTAAATAAAGAAAATAAAACTGTAACAAGAGCGACTGAAATACTCCAATTTTAGAGTTGACATTGTAAACAACCCTGACAGCACATGCCTGATTATTGCAATAATAAACTGACAGTGTTCGATCATCACAGTTTCTTCAGTTAGCGACTCACCTCTCCGTCTCGTTATTGGGATAGTACTTGGCGATGGGTGACACGGCGTGGCTGAGCACCACGTAGGCGTAGTCGAATGCCTGCTTCACCTGCATGGCACCGTATGAACTCCGACCGACATCGTTGTCTGTTGGACAAAAGACCGATGGACAACTCGTATTAAAGATGACAGCCTGACCAAACATGCCAGTCCAATATCTGGGAAGGGAATTGAAATGTTGACCTTTTGAGGACAAACACACCTTCTAACCCTTTATCTTTTGTTTACTGGTCCTACCTGGCTGCAGTGGGTCCTCAATGTAGAGCATGGAGGGCCTGTAGCCATCCATCATGTTCTTCTGGACCTCATCTTTGGCAACGTAGCAACCACCATCTTTTATCCTGATACCTGTTTTCAGGTAGTTGAAGTGGCGACCGTAGAGCTCGAAGAATTCGATGAGCAGAACGCCGATGTTGATGTTGGGACTGCACACGTCGTCCCTGTAGTGAAGCTGGAAAATAATTACAAGGGGATGTCAGGATTGATCCAAATGGTTAAGTGAGTGGGAATTCACCCACTGAGATTAACAAATCGCTGATGGACTTGTAAGCTATGTTCAGACTGCAGGCTAAAACATATTTGTTTCTGAAATCAGGACTGTTATTTGTAAGTGGTCAGATCAGATGTGTGCTTATACACAACACCAACAGTTGTGCATGTGTTGCTGTTGTAACAACGTAGGCATCTGTCGCAACATATGCTGCTGATGCGGCTTGAGAAAGAGAAGCTTTGGAAATTTAAAGACACTTTGAAATAAGATTTGGGTGTCCAGAGAATCCAGACAGAGACGCATCTTTAGAAATCTGAATCTGAAAATCTGAATCTTGAAATCGAATTTCAAACCAGTTGCAATTTGTAGTTAAGATCTGTTTTGAAAAAAGTTCCATTTCATTTCTTTGCTGAACAGAATTTCTTTAATCAATCTGGATATGAAGAAAAACAGATTTGGGTCTGATTATAGCCTATTTTTACACTGCATATATTGCTGTCTCTGACTGTTAATGTTCAGAATGATGGATATTTTATAATACCATTCAGAATTAGAAAAAAATTCTGGGCCTGGTGTTCATTATAGCCAAGTCAATGAGAACAAAGGATGACACCAAGAAATACGATTAGTTGATATAAACATTCAGAGCTCTTATTAATGACCAAGTCAATCTGACCTGCAGGAAGCTGACAGCCATGAGAAAGAGACTGTAGGAGCCGATTCCACCGGTGAAAACTTCATTGAGGTCCCTCTGCAGTAGGAACTGCTTCAGAACCAGAACCAGGTAAGGCAGCACAGGGTATTTCTACAGGACAGAGGACAGACACAGTGAGGACATAGTGAGGTACAGATTCTGATGTCTACAGCGCCCTCCAGAGGAGGAGTTTAAAGTCTAGGTCTGGAGTTTTTTAAGCCTGTCCTGCTAATGGCTTAAATTCTTCCTGTTTTTACTTTTCTTAGCAGTGCCAGTTCACAACACATTGAGTTTCCATTAAGCAGTGCTTTCAAAAGCTTTTGATACTTCTAAGAAACTCTTACAATCTAAAAAAAAACACCTATATCAATTTGTTTTTGAATATTGTAAGTTGGATGCTATTCAGATTTCTACATTCATGGCATCTTTACAACCTGAGAGACATGAGAGGAATTTGTAGGAAACCTAAAAGCAGTTTTTGAGGCAATGCTACCATCTGTAGAGACCACAGGCAGAGCTTGTAAAAATGTTTCCAGCACTGTGCTTCAGACTAGGTAGAGAGTAGGTCATGTAAGCTGCAGAAACGCTCCAACAATATGTACACTTCAAATAGCAACAACAGTGGCAGCAGGTGTTAATCAATAAGGTTTCTTAATTCCAAGGATGCATGAAAAAACACAATACAGGAAATACGTTTTATTAACATTTCATAGAAGTGTTTCATACCTCTTTGAACTCCTTGATGAGCCAGGCAGCTTTAACGCCGCTCTTCACATTGAAGCTGATATCCACTTTGACCTCAGTGAAGGAGTCAGTCAGTTTGATGATGGGAACCTGGGAACGTACATGATACAGGTGTTCATACTGGACAGGATGCAATCAAACAATCAAATGCTCGGCTCAAGCATCTCCTGACATTGTGATGTAGGACAACTGTAAATAAACAAATCTATTGTAAGCCAGAAAACATAACACACACGCACAGTCATACACAAACCCTCCTATACAGGTCGAATCCGTAACTGAATTCTTTGAGCACTGATTTAAAGGGCTCATCAGCTCTTTAAAATGCCAAACTAAAGTTAAACTTGGATTTTTATTCAAATCCTTTAAGTCCTGGAAGAAAATAAATTCAGAGTGAAAGAAAAATCTAATCTATGCATAGATTTAAATCAAACAAATCACAAACAGAAAGTTGGCAGTGATTTAGCTACTCAAATCTTGCCAAAATCACTTTTTTGGCATTAACCTTGATGCAGCGTAATTATCTGTGAACGTGCCTGAAAACAAGACATGCAGAGAAACCAGTATCTGTCACAACTGCTTCCACTGACGTGTTTTACAGCCCATAAAACTGACAGCTAACATCAAAGACCTGAGTATGACAGTCAACACAATGATTAGTGACAGAGGTTGTTGACGGTTATCAATCATTAAATTTGCCACAAGAGAGTTTTATTGACGGACTATCACAAATTAAATCCCAGCCAAAAAAAAAGACTCTTTGAAAGAGTACTCCTCTGATTTGGCACTGCACTTGCATTGCAAAAAAAAGAAAGTTACTGTAATTTTATGCACCTGTGCCCCCACATAACCCACAATGCCGATCACCTGCCAACAGTTTGGTCAGGTGCAAGATGCTGGTTGCAGCTGTAGACGTAGCCTCTAACCACTAGCCTCAAGTGGGGGCTATTGCAGCCTTTTAAACCAAGAAAAGACCACATCTAACCATATCCAAATCTAAGATGACATATAGTCTCAAAAACCTGTACAATCATCTAGATCTAGAAATGGATCTAGGATGTCTAGAATCTTGCAACACTGTGCACACTTGCGAGTGAGTACCATCTCACCGTGGCTTTGTCCAAAACCTTGATGGAGTTCTCATCTGCAACATTCCTCTTCCTGAGAGCCTCTTCCAGCGTCCAGAGTGGGAGAGTCTCCCACTTCCCAAAAACGACCAGGTCGATATCACTGGTTTGGAAAGAGAAATGATAGAAAGCACTTGTTGAGACAGATCGTATAAACATAGGAGCAGCTCATGCAACAGCACACGGGGGAAACACAAACAAATAGAAGCACAAATTACACGCAGTCCTGAATGGCTGACCTTTAACAAATACGCTTTTCTGCTGTAAATACATAAACAATCAGTGTACAGAACAGTCTGTGAATAACTGTACACAACTTTGACATTCCTGTGAGTCTGCTAACTGTATGGCTCCTCTCTACTTGTGCTACAACTGCATCAAGTTGTGACATTTACCTGTGACGCAAGACAACCTTAACTGATGCCTGATTACAACATCCTGTCAGGCAAACAAAGACATTACCCAAATTATGCTACTACTTATAATTATATTTGCCTCTTGTAGTCTGTTTCTCTTTTTTTAAAATGTAGTTTTCCTACATGAGTTGATACCGATAACTTCTTCCTCCTGTTCATCTAAAACAGTCATTTTTAAATATGCTCCACATGAAAACTTGCTGCAGACAGGTGGCTCTGCTTCTATCTCATGGATGAGTAATTTGCAACTTCAGTCACAGCTTAAAGAAGCCAGCCCATGTGTACTACGTAAGCAGCGCCATGTGTTCACTTCACACATTGTTACACGCAAGCCTCCACTACAAGATACGCACACAACAAACACCGCGCAAATAGTCTGTAGCTTGTTATTTAAATACAAGCATACATACGCGTTTGTTTTTAGAATAAGAGAAGGCACATCACCAACAGACATGCATGCCCCAAAACAGCTTAGTCCCGTTAAAGTGCTCAGTATAGTGTCAAAGGTCCACTAATCCAGGTGACTTGTCTGTGTGTCAAGAGTGTGTGTGTGTGTGTGTGTAGGCGGTTGTGTGTTTTTCTGTGGGTGGCTGAGCCAGTCATAGGCCTTGCTTAAGTTTTTTTTTTAAAAAAGGTGCAGGATCAGCTGTGCTTAAAATGACTAAACCACTTGATCCAAAGCAATTAATAGCTTGTCTGGCTACACAGAGCTAGACATTTTGGAAAGGGCCAGTTCGAAGTTGAGCTGAAAGACACGAAACAGCAAGGATTTGTAGAATTCAGGCTGGTTAAGAAAAACAAATTACTCACCTTGTTGGCAAATAAAGACCAGTGCTGAAACTCCCAAACACTTGGACCTGCAGAGATGGAATGCAGAGTTACACACCCACTATAAACATTGTTTGTTATCTTTTATTTTATTGTGACTGAATACAAATTACATTAATTCATGATCATCCAGTGGAACGGCCAAAAGGTGTTCCAAGAAGCAGTCAATACAGTGTTCTGATTTTCCCACGCTCAATTTCACTACACCACCCTGTTCTCAGAGCTGCATAGATGTCATTATTCTAAAGCTTAGCGTCCTTTACTAACAAGCCCAAACAAACTCCACAGGCGTGGTCCAAGAACTACCCATCAGAGCCTAAAGGAAAGTGAATGTAGCTTCAATATTTTGAAACCACTTCAGTTGCACTGCAAGAGAGCGATTAAAGACCAGGTGGCCTCAATGAAACAAGCAAATATCCTCTGTTTAATGTAGCATTAATGAGGAAATGGGCTTTTGTGGAAATCAAAACTAGCAGGGTTTACATGCCAAACACTGTTCTTTTAACCTGCAGACTATTTAGGCGGCCAAAAGATCTTCAAGCTCCGGCGCACAAATTGGCGTCTGAACAAAAATAGAAATAAGCCTTGACCCTATCTTTTATTCCTTTAAACCAGCTTCCTACATCCCACTACAACCAGTAGCATCCACACTGCTTTACAGCCCAGTCACATGTCCAGGGCTAAGCTGATTGTAGAGCCATGTTAGTGAACGAGTGCACAACCTGTCTGCGAATGGTGATGTAACAACAGGCGACCACAAAGGTTGTATCTCATCTTGACACGCTTTTACTTGTGGCATGATTGCCAAGTGTTTCAGACATAGTTCGAATCCCAAACTGAACTGCGCTTTCACGGAGATCTTTTGGTTAAACTTGCCTAAAGAAGCTTCCATATATACCTGGCTACAGGAAACATTCATGCGTCCAGTCCAGTCACACTGAGTAAATGACCAGGTGGTCCTTGTTTAGACCACAGAAGCAAAGGAATAAAACTGGGCAGGATTGGGTTTTGTGCTTCTTAATTCAGGGACTGCTAAGCTCTGGTGCACACTTTGAAGCACCCTGCTCTATCAGCATGATCTTCAGTATGTCAGTGGGTACAAGACTGCCCGAGGCGGCGCTGATACCATGACCCAAACACAGTACGATGCAGCAGGGAGATAACAGGAAACAAGATACCAAGGCTGAAGCTTATAGAAATGAGCTGTCTTGTATACAAACTGTAGAATTGATTGTTGTATCATACAGAGACTACTGTGACCCAGGAGGCATTTTAACAGTACTCAAACTGTGCAACAACCACTGTGTTTCATGTTTATAAGTGACCAACTTCTTCACTGGTCTACAAATCCATCTGTTTCTGCCAAAATAATATAATCTCTAGAAAAAATCTGAAACATCAGGTCTGTAAAACCACCAAAGAGAAGTGAATGAAGGGGGTTGGGGTGATGTTTACCTCAGCACTGGGCCACAGGTCGTGGATGACTCCCTTGATTCTGTCCACCACCTCCAGTCTCATCTTCTCCTCCTCAGGCCGCGGGGAGATGTAATCATAGAAGTCATTGACCTCCTCGTGTAACCTGCATAGCACACAGAACACAAGTAATGTTAAAAGACTGAAAAAAATGTTTTTTTGTCCTAATTGAGTCAATTAAATATCCAGACTAGTGAAATGTGTTAACCGACAATCAGAGATGAGCGCAAATACAAAAAGAAATATCTTGTTACAATTCACACATAATTATTCAAATATAAATACAAAATACAAGAGAAAATGTTTGTTTTTTTAAATGATGATGAACCAATAGTCATTATTAAGGCAACTGACTGTCAATTAAAGAAACTGCTTAAGATCCAGACCATCATTATTGTCATTATTTGGAGCATTTACAGCACAGACATTTTAGTGAGCTTCACTTAACCATGCTGCAAATGGATGCTAAGCATATGGGCAAAACATACACACTGCAGGTACTATCTAATTACACTCTCGCAGGTTGATTGAGTAACAACAGGTCAAACATTACAGGTTAGTGTAACTGATACTATTCTGTCGATAGCGTAAGTTAGTTTCAACAAATTCAAAACTAGTTTTAGCCGTATTTAACCACGAGTCAGAGGGAAATGAACACACCCAGGGTTTGTCATTGGCTTGGTAAAAATTGTGCTCTCCCAGCTAGCAGAGCAAAAAAGTACATCATGCAATGCCAAGAGTGGAAACAGTCACCGCCACAGATCCAGATGTCAGACAGAGTCACACTGACAGGACAGAGCTAACAGCACACAAGACTCCAGTTACTGCAAGTAATCGGAGGTGTTCACACCTCACAGTGGCAAATCTGTGTCAAACTTTTCTCCTCATCTCTTTGTATGCCCAATAATCAAAGCACTGAAGTCACTTTAATTGTGTTTGGTAATGGGGGGTGTAAAATCCAAGGTCAGTGATAAAAGTCTTGTGAAGGAAAGATTTTCCTGTGGCTCCGGAGATCACAGGAAAATTGATGCGGCAAATTATACATTTTAGCTGTACTTTCCCCCTCTGCAGTGAGGAAGAGGTGTCATTGAGCCAGGCAGCTGAACATAACCCAATAGTTGAATACTATATGTAAAAGGGTGACCCAAAGATATGAATTCGTGTAAAACCAGAATGAGAAGCAAGTTGCTGCAAAAAAAAAAAAAAGAGTTCCTCAAACAGACGTCTCTAAAAAAGAGCAGGAGTTCATGAATACTTTCATTATCAGCCCTCCTGTGGAGGTACAGGTAGATCCATGCCCAGGAGCCAAATCATTGGCTTTGACTGAATGTTCTGTTCTAATGGTAGAAATGTTTAAGTCGTCTAGCAGGTGTGTAACGCAGCACTTGAGCAATCACATGCATCGTATTTCATATACATCAAGAACAGAATTAATCCTCCACACCCGCTTTGCAAGACCTGCAAAACTTAGAGCCTGTTATTGCAGCAGGAGTTTTATCTTCCCAGGGAGAGGCAACAGAGTTTTAACATTATCCCAGACCAACTTTTTCCTTTCTGGTAAAACTGTACGGCTGAGAAAAACAAAAACAGGATCCCCTACTGTGACCCAGTGTTATGTTAGTAGGAAAAAAAAAAAAACAACTTGTATGGGCTGGCTGAGCGAGGGTACCGCATTTGTCCTTGGAACAGGTCGCTCTGCCCACATGCGCCGACCTTTTCACTGACCAGTTTTGTCTACATACACAGACGCGGGGGCAATTCTCTGTGGGCGAACAAATAAGAACACAAACACGCAGACACACACAACAAGCATTTACACATGCACGTGTCTGACAAGGGTGTTTTTCTTATTTAGTTTCAGTTGCAATAAGTTTTGTCACCATTCGGCTTTCAGTTTTAGTTCGATCCTGATTCCAAGCCAACAGAACGCACCACTCAGGTATGACAAGGGACGGTGAAGGTGACGCACTCACCTAGCAGTGGTTGGTTGGCCAGAGAGAGTAGGTAGTTCACACGCAGCATAACAGTTTTGTGTGCCCTGGTCTCTGCTAGCGTTGTGAGTAAACAGTTGGGGTTACTGCTAACGGTCATGGCCGAACAAAGAAAGAAAAGGCTGATAACAGAGGACGATGAAACTTTTTTGAAAAATTGTGCAAATCGCTTTTCATGTGGTGATGTTATGGAGTTATGGTAAAGCTGCCAAATGACAGACGTCACATAATACCTCTGGGAAGCAGTGAGGTCCGAAAAAAAAAAAAAAACATCAACAATTGCCGCTTCCGGAGACTTCAAGATTTTATCTGCCCTGAGAACTCACATGTTTTTGTTCCTGCAGTTTACATCCCCTCCGATGCAAACATAGAGAAAGCGAAGTAAAATCTGATTTCTTGTCTTAAATAAGACAACAAAACAAAGCCCACAGATACCTCTGAAAGATGGAAAAGAAAAACAGTAGCAGCTACTAACACTGACTGACAGTAGTTTGGATTATGCCCCAAAGAGCACTGTGTGTGTCTGCTGTCTGGGTTTTATGTAACAAGTACCCTTAACCTGACACAGTCAAAATTCTCACTGGGTTTCACCTTTTAGTGCTTCTTAGGTCTCAGAGACTCAGTTTAGCAGAAGCTCTGGATACAAACGCAGTGCCGAAAGGTTGCTGACCTGCTAATCATGGAGGGAATTCAGTTGGAGATGAACTTTCTTCTCCCCAAGCCAAAAGCTATCATGGTGACCTTGGAAAAAAAAATTCTAACCCCTAGAGTTTTGGCAGCTGAATGCTTGAGAGAGGCTGCGATCAGAGCAACAAAAACTCTGTATTAAAAACAGGACACAAGGAGGCGTGCACATGCTGCCACACATGAACAGGAAATACAAGGGCAGGGCAGCTAGTCGCTGTGCTGCAGTTTATACTTCAGTCAATGTATCAATCATTTCTACTAAAGCTGGAACAAATTATTAGTTTTCACTATCGATTCATACGCAGTCATCTTAACTAAAGCCGCAGGCGACGTCTCTAAAATGAGAGCCCGTTCGATATACTGGTTGGCTGATATCATAAGCCAAGTAAGTAAAATAATAAGCCAAATATAATGCAAATTAAATTATATGACTTTATTTCAGTGATCGACCAGACATAAAGTCACAGGAAGCCGAGTTTCTATTTGTTGTATCTGTGTTTATGGCACAAAATGAGCGATTATCCCAGAATTACATGGGACATCCACCTTGTTGATCTGATAAACAAAATTAGATTACTTTTGGATGATACATGTGGCCGAATATCAAATGTTGCAGTTCACACAATTACTTGTTATTATTTTTTTTATAAAAGGAAGAGGAGACAAAAAAAGTTTCTGTTTACATTCACAGCCCCTCCTCCAACATGGCAACTGAATTTTAATGACTAATCTATTTTCCCTGTGCACATTGCAGAGACTCCATCCTCCATCTCTGAAAGATTAAGTTTCATTTCAGGGTAACGGAAACTCAGCAGCTACAGTCTGCATTACAGATACCACTTCGGTTTTGATTTTGTGGTCAAGGGAACACCCCTCTGTGTGCCCAACACCTCAGCTCAAAGCTTAACACCAATTTAAGTTAGCGTAATGTGTGAACTGAAAGATTTTATAGTTTGGGGTTAATGAATGATGGCTTTCAAACTTACATAAACATCGAGCTAAAAGAGGACATTTGTCTGTGGAGATCATCTGTCACATTCTGTTTCTGCTTTCATCATAAAGCAATATAATAAACTAAAAACACTTTCTTTTTGCATAACTGGCATCCTCCACAACAGCAACACTAGGTTTCATTTCACAGCAAACAGGCCACTACTGCTCCCTTGTCATCACATGGGGTGGGAGCGACCACAGAAATCCCATCTAATGCCCCACCTTCTTGGATCAAGTTTCATTTCAGTGCTGTGCCTGCCCAGGGAGCAAATGGGTCTTTGGCACTGCTTATCGGATAATCCCACTTGCATATATCATAGTAATGTTATGTAATCTTGTGGAAGAGGTTTCCACAAAGCTGTGTCTCCTAGAGGAGATAGAAAATGCTCCCTCGCCTCCTAAACCATTTCTTTCATTCCCTTTTTCTTCCTGGCATGATTATTCTCAGGTCACTGATGGTTGCCTATGACGTTAGTTAAGGGCTTGTCTCATTTTTGAGCTCATTACAAAATGCCCTGAATGTGTGACTAACATATGAATGACGGTTCTAGGCTGCTATGGAGAACATAAACACCCTGCTTACACTGAGTCAGAGACGTACTGAGTGTCACTGATCTGCAGACTTAGGGATTTGTGCTTCTTTGTTTAGGTGTTGTCGTAATCACAACTGATGCAGTTTAGGGCTCCAACAAATTACTACTTTCATAATTGATAAACAGTTAGGTCTACATATGAGAAAACAATGCGAAATACAAATCACAATTGTCTACAGCCCCCAAAAAAAAGTTGCATGAAAAATTATTCCGACAATTTATCCGTTATCAGAGTAGTTGCAGGGCTCCAGGGTGCGACTGTTTCGGGCACACATGCGCCCAAAAATCTGCCAATTGTGACTAAACTATTAAACTAAACTACGCACCTGATAATCACAGAGACAATCTAAAAAAAGACAGTTGATTTTTAATAAATATTCGCCTACAGACATATTTTCTACAGATTATTTTGTCAGCCTATACGTCTTGTACATGTGATCTGCATGTTTGTGCATATGTGAGACCACCGAGTACTGCTCCCCTCCCACATTACATAAACAACAAGATAAACTCACAACCCTAAACCCTAAACTTTTGAACTGGTCTACTGAGGATACTTTTCCTTAACGCAGGTTTCTGCAGTGCCCAGCCTAGACCCAACATCATCAGTGGAGGTTACCAGTCCACCTGGACCTAAGGTGCCTAATCCGGTAATATCTTGCCACATCGGCCAGTGAGAGGACAGAAACAGGAAGTGAGACAGCACCCAGGGGAGAGGCAACTGTTGGCCAGATCATCATAGTTAAAAATGGACATTTAGGATTTAGCAATTTCATATACAACCAGTTATAAATCAGGCACACCAGAGCAACCGGTGAAAAAAGTTGTTTGTTTTTTTTTTCTACCAACTGACTCGTAATACAAAATCAATTCTTATGGAGATGATTTTTAATTGAGCAAAGCTGTCACTGCACTGCCACCAGTGCTACATGAAGGTGTCATGGACCATTAAACACCAGTGGACATTTTTTATGCTAAGCTCGTGATTTGGTGCAATTTAAAATATTGTTTATCTCTCATTTTTATAACTTGCAGAAACAGTGCTATTCTTCCACCTCTTTGAGCACAGCACATAACCCGGGTGTATGTATTTAAGTCATCATGTTTTTGTATCATGAAATGCTGTTTCATGATGAGCCACAGTGGGATCCTCAAACATCCCTACAGAGCCTCGACATGAAAAGCACCTCAACACCATGTCAGAGAAGCAGAACTCGGCCTTGGCACAGCTGAAAGGGAGAGGAATCAGAAGGTAAGTTGAAGAGAAAATATGACAGCAAAGGTAAAAAGAGGGGGGGGGGGAGTACGGGAATTAATGTATGAGGAATAAGGTGTAAGAGAAAAATGGGGAGAGTGAAAGAGAGAGGGAGAGGATTGGGTGTGGTGCTGAGATGCCTTCATGTGAACAAGAGCCATCTGTTAAGTTGGGTAGGATGAAGGAAAAAAGAGGTTATTGTTGCATCACACTGAGCACTACTCACTGACTGCTCAGATATTTTTATTATTATTATTATTATAGTAGAAAGGTGTCTCTGTAGAATAGCTAAAGGATTTCTTACTAAGACGGGTATTAAGATATAACATTCTTATGTCAAGGAACACCTGCCTGACAGAGGTGATTGATGACCAGGCTCAATGCAATGAAGTGTCCCAGTGTTCTGCATCAGATCAGGCTAACAGCTTTGACCACCACATTGTCCCTGAAAGAATCCCAACATCATGACCCCATTTTCGCACGGGCTTGAAATTTTGGGCCATCCTTTGCAACAAAAGAGGGCAGTGTGTGTTATGCGACACTGCTCTGTCTAGGATGACGGGCTGGCCAGAAGGCAAACAAGTCAAATCACACACACACACACACACAAAACACACAGCTCTTCAGAATGAGGACAACCACAAACAGAGGCGGAGGTGTCGGTGTCTCGCAGATGGCGGATTCATTAATGTTTCATCAATGAACTGATCCGGGGTGCTAAGTGTTGGCCGCTGGGACAAAAGCGGCTCCAGTTACACAGAAGTCCAAACACTGCCGACTGCTAGTGACGGTCATGCCCGAGTGATGCAGCAGCGAACTGCGGTCAAAACAGGAACAGCTGAGACTAAAAATATGGTCGTGCCAGGATACACACATCGTGTTGGTATTGGCATACTGTGTAGTGGTCCCAGAATACCACACCACAGTGTCGACATCTGATAACTTCTCAATCACAATCATTTTTCATACTTCTATGTTTATTGTCTAAGCTTTCTCAGAGTAACTTCTTATTATTAACTGATCTGCAACATGTGTAGGTAGTAGGGCATTCACTTCTTGTTCTAAAAAGTACAATTTGTACTTTATGCGTTGTACCACATAACTTTCTACAAAGTCTGTGCTGCTGTAGACTGACGGCCAGTAGGACAATGTGGCTTCTGTGTCCAGCATGTTCGAGCCTTTAGCTTGACTTTGTGGTTTTGCTTTATGTATGTTCTGCTGCAAGAGCGAGGTAAAGTTGCGACTTAGCAACAACCTGTCTGAGCCAAAAATGACATCTCTTTAAAGTTAGCATCAATACGAAATAGGAAGAATAACCTTAAACAAATATCATAAAAATTATGGTACTTTTCCCTTAAAAATAAAATGTTCCATATTTTTAGGAAGTGTGGTATTTCCAGTGTCTCTCCCTTTTACTGGGGTAGCACTCCAAATATAAAGCTGTGACATTTTGGTACTAAACCACAAACACTGATAAGGTGATCATATGGCAAAACTTAAATACACATTGGCCACGACAAAAGGAAACGGTCTAAGCCCCGATGCTTTGTACACGTGCTGAGAAGGTCACAGTCTGAACACACGCTCTAAAAAAAAAAAAGTGTGCTGTGTGTCGCTTGCTGACTGCATCAGTCTGGAGCATGGGAAGGCTTTCCATTGGACAGGAAGAGGGAAAAAAAGAAAAACACATTCCTCACTACACATGGGAAGGCTGAGTTATGGAGGGCCGCCCACACGTGCTGTTCAGAGTGGGCCCGTTTCACCTAGCGTCCAAATGACCAGCACGCAGGCCTCTCTCTCTCTCTATCTCTCTCTCTCTCTGCTGGCTTACATGCTTTGGCTGCCAGCCAGCGAGCAGAGAAAGAGAGGAGAGCGTGGCATAGATGTCAAAGCCAGTAGACACTGGAAGA
The DNA here is from genome assembly GCA_963678695.2 of Diplodus puntazzo. Classification (NCBI taxonomy): domain Eukaryota; kingdom Metazoa; phylum Chordata; class Actinopteri; order Spariformes; family Sparidae; genus Diplodus; species Diplodus puntazzo. The sequence goes on along the minus strand of OZ023155.1, from coordinate 4,806,459 downwards.
GCCACAAGTTCTAATAATGGAGCTCTAGTCGCAGTGGTGCTATCTGGGTGCTAGTGCTGGGAGTCATAAATCTTCAAAAGACAGTGGCAATAAAGGGCAGTAAAACCATAAGCCAGGGCTGCTCATCAGTGAGCGATTAACCACACACTTCATTAGCCTGCAAGTGATGTTCTGCTTCACCACTCGAAACTAGCTGCCAACACCAGGCTGCTCTAAAATTAATAAAGTGCAGGCTGCTCTGTCATTACTGCCATTCTGGGTCAATGACAGTGTCAGAAGAACAGAAGAGAAGCTAATGCCTTAGCATCCACAGGCAGGCTAGCAAAACAATAATCGCGGGACAGTGAGGGAGTAAAGGAATATCTAACACAGGAACAATAGTCGAGGTGTCCTTGTGTACAACAGAACCACTCAAAATATAAAAGATTATGAATTATCCCTTAAGACAGAGGGCCTCAGATTAATGGCACCCCATCTTCTCAGGGATAGAACAGGGAAAATATGTTTAGGACAAATCTGTCTTGAAGTCGGCATTCGGAGAGCTAATTAGCGGTGAACTAGCAACAGGTGAGCAGCAAACTTTGACAGCAAATCCTCCGCCATCATCTCGTCAGTCAACTCCTTAATCTCGTCACGTTATTAATGAAATGTGCGAATAAAACTATGTAACTCAGGCAGAAATATTTACAGACAGTGCAACATTTTATTTGTTTACGATAAGTCAACTTTGCTTCAACTTTGCTTCCTGCCTCACTGCGACGCGAAATTTTTAGCAACAGGTGACCAAACAAAACGCAACATTACTTTGAATAAAATTACAGGTTTTTCTGAAATGCTTCTCATTACAACACTGCCTGAAAGTTAAGATGACTGAACCGAGTGACCTGGCAATCGGGACCAACCAAATATGTGCGTGATCCGGGTCTGCTGACAATATACGTCTTTCTTCCCACAACATGCCACTCGCCAGTTAAAGAGAAAAACAACAGACCCATGTGGTAAATAAACCTATCACCCTCATTCTCTCACAATGCCTCTCTCTGTCATAAAATGACTGGAACTTTGCAACATTGCATCTTGCCTACACAGTAAAAACCCACAACACCCGATCAGAACACGTTTCAGCTGGCCAGAAATGGTCCACAGCTCTCCCAGGCTACACTGACTTCCTGTGCCCATATAAAGAATCTAAATAACTGCTCTACACCACCAGAAAATTGGGTCTTAACACTCCCTTAGAACTCGCGATCTGATTGGACGGACTCTGACGGGGCTCGGGTTTCTCTCTCAGAGGGTTGGCTTTGTTTTGTGGAAGTGAGGCCGTGTGGAGCATGTAAACACTGATCCCTCTCCATCATGAGGCGGGCTGCTCACTTGGACTGTCTCCGTTCCAGAAAGACTGGAGGAGCGTAAAACACAAATAAGCACATGCTTCTGACTCTCTGGCCAAACCCCATGACCAAATATAGTGTACAGACTGTCCCATGGAAAAATGCATCTGAACCTACTCCTACTCCCTACTCCGCACCCTTTTTGCTACTTGCACACTTCAAATGCAACAGTGACTCCGAGGTTTACCTTTGTCCACTCCCTATACGACTCAACCTGATTGGACGGTCAAGCCTAAACTTGCGTTACAATCCTGCATCTTAAAGCGTGACACTAAAAAAAAGGAAGGCACAAAATGTCAAACAACAGACCGGGCACTAAATCTGATATAATAATCTACTACAACAATGAGTAAAAGCATCGTGAAATCAACATACATGTCGCAACACTGCAATGTTGCTTAGTGCTTCTTATCTCACACACTGAGGTAGCTAGCCGGCATAAAGAAACCCTGCGACCCCAGCCATCTTGTCATGGGGGCTGGAAGTAGTACTTGGTGGTAAAAGTGCCAATCAGGCATGACAAGCACGTCGTGTGGCCACCCGGTGGGGTTTGCAAATACAACACATTGATGCTCTTGAAGAAAATATTGCGCTGCCACCCATGATGTCAAGGCTTACTGTAGGACCCTCCATTTGTCTGATTGAAGACATTCTATATGTGCCATTACCAGCCATGGAACAGGATGTTATTTCTTTTCTATACATCCCACATCCAGATTCCATCTCATTCGCAACAAAACATGTATTATGTGTGGAGATTTATCCGTGGAATTAACATAACAACGACAGCTCTTATATCCACATGCAATATGTTGGTCTGTATAAGTGTATGTTGAAATACATTCCCCTGTAATGCCATAGGGCACGCTGGCATTGAGAATTAACACAGTCTGGCTGGACAGAGAGCCCTCAGTGGAGCTGAGTGTGATCGAGGCTCTGAGGTTCAGGTTCTGGTATTAGCAGAGCTAATCACTAAAGAATGTCCTTATGCAAACACAGAGCTTCCATATTACTATAAATGAGGATCAGCCAAAGACTGAGCTCCACGCTCTGGCGTTCTGCTTGTCTACACATGTCAAACAGAAGAGGGTGGGGAGGGGGGAATCTGTGCACCTAAAAGGTCTTTAAAACAGAGCCCCACCCGCCAAAATACTTCTCCTCTATCATAATGCCTAAAAAAACACTGGTGATGACAGAAGACCCACCGGTGCACTTCTAAGTCAATAAATGTCTTGCTTTTAACATGTTTAACATTGCTTATACTGTTGCCCAATGTTTAAGGACTCTTATGAGGAACAGCACATGCTCTCTAATGAAGGACATGTCACACTCACTGAAAGTTTATGACTCACTGAACCGCTCACTGAATTAAGTAGTTATTCATGAACTACACGTGAAGCATGACAAAAGTTCACTTTGCCTTTCAGCTGATTATAAAATGGATTATCTCAGATTTCAGGAGTAATACCTGTTGACCTTATGTAGGCGTTGGTGCACGGCAAATACTTTAAAATGTTAAAATAATACCGCATTCATCATCTGAATGACAAACACGCCTCGATGGGTTTTTCAAGGGTGGCTGCAAATATCATATAAATAAAATAGTAGATTTGCCCAAGAACAGCAGCTGTAAAAGGCTGTGTGGTTTTCAATGATAAAAAAAAGTATCAAAACATTCACAAAAACCTTAATAATTACTCATGCAGCATGATTTACATATGCTGCTGCCATCTGTATGCTCAGTGTGCTCCAAATTCACTTCCTCTGTGTTTTCCTGTCACACTCAAACATCAGGCATTGGGCTATATTTTGGCAGAACGGTGTGTTTTGTGGGCAATTTGATTTTTGTTTTTTCTTCCAATAAGCAAACTTGTCACTATACTGACGCGGTACTCCCAACAGAATTCAGGCTGATCACAGCTCCTTTCACAGCTACTACAACTACAAATCGGTATGTTAATGGTGAATGATTTAAAATAATCAATTAGCTAGAGGAATTGCTGCCCCATCAATAATGAATCCTGGTTGGCCAACACTGTTAAAGAACTGCAGACCACTTGTGCATGATCACTTCTGTCACAAGCACTGGCCATACTCTTGTCAGTTTTCGTTATGCCCTGGTTGCATCGTGTCAATCCCTAGGTAACAACGCTAGAAAGCATTTCCCGCTCTCTCACCATTTTTACTCTTAATAGTATCACAACGTACAAAACCAACATAGCTCGGCATTTAAGAGGACTTGAAACCAACGATTGAGACCATAAACCTATAAGGAAAATGTTGACAGAGGTTTAAAACAAGTGTATATAAAGAAAGAAATGTAGTCATTTTCTCATAGGTTTCTTTAGGCTGCAACCAGTGTATTTACCAATAATAAAACCGCCTTCCAACATGCTCCCTCGTTCTTATTGTCTTTATGGATACATCTGTTACATGATTGTTGATGTGTTTTGAAAGAAGGCAGAAGAGGAAGTGATTACAGGTACAACATAACAATGAAACAATTATAAACATGACGCCATGCGCAGCCACAGACTGCAAAGTTTTAAACGTCCAAAGTGCACGCAGCAATTGCAAAAATGCACAGGTGCATTTGCAAGTCTGGAGGCTAACATGAGAAACATGCAGGACTTGTCATTCCACTTTATTTCTTCGCCTTCAAGTCACGACTGTATCCTTGAGTCACTTAAGCTGGGTAATTACAATGCACAAATCCGAGCTTGTACATCGTCAGAAAGACTCCAGATGACTTTCGCTCACAGAACTGTAATCAAAAGCAGTTTGACAACTTTGGCAAAGACATAAACCGTGAATTCCTCTGAAATACTGCCAGCATAATATCTGCGGGCTTCAGGAGCCTGGAGTAGAATCAATGAAGAGGCACACTTGTAAAAGTGTCATCCTTGTTTTGGGTTTCACCTTATTACCTCCTAGGTGCTCTCTGTTGGCTCACTCCATTTATACAACCTGTTGTTGACAGACCACTTCATTTACTCTGGTTTGTAACACACTGATGAACTAAATCTTAGCAGACCGGGAATAAAATTGTCCTTTTTCCTTCAGCAATACCCAAATGAATTACTAGTTACAGTGCAAATGTGCAGTACGTCCTAAATGATTAACCTCCTGGATGTTTAAAGGTTTGTTTTAACTACATTTTGCAAAGTGCCTATAAATATAACCTTGAGTATAAAAGTAATAACTAATCCAGAGTTTGATGCACAGTTTCCTTAAATCCACTATTGTTTTTCAGTGCTAGTACAGTTGTGTGCATCTACAAAATCAATTTAATAGTCTGAATTAAGATGATCTGCACGTCTGATCTTAAACTTGCTGTGTTGACAGTCGTGCTGTGAATTATGCCTGGTCATTAGTGAGTAGACTCACTCGGATGGCTCATTTTGGGAGCCACCTATAACTTATCCAATGGTAGTTTCAGTGGGTGGGGATGAAAAAGGTGGGTGGGGTGAGGCTGACAACCTCAGTCCTCTCTCCCCCCTGCATGTCACTTCAGTGTGCCTGCATTGGAAATGGCATTTAATTAACTTGTAGTTTACAGTCTCGTCCAGCTAGTAACACGTGAGTGGAGCTGCTTGTCGAAAAAACAACAACAACAACAGACATCTTGTGAACTTTATCAAACTCTCTCTTACCCGATAATTCCTTCTGAGTAGTTCCTGACTTTCCATGGCGTGCCCGTGTAACCGTCATATCCTCCCGTGTTGGGGCCGCTGCCACTGTTCAAGAGGCTGGAATTGAATCCGAAAGTGCTAGCTTTGTTGTCTCTTTTCCTTTTGTTGGGGTGTCCGTCCGTTAGCCCCCTCCAAAGCACGGCGACCCCGCTGCCCTGCTGCTGCTGCCCCCCTCCGCCGACACCGCCCCTGCCAGCGGCTCGGTTGTTGTGGTTGCTATTGGTTTCCAGTGGTATAAAGTCCCGCTGCTCCGCTATTTCTCCGTTCCCCATTGAGGTCGACATCCCCTGAGTCCTAGCTTCACCGCTACCGGTGTTTGAGTCAAGTGCTCCGTTTCTGCTGGTGAGGACGGCTCCCGGCGCTCCGTTGACGGTCGCTTTCAGGCTCGACGTGCTCTGAGATCCAGTGGTGTAGCTGTTATTTACATGCAAGTACCCGAGCCCCTGTGTCGTCTCCCAAATCTGCATCCACAGGTTGTTAGCTGGTCCACGTTGTTCTGGTTGAAACCAGGCGATTCTCGGATCCATCAAACGACACTGTAGGCAATACGCCCCCCCAACCCCACCACCGAGCACTGCTCAGCTCGTGTGCAGCTAGCCAGGTCGCTAGCTAACGTAGCTAGCCTGCTATGTAGCCTCGTTATAGCCGCCGCTAGCTCAGGTTCTCCGCTGCCCGTTACTTCTAGAATCTGGTAAAAAAAAAAACACACGTTCCTCGGTGAAGACGATACACGCCGCCGTTGAACAAAATCATCCACGGGAAGCGCGACGAGAGTGTGAGTCACGCGTTAAAAACGGTATCTCAAGCCAAAGTTGAGGTTGAAGACTGGAGGAAACGTGCAGCCGCTGCTTGTCGAAGTGCCTCTCTGACCCTTTCCTCCTGATCGTGGGTCCCTCAATGGCGGAGTGTACGGCGCCACTGCGCATGCGCGGAGCGAGTGGAGAGAAGGGAGAGAAAAAAAGGGGGCGGAGACATAGTTGTTACGCAACAGACAACTGTTTTTCGTGTTACGTAACAGCGTCTGATTTATTTTTCTTTCATCACAGTGAAATAGACAAGGTGTTAAAGCGGACAGAAACGTGAGGCCCGTTTATCTTCTGTCGCCTTCTTCTTCTTTACACCAGAGAGGGTTTGACCGCGCTAATGACCCAAGTTAAAGCTTATAAAGCACTTAAATATACCAGGATATTTAGGAAAACAAAACTCCCATGTGTACATACACAGTACATATTGTATAAGGTGTTATTTAAAAAAAAAACCCTTACAGGTGACACAAACAATTCTAACAAGTACTTTCACTGCAACCAAACCAATCAATTCACTGCGGGGGTATTCAGAAAATGCCTGCCTAAAAAAAATCCCAACAATTTCCCAAGGGGACATTTTTAAGTTGCTTAACTCTGTGGCCAACAAAACCTCCTCAACTTTCAGATGCTTTTTTAAAAAAGTGAGCTGCAGTTTGTGATATATTTCAGTCAGTCTACTAATAGGCATATAGAATGCTAACAGATAATGATTTAAAATGTACTTTTAAAGGAATTCATATGTAGAAATGTCAATATTAACCACCTAGTTGAGCTACATTGTCACCGATGAGGACGACAAACTGTTCAATGACACAAAAGGAAAACACACACTTCGGAAAAATGCTTAAGAAATCAGGATTTATTTCAAAAAAAGGGGTTTCATTTTACAGCCTGATGACATATTCTCCCTCAAATGACTCTTTGACATTTTCCTTTTTTAATCAATGATATGCAATTTTATTTACATTTCCCCAAGAAGCTGTATGATCCCAGGGAAGCTGTGTCCGAACCATAGCACAGCTCATTCTGACATTTGAGTAAATGCCATTCGTGGGTGTAAGTAAACGTTCAATCTTTACCATGAACTGCATTAATGAAAGTAAACGTGTCGACGTTGTCCGTTACTCAAAGCACGATGAAACTGTGGATCAGGTGCAAAAAAATAAACGGCACCGTTCTTTTTGGATGCTGATTAAACATTATGAGTGATTGGCGTTAGTGACACCCAATCCATTTTCAATCTGAGCATTTACGTTATGAGGTACCTGACCAGACTGCCTTTAGTGCCGTGATGACTTGCAGACGGATAAGATCAGAAATGGACCTCAAGCAAAAGTTACCATCCCCCCCGCAGAGGCAGATCGGGAGAGATGGGAGGTGGAGGGAGCACAGAGAAGCAGCGGTAGAGAATTAATGAATGTGTACGTCAAAAGACTAAAACGCAGAGTAGATTTTAATGTAGTAGAAACTTTGGCAGTGAATGTATCAAACTTCTTCAGCTTAGAAAGTTACTGAAATATAGTAATTTTGTTTCTCGTCAGGCAAAAAAGTCAGACAGCCCATCCTGTCTAAACAAAATCAGTGTCTGTAACACAAAATCTTCTCGTCGTCATTAAGTAGTGACTCTCCTCCTGTGATTTCTAGCAGCTCTGCTTCCTGCTCCTTGCAGCAGAACTGCAAACATCTGTTTTTGGCCCACTGAAACATGGGGCACAATAAAGGATACACATGTGACCTGGTGTCAGCTCTCCACACCTGATCTCTTAAAAAAATGTTACTGGGAAACATGACAATAAACTAATTTGGGGTTGAATGACACTTACCAACTGAGGGAGCAAAAATAAAAACCTTTCTTTACTGCAGCGCGCAGTAACTAATAACTAATTCAAGATATCACCCCTTTGTCTTACAACACACAATAGTAAATCATTATTTTTGAGAATATTAACACTGAAACCAAGCAAAAACAAATGGTTTACTACCAATATAATAAATACTTGATGGTTTTTACAACCATATTCTGGTTCATTTTATGCTCCTGCTTTGCATATCGGTCCAAACCAGGTCCGAGTGATCACAATGTGAAGCACGGCAATGTGAAGTCCTCATTTTTTCACCACCTTCTCCAGATAACCGATGAATCTTCGCAGGTTTACTTTGATGTTGTCGAGCACGCAGAGCTGCTGACGGCTGTACTTGCCTCTTCCCTCTTTGCGGATCTAGAAGAAAAAGACAAGAAATTGTTATGAAGCTGTTCAGAGAGAATCAGAAAGAATGTCTGTCCTCTTGGTTATCAGTTTGAAACGATATGCAAGTTAAGGTATCAAACCATCTCTGGTAAGCATCACCATCTGCGAGACGGAGAAACAAAAATGTCTTGAGTTGGAAGAAACAAGTCTCTGGTACCTTGGCCTTGAAGACAGGTTGAAGTGCCTTCAGTGCAGGTAGTAACTGGATGTTTTTAGCAGCTGTCTCCGCCTCGTCTCCATCCGCGAAAACATCAAACAGGGCGTCGAGGGCCTCCCCGTTCACAACCAGGTCGGCATCCCTCGTGGCAACGTGAAGCAAGGCGTTACCGATCATCTGCGGGAGCAGAGTTTCTTAGAGGAAGAACAAATATTCAGAGGGGGAAGACAAGAGAAACATTATACCTGTAGGGTTTCAGCAGTGCCCTTCTCTTTGGCTAATGTGCTGCCGGTGATGCCCAGAATGGCGACGGCGTTGACCCTCACGCTGACAACCTCACAGCGGGTGGCTGCTTCGCTCAGGCTCATCAGCTGCTGGGGGGTCATACACTAACAGAAAGGAAAAAGCAAACGCACAGATATAGAGCAGTCCGAAATAAAACACGGTCGACGTCAGTTAATGTGAGCAGACAGTGCGTTTTTTTAAGTTTGATGGGAATACAAAGTCTGGTTCTGTGTTGCCTTTCGTTCAGTCAACAAACATGGAAATGGCTTAAAGGGGCACTCCACTGATTTGACACCGTTGTCTTGACAAAGGGATGACTATTCAGCCTGTACAAACAGTTGTACAATGTTTTCTGTGGCTCTATAGGAGCTCTCCCAAGTGTAAAAAGAAAGAAAAGCGTGATGATGTCATCGCGGACAGAACGCCAGCATCACAAACTGGAGGTGTGATGTATGAAAAGGTGTTGACATTTACCAGGCAGGACTTTTAGCTGCGTTTCAGACAGCTTGGAACTCGAAACAATTCTCACCTCCCACAAGAAAAGGCACAATAGAATTCCGCTCAAAGTTGGGAGTTTCAACTTGTAAACTCGAGGCGAATCCATCTACCCAGACTCATGAAAAACCGGTTGTCTGACATTACAAAAACGGCAGCACCCGTGGGGAGAGTCGCAGGATGCATTAGGGAATTTAATAGCCGTGCTGAGCACCTGAAACGCTTCAAAAGTTTGGAGATTCAACTGGGAGGTTCCAAACGGCTGACTGGAACACAGCGGCCTGCTGCATTCACGAGCTCAGAGGTCATTCTTCTGACTTTGGTGCGTTTGTGTGCATCATGTTGGAATGTAGGAGCAACATGGCCGTCAAAAGAAAGTCGTTTAAACAACATGATTTAAGTGACAGGGAAGCGCAAAGGAAATGATGCAACGTAACAAGTCAGAAAAACTTTACTCTGATAATCCCAACATCACGAGTTTAACTGAAGATGTTCAGTGGCATTGTGGGAAATGTAGGAGCCTGAATCTTCTCAACTCCACTCGTACTGCCGCTCGTGTTTTGACCAGTCTTTTCCTTCTCTTTTATTCTGTCTCCTCTGCGACCCTTTGCAACTTCATTCAAGTTCAATACTAAAATAGCTGGAGTGACCCTTTAAATTCCCCATAGATGCAAATTAAAATTAGCAAAGGAGAGGCCAAAGTTGGGGTGTACTCCGTACCTGGGAGATATTTTTGAAGGCAATCATCTGTAAGAGAGACCGCATGGCGCTGATGACGGCCTCCAGGAACTCCTCGTCTTTCGGTATCTCTGAAAACAATCAATAAGCATTTATTTAACATAAAAGTTAATTGTTTCCATAGATCAGATGTATTACATGCACATTCATCTTTTCTACTATCATTTAACTGTGTTTTTCACATTTCACCACAATTTTCTTTCCAAATCTTGCATTAAATTTGACCAGAGTTAGCAACACTCTGCCTGTATCCCTGTGTGTAATTTGTAGCTTAACAAAGAAATACTGTAAGTGGCATAAATGCAACACCTGCTGCACCGAAAACCAGCGTGGACAGATGCTGTGCTGCTCCCTGCAGCGCCGCCGCTCCTCCCAGAGACTCGGCGTCCATGGTGGAGAGGATGCTGTGGAGGCACGTCAGCGCCCGGGACTGCACGCGCTGCATCCTAGAGGATGGAACGAGAAGGTCGCTTTTGTCACAGAGTTTTTATCCGAGACTAAATCTGTGTGAAAGAGATAAAACAGCTTTCCTCTTTAAAAAACATCACATAAAGAAGATATCTTGATCCGAGTTTAGTTAAAGAAAGACCTGAGAAGAGAGAGGATTACTTTTTTATCAGGCTTCTCCAGGAGGGATTCTGATGGCACACGTCCATGGCTTCTTTCCTGGGGAATTCTGTCTTTTTGAGGACCTTGAATCCGGAGGAAAAAAAAAGAGATATTACCAGAACCATCCTAATGTGTTTGCACGAGGGCATAAAGGTGGAGATCAGATCTATACGAAACTGCACAGGTAAGAAATTTACTACTTTTCGCTTCAGGTAGAAGCAGGGTGGGGCCCACCACATAAATCAGAAACCAAATCTTGAGTTTTTAATTACAGCAAAGATGAGTAAAATGACAGTTAAATTACATTCACACGCTTATCTCGACATTCTAGCACTGTGAGAGACTCTTTTTTTTTCCCTTTAAACTGTTGCTCAGTGTTAGCGTGAGGTGTTGTTGACAGGTATTTGCCTTTTCAGGGATGCTGTAGCTGATCAAAGCCCCGTGAACCTCCGCTGACAAACACAGAGGAGACATGAGATTGGACACTCCGTCACAAAGGCCGTCTGGACCCAAGTCGCTTTCGTCGCTGCTCGACTCCTCCTCCCACTCGTCGTCGGAAGGGTCTAACAGGCACACATACAGAGAATTGATCGACAGATGAACAGCAACGGATTTTCTGGGCGCGTAAATGAAGTCGGTTAGTGCGTTTGTTGTTATAATAGCCTTTCCGATATGCAAACACGGACTGGGTGGCGGTGTCACAGGAGATAACGTTGATGCGAAGCGCCCGGGGTCAGCACTGCTGTCCATGCCCACAACACTCACCGTCAGAGCAGCACATGTTGACGATGATCTCTAAGGACGTTTGCTGGGCTGTCAGCAAGGCCGTTGCCTCCCTCAGCTCCTCCTTGCCCCTCTGGACAAAAACAAAGCAGCCATGTGAGTCAACATCCTAACAAAACGATGGATGTTAGCACAGTTATCACCCAGTCTGAGTTCAGCTGCCTACTGCGTAGAGGAGATCGGTTTCTACAGATGTACTCAAACATGTCTGGTTGCACTTTTGAACTGGGCTGCAAGTGAAACCCGCTTCACGGGTGTCACTTTTTTGAAGGACTGAGGTTTAAGTAGGCTAAACTAGAAAAAACAAAGCTTGGATTGATATAACCCCCCCCCCCTTATGTAACCGACAATATTACAGGGTATTTTGGAGCGTCACCAACAATCTTGGGGCTCTGACTGCGACTGAGATAAGGGGGACAGCTCTGTCTCGCCGAGGTCAGGCTAGGGGACTGTCAGGAGGGTGGTGGAAGCCGGAAGTCAGTCCCCAGTTGAACTCACCCCCTCCCAACCCGACAGTTTGTCTGCTCTGTCAGTCTGGCTCGCACTTCAGGGTGACTCATATGCCACCTTTTCACCTGGCATCAACGCACACTTCTGAAACACAAAACTGGATCGCCATAAACACAGAGACACATATCCCACCCTGCATCATTTAGTTGTCATCGCAATTTTTCTCCACAGAGGTCTAAGCCTTGGAAAAAGATCTCATGTACACGACTTGTAAGAAAAGGTTTTTTTTTCCGAAAAAGGTCCTGAAAAAGTCTTGAGTAAAGAAATCATAGCAAAAAGTAGCAATTAGACACACTTCATATAAAAGACGTTCAAAGCAACTTCAAATTAAATGTCAGTGCAGACTGCAGTCTTAATAAGGACTACAATCATGTCCATCCAAAATGCCCTCCCTTGGGCACAGAGTCAGCCAACAGCAGGACTCCAAAGTTGTCACGGCTGCTGTCGTGGCTTTTATACAATTGTGTTACACGCTCCTAGAAAATCCATGTTAATACATCGTGAGTTGCTTCCAGTTGTCCCTAACAGTGCACCCTTGGGTTCGATCTAAAAACAAACCACACCGGCAAGTTTATACACTACATCGGTTTAAGACCAGTTTCGGCTGGTGAAGGCACAAATCAGGCTTCGGCATCTCTGCAGGCAGTTGGCCAAAATCCTTGTTAAACCAGTTCCTTGAATAAAAACTAATCTTTCTCTGTCTTGATATCTGCCTGGTCAAGTCCAAGATACCAGGACAAGCATTTTGTGTCACTCAGCTAGGTGCTGCTCTCTTATATTGAAGAGGAGCGAACAACATTCTCAGTCATTTTTATTGAAGATTACTCACTAATTTTATTTGTACACTGCCCACTTAAATGTCTTAAATCTTATTCTGTGAAGGTCTATGTGATTCTTATTCATTAAATGAAATGTGGGGCAGCTTCATACCGCCAATTATTGACCAACCGCCGCCGATTGAGAACAAAGTGTGACTGTGAAATGATCAACATCCGAGGACTGTCTCACTGGAAAGATGTGCGACCATGATGTGAAATGAACAACACATATTAAAAGTTGAAAAACAAAACTTGTCAGTGCTGTCTGGAGGACAAACTGTAATGCAGACAGTGTTTGGCATATCTCTACCGCAATGTTTTGTTATTTATCAGCTGACATGATACAGATTTTGATACAGATCTGCAATCAGTCATTATCAGCCGGTATATCAGCGATTGCACAGAAACATGCAACGGACAGTGAAATAGGACTCATAATCTCTCTGGCGAGAGCATTTTACTGCGTTCAAAGGTCACTGAGGCCCACAAGCTGCCGTACGCATGAAGAGGAACAGCAACACATGGAGCTCTGCATGACAGATATCACTTACGGGCAAGAGGTCAGAGAAGTCGTTATCAACTTTCGCAGATTTTCCATTCCTCTTGTGTTTAGGCGCTTCCTCCTCCTCCTCCTCCCCTTGACCCATCTCCTCCACAGCCTGCTCCTCTACATCCGGTGCAGCTGGAGCGTTTCTGTGACGAACTTCTTCTGCTTGTCTGAGCTCAGGTATCAATGTACCTGTGTCCAGATCCAAGCACTTCGACAGGTTGGCCACCACAGCGTTGAGGGTCTGGGCCTGACGGGCAGCAGGCAGACTGCCTTTCATGTTCCACAGCGTCCCTGACAGACACAGCGGGTTACAGTTAGAGATCAGGAGGTGATATTAATTAAAACTGTATCAGTTTCTCTTCATGTGCCTTAAAATTTATAAGCAACACCCACAGAGGACTTTTTTTTTTTTCTTTTTTAAATGTCACTTTCAACTTTTTCAAACTCTCAACAAGTCCCAGTTCGACAACTTCTCTAAAAAGAAGTGACAAAGTGTACCTGCAGCCAACGTCCTGAGGAGGGTGTGTGCCATGGCTGGCTGAGATGACAGCAGCACGTTCTCCAGGACTCCGAGCACAGCAGTGTTCAGGCTACACAGCAGCTCGGGGTTATCCTCAGTCACAGTGTGCAAACAGTGGGCTGGGACCGACACAAAAGAGGAGAGACTTCAGAACCGGTTCATCAAAGCTTGGTTCATTAATCACAACCCCAGTTCAGCTCACATGTATGAAGTCATCTCTGTAATCTGGCTCATACATTACAGAGACGGGCGTGTCGGCGTCATTTACACATAGTCATCATACCAAAAGGCTTTCCCACGTCACACATAACTAAAGTTGGACTGATTATCGATTGACGAGCTGATTATCGGGGCCGATGTTCAGCATTTTGCTGATTATTCGTTTCGATATGTTTTGCCGAATGGAAGTGCTGAAGTAAAGTACCTCAAAGTTGCACTTAATTGGAGTACTTGAGTAAACTGTAGTTATTTACATTCCATCAGTGGCTGTTCTAAGTTTGGAAAATAAGATATTTATTTTAAAAACAAATTATTATTGGTTTCAAATATCAGGTATGGTTCTCTCTAGTACGTTTATTTGAGTAGCATCTTTCCCCAATACAAAATCACAACGTGCCTTAAATGAATGATTTAGAAGCAATTTTGTAATCTGTATAAGCCTTAAAAAATCCAAGTCGGCTGATGACACAACACCTCAATGCATAACTAGCTATGAATGGTAACAAAATATTGCTGATAAATATGTGGCGATTAGTTCAGTATTTGTTATAGTTTGGTCAAAATTAATTCACTTTGTTAAATGTGACGACGTCGGGAGAGAAGGTGGATCGAGGGTTTATTTCGAACAAACCGGAGGAGGAGATTGTTGGTACAGTGAGAAGACAAACCGAGAAGTTGGTGAGTGACATTCTGTTTTCTGTCACGTTTGAATGAAATGTGATCAGATTATTTTTTTAAAGGGAGTGTGGTGGCTTTAGCAAGAGCAACACAGCGGCTCTTCCTGGTTAAACAAAAAACTATCTCATTCTTAAAACATGACGGTCGACAGTTCAGTAGCAAAAACAAGCACTTTTAGTGGACGTACTTTGAGCGGTCTCACATTATTCACTTAAACATGTTAAAACAGGGCCCAGCTTGAAAAATACCTAAATTACACTTTGAGGAAGATATTGACAGTTTTTGGGAATTTGCTTAAATATTAAACTAAAGCTACAAGACTGTTACGTCATATGTAAACGGCATCCAGCTGTTTCAACGTACACAGGAAACGTTTCAGAAGCGGAGCGTTCGTCCTTCAGAAGCCGCTGAAATCAATCATGACAACCAGTTAACAGCATATCAATTCGACCTACCAGCAGATATGGCCAGTTCCACGTTCTGTGGGTGTCTCTCCAGGCACTGGATGACCACGTCCAGGAGACCCACTTTGTTGAACAGAGACAGCGCCTGGCTGCTGCTCTCACTGGAAACACAACACAACATGAGAGAGCGATAAAAGACGAGCAACAAACGCACACGGACAGACACAATGCATCGTGTTTGTTGGAATAATCACAGATAATGGTAGGAAAGGTGTCAAGTGATTGTAAGAGGAACTGAGTGTGTCATTTTCTGGACTATCGAGTGAAGAATATAATGAGCATGACCAACACTGCATGAGCAGACCAACAGTAAGCAGACTAGGAGAGAAACTGTATGTAACTATGGAATGAGCCGCAGTAAACAGCAGTGAAAACATCCCAATAAAAGTTAAAAACACCGACCAGCCTGCGCTACCAGTCGGCTTACCATAGATTCCAGAGTAGGTTCACGGCCTCGTTGGCTACATCCTCCACTGCGTTCTTCTGCTCAGTCATCGACACGGACGCGCTCTCAAAGCCAGCACAGCACTGTCAATAAAAATACAATATATTAATATTCAAATTATTAACTCTATATCATGAAAAAGGCTTTCAGTCTGGAATTAATTCAGGTGAATATTGTTTGTGGGAGTGTGGGCGCACACATTATCACAAACGGTGATTATCTTTGCTCTGGAATTGAAAGCCGGCTGCTGCAGCCGGCTGCAACAGCTGCTGATGAAGAGGAACTGAAGTGATGGGGTGAGCTAAAAGCAGCGGCGGAGTCTCACCTCTCTAAGCAGTGCTGTCAGAGGAGTCATGACGTCGTGCTTCACCATGTCCTCGCACACCTCCTGACCTCCGCATGCACTCAGATTCCTGTCGGGCAGAGAACAGTCCCAGACACACACTCATCATTTAGATGGAGGAGATTCGCAGTCAGGGATGCTCTCTGTGTGTGTGTGTGTGTGTGTGTGTGTGTGTGTGTGTGTGTGTGTGTGTGTGTGTGTGTGTGTGTGTGTGTGTGTGTGTGTGTAAGGGAGAGCCTGGGGGTGGCCCTGTGAGCAACTGTCTCATTTTGCTATCCAGAACACGAAACCTGGTTTAAGAGTTCCTTAAGGACGACAGTCAGGACGGGGTTAGGATCGTACCCTGATACAAAAACAAGTGCTGACTGTTAAGACGTCGATGGTGACGACGATTATCGTTGTTGTGTAACTGCTGTTTGTTATTGTTTGGGGGTGGTTATTCAGGGTAAGTCATAACACAAAGCATCAAATCATGAAAACCGAACAGCTCGTTCCTTCTTCTTCCTCTTACAGCCAGAACTTTTATTGTCGCATGGCGCCCCCTGTCGAACCAACATGACAAATGCTTCTGTGCTTAATACCCACAATGCTGTGCAATACAACACGGATGTAATGTTGGTTGAAAAACAGAAAAAATGCGTATTAAAAAGGCCTTAATTGCTTGAAATAATGGACTCTATGTCTCATTTAAACCAAAGATTAGTTTCCTTTGTTTAAAACATATTTTTATAAGTTTACTTAAACGTTGGTTATTTGTCTTTAGCCGCTACAGGCTGTTTCTAATACCATGTTTATTTCCCCTTAAGGTTTTTGGATGCATGTTAGAAACTGGCACCAATAGTGGCCCGTGCTGCTTAACCCAATATCAGTAATAACTTTTGATCTGAATCCACTGCAATCTAACCAGAGATTGACAAAATATATATATTTTTTAAAAGCAAGTACTACATAATGGGACTAGAAATCACATCTGTGACACTCAAACATGTAAATGTCTGCATGGCTTGGCATCAAGGCTGCATAGTATATGGAAATATAAGCTATAAGCTATAAGCTATAAGAGTCGTAGCCAAACTGCAAGAAGCTGAAAACTTCTTCTAGAATGTGTGACAGTAGAATATATTCATGTTGTGCTGCAGAGATGAAGAACAAGAAAATTTAAAATGTGAAAAAATGATCTAACCCCCTAATCGTGAATTATATCACAATATGTCAATATGTTTCCAAAAATACTTGCAATATGATTCTTTACTGTATCATGCAGCCGTATTGGGCGTCACTGGATAAAAGTTCCGTCCTGCCTTTGTTACGGCATCAAGCTTCCTGAATATGAAATCAAAGCTGGGCCTGAAAGACAGCTTGAATAACACACATTTGTGCAAAAACAGTCATATGCAGTAATATTATTGAGATTCTACTTATTTTAATGAAGTTTATTAGAGCTAAAAGCACAAAACCTGCTTCCATAACTCAGTACAGTCGTCAAAACTTGATGCTCTGTTTAAAAGATGTTTTCTTGTAAATACTGTCTATTTCCTATTCTGTGCAACCAGTTCCTTCCTCATAAAACAATACAAAATATTTAAACTGTGCTTTGTCCACATCCATGTTTGCTCGCCAGCAGTCTTCTTCCTCCCCACTACTTTTGTTGCTATGTTTTCTGGAAGGTAACCAACTGCCACTCGGTGGAGGAGCGTGAAAAGTGCAGCACGAGTTCGTGTCAATCACAGCAAACAAAACAAGGACATCTTCTTATAAACATTGCTCCAGTGTACCTGACCACAGCATTAGTTCCCTTTGACATTTGAAGCAACAAAATGTAACATCCTGAAGAAAGACAATCGATTGTTTGGTGTCCAACCCAACGTGTCAGTATTAGACGATTTGGGGAAACTATCTTTCACCACCGAGTTACATGTTGGTACTAAAAATGAAGCCGAGCCTTCATTAATGTAATCATTTCCACCTGGATGTTTGTGATGTCTGCTGTGAATAAAGTCTAATCAAGAGCGTTTTGATGACTTTCATGTGTTGAATGTGGTGACAGGAAGACGCACGTTTGTATTTTCCTGTTAACCTTCATCTTGTATCTGTTGAGGGTTGACTGCTCTGCCAGCTAAATGTAGGTGCCGCTAACTTGTTGTGGACGCCAAAAACACATCTTGAGACCAGGATGATTCAAAATCCTCATGATGCTTCTGGTAAACAACCAGACCTCTGTAGGCCCGGTCCATTCCACTGTGATGCACCGGCTCACCTGAGGGCTCCAGTGGCCGTCTCCCTCACATTCAGGCTCTTGTCCAGCAACATGGGCCCCAGGCGCCTCACAGCGTCCCTCTGCAGGAAACCTGGGATGGTCTGGCTCTGCTGCACCACCCGGGAAATGCTGGCACATGCAAACTCCCGAACATCTGCACTGGGACTCTGCAACTATGGAAACAAACACACAAAACATCACACCAACTATAAAAACTGAGCTATGTCAGATTTCCTCTAGAGCTCTCATGATGTGATACAACTTGTCCAGCACCAGAGTGAAGAGGATCTGGCATTATGTAACCACATATGACTTCAAAATAACAACATGACAGGTCTAAAAGTCTCAAATAACAAAGTGAAATCACATATTAAAAAGTTAACACTAATAAATAGACAGATTAACATGGTTAAACCAATAAAGGATTATATTCCCGTTCAATTATTCATTAAAAATCAGTGAAATAATATATAAACTACTCAAAAAACAGTAACTTCGGTGAGAAATCAAGTGTGAGACTGTGGTCATACTTTCTCCAGCAGCTCCGCAGCTGGACAGCTTTCATCCCCGAGCTCCTCTTCCTCCAGGTCGGCTTCCTTCACAGCGACCGCCGGCAGCCCGACGCTGTTGAACTGCGGCCGTTTGAACTTAGTGGTTTTACTTTTACCCATTTTAATGTCTGTTAAAGTGCCAGCTGCGCATTAAACGTGTTGTTTTTCTCTGTACATTCAAGTCCAACCCCCGTCAGAAACACTCTCCGGTTCCAGCCTGGTCGGAGGCCATGTGGAAGATTGCTCTCTGCCGTAAAGCGCTCGTTGTTGACAAAAAGCGGAGGAACGGTCGCAAAACGACGGACACCGCAAAAAAAAAAAAAATGCAAAAACATATCAAATAGCTCATAATATGCTTATTTTCAGGTTCATACTCTTATTTGGGGGTCTTAGTGGAACACATTTGCACACTTTAATAAAAAAAAATATATCCATTATTTTTCTTATATGGTGAATTCCTTCAGTATCCCTTTTCACACAGACAGACGGCTGTTATATTGTGACGCACATAAGTTACAGAAGTAAAGGCTCGAGTCCAAACAAGGCGCTTCAGGTAGTGTTTTCTGTGGGAGAGAGTTACACCCTTTGACGTGGACTTTGGACTTTTTAGCCGAGCAGACCTTTTACAAGTTGGATTAATCGGTTACTCTAAATTGTCCGTAGGTGTGAATGTGAGCGCGATTTGTTGTCTGTCCCTGTAAGTCAGCCCTGTGATGAACCGGTGACTCATCCAGAGACAACCCTGCTGTTCGCCAGATGTCAGCTGGGATCAGACATAACACAATAAAAGGAAAAGCAAAACCCCAAAAGCAAAAATACAACATCTTTAAGATTTATGTCCCTCTTGCTGTGCAGAGGCTTCACATGAGATAAGACAGAAATAATCAAGAGACGTATTTTCACCCCTCAAGTATTTATTAGGTAAATAACTTTAAAAATAGAAACATTTTGATAAAATTCATGCTCAACATTAGAAACAGAAATAAACACACATGAACTCACACTGAATGAGTGAAATATATCAGACGATCAGCAGCTTCGATGGTGACATCAGCACAGCGATTCTCCTAAAAGGCCCAATCAGTTCATTTCTTCTTTCTTCCAAACACATTCCCACCATGATGACAATATCTGCCCCTGTGCTGTCACCCCTGGTGCTTCTTCAGACCACCCAAAGGGCTGAAGACGCCGAGAGATCAGTGGCTATCGACGAAGACCAGGCATATCGTCTGACCACCTCAAAGAAGCTCGTGGTTACTGGATGTTCGGTCGCGGCTTGAGAATAAGCTTCCCTGTCTGCAAAATAATGGAAATCAGACGAGTGTTAACTGTTTTATACAAGATGTCTGGGCAAGATTACAAAGAAGCAGGCTATAAGAGAATCATGAACTCACATCGTCACAGGACATGTTGTATTCTGCTAAAACCGTCCGACAGCGGGCAGCAATACTGAAGGATGTCAAAGATGTAAACCAGTAAACCGCAAAACCTGAGCAGGGAATTATCAAGTGCGATTAGCCAGACCTTTCCTGCACCCTCTGTGCGTTTTTGTCAATGGCTGGGATTGGATGTGTGATGTCAGTGCAGATGATAAATTCTAAAGCCTTATTCACACGGGACTAATATTACCAGGAGACCTCGTGTGATTTAGAAATATACCACCCCACATTTGTCTTTTGTCCTCATTTTAATCCTCATCTCCTGGAGACAATGTCATGGCTCTGTGCAACATAATCTTTGCCTCTGATCATCAGCAGCCACATCATTATACAGGTTAAACTTGATTAGCCCACTACCTGCACGTGTTACAAGCATAAATACACACCTTCGGTTGCTCCTAACCTTCTCTGCCATCATGTTTAAATGTCAGTATAGCTGATCTCACAGCACAGCTGTTAAACAGCTGTTACACATATTATGAGCTGTGATCAAATTTCTTTCTAAAGCAGTTGTCTGCCAACAGAGGATAGATGTTTGATAAGAAACGCAACCCCAAATCACAAACATTTGCACAGGACTAATATAATCACATGACCTCTGTGTTCATCGAAATATGGTCATTAAATATGTGGTGGAATTTCTACTTCACAAATCATGGCCGTGGCACATTCACAGAAAGATCACACGGTTCTCTGCCATTATTACAAAAGTACAAGAGATCCCAAGGAAATACTAATCCTGTGCAAATAGGGCTCAAAGTCTGACAAAGCCTTCCAACGTGCTGCTTCATATGAACTGCAACAGAAAAAGGATACATCGATGGTGCCACAACTCGTTTGTGTATCCCAGCGAAGAAGAGAGCTATAAGAGTGATGCAGCTGATGGTGAAGAAGGGGTGATTCCATAGTGATGAAAAGAAAGAGACCTGCAGAACAAGGAGGAAAAAAGAAACAGTGCTGATTGAGTCAGTAACAAAACTTTCACTTTAACAGATGTTCCTCATGGTAATTTGTACATACCTTCTGTGTGTCGGGGTCTATTAACCAGTTCCAAGCCCCGGTAGCCGTACAAACAGACACCACAATCAGAATCACTGAAACAAGACAGGAGAATGAGACTATTGAGTAACAGGCAAATAAAAAGGTACCAGGTGAGCCGATACACCTTGTTAGATGTGGTTTTATCCCGATTAACAAAACATTTCTTTCTGTCAATGTCTGTAATCAATTATTCCAATAACTGTTGTAGCTCTAGTCGCCCCTGATGGTTACTTACTTCTCCACCTGCCCGTTGCAGGTTGCAAACAGGAGACATACTCTGTCAGTCTTCTCTCAAAAGCCTTCAGGTCTGAAACATAGATGGGGATGTTAAACAGATGTGTATGTTGACCTAATATCATGGCTGCATGTCTTGTGAATTCAGTGGAAGGCTCTCTGCAGATCATGTCATCTGATTTACATAGATTCATGACATAACTAATGTCACCCTCAGCTTTAAAGCTCAGTGTGTGTCATGTTGAATGTAACTGTGAGCATGTGAACTGATGTGAAGCCAGATGCATAACGTGTATAAAGAGAATGTGGCTGTTAACTGTGTATCGTTAAAGTTAGAAGTTAAATATGTCACACTGACTGCCAGCACAGCTTATGTGGCTAATTTACTTCACTGGCAAGATAAATTAACAGACCTAACACGATAATAAGTGCTAGTTTAAGACAAAACGAGCGTGTGAACTACCGAATATCTACTGTCAGTTAGCTAGGAAGCATGCTAGCTGTCCTGAGCAGACTAGCCGGCTAGCTTAACTAAACGCTGCGCGCAGCTCTGTAAACGCATTTTAAGACGTTGGCTTTGAATTCCTTTAGTGATTAAAGCTACACAGCTAAAACTACTGGGCCGCTATTTGAAGAAAACATGTTAATTAATTTTGTTTTCTGTGTTGTTACCTTCGGCCTGTTCCAAGGAGTTCATCTCCGCTGTGGTCCCGGCAGCCTGCTGTTGGCTGTGCCGCTACTTCCGCTCGGCTGAAGGACAGGGTGTACGAGCCAATCAGCATTGACCGTGTGCTCAGCGCTAACGTGATTGGTTGCGAGACAAATACAGGGCGGTACAAATCCTCGAAGCCCCTCCTCCTGTCCTCAGGGACTCTGGATGGTGTTGTGGTTTTGGTTCTAGTCTAGACTTACTCAGACACCTCTCACCCTCTTTTGATGGTAAAATAACGTTACAAACAGACAAATAAATATAAATAAAATAACACTTAACATGCAGGAACAATACAGTTAAAAATGTATTAATGCATGTAGTTTTAAAAGCACTTTAAACTGACAGTGGCAGTTAAAGATGTGGATGGTCAATCTGAACTTCTTCAGCATAATTATTATGTATTTATGAGCTGATCTTCTGTTTCTTCTACATAGCTGCAGGTATAGATTAAGAACAATTCAGCAATTAAGCTGTTCAGCATCGTGACCCAGCTGGATCTTCTGCTGTTGACCTGTTTTCACCTCCTGGCCATCATTTGAGGAGGGAAGGAAGTAGATACTTTATCTGCCCGAAGAAATTTTAGACATCCAGTAGCAGCGCACAGCTGACAACGACAATCCTAATCGAACAGCATTCACCACACAGAACAGAACACTTGGAGACGGATCGGAATATATTAAGTATTTTTAATAAGGCACATCCAGCCATCGTCAGCAGAGAAACAATACGATGTAGTTTATTCTATGTACCAACTGTTTGTCTATGCTTAGATTTGCCTTTGTGTGCAGTAATTCTCTCGTATTAAATGCCCAATACACAAATCTTTAAGGCAGTGATAAACAGCTGCTCAGGACTGGGAGTTAAAAGCGGTCTGTGTAAACAGGGTCCACAAACACAGTAAAATGAAAAGCCCTGGATGTGGAGAGGGGCTCAAAGATAATGCCTAAATACAGGGACCAGAATTTTGCGCTACGCTCCTGATGATAAACCTGATAATGCTTCAACAACAACTGAAAAAACAAGGTTTAACATACAGGGCTCCTCCTCTGCCTCTCTTGTCTCCAGCCTTCTTACAAAACCACAGGTTCAGTCATGTTTCTGATGTGAGAGATTACAAATTTTATGAGTATGATATTCAGCGCGGTGATGATACATGAGTGAGTACACAGTTAATGACACAGGACACAGCACTGAGCAGAAACTACTACAGAAATTACTACAGAGGTTAACTAAAAAATCTAAATACTTTACAAGATACAAGGTAGATATATTTGGTTTTAGCCCTTTGGTGCTGCTACATCTGTTTGGAGTGTCGAGGATGAATTCTTTCTTCTTTGGATTTTTTTTTCATTAATCTTGTACAAATAAGTATTGTCACTGTTACCCTGCTATTATGTTACTGAGGTGTCTGACTCAACAGTACATTGTGTTCTGTTAAAAGTGTAATAAAATGAAATGACACCATCAAAGTGCCGTCAGAAATAGAAACAGGAGTGTTGATGAAGGTTCTCGGTCTTCCATGTGATGTAATTCTTAGAGTGTGTAATACGCTTTGTTGCTAACCGGCTTCAGTTTGTTCTGCAGCTTTAAATTGAACTGCTCCCTCAGAATTTGCTCTATCTCATCATCTGTGACATCCCTCATGTCCATGACATCCACACCCTCCTCAGGTTTGTAGGTGACCTCGCTGTAGGTCCAACCAATGAGGGCTTTGAATCCTGTCGCCGTTTGCAGAGAGAGGATGGACTTGTTGGTGAACAGCGACGCCGGATCCGTCTGGAGTTTGTCGCTCACATCGCTGAAGTGATCCACCTCGCGAGGCACCAGCGTGAAGCAGTAGATCTTCTTTGTTTGGTCCCTGTTCACCAGACTGATGTTGGCACGCTCTGGATTGAGAACATGTGGCTTTCTGCCAGTCTTCTCCAGCACCCACTTGTCCCCCTGGTCTATGACATGAAAGACACCCGCTGCCTGAGGTTGGTCCTTTCCAGAGATGAGCTCCAGGGGCTCCCGAATTTGGGAGGAAACCCCAAAGCTTACATCTGCTATATAAGCCTTTCCATCGATGACGATCTTGTTGATGAGATGAGAGTCATAGGGACCGAACTCATTGAGGGTTCTGTTGAACACCCTGGAGCTCAGCGTGGTCGTATTGGAGCCCATTTCTCTCAGCACCCAGCCAAAGAGGTAGTTGTTCTCGAGGCACCACCCGCCGCGGTTGTTCCTCACTATCTTGTTGAAAATGACCTCGAGGTCCATGACGACCCTCTCACCGCAGTGGATGCCGAGGTTTTCAAATGGCACCGACAGGATGTGCTGTCTGTGGACGGACTTCAGGCTCTCAAGGTCCAGTTTGTCATAAGAGCCGCGGAAGCCGATTCTCTTGAAGTATTCCTCCAAATTCATCTTGTCTGGAAAACACAAAAGATCCCAGGAAGTTACATCATTTTCTAACCGATGTGCAATTTCAATGTTTGTACTCTGCCGATTTATATTTTATACATTTAAGAGGCAATTATTTAACTTTCTACTCACTATCTATTTGATAACTTTAGTTACTAGTTGCTCTAAATATTGTATCAGAGCCAAAGAAGCACATTTTAAAATTAATTTCATTTATTGCCAATCGGATACTTATATATATAAAGAAAAACAAAGAATATTGAACTTACTTCTGCATCCATTTTTTACACAGTGTCTACAGACGCCTGTTATATTGTGACGCACATAAGTTACAGAAGTAAAGGCTCGAGTCCAAACAAGGCGCTTCAGGCAGTGTTTTCTGTGGGAGAGAGTTACAACCTTTGACGTGGACTTTGGACTTTTTAGCCGAGCAGACCTTTTACAAGTTGGATTAATCGGTTACTCTAAATTGTCCGTAGGTGTGAATGTGAGCGCGATTTGTTGTTTGTCCCTGTAAGTCAGCCCTGTGATGAACCGGTGACTTATCCAGAGACAACCCTGCTGTTCGCCAGATGTCAGCTGGGATCAGACATAACGCAGTAAAAGGAAAAGCAAAACCCCAAAAGCAAAAATACAAGATCTTTAAGATTGTTGTGTACGCCGAACATCACATAAACCAAAGGCAGAGGCTTCACATGAGATAAGACAGAAATAATTAAGAGGCGTACTTTCACCCCTCAAGTATTTATTAGGTAAATAACTTTAAAAATAGAAACATTTTGATAAAATACATGCTCAACATAAGAAACAGAAATAAACACACATGAACTCACACTGAATAAGTGAAATATATAATATATATATAACACACTTTAAGACTTTTACTGAAGCACTATCTCTATAGTAATATTTCAACACATTATTATTATTTTTCACTTTAATTCAAGAATGACCTCAGCCTACTTTTAAAACTTAAAACTCAAACTTAAAACTTTCATAACTTAAATTTAAAGGACACAAAGTTCCACTTAATTTTGGAGTCATGTAAAAGTAAATGTCCTAAAGCTCAAAGCCAGTTAACTGCAATTATTTCAGCTTTTAGGAAGGAAAACACAACAATATGCAGACAGATATGTGCAGCTATTTAACGTGCAGAATAAGATCTTATCTGTCTTTTTGTGTGAGAGAAAACAGTAGGCTACTGAGGGTTTTTTTGTGTGTGTCTCGTATCTCCTGTAAACACTTTAGAAAAGTGAAAGGAGAGCCACGTTTCCGCCCCGCAGCGTCTCAAATTCTCCCACTCGACAGTTTTCGGCAGCTTTTAATTCCCTGATCTCCTCTCGGATCATCTGCAGCAGCCTTTAAACAGCCTCTTACCTTCAAACTGGAATGTCTGCTGCAGCTCTCTGTTCTTCTTCTTCCTCGTCTTCTTCTTCTTCTTCCTCTTTCTCTTTCTCCTCTTGTTATAAGCAGCTGTTAGTAAACCGTGACGTTGTTACAGTCTGTGCTCAGGTATCGCCACTAGAGGCGCTCTCACCAGCTCCTCACACAGTCTGTGTCACTGCGATACAATGTACTGCGGTCAAACCAGCCGTGGTTGGTCAAATCAGCTGCACTTTGATTTTAAAGCGCGCAATTGCACCAACATTTACGGTAATCGCAATGATGACTGCTGGTACTGACTGTGGGTCAGACTGCTGTCTCACAATCAGAACCATGAAACATATGATTCTTTTACAGTAATTATTCCCGGTAATAAACTGAAGGTATCACGAAGGTATGCTTCCGGATTTCAAAGTAAAGGACGACGTGAGAAAAAACAGACTTCTTGCATGATTAATATTAAGTACTTTTAATGTGTACTTTTGGAGTAATCCTGTGTCAAAATCCACAACAGAGAACCAACTTTGATGTGGAATTTAAACAAGTTATTTTCCATAAGTGGTGCAAGATTCATATACTACTGAACTTAATACTTCCTAGACTACTTGCATGAATAATAAGAAGTACTTTTACTGTGTAGTTTTCAAGTAATACTTTATCAAAATCCTGAACAGAGAACAAAAATAATTATTTTCACCCAACTTTGATGTGAATTAAAAAGGTATTTTCCATAAGTAGTCCAAGATTCATATACTTCTGAACTCAGTACGACCTAGACTATGTACATGCATAATATGAAGTACTTTTACTGTGTACCTTTCAAGTAATCTGTGTCAGTATACTTAATATTGAACAAGAGTACATATATTTCACCCAACTTTGATGTGGAATAAAAAAAAAAGGTATTACGAAGGTATCCTTCCAGATTTCAAAGTAAAGATCGACATGACACAGAAACCCAAACCTTATTTTCCATAAGTAGTCCAAGATTCATATACTTCTGAACTAAGTTCTTTCTAACTACTATGAAGTACTTTGACTGTGTACTGTTTGAGTAATCCAGTGTCAAAATCAGAGAAAAAGAATACATATATTTCGCCCAACCTTGATCTGGAATAAAAAACGTGCTTTACATAAGTAGTAAAAAATAATTATTATTGTTTGTCAGTTCTGCAATGACCAGAACTGACAATGCATTCAGGTACCCTCTCAGACAATGGGAGATGGGAGATGTCAAACCTGGGGTGGACTGTGTCAAGCAGGCGCCACCT
The DNA here is from genome assembly GCA_963678695.2 of Diplodus puntazzo. Lineage (NCBI taxonomy): Eukaryota > Metazoa > Chordata > Actinopteri > Spariformes > Sparidae > Diplodus > Diplodus puntazzo. Next base: position 4,779,416 of record OZ023155.1, on the reverse strand, counting down.
ACTGGACATTTAGTCCATAGGCCAAAGGCCAAAATCTGATTTTTCAGTACCAGTCAAGGTGGCAAAACCTAGTGACATTTTTTGAAATGGTACATGTCCATAGATGATATTTTGGTATGATAACCCATCCTAAGTGGATCTGATCTGCCTGCTAAATCAAGACTCTTTGAAAATACCAAACAATTAGCAAGTTTTGACAATTCTCGCCTGGGCCCATGCTCCACTTTAAGGCCCACAATCACCCCTCATAGTAGGATAATATGGGAGGATTATGCATTTCCTGAATTGTTACAGTCCTGTGAGTATTTCAGTGTTCGATATTTGTGTCAGTGTTGTTCCCACATGTCACAAGGCCATAAAAATACTTTTGTGGAATTGTGGAAAAATAGTTGTTGACAGTTTGAAGAGCCCATGTGACCTCTGTATTTTTAAGACAGGCCCAAAACCTGGTTTAAATGAAAGCTATGAATTTAAAAGGGTTACCAAACATGCCCTCATAAAATATGAGTAAGGTTCTGAAAATTGAGCATAAAATAGGATATGCACCCGCACCTGGAGGCCTATTTATTGTAGGGGGTGTTTAACTTCATGTGTCATAAACTGTCACAAAGCTACCACTTAGGATGGGTTATCATACCAAAATATCATCTATGGACATGTACCATTTCAAAAAATGTTACTAGGTTTTGCCACCTTGAGTGGTACCAAAATCCGGTCTGGCCCATGGACTAATTAGGGTCGATGCACTTTCCTTTGCATCGGCAATAATACTAAAAAATAAACAACATAATAAAATAATAAGACATAGATTCATATATACATATATACCCCCATGAAGTCATGTGATTTCATTAATAACAAATAAAGACCAGAGAAATAAAATATCAATAGAAGGCTGACCTTTTTAATCATATTAACAATTATTTATCTATGCTGGTGGTACTTCTTCAATTTTTATTTTGCCTTTAATTCACCAATATCAGGAAGCAGCAGAGAATCCTAGACCGGGAGTCGAACCCAGGGTGAAGCTAAGCCCTCAGGAGACACCTGCTCTACCAATTGAGCTAAAAACCCTTTAAGGGACAGCCAAGCCTCTGCTTGCAGCCAGGTAAACCACGCAAAATACGTCCCGCCCACACAACGTCTGACGAATCCCGGTAGTGCGCACCAAAAGGGGCGGTCTTACTCGTTTCCCGCGCGAAGTTAGTGCATTTCCCTCCAAAACTGAGGATGCCTATTTAAATCGCTGAGGTATTGTCACTCAGTTTGGAGCTGCTCTTCTCTGAGGACACAAACACGGTCAGTAAACGGTTCTGTATGATTCTGCTTTATGTGCTCAGTACAGGTGTATTCATGTCTGTGTGGGGATTGTATAGATCAGTTATTACTTCTCAGGTAATAAGCCCAGGTGATGTTCCTTCATGTATCAGTGAACTAGTAACTGGCTTCATGCCTTGTCTAAGCCCAGTGAGTTCTACATATGTGCCGGTTAAAAGGGAGCCAGCCTCCTTCTCTTGTCGGTGAGATTTGTTTTTGCCACAATTGTTTCTGAAATAACTCTGAACACGAAGCTGAAGATGTCTCATTTAACTGTGTTGAGGTAAATTCGTCTGGAACATAATTCTCTACGTTAACTAACGTTACATCCAATTAAATCCGCGATGGACGTTATGTTTTGCTGGTGCACCAAACCTCATTGTGATTTTTGCCGTTTTTTCTCTGCCGTGTTGATTACATGAATAATGCACAGTCAATTAAATGTAGGTCGCTATCTTAAAACAAGTCGGTAGTTTCGGCAAAATCGGCATGAAGTTTGTTAAAATGTATGTATTATTTTGAACGGCATGAGAGCTGGTTAGCTAACGTGAGCTGGTCAGTTTAACTAGGTGTGCGGTTATGTTATGTTAGCTGGCTAGCTGACTTTAAAGTTGGTGGAGATGCACTGCACGGTTTGGAAAGCACGTTAGCAGCGGCTCAGCTGCAGTTATTAACAGGTGCTGACACCACAACGAGCTTATAAAGACTTCCGAGTCATTTAATCGTCGTGCTTTTACAGACAGGTTTGCATGTTAGCTAACGTGTGTGTCTGTTGGACAGTGTTAGCATGACGCCATTATCGTGCTGTGTAATGTTAGCTTGTTAGCATCGTTACATCCGGGTATCTGAGTACAGCACAGCTAGCTAACAGGCTCTACGTGTTGTGTTAGTAATGTCTCAGTATGAGTTTGTCAGCATCTTGAAGGTCATTTTGAGCAGCTAAAGTAGTTTATACACACAATTAGCAGCCTCTTTGTAGCCTGCGCAGAATATATTCAGTGTGTTTGTCTCAGTTGTGGTTTAATGTGTTATTTTAACACTGCATTGACTCCCTGTGTGCCAAAAGATAGACTTTAAAATCATACTACTTGTGTATAAAACACTAAATCTTCTCAGGACTGAATACATTTGGTTTACTTTTAGTTTACCTTTAAAAAATAAATTTAATAAATCAGATTATAGAACATTTTACAGTGCAGAGTGATGTGAGACTCCTGAAGTGTTCTCATGCACATGGTTACAGACTGCTATAGCATTCTTTATTATAAAATGATTATCCTGTGGAGAAAGAAATCCCCTTTTTTGCCATAAGTGTCTATCTTCTCTTTTTCTGTTACAATCAGAATGTACACACACACACACACACACACATATACAAACGTGCATGTAGTCTTCATGTTATACTAAAGCACTTCCTCCTCTCTCCAGGTGAACAGTGGGACTTGTCTTCAGCTTCAAGTGGAAAAGCTCTGACCTGTATAGAGGAGAGACCTCCAAAGAGGAGAGACACCAAGGTCAGTGCTAAAACAGGTGCAAAAATTAAAGGCAGAAAGTGTGAGATTTTCTTGCTGTTCATTGATACTCTGGAATCAGTAAATGATTCTAGAGGGTAGCCGTGTCTCATTCAGAGGTCGTTGAATACTGGCAGTTTGGGTTTGCAGAAGCCTCTTTTTCTGTTTGTCTTTTAAGAAAGCTAATTAAAAGGCAAACACATTTAAAATTAAAGCAGGAAGTAAAAATAATATTTTAAATGGGTTTTACGAAGTATTATATTGTAGGCAACTCACATTGTTTCAGTTCAGCATGTTAAATGGGTTTTGATTACCGAGAGGAAATATAAACAGTATATCTGTTGAGAACGCCTGCATTTATTTGAGTGCATTTATATATAATATAAATCAGATAATTATATTTTGTTTAACATGTATATCTACACTGTTCAGCCACAAGATTAAAACAACTGACAAGTGAAGTGAGCATTGATCATCTTGTTTCAATCGAATGTTCTGCTGGGAAACTTTCAGTTCTGTCATTTCTGTGGAGCCTCTTTGACAAACACCACCCACCCAGACACCGTTGCAGACCAACTGCACCCCCTCATGGCAAAGAACCCAAGGTGTCAAACTGGCCTCCTCATTCTCCAGATCCCAATCCAGTTGAGCATCTATGGGATGCGCCAGAACCAACTCCCATCCATGTTGGGGCCCCCATGGATTGTTCTTGGCTCAGATTGCATCCAGTGGAAGCTCAGGTGGATTGAGATCTGGGGAATCTGGAGGCCAGGTTGACACCTTGAGCTCTTTCCCACGTTCCTCGGGTCGTTCCTGAGCAGTTTTTGCAGCGTTGCAGGCCATTGTCCTGCTGGGGGGGCACTGCCATCAAGGAGTGCTGCTGCCATGAGGGGGTGTACTTGGTCTGCAGCTGTGTTTGGGTGACTGGTGTTTGTCAAAGAGACGTCCACATGAATGCTGGGACTCATGGTTTCACAACCGAACATGGAATTGGAACACAGTGATCACTGTTATTTATTTCACCTGTCACTGGTTCTAATGATGTGGCTCTCAGTCTATACACGTGTTAAATACTCTATGACTTATTTATATTTCCTCTCAGTAAACAAAGCCTGATCAAAATACTTCTACTTCCTTTGAACCCTGTGGGTTTTGAGCTTGGACTTATACATTTTAAATGGACAGCATCATTCATGTAGGCCACTAATAAGGATTATCATCAGTTTCTGAGTTTCTGCTGTGGTGAAGTTTTTGGTTTAGAAGCGGTTCTTGTGGTCTCATTCATGGTAGAGGTGCAGCAAACTGAGCTATAAACACCAGCAGAGTGACAGGAGACATGTTAATGTTAATGTTGAGCAGAGCCTGGTGTTATTCATCGTAGAAGTGCAGCGCATTGAGAGCTACGGCTACAGCAGAACTGAGCGGAGATGTGTTGTTTCGGAGGCCTCGTGGTAAAGAGCTTTCTAGGGACAAAAGTTCAGTAAGGGCAATCCACTTGTTAGTGGTCTACCAGGCAAACCTGGTGTTATCATTGTAAGTTACAGGTTAACTTGACCAGACTTCAGCTATCTTCAACGGCAAATGCCTGAGTGCTGTCCATCAGAGCTGATAGCTGTGGTTTCCATGAATGGCAGTCAGTCAGGCCATTGATCACCTGCAGGTATTGGTAATAGCGTATGCTCTGAGCCCTTGTGCGATCCCGCCAACTTACAGGTCCCTGTACATGTATTCATACCTATAGCAGGTCTCTGTCTGATGATACAAACCTACGGTTGGTAGAAGCGAGCACATAGTGGTCGTGTTTAGCTTGGGCCTCGGCCTGGCTAGGGACATGCTCAGGGCCACGGCAGAAGCTAGCCTGACGCCGCAATGCAGCTCTGTTCTCTGCCCTCATGTCCATGACGAGATTCACATGCGACCTCAGTGAGCATGGTCATGCGATGCCTTTGCTTGAAGATAGTGTTGAACCTCTGTGATAAAACAAAATGAAAAAAATGGCAGGAATTCAGTTTCTTTGCAACTCAGTGCAACAACATCCTGCTTGATAACACCATGCAGACATCATTACAAAGCTGTTACAGGGCCCTCGGCCTCACTGCCCAGCAGGCCACTCATAACGATCCGATTGTGCTGTGGTGACGTTTTTCGTTTGGAAGCAGTTGTTGAGGTCATGTTCATGGTAGAAGTGCACTGAACTGATTGCTACAAATGACTTGAGTGGTTGTTAGTTTGTCTTTGTCCTTCGGAGTGTATTGAAGGTTTGTTTTCAGTTCAGGTACATCTCCACTCGAGCGCGCAAATGTGCAAGTGTTTGACAAGCTTTCTGAAGCCTTTGAGGTTGTTGTCTTAGGAACTAATAGCGATAGCCAGCTTGAGTGGTTGTCAGTTTGTCTGTGTCCTTCTGAGTGTAGTGGAGGTTTGTTTTCAGTTCAGGTACAGGTATCTACACTCGAGCACGCAAATGTGCGTTCAGAGAGTGTGTGATTATCTTTATGAAGCCTTGGAAGTTGTTGTTTTGCTGGAGAAACGTTTGGTATAAAGCTTTTCAGGCTAACGGTGTTATCTAAACAATGTTGAGCGCAGTCATCTATGACAACCAGTTAATCCCCGTCTAGGCACAAAAGTTCAGTAACAGCAATCCAGTTGTTTGTGGTCTGCTAGGCAAACCTTGTTTTTCAGGCTTGTGTGAACCCACCAACCAGAGCAGACTTAGGCCCCACCTCAACCCACAGGATTCAAGGAGTGTTTTTTTTCAGCTACTGGGTAAGCACAAAAACTATGTCGAAAAAATCTATCGTGAAATAAGATGTCTATGAAAATACAAGTCTTCTCACTGTTAACAACTCAACTCTCTATGAGTCCTGTTAATAGCCTACAAAGTGCTTTATTTGACGACCTGGGAATGAGACCCCAAAATCAACTGTCTTTCTACAGAATTGCTTTATGAGTATGCCGACACACTGGCTTGTCTCACATTTTTCTCTCTGAGTTCTCAACTTTCTGCTTTTAATGCTGGGTAACTTAATCTATAATAATACATCATGTTTGATCAGCGAATATTTAATATTGATTATATGAATCTGCAAAGTAACTAGTAACTAAAGCTGTTCGACAAAATACAGTGAAAGTATGAATAATATAGTAAAAAACTCAATTTATGCAAAATATGAAAAGTACATAATGTGTATATCTTCACTGTTCAGCTGAAACATTAAAACAACTGACGAGTGAAATGAGCATTGATCATCTTGTTTCAATCAAATGTTCTGCTGGGAAACTTTCAGTTCTGTCATTTCTGTGGAGCCTCTTTGACAAACACCACCCATCCAAACACCGTTGCAGACCAACTCCACCCCCCTCATGGCAAAGAACCCGAGGTGTCAAACTGGCCTCCTCATTCTCCAGATCCCAATACAGTTGAGCATCTGTTGGATGTGTCAGAACCAACTCCCATCCATGTTGGGGCCCCCATGGATCGTTCTTGGCTCAGACTGCATCCAGTGGAAGCTCAGCTGGATTGAGATCTGGGGAATCTGGAGGCCAGGTTGACACCTTGAGCTCTTTCCCACGTTCCTCGGGTCGTTCCTGAGCAGTTTTTGCAGCGTTGCAGGCGCATTGTCCTGCTGGGGGGGCACTGCCATCAAGGAGTGCTGCTGCCATGAGGGGGTGTACTCGGTCTGCAGCTGTATTTGGGTGACTGGTGTTTGTCAAAGAGACGTCCACATGAATGTTAGGACTCATGGTTTCACAGCCGAACATGGCATTGGAACACAATGATCCATGTTATTTATTTCACCAGTCACTGGTTCTAATGTTGACGCTCTCAGTGTCTACACGTGTTAAATGCTTTTTACAGATGCGCATAAAACCTCCCCAAAAAGACTAAAAATCTTCACAGTGACATACAAAATAAATACACATAAAAACTCCACAAAACCTGCACAATGACACAAACAACTTCAACAATGATACAAAAACATCAGGTTTGATCAGCAAATATTTAATATTGATAATAAAAATCTGGAAATAATAATAATAATAATAATAATAACAATAATAACTATATGACAATAATATAGTTAAAAAATCAATTTATGCAAAATATGAAAAGTATTTAACATGTATATCTTCACTGTTTAGCCGAAACATTAAAACAACTGACTAGTGAAAGGAGGCATTGATCATTTTGTTTCAATAAAATGTTCTGCTGGGAAACTTTAAGTTCTGTCATTTCTGTGGAGCCTCTTTGACAAACACCACCCACCCAAACACCGTTGCAGACCAACTACATCCCCTCATGGCAAAGAACCCAAGGTGTCAAACTGGCCTCCTCATTCTCCAGATCCCAATCCAGTTGAGCATCTATGGGATGCGTCAGAACCAAATCCCATCCATGTGGGGCCCCCATGGATCGTTCTTGGCTCAGACTGCATCCAGTGGAAGCTCAGGTGGATTGAGATCTGGGGAATCTGGAGGCCAGGTTGACACCTTGAGATCTTTCCCACATTCCTCGGGTCGTTCCTGAGCAGTTTTTGCAGCATTGCAGGCGCATTGTCCTGCTGGGGGGGCACTGCCATCAAGGAGTGCTGCTGCCATGAGGGGGTGTACTCGGTCTGCAGCTGTGTTTGGGTGACTGCTGTTTGTCAAAGAGACATCCACATGAATGCCAGGACTCATGGTTTCACAACCGAACATGGCATTGGAACACAATGATCCATGTTATTTATTTCACCTGTCACTGGTTCTAATGTTGGGGCTCTCAGTGTCTACACATGTTAAATACTTCTTACAGATACACACAAAACCTCCACAATGACACACAAAACCTCCACTATAACACACAGAACCTCCACAATGACACACAAAACCTCCACAATAACATAAAAACCCTCCACAATAACACATAAAACCTCCACAATAACACATAAAACCTCCACAATGACACAAAAACCCTCCACAATAACCCACAAAACCTCCACAAATACACAAAACCTCCACAATAACATAAAACCTTCCACAATGACACACAAAACATCTACAAATACACAAAACCTCCACAAATACACAAAACCTTCACAATGACACAAAAACCCCACAATGACACAAACCCTCCATAATAACCCACAAAACCTCCACAATAACACAAAACCTCCACAATAACATAAAACCCTCCACAATGACACACAAAACCTCTACAAATACACAAAACCTCCACAAATACATAAAACCTCCACAATGACACAAAAACCCCGCAATGACACAAAAACCCTCCACAAATACACGCAAAACCTCCATAATGACACACTTAATCTCTACAACCTCCACAAATTCACAAAAAAACATCCACAAATAGACACAAAACTTGCACAAAGAGTTGTGAAACTACCACTGCTCTTCTTTCTCATCTTGCAGGTGATGGATGGTTGAAAGGACGAATCACCAAGATGAACAAGATGAGCCAAACAATGGAGACGAGCTGCCACAGGAGCCTGAAGGGAAATCGTGAGTATCTTTCACCTGGACTTTACGAGGGGGATCAAACATGGCTGATATATCTGCAGAGTATTGATGGTCACTGTTCGTTTCTCCAGAACGAGAGCAGCCAGGAACTGAAAGTGTGGGCAGAGGAACAGGCTGCTGAGGACGAGTTGGATGACGGTTTCCTGAACTGAATCCTGATTTCCTGTAATCAAGTTTTGAGGACTGACATGTTGTCTGGTTGGTGATCGGCCCAGGACAGGAAGGCCCTGCAGCTTGTGATCCATCCATCCACAGACCATCAGTGACAGAGGAGAGGTGAGATGTCTGCTCAGAACCAGAAGTAACAGCTGATGCAATGCAAGCCACTTCTTGAAGGTTTATGAAGATAGCCGGGAGCACAATACCCACATGACAACATGGAACGAGTTGGAGGTCATTTTGCAAAGCTGCTGACAATAGATAAGAGAGAGACGGCACTCTGAGGCTGAGAGATAATATGTTTGCACAGTGCCTTATTTATATTGTATTTTTTTTTCACTTGTATCTTTCTTCAGTTTTTATTTGGTGTGACATTTTTGGCTTAAAAGAAATAAAATCTTAAATACATACACGCAATTTCTGTGTAAGTGTATGAAAAAAATGTATTGTGACCAAATTTGGCATCAAATTACTCAGGGCCGGCACTGGTTCAATGGGTACTGTACGGTGGCCCCGAAGGTCCAAGTAACAACATTCCAGAAAACACAGCAGCTTACTGCAGATTTTCCGCAACAGTGACACTGCATCTGACTTTTATACAGTAAACAGAAACATTTTACATAAATAAATAAATTCAAAATTCCAACTTTTTTCTGAAATAAAAAATGTAATAACTAAATGAAATCAGCATTCAATGTTTTTCTAATCTAATGAATGAATAAATTAATTGAAAAGTCAGAATTCTTACTTTTTTCTCAAATAAAAAAAGAACTCAATAAATGAATTAAAAACAACTTTTCCCCCATTGAATAAATAAATAAATGAAGTCTGAATTTTGATCTTACTTTTTTCTCTAATGTATGATTAAAATAAAGTCAAAATTTTTCTCAAATTAGTAACTAGATACATAAATAAAGTCAGCATTCTGTCTTTTTTTCTCAAATTAAACACTAACTAAAGTAAACATTTTTTCTCGAATGAATGAATAAATAGATAAATAAATAATAAAGAATTGCTGAGGCATGTTGAAATTGGTCCACTTGTTTATTTCTGCTGTTTATTTCAGCTCACACTGTAACGTTTAAGGCTCGACCTTCATATTACAGGTGTCTGTAGGTGACTGAACATAGACTGACATGCTGCATGAATGTGTGTGTTTGTTTGGCTGTGATGAATCCGTCAGTGTCTCTTAATGCAGCTCAACACATTTTACATTTCGGTGCTGCACCCACCCGATAAAGATAGAAGTGAACAAGTGTGACGACTGATATCAGACGAAAACAAAAATTAAACACAGTACATTCAGGAGAAGACTAAAGGTAAGACAAAATGATAATTCAAAAAAATATATCTATGAAATAATGAGAGTAATTGTAACATTAAGCTGTCTTCTACAAATTCTCTCATGTTAAATAGAGCCAACAAAAAACTCTAGGTGCTCAATATCATGTATTGAAAGAGAAAAGAAACCTAGATTTGTGCTGAATTTCAATCAAACAATCATTGATGTTGTTAATTAATCATTGCCTGAATTAACTCTCTGGACCATAGGCTACTTATTATGCCTATTTATTTATTTATTTATTTATTTTGTTGGCAATGCATGTTGAAATAGAAAGTGAAAGTAAAATTAATGACAGACTCTAATGCGCCCAAGGGGCCCCCGAAACTCCAGGCTCGCTGCATCTCAATGTGTTTTGCTAAATGTTTAAATTTCAGTTCGTTCCATGAAGTCTGACAATCACTCTGTTTTCTTAGCTGCACACCAAATACGTGACTTAGAAATAAATGTACTTATATTCAGTGTGGACTGAACTGACACTTGGTTGTTGAGGCTCTCTGGGAAACATTAGTCTTTTAAAATAAAAACAACTCCATTTGGAAATGAGGGTTGTAAAATGACACAAGGTACAAAACAAGTTTCACTGAGGGTTGAACTGAAAGGGTTTTTGAATGAGTTTCTTATCTAATGAGCTAACATGGCACTTCTACTTCATACTGTTTCATATTATCACAGTCAATTAAGTGCTTCCATCATTAACTGAGGAAATGTGTAAAATTCTTATTGTCATTGTCACTGCTGTGTCCTCAGCCTCATCTGTGAGAATACTCAGCACAGAAAATAAATCCTGTGATGCAACAGTCAGACAAAGTTTAGTCTTCTTCTGGTCTGAACCAAAGTTTTTTAGTCAGTCGTTCTGATGGTTAGGTAAGAAACTACAGTAGAGTTGACTGTCCTCTCTTTCCTATCATGCCAGTGTCTCAAAGCAGTGATGGCTCAACGAGTGAATGATGTCATTCGTCTCTGCTGTGAAATAACAGATCAGCCCGAGTTCAAGAACACCTGGAAAAACATACTCAAAGGAATGTCAATAACAGCAGCAGGAGCAGGATTAGGCGGGCTTCTCTTGGGACCTCCAGGGTTTTTTGTTTGTAAGAATGACTGATTCTGCCTTCTGTGTTTCTGAAGAAGACATTGCAGCAAGTAGTTGGTTTGATAATTGATCAATTTGCTGAACCTGTAACTCTTTATCTTTACTCCTCTCTGCACCAGGTGGAGCAGCTGGCGGTCTCCTATCCTGGCTGAAGACCAGTGGGCAGTTCAAGTCTCTGCCTCAGATCCTGATGGAGTTGCCAAAGGCTGAGAAACAGAAGCTCCATAATGACGTTGTGGCCGTTTTAGGCAAACTGACCTGGACGGACGCAGCCCAGCTCATCGCCATTGTGATGAGCAACCCCGCCCTTCGGGAGAAGGTCACTGATGTGTTGCAAAACTACATCAAACAGAATCTGTGAGAGGAGCTCCGGTATTAGGACAGACTTTCCAGGACGGTCCAGGCTGACAAACACATCTTACTTTTGTATTTCATAAGAAAGTCGTCATAGAAACCTACCCATGTAACCTATTAGTGTTTCAATGAATGTTTTTGTTTGACAATCTGATGTGAATTATGTTCAGATTCTGTGCCTGGAAAATCATGTATCCCTCTGCTTATGAATTACAAATAAAAGAAACATCAGGAGATATTGTTCTCGTGACTAATTATTCACTTATTAAGTTGTCAGGGTTGATACAATGCTTATTTTGATAGATACAAACATCTGTAAGCAAAGAGTTGCTGATACAAGGTAAGTTCTCACAATTTCTGTAATATATGACAAAGAAGTGATACCTTGATTTGGTTTAAATTTCCAAAAAGCTGTTGCCTGTAGCTATCTGATTGGCCTTTATTGTTAAAAAACAAACAAATAGTCCAATTAATTTTGATTGAGTCCTTGGAATGAAACAGTTCCTTTATATTTTGTAGTCTTATTCTTATGAGCTCACGTTCAATGAAGACAAGTAGCCACTAGAGGGCGTCACTCAACCAGGACTGGGTGTTGTGGAGCAGTGAGGCCTGTGTTCAACGCTGCAGGATTTTAGAGTTGAGTTGTATTTAAAAACAATGAATAATTTTACTGTATACTGCACCAGATTTATTTTTTGTAATTGTGAAAACGTTTGGAACTTGTGGATGATGAAATGACATCACATGTAAAAACAACAACAACATATCCAGCCACAGAAATATACAGAAGTGAGTTTGGGCCACTCAACAATTTATTTCAGTTCTGACCTTCATGATTTTAATTTTACAGCTTTAGGTTCATGTGAACGATTGAAGTTATAATCGATATTAGGTTAATGACAGAAACCGTAGAATTGTGTTTCCTGTTACATTGTGTTTTCTCTAATATTGTTAAGATTTCTGTGATATCGTGTTTTCTGTAATATTATGTTTTCTGCAATGTTGTCGTGTTTACTGGATTATAGTTGTATTTTCTTTAATATTGTTATGATTACTGCAATATTGCCTTTTATGTATATTGTGTTCTCTATAATGTGTTTATATAATATTGTTGTGTTTTCTGTAAAATTGTATTTTCTGTAATATTGTTGCGTTTTCTGTAATATTAAGATTTATGCAATATTGCTTTATATGTATATTGTGTTCTCTATGATGTTGTGTATATATAACTTTGTTGTGTTTTCTGTAATGTTGTATTTCTGTAATGCCGTTGTGTTTTCTGTAATGTTGTATTTCTGTAATGCCGTTGTGTTTTGACCCTCGGGGCCACCATACTACAGTGGCCAAATACTAAATGTTGCCGCTTGAAAAACTTTTTTTTTTGTTTGTTTTTTTTAATCTCTGACGACATGAATTGCACGTCGGACGACTTGCAGACAACACAACAAGCGAAAAGCGTACCTAAAAGTTAAATCCGGTAAAACATTTCAAAATAAAATCCTCATTGGTGAGAAACGAGAAATTAGAACGCAGACAATAACAAATACGACGTAATAAAACTAAAAGCAGATGCTTAGTGGACTGCTAAAACACCACCTAAATACTAGAGTATGACTATCCCAAAATCAGGATTATTCACTGTGTTATACCTTTATTGTGAAAGTAAGATCACCTCACTTCCTGTGTTTTTCTGCCTCTTTGAAGGCCACGCCCACTCGACGCAGCCGCCTCAGCTCGGACGTTCTGAGGCTCGTCCAATTGCAGAGCGATATACGGCAATTTCTTGCGTAACTTACGTAACGAAAAACACGTACAGCACCGAACCAGGAAGTGGACACCGGTGCTGACTCGCTTGAGTTCTGAATGAGTGATAGTCGACAGATATTGTCGTTTTTCTCGCCGACCGTTTGTTGAGGTTGGTACCGACAGTGGAGCACGTTAAGCTAGCTCAGAGCCGGATGTGGTTGTAGCTACTGTTAGCATTGGACCTGGAGGCGTTGTTTGACGCATGGCATTGAATTACTGAGTGTGTGAGTGTGTAATTGAACCGGTGATCCATTATGTCACCTTGTGAACGTTGAAATGACATTAATGCATTTATATAAACTGTTAAGTACTCAAGTAAAAGTGCAGGTTAGGTAATATTTACTTGACTGTGTGCTTATGACATATGATTGTGTGTGTGAACTTTTCTAAACATTGTTTGTGTTTCTTTTCTTTTTAGATTCGAACTGCTGCAATGGAAAAAACACGTGCAGACACGTTTTTGATAACTGGGGGATGTGGCTATTTTGGTTATCGGTAGGAACCAATTCTTATTGATAATTACACAATAACCTACACAACAACACAATAACCACACACACCTGGAATATCTAAAAACTCAAAAGCAAAAAAAGAACAGTTGACCAGTTTTCAGGTCATGGAAAAAAAGCAAAAATGACCTGGAAGGTTATTTAAACTCCCCTAAAACTACACAATACACTGGGGAATTGGTAGTATACTGTATTGTATTTTAAAAATTTAGATTTAGGTTTAAGAGTCTTATCTTTCTTTTGTATATTTACTTTTACTTTAAATCTTTATGAAAGCAAATCTTCCAGCAGCCCTCAGTTACTGGTGCTCAGGCAGTTGTGTAGTTTGTGTAGTTCACAAGAGGAAACAGGCATTAGTGTCTGTTGTAGCAGCTAGATCGTCACTGATAAATATCCATGAAAACGATCTCTAGAAATGAGTGGTAATCCTGAATAATGAATAAAATGTACATTTTTTACAGTCAGTAAAACCCCTCAGTAATGATTTCAGTCTTGTGGTGTCACGCTGCTCTGCCACAACCAGGTGGCGCTATCACACCAGATATCTCTGTTCAATATGCTCTTTGGCTGCCACACGACTGGTGGATTTGAATGTAGAAATGCATGCAGTTATTGTAGTTTTTTGTCATGGATTTACTAATTTAGATTGTTTAAACTGAAGGCTTTGAATTAGTTTCCTGCAGAGTAATTCATATGTAATTTCCCCTGCAGCCTGGCGTGCTCCCTGCGTAAAAAAGGAGCCAAAATCATCCTGTTCGACACGATCCCTCCAAACCAAGAAGTGCCAGAGGACGTTGTGTTTGTTCAAGGAGATATACGTGAATATGCACATGTTGAGAGGGCCGTCGCTGGCGTGGACTGTGTATTCCACATCGCCTCCTATGGCATGTCTGGAAGGGAGCAGCTGAACCGGCACCTGATCGAGGCGGTGAATGTTCAAGGCACGCAGAACGTCCTGAAGGCCTGCGTCGAACATGGAGTGTCCAGGCTGGTTTACACCAGCACCTTCAACGTGGTGTTCGGAGGCCAAGTGATAGAGAACGGTGATGAAAGCCTCCCTTATCTCCCTCTCGATCTCCACCCTGACCACTACTCCAGAACCAAGTCCATGGCGGAGATGGCGGTGCTGAAAGCCAACGGCACCGCGCTGCATGATGGCTCCGGGGTGCTGAGAAGCTGCGCGCTGCGTCCTGCAGGAATCTACGGACCTGGCGAGCAGAGACACCTGCCCAGGATCGTTGGCTACATCGAGAAGGGGATCTTCAGGTTTGTGTACGGTGACGCCGGCAGCCTGGTGGAATTCGTCCACGTGGACAACCTGGTGTCAGCACACGAGCTCGCCGCAGAGGCCCTGACCGCAGAGCAGCAGCACCGCTCTGCCGGCCAGCCTTACTTCATCTCAGACGGCAGGCCTGTTAACAATTTTGAATTCTTCAGACCTCTGGTAGAGGGCTTGGGCTATCCTTTCCCCAAAGTGCGCCTTCCTGTCTCTCTCATTTACTTTTTTGCCTTCCTCACAGAAATGATTCACCACCTCATCGGGCCCTTTTATAACTTCCAGCCATTGCTGACGCGTACAGAAGTGTATAAAACTGGTGTGACGCATTACTTCAGCATGGCAAAAGCTAAGAAAGAGCTCGGGTACGAGCCCCAGGAGCACAACCTGGATGAGGTTGTGCAGTGGTTCAGGAGCAGAGGCCACGGGAAGAAAGCTCACAGATCCTACCTCAGTCGATTGATACTAGACGTCCTGTGTGTTGCTGCCTTTGTTGCTGTGGCTCTCTCTTTTCTTCCCCTTGTTGGCGGTTGATGGAGAGCGAAAGCAGAAAAACATAATTCTGATATTTTCCAGGTGCCAAACATGAGATTGTATCAAGACTGGTTCATAATTAAGAAATACCTTGTTAATCCCTCAGGGGGAGGAAATCCATTCTTTCATTGTGTTATGCAGTTTACACTTACATAGAAATACAGAAGGATGCTGGGGACGACACATAGCGGTGCTCCTCAAACAATTAGGGGTTTGGTGCCTTGCTCAAGGGGCATAGGAGTGTGTAGGAGGTAGACACAACACTCTCCATACTGTGGTTTGAAGTGGCCACCCTCCTGTTACCAAACCAGGTCCCTGAAGACGGAGCTACTGCCCCCGTTGTTTACAAGCACATCAACAGGTTCTTCAGATATTAATAAGCTATTCATCAACTGACTCTGTGACACCCCATCACATGTGAACATAATCCTACAATCTCTGTACTGTAATGTCTTAATTTTACATCCTATTAGTTTCTGTCCCTTTCAGAGATTATATGTCAAATGCTACCTCTTTTTTTCCCCACATTTCTAAAAAGGCACATGTCGTTAATAACATTAAAAGTGTCTTTTTCTTTTTTTAAAATGCTGTTGTTGATGTGAAATGTTCTGAAAATGGCGAATAAAAACCCTTTGAGAGGAAAATGTGGTTTGTTTGACTCTTGACCTGGAATGAATGTTGACTTTTAAGGTTTTTTATTGGGATGGATCAATAAACTCTCAGTTGCCTGGTTTGTTGCAGCAATAACGCCACTTTAAAGTTAACCTTGGCCTCCATTTGTGTCCATACAATCATTTCACAACCATCACCACATTGCCACATTTAAATAACTGCACAGAACATTTATATATGCAGCCAAATATAAGGTTAAAAGAGTTTTACTCCTATGTAATCATGCATGTGATGCTCCCACAGATACACTTTAATGTGTTCGACCTGAGGACATCTTTTATTTTATATAATCAGAGAAAAAAGGTGCATAAACTTGAGTTTCAGCAGTTTCATCCTCCATATTTTTTTTCCTAATTCATTGCAGTTTTATTCCTGGTGTAAAAAAAAAATAAAAAAAAGAGTGGGACCAGGTGAGGCGTGCTTTTTGTGTGGTATTTTCAGTCTGCCTTTGGATGAATGCAGACGTCCCCTTCTCTCCAAACTATTCTCTTTTCAGAGCCGGCAGCCCCTTGCTGAGTTGGTCGCAATCATTGTTTCTCTGCAGCATTAACCACATTCCAGAGAGGCGCAGCGCATCCCCGTCTTCATCCCCGCATTCCTTTTACGCAAACGAGTCCCCCGCGCAAAACGGCGTTTTACTCGGCTTTTCGTGCGTCTGGCGAGCTCGGACTCTCACACGAAGGTTATTCGAGGCGTGCGGGAATATCCAGGCGACTTTTCTCTCTTCCACGACGGCCGTGAGCGAAAAGTAGAGGAAAAACCAACAAGGGGAAATTCCTCCGCGCAGCGCGCCATTGACTGTAAAGACCTTTCAACTTAACAAAAACTGAAGTTGACAAACGTATCCCCTGTCGGCTGAAACTGTGAGAAAGAGTTTTGTTTTGTTTTTTTTCCTCGGGAGAAGGGCGCAAAAAAAAAAAAAAAGAGAAAGGGCAGAAGGAGAGAGACGATGCGGCACACGGCGGAGCTTCATGCGTGTGTCGGAGGTTTTGTGTGAACGAGGCTCAGCCGCCGCGTTTTGTTTTGATTTCCATGTGAAACGCAATTAAGCGCTCCGCGGTGCTCGCTTCGTGTCGGCGGAGCACACTCTGAACTTGTTTCTCGCCTCGGGAGCACAACATGGAGCACTATCAGGAGGATCTGGGACTCCGGGCCAGTAAACTGATGGAGGACCTTTCCCTGTACGACGCCTATAAGGACGGGATGTACAACGCGCGGAGAGACTTGGTGATTAACCCCGATTTGGACTTTTCGGCTCCGGCGGTGGCGGAGCATAAAAGTAAGCCGATGAATGGCACCTCTGTGCTCCACCAGCAGCACCACACTGTGGAGAATTTCACGTCGGGGAATAAAGTGTACACGGCGGCTCCGGTGCGCCCCGTCAACTGCACCCGGACCGTCCCTGTGGACTTCTGTGCCCCGCAGAGAGACGCGGTTTATAACGAGGAGGGCTGCTGCACCAAATCCGAGGTGGCTCTGCCGTGCTACACGGGCGCCTCCGAGAGGCACAGGAGGTACTCTCTGGAGGTGCAGGGCCACAGGTACAGCACCGGCTCCACCTTCGACGGCGTGCCCCTCAACAAGCCGGTGGCTCTGCCCGGCAACAGGTGCAACAGCGTCTGCATCACCAGCAGCCACGACGGGCGGTACAACGCCACCAGCCCCCGGTCCAGCCTCGCGTCCTCCCTGTCCTCCCAGGAGCAGAGCAAGCATGCCAGCCCGAGGTCGAGCATCAGCAGCCCGCGCACCAGCCTAGTGGTGCCGGGCCAGGACAGGTACACCAGCCCCAGGTCTAGTTTAGTTCACTGTGAGGGCAACAGCGTCCTCAGTCCCAGATCCAGCTATGCAAGCACCGCCAGCGACACGAGCAAGCACTCCAGTCCCCGGGCCAGCCTGAACAGCTGCGACTGCTGCAGCAAGCCCAGCAGCAACCGCACCAGCGGCATCAGCATGGGCTACGACCAGAGGCACACCAGCCCCAGGTCGAGCACGGCGAGCCAGTACTCCTTCACCACCAGCCCCAGGTCCAGCTACTCCGACTCGCGGTACGGGCCCGTGGTCAACCATGATCTGGAGGGGGCGATCCTGCACGCAGCGCCGCTGGCGAGCCCTCGGTCCAGCATCTGCAGCCAGGACGGGAGCGCAAGACCGGGGACCGCCGCGAACTGCGTGGTCAGCCCGCGCTCCAGCATCTCCAGCCACAGCTCCAGAAGCTCCCGCAGCTCCAGGGGGTCTATGAGCACCTACCCGGAGCTGCAGCTGCCCTCGCCCAGGTCCTCCATGCTGGGCAGCAGCTTACACGAGGACACGCTGCTGCAGGACTTTGGAGACTCCAACGGGATCCAGAACCGCCTCCACATGCAGGGACTGTCGGCGGTGCCAGAGCCCCAGCAGCAGGCGGCCCAGAGCGGGGGCCCCGCGGAGATGACCGCGGGGTCGCCCTCATCGTTCAGCTATGGGATATCCACAAAAGCAGCGTCCTCGGGCCAGAGGTTCAAGCTGCCCTACCAGGTGACCCCCAGCCGAGAGAGCGGGCCGAGCCAGGCGGAGAGGCGGCTGGAGGCGCTCACCCTGGAGCTGGAGAAGGAGTTAGAGATGCACATGAAAAAGGAATACTTTGGTAGGTAGAGTGCACAACAGGGTTGATTTTTAGTGAACATCTGGGTCATTTTGGTTGCAAGTAGACAGGATCAGGAAGAAAAATCAGCTAAAGGAAGCTCATTGTGCCTGATCGATACTGTATTTTCTATAGGATGAGGTCTGGTTCTGTGGCCAGTGAGCTCCTGGGAGAACAGGAACATTCCCACAATGCTCCTGGCTTCCTGGTTGATATAAAACACTTTATGTGGTTTCAGCAGCTCGGCAAACCAACGTGTTGTCATGTAACATACACCTTCCCCTCCGGCCCTCACAGGTATCTGTGTAGATGTGTGAAATGTCTGAAAAAGCACGTGGCCCTAAATTAAGTGTTTGACCATGTTCTGCTAAAAACAATGAATTCTCCATGGCAGCATTTGGACAAACATGCAGCGGTGCGACACAGAAGTGTCCTGAGTAACTGGGATTCAAAGACAATAGCCTCTGCTGCTGTTCTCTCTGTGCAGGGAGGGGTTTATTTATAGCTTTGTCATCTCTTCAAGGTCTGTTTGTCACCCGCTTATGCCACATTACCACTAACGGGTCCTTCTGTGGCAGATAAGAGTGGCTTTGCAGGGCAATACTAATTTCTGTCTTGGCAGAGCTAACGTTTGCACAGCGCTGCACCTCTCTGAATGGGCCCTTCTGTTCTGCCACAGCAGACAGCCTTCGGTCATTCAGGACAGCGCGGTCTGGATTTGTTGCAACCAAAAAAAAAAGCTAGTTATGGTTCTGGAGGAAGGAGTAGTTATTGTGGTCGGTGGGTTTGTTTTTTTTTGCCTGATTTCGAGTGCGAGGCCGAACGTGTCGGGTTCACCAACGCGGCCGCAGAAAAGCCTGCTGAGGAAGTTGCTGTCTACCTCTGAATTAGCAGCCAGACAAATGGCTGCAGCCGGAGAACAGTGGCTTGTTTTATAGCCAGCGCACTTGCTCAGAGTGAGGCCGAGACAGCTGTTGATTTGTTCCAGAGGAGCAGGTGAGAGGAGGAGGAGGAGGAGGAGGAATGAGGAAGGACGGCGAGGCTGGGAGACAGAGATAATAGAGAGAAAGAGAGAGAGAGAGAGAGAGGAGGGAAGAATCAGATGGAGATGGAGGGAGAGAGAAAACGCAGTCAGACACTCAATAGAGACAGCTCTGTTTCCGTAGCGACAGTGTAGAAATTGATCGCCAGGTTTTTTTTTTAGGGGGGTTTGGGAGGCCCGGCGCTGCCTGCCAGTGTCCCTCGCTGCTCGGCTCGGCCCGGCCCGGCCCGGCCCGGCTCGGCTCTGCCTTGTGTGGCCTCTGTTTGTTGTGGTGGCGGAGGAGCTGTGAATCAACAGCTGGCCCGATACAAGCCTGCAATTGAAGCAGCAGAGGGGAGGCCCACCCCACCCCTTACCCCTCCTCTCCTCTCCCCTACACCACCACCACCACCACCACCCCGCCCTGACTCCCCCGCGAAGCCCTTCATTAACCAGCCAGTGGGGAGTCGGGCAACACCAGACACTTGGCACACGATCTTGGCTGGCGGGCCAGACATAGTTGGTGGGGGTCAAGTCTGATCACCTGCCCAGAATTATAATGGCAGTAGTCATGACACACACACACACACACACACACACACACACATGCTGACTTGTGGAGAACAGCCCACTGACACATTTGTGCACACTTGTACGCGCACAAATTGCAGCCGACATGAGATGGGATGTGTAATTATTCTTAAGCCTCACTTTAAGTTTTAAGCCCTCGGCGTCCTCTGATGTGTCAAACACTCTCAGATGTCTCACGAGTGAAGACCTCTCTCCTGCGCGGCGACGTGGTGTTTCCAGCCTGTGATGCCGCGAGGGCGATCCGCTGCGCCCTCGGAGGGGCCGTGATTAGTTTTTATTGGAAAGATAAATGAACCTGCTCCGTGCGCAGCAACTGAATCGCTCCCGTAAGACGTGCACGGGTTCGCAAGCATTCGGCAGCGGCTAGAGATATGCAGTCCGACCCTCTCCCCATTTTACATTTCATTTGTTTGATCGATGCTCCTCGTGTAGCCGGCTTATATCTGGAGACTGGCTCTTTGTTTTTTTTTTTTGATATTGTGCCGTGAGAAGTCAAAGTCGCACACTGAGCGGTTGGTTAAAGTTTCATGGAGAACCTTCTTACGACTCGCAGCACGTCCTGTGTTGTGTTCAGCGACGGGGAGGTTACGAAGTCGAGTGAGTTTCCGAGAATGAATCATGATTAACGAGGGATTGTAGTCACGTGACGGAAAAATATCAGATTTCTGATGTGAATTCTTGATCTGCCACATTCACAAGTATATTTCTCTCATCCTCCGTTTTTTATTTCATCATCAGACTCATCAGTAAGCCAGCGCTGATCAGTGCGATCAAAAAAAAGCCCAAACCTTCCCCTCGATCAACAACAGTGTGTGGCTCAGAGGTGCA
This sequence comes from Diplodus puntazzo, assembly GCA_963678695.2. Lineage (NCBI taxonomy): Eukaryota > Metazoa > Chordata > Actinopteri > Spariformes > Sparidae > Diplodus > Diplodus puntazzo. The sequence goes on along the minus strand of OZ023155.1, from coordinate 4,758,266 downwards.
GACATGTCTCTGCATCGAGCGGTGCCGTCTTTATTTTTAACCCCAGTGAATGCACAACATCCTGTCCTTGCCACATGGACACGTTATGAAATGGGCGCATGAGGGATTCGGCATCCTGTTTTTTTTTTGCTTTTTCTAAACGAGCAGCTTTGGTTATTTCCCCCTGCTGTCCTGTAAAATACCCACATCCTCACTTTATAAGACGCTTCCCATGCTGACAAATGAAATCTTGACAGTGTTGCCAGCTCATTCTTCATAGTTTGGTTTTTTTTTACGAAACCGCAGTATAGCTGCAACCAGAGGGAATGAAGTAATGAAGGTAAATCGATGTGGCTTTATAAATAAATAATCCTTTCTTTTTTTTTTCTTTCTCTACCCTAGTTTAGCCGCCGGGTGGTGAGTCAAAGCTCAGAGAGCCGTGTCAGTAATTGCACGGCTGTAGATTCATTCCGTGGGAAAGAAATGGAAAAAATAAGACAGTAAGGAAGGATTTCTTTAGATATGGCTGCCTGAATCTCCTCGTTATGAAGCTAAATGATCGCGCATAAGAATAGAGGGCACACACACACACACACACCTACTGTCTACACACACTTATCCTACACCTGACATCAGACGGATGCTCAAGTGGGTCGATTGTGCTCGATTGGTTCAGGTGAGCGCAGGAGCGACTGGAGGCAGGACGACGAGTCATGAAAACAGAGTGTGTTAGTTGTTTTAGGACAAATGATGAAAGGTGCAGCTCCACCCAGCAGCTCCACCCAGTAACATTCACAATCTGTGTGTGTGTGTTAACTGCAGCGAGAGAAGCTTGGCCGTTGTTGTCATCGCCAAAAAAAGGAAGTGTGTTGTTCTGATGCAGTAACAGTTACAGGAGGAAGGGCCATGGTCCGACTCTTTCACATAAGCAAAAAGTTTGAGATGAGGTGAAAGAGGACAGTTACGTCGTGACGGTGGCAGAAAGTAGAAGACGGATACAGTCGCAGTGGATTAAAACAAGATCAGTCAAAAAAAAAACAAATCCAGGATCTTAATTCAGCATTTTATGTGGTCGTGGGCGCCTGTGTCACATTATATACAGATAATTTTAACATATAAAGGTCAGCTGTTTATTCTGCTGAAGTGGAGAGGAAAACTCAAATCAAGAACCTTGAAGAAAGAAGGTTTAATTAACATTTCGTAAATGCTATCCGACCCAAATGAAGCATGTATAATTAACTAGGAGTGAATGTTCAGCGTGTGCACGGTTTCTTCATTTAGAAAAAGGCTGCAAAAGGGCATTTTAATCCTCAGCTGTGGTCTCTAAGTTCATAAAAAATGATGGAGGAACGTTTCATGCACGGCGTATGTGTGAATGAGAGCAGGGATTGATATTTAGTTTAATCCGTAGCGTCAATTTCCAACCGCAGGCCTCGAACATGTTGAAGGGAAACGCTGTGGTATGTGAACCGAACTACGTACAGACGAAAGGCTTCTCGCTCCGACACTTTCTTGTCCTTTAATGTTTGATTTAATGCATAAAATGTTGTAGGTAATATAAAAATGTTTCCTCGCTCGCAAATTTAATTGGCTATTAAAACATTACAAGAGCGTTGGACGCAAAAAGTAGGAAAACAATTCAAGACATCCTCCGTGCCTCTTCTTCTTCTTCTTCTTCTTCTTCTTCTTCTTCTTCTTCTTCTTCTTCTTCTTCTTCTTCTTCTTCTTCTTCCGAGTATTATGTTGGTTGAAATCCATCAGTATTACATCTTTTGGCTGCTTTTAGGTTATTATTAGTTCATCATCAGGAGTCAGTGAGTGTGAAAGAGGCTTAAATGTCTATTTTAAAAGGAGAAGCTGCCAGGAGTCGGATCCGAGCATCTCGGGCCCTGCAGTGATGATGAATGAATCATGAGAGTTTATCGGGATGACATTTGCAATTTTTCTTTAGAGAACTAGTCTGAGATCATTTTAAGTTTACTCGTTTGTGTTCTTATCGCCCATTTTTGTTCTCTTATCGTTCGCTGAGTGCCTGAGTGAAGTCACGAGTGCAGGTCGCGCCAGGAAACGCCAATATTTGACTTTGATTCCGATGAATTAATTTGCGCCAACACCTCCGGTTTTAATGGGAAGACATGTAACCGCCGGGTGTTTTTTCTCGTACCCTTGTCCTTTATCTGTTCCTGACAATGTCACTGCTGCACCGGAGCGGTCAGGAAGGGGATATTATTGCTTTAGATCGCCTGGGAATTCCACGATTACGTCACAGAGAGCGTGTTCCTGCTCTGAGTCCGTCCTGAAGTTGCATTTCAAAGATATGGAATAATTTATCTGTGGGGGGAGAAGGAGGAGGATAAGGAGGGGGTGGTGGTGTTTTAGTGGTGGTGGTGGTGAGCAGCTCCCTGTCGGGATCTTGTGTCCTGTCGGCACTGTGACCCTGGACTCACCCCACCCAGGCTTTGACCCTGCACTCCCCGAGGAATGTGACCCCGGTGGAGGTCGTCCTGTGCGTGAGAGTTAAGAGATCGTTAGTCTGCCGCCGCTGCTGCATCCAGATCAGTGTTATGCCACCGTTTCCCCTGAATCTCATTACTTCCCCGTCGTCTCTGGAGCAGGTGGATTCAGGCTGAAGTAGTAGCGCTTGGCTCGTTGGTCAGTGCATCGCTCACGTCACCCTGATGGCGCCGTGTGTTGCCGGGCTGCATTTTCTCAATTAATCGATTAGTCGTTTGGTCTATAAAATGTCAGAAAATGGGGAAAAATATCTATAACTGTTTCCCAAAGCCCGAGATGACTGTTTCCTGTCCAAGAGGAGTAAAAAAGGTGAACAAGAAAATATTCTTATCGATGCGACAAAACCAATCAGTCGTCACAACAGCTGGAGATTTGATTTAATGGTTAAAAACGAATCGATCAATAGTTGAAGCTCTTTCTAAGCTCCCACATGTAAATCCACGCGATATTAAAAACAAAGGAGAAACATGTAGACACGCTCTCTCACTGCTGTCCTGTGTGGTTCACTGTGGGCGACCCGTTGAACGTGGTGACGCTTGCGGACACCATGCTGCTCTTTTGAATCCACAAAATCAATACTGTTACGGCTGCAGCTGCCTGTAAGAACAACAAGGTCGCGTCATCGGAGTTGTTGCAGAGATGACAGCTGTTTGTTCACGTTCAGAGTTTTTAAAGGCCCTGAAAATCTATTTTCCCGAGGTATCGCACCGTCCTCGTGTTTTATGCCATAGTTAGACAAAGATAAACTCCCTGCAATGAGTTAATTCAGCGGTGATAAAGTGCTACGTGCCCTGCGTCTGCTTTTTCCTGGCAACAAGGAAGAAGCACAGAGTTGTTGGTGGTGCACACATTGTGTCCGGCCTTCCTGACAATCCCCTCGTCACTCCACTGCCTTTCCTGCCAGAGTATTTTTATATAATCCTCAAGTAGTAGTAGTCGTGCGTTCAGACAGCATGATGTAATGCCTGGTTCTGTGTGGAAATCATTTTTAAGAGATATCACTTTGATTTCACAAACTTAAACTGCAGCACGTCTTTCCCCTTCAGAACAGAAGTGTGCGTGAGTAATTGCTGGTTAATGTTTAGCACAGTTTGATTTTTTGGGAGCTTGACGTGTTTTGACATCGCTGAGTTTCGTTTTGAAGTTCGTCTTCAAAAGCGGCAAAACTTTTTCTTTCTTTTTTTGTCGATGAGCTTCTCAGCAGAGCTCCGACAAAAGCGTCAGAATATCCAGCGATTGTTTGGTTCTAATGCTGCGCGCTGGTATGAGCGAGGCTCAAACTCGTTAGCATAGCATCGGTCTTCAGGATGATGTGTAATGTGTGTTATAAATGATTCCGAGGATGCTCTTCTTCCACGTCCGCTAACTGTCACTAAATGTCTTCAACAGGTATCTGTGTCAAATGTGGGAAAGGTGTGTACGGAGCCAGCCAAGCCTGCCAGGCCATGGGGAACCTGTATCACACCAACTGCTTCACCTGCTGCTCCTGTGGTGAGTCGAACATGTCGATGTAGTGAAACAGCTGCGACGCGGCCGATCTGAAGTGAAGTCCGCTGGTCAGAGCGACGTCTTTTGTTCAACATTTCTCAGTTCTGACCTTTTAAACAGACAGGAAGTAATGACCGTCCTGTGTGTGTGTGATTGTTCTTGACTTTTCCGTCGAGACGCGGGTAGCAGGTTTGAAACGTCAGGAGCTGCATTTGATGTGGTGCTTTCAGCTTCCCCTGCGGTCTGCTTTCTATATCTGGAGGCCAGACTGGTGGACCGGAGATGCTGTATAAATGTTTAGATTATAGTTGTAGCTTCAGTCATCTATTTACAGCCAGCCAATTAAATCAAATTTGCCGTTCTTCTTCTTCTCTTCACCGTCGTGTTCACGCTCCACTGTCTTTGTTCTGGAAATATTCATGTTTTGTTGCATTAAATCAGCAGCGAGAAGCGGATTCGCTGACAGTTATTCCCAGTGGACACTGGAGATAAGTGAATCGGAAGTTACAAATGTGTGCATCATGTCCGTGCCTGTCTGTAAGGCGTATGAGTATCGATGCCAGTTGTAGTCACCGGGTGCTAATGGCTTTAAACACATTAATTGTCTGTGTGAGCGGAGCGCCACGACAGCTGCTGCAGCTGCGGCCTCCGATAAGCCGGCAGAATCGTCGGGACAAACTACAATAACCAGCCTCACGCATCATCCTCGCCTCGCATCTCTGCCTCCGTGCAACATCCTGCAACACTCCCTCACATTTTGAAAACCTCGGATCTGCAGGGAAGCTGTGCTGGCAGCTGCTGTTGTGTTTTTTTTTTACAAAAGGGCGAGGACATAGTTTGATTTAAGAATTATCTGTTAGTGGACACAGCTGTGTCCATCTCATCAAGGCTTCTTTGAGGCCATTTGTCTGATTCCAGCCCCAAGAAAATGATGCCGCCGCTTCTTTATCTCTCCAGCAAAGCTCTGATTGGTCGATTGTTTCTCCAGCAGGGGAAGATAGCCATCACCACCACACATATGGTGTTGATAGGTCTGTTTGCCGCTCTTCAGGTGATTTAAAATCCACGATGTCTCAGGTGTGTTCGTGCCTTTGATGCATCCCACAGCGCAGATGCTGATGCAGCATCAGAAAACTTAGGTAATAGTGGGGAAATGATGGCTAATGCTTCGGTTTGTGTCCAGCTGCCTCCCACCTTCACCACCTGAACATCAACGTGTTTTATTTCCGTACCACCTTGTTCTAAGCTTCAGCCCCGCCGCTGTCTCTACTGGAAAAATTATCATTAGTGTCACCAGCTTGCTGTCAGAGGTGGCGCAACGGTCGAGGATCAAAACATCGGCTGCTTAAAAAAGATCCTCCAGGGCCCGAAGTCTGCTCGGTAGAAGGGAGGCTCAGCTCTCTCTGCGGCAACAAAGAAATGAAATGCCGACATTATTTGGCCTTTAAGACTGTAATTAAATCTGTTCCTGTGCTCACAGTATAGATAGTGTGTGTGCGCTGAACGTCCCTGTCACTCGACTCCGGCCCTCCTCTCCTGTTTCCCGGGGAAACAAGAGGAAGATGTCGGGAGAAAAGCTTTTTAGGCAGGTCGCTCCCATTCATATGTGTAGCATACATGGACACTGATCCTCCACCCGGACCCCACCCCCCTCCGGCTCGGGAAGAAACTGCCTATAATTTACATGTAACCAAAGCCAAATTCTTTCCGATTTATTGTGTGTGTGAAGAAAAGAGGGGCCTGATGCTGAGGTTGCTGGGTAGCCTCTGACCCGGTTCAGGTCTGAGTGCCGTTTTAGGGTTTGTTTACCCTCCAAAAATAAAGATTATTTGTAAAATAATTTGATGATTGCTTCTTAAAAATAACTCTGTGGGACTTTATTACTGTTGGATGAAAAGCACAGGCAGCTCCTGAGAGAATGATTGTATTGTATTTATTGGAGGAATCGCGTCCAGGATTCGCTAACAAGCCGCTTTCTGTGCTCGGCGCGGGTCGTCGTTGATGGCTTCACAGGCCACCTCGCCTCTCGAGATGGTTTATTGGTAACATAAACTCCGTGATGTATCATTTGACCTCGTGTGAATGGGAATGTTTTCTTTTGGCTGGTGTTTTGAAGGCCTCTGAGAAGTTTAGTTTCAAAGTGGCTGCACTTGTCATAACACAAATCCGGTGATTTATCAGGAGCCGCGTTCCGATGTTCCTGCTTGTTTTTCGGTTTCTTTCCCTTTTTTTTTCTCTCTCTCTCTTGAGCCGGGTCCTCCTGAAGTCTGGAGCTCCAGAGTGAGGCCGGGTTTGCTGAGACATTGCTCGCTGGTAGCCTTGGGCTTTGTTTAACCATGCATAATTGAGCCCTCCTCTTGGCTTACTCCCATGGTTGCACCCTTTTTTCATGAAATGGCCAAGAATGCAAACTACCCCCCTCCACTTCAGCCGGCCTTCCCTGGAGGACCTCAATCAGACAGTCACAAAGTGTACCAGACCTGCTTATCAGAGGGGGCAGGACTGGCATGGACTCACATTAAACGGCACATGCACGTAGAAGCGTACGTGTGCAGACACATGCACACAAGTGGAAATGATTTCAGCTTTCCGAGGTCAAAGCTGTTTGGATTTCCTCCTTTTAAGAGCTGCTTTAAATGTCATTTTTTCTCTTTCGTACATCTGCTGAGGCACATTTTTTCATGCAACACGTTAAATAGATGTACAGCTACTATTAAACAAAGTGTTTGTGTCCCTCTGCTGCTTTAACAGTGACAGTCCTCAGGTCTGTTTTTCCCACAGAAATGCACTTTCAACTGGAGTGAATTCATATTTCCGTGCGACTAGAAGTCAGAGCGTTGCTGGAAAATAAGCACGCCCTCTCTGGATGAAATAATGAAAAAGCAAAATAAACATGCTGCTTCAGGCTGGATGAACAGACTGTCAACCGCAAGGCTGATGACTCATTTCTGTGTTACAGTAATCCAAACGGCCTCTGAGAGCGCTGGCAGCGGTAAGAGAGCTCAGGGGCTCGAATTCCTCAAATCCTTCACTGCCACCAGTTGCATGTGCCAGGCAGCGGAGATCGGAAAGATAAGAAACCCGTAGCTCTTTTGTGTTTTGTTCCCGGAGGTGCCGAGCACGCAGTCTACACGCACGCTAAGTATAGCGGCGTTACGTGAGATCACATTAAGTTTCATCTTTAACCTCCAAACATACGTATAGAAACATACTGCTCTATATATAGCTGTGAAATCCAGGAGCTTGTTGAGTGCTAACAAGTGTTCTCATTAGCAGGAGGTCACTGAACTGAATGCTAACAAGCCTGTAGCATTATTGTACATTTGCCACCCTTGGTTTAACCTTCCTGGTGTGTTTGGACTGGCAGCCGTACAGCCGAGTTCCTCCTCTTCTTTAAAATAATAGCAGGCTGCCGCGAGTCGACAACGCAACTAGAAAAACGCGTCACAATATTTCCCCTCGATCAGCTGCAGCTCGGCTTAGCTTTTCTTCATTGGCGTGAAAAGTTGCCCGCATGCGAGTCTCTTTCTTGTTCTTTAGCGATTGCCGCTCTGTTTTATCCGCCGCTCGAGCAAAAGTCGTCCTGCCGTCCTCTCCGAACGTGACGCGGACAGGTTTAATGGTGTTTTGGAGAGCTTCGGGAGTAGTTTTGTCCAATTTTGAAGCACATAAAAAGTACTTTGGCAGAGATTTCACATGAAATCTCCAAAGCACTCAGGCTACAAGATGAGAAAATAACAGTGCATTACAGGCTGGAGGACATCATTAACATTGTTTTTTCCAGTTGAGCTGCGGAGAGAGTGCTGTCTCTCGTCCCTCTCCTCGACAGTTTGCCTTTTTTCTGCACAGTCGAGGACGTGTTTAACTCCGCAGTTGTCGCCACATTTCCACCAGCCGTTCCCTCTGCAGCTGCACTTCAAATCCAGAGGCTGAGCAAACTATGTGGTTGCAATTTTAACAGTCGTGTGCAGATCCATCGCTCCTTTGTCCGCGATGAGCTCACTTCAGGCCACTTAGCAATATCAAACAGGTTTGAAGATATCATGATGTCTTGCAGTCGCGTCTGAAATAAGTTGATATGGGAATCTTACCAGAGCACACACGCAATCGGAGCACGACATGAGGCCGTGCTGGAATATGTGTGTTTTGGTTTCAGCGCTGGCTCGAGAGGCACGGCAGGAATAACCGTTTCAGAAAAGGTTGATGTGTCACCGATTGGAGTGCAGCGCTGCATCATTCACAGGGGATGATACGCTCGCTGCTGCCTGCCTGCCTCCCAAAAATACTTGAGACTGCAGGCCTGCACAGGTTCGTCAAGGCATCGTGTAAAAAGAAAGAAAAGCTCCTTTTGTGAGCAAATCACCAAATTTATCTGTCCTCCTCAGTTTGGCCAGCGCTCCGGTTTCTCTGCCAGAGACAGCGAACAGAAGAGACTGAGTGCTGCATCCCACCAGCGAGAGCAGGAGCTGTACCTCCGAGTCGACGGGTTTATTGTCAGTGACAGCATGACGAAGCTGTGGTATAAATACTCTGGTGATAAAGTATAAATAACAGAAGACGTCCTGTTGTGTTTGCCTGTTAGTGTGGACATCACAAGTTTACACAAAAACATGTTGAAACACGGTCCTGGACTCCGCTCTCGGTCCTGAGAGGCGATGAAACGGGATGTTGACGTGCGATCGGCTCTTTCATCGTGAACGCCGGCAGGTCTGAGTCTGTTACTGTCCGCTCAGAAGTCATTACTCATTCTGATTAATCAACCGGACTGCCAGAAAATCACAGATGTGGTTGTTTTGCTGCCAGCGCCTTCTGTAAACCGCTCGTTTGGTCCATCGGGCTGAACCAGAGAGCTGATAAACGAGGATGTGTGTTCAAGAACTCTGCGATAAAAAGTCATTATTTTGTGTTATCTCGTTTATTATTCAAGTAACTTTATGTTTCCTTTATCTCCTAATGTGGCCGACCCTGTAGATCATGTCTGCGGTTGAAACAGATCCAACTTACAGTTAGGAAGAGGACCAAATATTTTCACATCAACATGAGCAATCTTGAGAATGATTAAACGAGAAGGAGCGAAGAGGAACAGTTCTCACATGTCGTCTCGCGCCGACGGGCATCTGACCAAGAGGAAGTTGACGAGGAACACTTCCACCAGGAATGTGACCTGATATGACTCACTTTCTTTGCGCTGGTCTCGGTAGATAAGCGTTTAAAATGTTTGATAGGATTTTTTTTTGTGTTTTTTTTTTTCACCGCAGCATACGGGTCCTGCTTTCATAATGGCAGCCTTGTTCGTCTCCATATTTAGGCGCGACACACCCCCGCGCTTGAACCTTATCTAAAGGTTGTCATTCCAACAGTTCATTACATTTTCGACTGGTTAACGTGTGTCTGAGATTGCCGCAGAGAGGAGGTTTGCTTTTCTTTGGCTGCAGCGGTCTCTGTTTTTAAAGCTTTGACTTTATTTGCCTGGAGTTGAACCTCACAGATGGATCTTTATCTCTGACTGCACAGAGAGAAATCCTGTCATCTCTGCCGACTGGCAGCACAGTTCTTACTCTGTTCTTGAGTAAAAGAAACCAAACAGTTTGGCTTCGTCTTCGTCTTAGACTGAGCCAAACCCGGGATGCAGCGATGGTGATCCTGCTGAAATGACGAGGGTTACTTGTTCTTGCACACGAGAAGACAGGCCCTGCGAAAAATACGGTTAAAAACCCACGAAGGGAAAAAGGTAACAGCTACCAGCTAGCCTCAGTTTGTACTGTTAAAGTCCAGGTTAGTGTCAGAGTCACTGAGTCACACGAAACAGCGATCCAGATCCAATGGCATCGACGCCAAGTGAAAACATCGCAAACATCGTTAAGATTCGTCTTTATTTTGAAATTCCAGAGGCACGTCTGTGTCACCGTTTCCTTCCATGTGCAACTAATATTTCTACTGAAGCGTTCAGTGATACGATTGTCAAATCACATTTTAGTTGCTCTTTGTGAGTTGATGTAAATGTAACTGGTTGTGGATGGACAGATGATATAATCACATATTGATCGATCGCAGGCCCCCGTATCGAACCAAAATCGTATCCTGGCAGACTTTGTGATAGCTGCAAATATCGTATCGTTGTCCAGAGAATCGATGGAATATCAAAAAGTGGAAAAACTTGCTGTTTACACCTCTAATAGCCGACGGGAGCGTTAGGAGAAGGGGATTGCACCCTGAAATTGGCATCCAACTTCAAGTTGCCTCGGGTACAGAAGATCATCGTCAACAGACTAAAACAATAAAGTCTGATCAGTGCTTTAAAAAGACGATGCTCGAGAGGTGGAACATCCTTCTTCAACACCAATAAAGAATTCACTCCAGGGTGTCAGCTGCTGGTATTAAAAAGGGATATTGCTCGAGCTGAAGAGCGACCTGTAACTTCATCTCTCGGCCCCCTTACAGCCTCCTCAGTCATTTCATTGAGACCACTGCGTTGGCGTTTTTTTGGTCGGATCACCTGTAAAACCCTGAAACAAGTTCCAGTTCCTGATTGTGTGAACAGACTCGACACAACTGCTACACGGGATAGAAATTTAGCCGATCGAAACGAAATTTTAAAAAACCTGCTCGCCTTGATGACACGTGGGTCCTCTCTCACCAGGCCAGCGCTCATTTCCATGGCAACACCATCATTCAAAAATGAGTGCATTAGCAGAATGAGCTCTATTACCTTTTTTTTTAAAAAACGACAAGCAACCGGCCTCACAGAGCGCGCAGAGGTCAGGGCCTCAGAGACGACCGCCACGACGAGCATCTGGAGCGAGGAGAGGAAATCAGTCGTCATTCTGTCGTCGTTCATCAGTTTGTGGTTAAGTTACCATTGATTGAAATAATGTGTCCTTCCAGCTTGTGAAGGCCCAGTTTTTAGTTTTTTGGCTGTATTTAAGTTGACGTACAACGTTGGGTTGAGGCTCCACATTTTGTTCGTTCGGTTTATATTTGGGTGTCACGCTGCACAGCTACGGTCGCAGAACTCTGGCTTCCTGAAACCTACAGACGAGATAGCAGCTTGTAAACAGAGCCGCCGGTTCTATCAGTCGCGGCGCTGCGAGGAGGTTCAGGCTCTCTGTCTGGTGACAAAAGGGCCAGAGGAGAGAGAGAGAGAGAGAGAGAGAGAGAGGCAGGCATGGAGCCCTCCCCCTCCCTTTCTCGGTGAGGGGAGCGGGCAGAGAGCGGGTGTTGGAGAGGTGTGGGGGGTTGAATGGGACCAGCTAGTGACCTCAGGCAGAAAGAATGTCCCCGTTTGCTCAGTCGGCCCGCTCCCCTAGCAGCGCTCCACACAGTCATCAGCGCTGGGGCCTTTGTGTTCACCTTCCAGACCCCAAACTCCAGAGCAGAGGCCACAGACGAGCACACAGCAACACCTCGCAGCCCCTGCTGCTGCACTGTTCACTATAATCTCGCTGTTCCTGCGAGTCCGGCCTCTACAAAGTATTTTTTTTGAAAAGACAGTGTCTCTGAAGAGTCGCTTCACACGCCGTTCATCCCTCGATTCCTGCCTTTCTCTCTGTGCTCCAAACGCCACCAAAATGCTAATTGCTCCTCAGTCTCAAAGTCTTAAAAGTCTCACCTATTGTGTGGACGGCATTCCTCGGCCGCTCCAGCCATTTATGTGGGTGTTAATGTATTGCCATCTCCCGGCATTGTGACACCGTGTTTGTGTGTGAAATACAGCGATTGCATAAATTTCAGTGTTTAAAAAGAGAGGGAAGGAGGTGGAGGGGGGGGGGCAGGTTTCCCATGCTGGGACACCCATAAAATCAATGGTGGCTCGGGACGACAATTAAATCTGACTAATCCAGCAGATTTATGAGATCCGTGTGCTTCGTCTGCCAGGCTCGGGTGAAGTCATCGCGCTGCCAGAGAGACACCGCTGCCGTTAAATGAATTTGAATGGGCGAGCCGTGAGGGGTGCATGGCAGGGGGCTGCAGAAGCCAGCCCGCAGCAGAATTTCCTTTTTAGATTGGATTCAGACTTGGATTCTGATGAATGAAAGACTCACCCAGAGGAATTTCAACACTCGGAGCTGGAAGCTCAGTATGCTGAACCTGGTGTAACGCCCCCGTTCCTGTGGATGTGTTTGAAGGTGTCGATCTGTCCGCAACTTTTGACTGATCTCACATCTCATAGTCTTTAAAAATGTCGAGAATGATGACGAAAGACGGCAAAAAGTTCGGATCCTGCAGCCGAGAAAATCTCAAGATTTCTCCAGTTTTAATCAGTTGATTTGTTTTAGCGTCGGTGTGTCAAAGTTAGGGACATCCTCCCCTCCGGGATGCTATTGTTGGTGTGTCTGTGAAGGGTGCACAATGGCAGCGAGGGGAAGAGGAGAGGCTTCTTTTGGAGAGGTGGGGGGAGTTTGGAAAGCAGCCTGCTGTATTGATTTTGTATGAGTTGTGAATGGCTTCCTATCGGGATCAATGGGCGAAGCAATTAAAAACGGAGGCGCAGGCAGGTTGTCGCTTAGGTTCGACCAGCCATCTGCTCTGACGCTGACCTGCTGTTGTGGTTGTTGAGTAGCGGGAGGCTGACAGTGTGATGTGTTTCAAGGAATACCTCAACCTCAAACGTACATGGGTGTCCATTTACTTTTGGCCTGAAGGATTGTTTTGTCTCTCTTCGCAGGGCGGAGGCTGCGAGGGAAAGCGTTCTACAACGTCAACGGGAAGGTCTACTGCGAGGAGGACTTCCTGGTAAGTCACCTGTGATGTCCGTGATTGATTTTTTTTGGCCGCATTATCGGCCTCACGGCGGGTGGAGCAGAGGGCGAGCGATTAGGATCTCCAGCTCACATTCTGAAACCCTCCAGAGGAAACAGACATCGCAGCTACAATTAGGAGTTTAGCGCCGCCCCTCCAATTCACACTAATTCCCCCCAAATTTCCCCAAGGAGCTCAATTACCCTCCTGAGCCGCTCCCCGGCACTTACAATTAAAGAGAGGGAAGAGAACAGCTGTAGCTCTCAGGCTCTCGCTCCATCTGCTTCAGGTTAGCAGGACCTGCTCCGCTGATGCCTTCATGTCCTGAGTTTAACTCGACATGATTTCAAAACATGGAGGAAGAGGCTTAGGAAAGGTTCCCCTAATGTAACGTATCTGCTGACAGCACTTCCTGTTTATCCTCAGCTTCCCCTTTTAGAGTTAATCTGTTAGGAAATACTGGAATTCCTGTTTCTCTCTTTACAATCACGGCCTCTCGGTGATGAACTGACTCTGGAGGTCAGACGACGGGATGAGACTAATCTTCTTCCGTCGCCTTCGAACGACTAAGACCCGACTAGTCTGTCCCCGTCACCCCGGGGACGTCTTAGGGGTGACGGAGGGGGGAGGTGGTGGCAGATGGCAGGTCTAGAGGGGAGATGTCAGGGCAAAGAGGGGGGTCGGCCTGCCAATCACCACCTCCCACCTCCACCTGGTCGCTGTGTCTCCTCTACCAGCCCCCTCGAGTCATCAGGTCACGACCCTGAGTGGGCCGAGAGCTGCAGATGGTCACCTTCATTATTATCTGCCTGTGCTCGGGGTTTAAGGGAAAAGGAGCCATCGACGAAGGCACCTCACACCCAGCTGGTCTGAGATGTTGACTAGATAGCAAACACATGGCAGCAACCTTCTCAGGAACAATGAAGATTAAACACACAATCGGTCGAACGACACGGGTCGCCGCCGCCTGATGAACGTGTCAGCTGAGAGACAAAAGACTCCTGAAACAAACTCTCCTCGTGTTGATTTAAAGAGCGCAGCAGCACCACCTATAGATGAGCTGCGGACCGGAGCACGTTCATGCATCAGGCCTGAAGCTGCGCGCGTTCTCCTCATTGCACGGCAGCACAAAATCCTCCAGGATAAATAAAAACTCTGTGTCTCGTCTCACCCGCAGTACTCCGGTTTCCAGCAGACGGCCGAGAAGTGCTTCGTGTGCGGTCACCTCATCATGGAGATGGTAAGAGCGCCCGATCGAACATGAACATCTAAGTTGTATCAAACATTCCCTCGTCTTCTTCTTGAGGCGTTAATGTGTTGAGGACGATGTGCGCACAGGTTGTATCGATATTATTTCTCGCAATCTAGGGCTTCTTGTTTTTAATCTGCACTTACAGAAACCTCCCGAATGAATTATACCGCATGAACTCTGTGGCCTCGCTCCAAAGACTTACTGTTATCGTGTGTGTGTGTGTGTGTGTGTCTGTGTGTGTGGGCGTCCAGATCCTCCAGGCGCTCGGCAAGTCCTACCATCCTGGCTGTTTCCGCTGCGTGGTGTGTAAAGAGGGTCTAGATGGAGTGCCTTTCACCGTGGACGTCGAGAACAACATCTACTGTGTCAAAGACTACCACACGTAAGGATGACATCGATCTTTCTTGAGACTTGTTTCTGGATTTGGAACATGGAAACAGCGAAGTTTAGGGTTTGTTTCTCACTGCGTATTCTTAGCCGTTATGCCAATAGTTGACCCTGGGATCACCTGAGCTCTTGGCTTTATGATTCATTCCGCGCTTCTACTACTCGTCTGTGGGAACATATGAGTAATGTTTCACACCGGCACCTTTGAGCCTTGTGTTAAGTAGAAGTTAAGTAAGATTGTCCTTCGCTGTGGGCTAAGTGCCGTGTAAAAAGCCCTTCTTTTGTCACTAAATGTTCTCGCTCTCCTCCTGCTGCTGCTGCTGCTGCTGCTGTCATTTCTTTTTACCCGTCTTGACCTGGTCTGATCTGGAAAATGTGCCCGATGTGTGTGTGGAAGAAAAAAAAAGAGCTAACTGATTTCCACTTCAAAGAGACAAGGAGAGGAGAGGACATTTTTTCCAGTCTGTAATTTTTTTGTTGTCGCTTTTCACGACAGGGTTTTCGCTCCCAAGTGTGCCTCCTGCAGCCAGCCCATCCTGCCGGCCCAGGTGAGGATCATACCTAACAACAGTAGAGACGCATGCTGGCTAACGACTCGCAGGAAGCAGAAGAACACACTTACAGACTGAGATGACGTAGATTCAAAGCCTCACATCTGATTTTGACTTTACTTTTCTTTCAAAGTGAATATTAAGCATTTTAAGATTCAGCCTTTCATGTGAGATAAATGAGCCTCAGGCAATGATCATCTCGGTTTCTATTAATATGCCATGTAGCAGAGAAAGTGCTGATATCTTTCCACTTTCGCCCGCCAAACATACGGCTGTTTTTCTCTAATGTAAATGTGTATAATCTGTTGTGACTCCGGCGTCAGATGACTCTGCAGCGGACACGGGTGTTTATCGGCTGTGATGAAATCACAACATCCGAGACACGCTGATTTTCACCCTCCTGTCAGGCGCGATGCTCTTTCTGGTGGTGTCACACATCATTCAGTCAGAGCTGAGTGTGAAAGACAGACCGAAGGAGATGATGTTATAAAGAGGGACCACACTGTGACAGTGGCGTCCGTGTTACAGCCGGAGCCTTTCCTTGCTCTTGCTTCTTGCACCTCTCAACAGAGATTAAAAAAGAAGCGAGGTGTAACACTTCATCGCTGCTTTCATCATCAGCTCAGCAAAAAAAAACTAATTCAGAAATGTATTAATGCTTTTTTTAAAAACAGAAACTTCTCTCCTGCAAAGGGAAAGGAATTGATTTCTTATTTTTGTGTGTTTACCTACGTTTAAAAAAACCTGCGTATACATGCTGATTCTGGTGGAATCACAAGATAAAACATGAAAATGAAGAAAGAAGATCCCAAACTGAGTTAAATTGGTCTTTTCTACGTATCTCCCTTTTATAAATCCCATCTTGAAGACTTGATATCTAAACTACCGCTGCTGCCAAAACGTCTTAGACTTAGAAACAAACCTGCGACCATCACTTTAATGAGACACTACGGGAAAAGTCTCACTGTGTGTTTGTCCCACCAGGGCTCTGAGGAAACCATCCGGGTCGTGTCCATGGACAAGGACTACCATGTGGAGTGTTACCACTGTGAGGTGAGGCCCGTGCACTGTCCACACACACACACACACACACACACACACACACACAGAGCGAGGCAGAACAGTCTGCGACGCCTGCGATTTGACTCCAATCAATCCAGCATCGCTCTGTATGATTCAGCTTTTCAGGCCGTAGTGAAACCGACACTTAACACTCACATCGGATCGCGCACCGACGCATTCACGCCGGCATCCACTCAGACCTGCAGACACGATGAACCTGCAGAATGGTGGGACGAGACCAGACTGTATTGTAGTGGCGAGAGTGAATCACCGCTGCAGTCTGTTGTGGAATGAATGAGACACACACACACACACAGAAAAAACACACACAGACGGATACCAACCCAAGGTTACCGCTCAACATTGTGACTCATTCACGAAGCGCATTCCAGCGTTGAGCTCTGAACTCAGCTGGCGACGTGTTTCGCTCGATGCAGCCTTGTGAAATCGCAGTCATCCTGCCACTCCGCTCCGTCAGATGTTTGCGACATCGACATTAACATTCTTCACGCCACCCTGAAATTATTATTATTTTTTTGCTCTGCGTAGTGAATACCGAGCCGAGAGACAGATGTGCTCATGAGCAGGAAAAGCACAGATCTATAGACCACTTCACAGAAATGTATCAGCTCGTTACGTAAGCAGCGGGTAATCATTCAGCCGAGTTGAGGGAGGGAGGCGGGTGGTTGTGGACAGAGGAAGGGTAAAGTCCAGAAACTGAATCACCGCCGAGACGGTAAATTCATGACATATTGGAAAAACTGTCACGTCTTTCCGATTTCTCCGACACACGCCATGCCCGAGGTTGTTTTTCTCTCCCAACTTAACGAGACAACAATACTGAGGAGAAGACACACTGAGGAGTGCAGACTCATTCATAATACATGAATTTCTTTCCAGCTGTTTATTCAGGTCTGAATCAGGACAGCAGTCAGTTTATGTAATCCCTCCAGCGTGTTCAGGGTCTACCTCGCAGAATTCCTCCGCAGCTTCAAGGTTCAGTGCGTTCATTCATAAGTAAGTGGAATTCTGCCGCGTCAACCAACACGGACATTTATGAGAGAAGCTGTACACAAGGAACGCACGAGACAGGACGGAGAACACGCACGGCGTCTGTGACGGGAACACGCATCACTCCGGCTGAGCAGTCGTCACCACGAGGGTCAAGTACAACATCCCATGACTGAGGTCACAGCGTTATTGCGTCAGTGCTTCCTGCCCCTCAGCGAGCCCTCAGTCCTTTACAGTCAGCCTGACGAATGACAGTTTTCTCACTGTACCTGTCTACAGTGTATGTGGGAACTTAGCAGACTCAAACTTAAAGGAATAGTTTAATGTTTCGGCAAAGACGACAGAAGACCGAGAGCACTCACAAAGATTGAAAACAGCTAGCCTGATCTGATCTAATTAGTTTCCACACTCCTCTTTTGTGCAGATTTAACAAGCAACACTTAGCATGTTTATTTTTAGCTGTGGTTACAGCGGTATTTCACTTTCAAGGTGGCATAAAAATTGACGGAATCGTACCGTGTACACTTGAAATGAGTTGTTCCATATAAGCATTATTAAAAAAACAGACCGTCCATACCTGAAAATAATGCGAGTCGGTTATTACATTTCTTGGGAACCAGGCTAACCGTTTCCCCTTGTTTCCAGTCTTTATGCTAAGCTAAGCTAACCGGCCATGGGCTGTACCTGAGTCGTACCAGTCTTCATTTAACTCTCTGCAAATATAACCATCTTCCTGTTCCTTTGAATAGATTTTGGGTTCACTGATTGTTTTCGTCACTCTCTCAGGACTGTGGTCTGCAGCTGAACGACGAAGAGGGCCACCGCTGTTACCCACTGGAAGGCCACCTGCTCTGCCACGGCTGCCACATCCACCGGCTCCAGTCGCAGGTCCCTGCCCACATGCCCCCCAGCTACCCCCTCCATGTCACAGAGCTGTGAGGGGGAGGAGGGCGGGCAGCAACTGAGCCCTGCCTCCCAGGTGATCCGAGACACCAGCAGTGGGACGAAAAACGAAGGTCTGCGCCCCCTCCAGCAGTTCCAGGGAAGCCTCTGAGCTGCCGCCCCTGTCCTCAACTGGACGGCCGGGCCGTGGACTAACACACACTGTGCAGCTCCCACCACAAGCCCTGTGGTCACATGACAGGGCTGGGAAAAAAAAAGGGTCCCCCTCCTCCTCCATCTGTGGTCCTTTTCCTCCCCCCCTTCCCCTGGGGTGCCGAAACCCTGAAAGCCAACACGCCGGCTCACCCAGAGGCCCCCGATGACGTCACACCTCCCGACCCCTGCACATTCATCAAAGAGAGGGTTTTTTTGGATCGTAGGAAGAGAACGCAAAATCGTCTCTCTCCACGCTTCCCTCTCTTTCTTTCCATGTTTTTTTCATTCCCGTGCTCTGACTGAAGCGGTTTACCGCAGTGGACGTCCGGAGAGCGCTGCTGATGTCAGGGAAGGCCAGGGAACGAGCCCCCGCTACATGCTAGTGCTGGCTGGACCGGACCGGACAGACCCCAGGGTGGGCATGCTGTGCCTTCAGAGCGGGCTCTCTTCGTGCAGCTTCTAACACTGAAATGGAGCCCTGCTACAGGCTATGCAAAGGACACCCAGCATCACGACACAGGGCTGGGAGTAGAAACCATTAACTCATCGCTCCTCACCCGGCGCCGCCCCGAAATAACAGATGCACCCGTAGCACCACGAGCCCAGAGGACCGACTGACATTCCACTTAGAAGTCTTTTAGACGAGACCTCGAGAGATTCACAAGCAGTGTCTTAATTAATGATTATATTATGACAGGAAAAAGAAAATTTTAGATGCACATAGATTGTCTTTTATATATGAATATATATTTTGCAGATGTTTTCCACATAAGATCATAGATGTAGAATCTGTCTCTTTTTTTTTTCTTTCTTTTTTTTTGTTTTTTTTTTGTTGTTGTTGTTGCTGCGCTCGCGATAGATTCAGAAGTGGAAAAAAGGCTTCTGAAGATTTTGGGTCTGTTGTATCATTTCTCCTCCAGGACACAGAACCTCTCCATGACTGTCGGCGGGTCGCAGACCCACGCAGGCGTTGTCGGAGCGGACCTGGCTCCAACAGCATTTGTATTCAGTTGTTCAGTTCCACTTTGAGCACCAGATTATTTGAGCCCAAATCACTGTTTTAGCAACAAACGTGTTCCTCGTAGTAGACAGCTACATTTGTTACATTCCCCTTTCTTTGGTTAAACCTCAAGCAGGGTATAAAAACAGGTTCTTAAACACATGACCTTCATGTAATGCATCTATAGACTGTTCTGACCTTCTGGAAAGGGTGCTACTATTTTGCCAAGAGATCACACTGAGCTGGAAGATTACGATTTTAAACTTAATCTTCAAATCTGAGAGCTTATCTAGGAGATGGTCTTTAATACTCAGATTAAGGCTCTTTGCTGGAACACTAAAAGATTCTCAGCAGTCAGGATAGAAAATGCAAATTGTTGTCAAAGTTGTCCCCCAGAGATATAGTCCCAGAATAGATATCTGTGGTTTAAACTTCATGTCGTTCACTTTTAGAAACAGAAGAGCTCTTGAAGATTTGGCTGAGCGTTAGTATGTGAAACATGAGCCGGTCGTTGTGCGACAAACAGACGACGCGTTGTGTGGGCCAAACGTCTGACTAAAAACATCATTAATGGATCATTTCCTTATTTATATTTCTGTCATTATTTATAACTTTCCATGCTAAAAACAGAACTGCTCAAGCATTTGCTGATGAAACGTAGTGTTTCTGTCACCGTGTGGCATCTGGCCCGTCTGCTACTCAAAGAGGAATCACACAGTTGAATATATTAAATTTTTGCACCGGGTCTGTTCAGGACGCTGTTTCCTGGTGTGTTTTCCAGACACTGTTTTTGTTTTTTTTTTTGTCATGTGAGACAGTGCGTTAACTACGAGGAACCTCCACTTTGTCCGCATGCCTTAAGACAGAACAGGTGTGTGTGTGTGTGTGTGTGTGTGTGTGTGTGTGTGTGTGTGTGTCTCGCAGTCTGCTGCTGCTGTGTTTGGGGAGGACGGTCCCTGAGGAACCCGGAGCTGCTGGTCCCACCCGGGTTTTTTTTTCTTTTTTTTTTTCAGGGGCGTTCCTCTCACGTTTCCCTCGCTGGTTGTGTGTGTGTCTGTGTGGGGCAGACGCCTGCATGTGTGCGTTGTGTGAATGTGTATGTATGCGGAGAAAAAAAACAAAAAAAAATGACATTCTGAGCTACGGTGGTGCAGGAAAAGCAGCCTCAGTAGATCCTCCTCCTGTCAGATATTTAAGGGAACAACTGTTTTTTGAGGAAAACTGCACATGTACGCAGATCAACCCCAACTACATGTGCTTATTTCAGATATAAGCAAATTGTGTAAATGTGTGAGAGTGTGTGTGTGTGTGTGTGTGTGTGTGTGTGTGTGTGTGAGTGTGCGTCGGTGGCAGGGCCACGGCACATGCACCTCACTGTGTTTGCAGGGCAGCGCAGCACAATGACCTCTGCCCTCTCCGATGATTTTATGACGACCGCGTTCGTTCGCCGCGTCCCTTCTCCCAGATGTTTGTGTCTCCATTCCTGGTGTCGGACTTCTGTCTGGTACCACATCGGTGGGGTGAACACTTACGTTCCAGTAGCTGATATATATATATTTATATATATAATCGTCTGACTGTAGCAAACTCCACCCGTCTGGTATTCAAACAAGAATGAAACAAACACCGACCTGCTGCACACAAACACTGGCCCAGCTCTTATTCATTACTGTATTACTGTACGCGCAGGTCTGAATAAATACTACTGAATGTGTCAAAGACAGACTGAAGGCAGGGGTGCTTCTCTAATGTAACCCGATGTGATGAGATTTCATTCGAATGTAATAACGATAAGTGTTTGTGCTCCTCCCCCTGGTTGGATATTTTGTAAAAAAAAAAAAAAGGACTGCATATGTGAGACATTCCCCTTGTTGTTTGATTAACCTCAGCTTTTTGTACAGGGGTTCAGGTCCAGTCATGTGTGCCATACTTGAAGAATGAGGCATTTTATTTTTTTTTTGGAAACTTTGTCTGCACAGAAAACAACAAGAACAAGAAAACAACTTAACAAGATCAGAGTGTATTCCCCTTCTTTTTTTTTTTTTAAAGATGTCTTAATTCACCTGTTTTTAAAAAGTACTACTTCAGTATCTATTGCATAGCACACAGATAGTTACCCTGTACATAAAGAGGCTAGTTTTTTATTTTATTTTTCTGTCAAAAATCAATTGGAAAGAAGAGAGAAGACTTCCTTCTTCTCCTGTTACTGGTAGTTCCAGCAAAGCACATCTCGACACCTGTCACACATCTTTTTGTATCGCTAAGTGTTTTGATTACCTAGATGGTTCATACAAAAAAAAACCAACAAAAAAAAAAAAGGAAACTAGATCTATTTATCTAAACATGAAAAAAAGTCTAAAGTTATTTAATGTATTAAAAAATCGGGACGTATCATTTAACTGTAGATGACATAATCTGCTTTTTCAATAAAGTGGTTTTGTAGCTAACTGCAACAAAAATGTCTGATATTCTTTTCTTTTTATTTCACTGGTGGCAAAATCACGTCACTGCTGACATGAAACTGCCTCACATGCATACTTTACAATCAGTACTAACACACAAACTTGACCTAGTTTAGTTTGTTTGAAAATATAAAACAGGAATTTTATTCCAGGATTTGCACTTTGCAAGACGTTTGCAACTGGCAGGCTGCGATTGTTAGAATTATAGATGTCCTCAATATTACAGATGATGTTTTTGCGATCATAATGATGAAATGAACTGTGTTTTAACAGTCTTTTTAGGACAGAATGCAGTAAAATTACAGCTGTTTGATTGGTAAGAGCATAAACAAATGTCACAGCTTTGCAATAGTTCAAACAATATGGCAACATGTGCGGTTTTGCAGCAGAAGTGCTCGCGACATTTGTTCTCTGAGGCTGTTGGAGGCTCTCGTGCAGTCTCGTCTTCACTTTTGTCTCAGCTCAGTTTTCTTTCAACTCTTCACTTCCACCTTCGTGTCCACGGGCTAAATGTGAAGCTGAAAGCAAGCAGCCAGTTAGCTTAGATGAAGCTATTATATGTTGTTTTTGTGAGAGAGCGAACAGACAAGATGCGACGTGTTAACTCGTGAGTCACCGAGGTGCCGAGGCTGACTTCGCACTTTTGACTTTCCCTCCTTTGCTACACGTGCAGCACTAAACTTAAACTGTTCCTTTCGTGATTGTTGCTTTACAGAACCGTTCCGAAATAATGCTGTTAATCATTAGTTTGGCTAATTCTCATCAAAAGAGATTGTTAGCAGTGGTCTTTTACTCAGAACTGTAACAAAAAAGCAATGAGAAAGAAGTGTGCAGTTTATGTTTGAAGAGTTGGATCGACATTTAACTAGTTTTATCTTTATTTACTGAATATAATACTCACAGTTTGACTTTACACTCCAGTAAATCATATTCATACAGTCATCTACAGTAACATTGTAATGTTCGGAGCATTTATTAAACTATAATTCATACCGCAAATGTACCACAACATTTTAACGACAGAAAGATAATTGCATTCTGTGTGATTGTTTCTCTCCACTTCTACTATTCAGTTGGAATGAAACTTGCTTTCAGAGTAATGTAGTAATGTAAGTAAACGTAAAGTCAAAGTTTCCAGGTGCGGACATGTGGAGACGATTCAACAGCCATGAGGTTGTGTTTTCATTTATTTATCTACTCGACCTCTAGCTTCCTGTTAAAGAGGCACTGCATGGTTTTATACAAGAAATTCAGACTCGCACAATATCGAGAAATATCTTTATTAATCAGTAATTGTCCATTTCTGAATAAAAGAGGACAATAAAGTCTCCAGAGCACTGTTTGAAGCGTGAAAGGCGGCAGGGTCCGCCACACATAAACAAAGCAAGACAGTTTAATGTTGCATTGACCTTAAAGGTCAGTCATGAAAACAAATTTCTTTCCGAAACTATGTAATGCACCTTTAACAGTGAACTAAACAACAACTTTATAAGCAGTGAAGTTAACTCTCTCTAATCGCACTGAAGCTCTTAATGTCTCCTGCTGACACGTCTCCCCGATACGATCGTCCTGGGGTCGATGGATTACGGTCGGACCGTTCGTCGAGCTCCTTTACGACCGCTCGGCTTTACAAACTGCAGTTCACGCTTGTCAAACTCAAGTTTATTTATATTGCAGTTAATGACAGCCAGCGTCCTCAAACGGCCCCCTGAGCAGCCACATGATGAGATGATAAATAACTCTTAATTAAAAACTACAATACAAACTTTCCCAAACATAATTAGCGACATTAAGTGTGTGCTCATTGTCATACAGTTAGTGAAATGCTGATGTTTAATTACATCCAAGCACGCAACGTTGAATCATGTAACGGGATGGACTGTCCCCTCCTGGGACGCAGCCCTGGGGGTCTCTGATGGTCAGATTACATATATGCAGATATGGAGCATCAGAAACAGTTTATCCTTAAAAAAAAATCCAGTAAACTGTGATGGAAAAGAGACAAACTAATGACGACAAACATGATTGTATGAGAAGATAAAGAGCAGGCTGGCGGGAACACGGCCCCTGAATCAGCTCCCTTGGTACTGACGCTTTTAGTAAACTGCTCCAACACGTAAACATTCCTGGAAATACCACACAGGCCTGATGAGCAGATAGCGAGGGGAGGTCCGTGGAGGGAGAGAGAGAGTTATTCTGGGGAGAAACCTTCAAGATAAGTGCGACTGTAACTTAATTCACAGTTTTTAAAGTTGTCTCCTGTTCCCTGCTTTATTTTACGACGGGCTTTTAAACTGCTCACAGGTTTTACAACTCGTGTAAAACTGTTGGAACAGCGTTGAGATAAATGAGGAGACTGCACCCCCGTGGCGCTGTATTGTGTCATATTTGGGCTAATTGGAGCATAAAGTGGGCTGATGACAGGAGGTTTGGACCTAATGTCAAACATGAAAGTGTGAATCTTCTTCCACAGACTTTAACTGAATCCACATCCATAAAATATATCATCACAGATGGTTTGGAGTTCATAGAGAAGCTCCAACATTATTTATTTCACTTTATTAATTTGGCCATACTATAAATCATTGAGACCAATTATTTTTTTTCATCTCTTTTAATTATAATTGGTCATTATGCAACCAGGCAAATTAATTAATATCACATTATACATTGTGCTCACTGAGGAGGCAGACAGTGGAGCACAGGGCAGCGTGTGAAAACGCTTCACAAAGCACTTTTGACCTGAAATTAATAAATAACCATGGAAACAAACAAGGCTCATTAATATTCTGAGCTTGTGGAACGGCATTTACAGATAGTATTCGCCGGCTTTTGTGTTTCTGAATGTTTAAATTTATGAGTATGCGAATGTGTGAAAAAGTTTTGTGGCTGTAGATATTGTTTGTTGTCATATTAATGACCCCTTATTTGTTTCCATAGTTTAATTAAAATGTGTCTTTGTTTCAGGTGATGGTAATGAACTGCAACGGCTTCAAACTCTCGGATCAGCAGGTCAAAATAACACAAAAATGAAAAAAGACTGAAGAGCAGTGATGAAATACATTTATTAGTTTTCCCATCCAGGTGCATCATGGTCCTACACCTTTCCTTCTACCTATAATGTGATAGCTTGTGTTTTTAAAAAACATTATGGAGAAACATTGTCATTCATTTGGAGCCGTGTTTCTGTTCACAAATTTCACTCAAAAATATAGTTTCTTACTAGCTCCCTTTTTTAATCTCGCTACCTCCTTTAAAAAAAATGATCCGACTGTTAATGCTCCGCTGCGCTAACCGCTAACTCTTTCTTATGTTTGTGTTTGGGCAGCTTGCATGCAGCTTTTATCTGAGCTTTTAGCTTGAAACAGCTGCAGCTGAAATCAACACTTCAGAGAGTAGTGGAAGTAAAAAAAAATGGTGAAATTGTGCGCCATTAAACCAAAACAATGGACTGAAAGGCACTAGAATGCTCTGAGGGGAACTGCAGCGTTGGATGATGATTCTCTGTGGGTTCATCCTTACAAACGTCCTCTTTTGCATTAAATATTTAAACCACTGTTATTGATTACAGCAGCTTTGAATGTTAATGTTAAAGAACAACGATGGCTGTCCAGATGGAAAACACAGGAACATGTTCCAGGCGGCGCTGCTGTCATCTCCCTGCAGATCCTGCAGGTGAGTGGGTGGGTTTCAGCAGAGGAAGAAGAAGTCACATTTTTTAAGGCTACGACTTGCTTGCCAAATTACTGCTGCCTGGCTCAATTCCTGAGAGGGAGGAGGGGGGGGGGAGATCAAGTCATCCTCTCTCTCATAGATATGACAGTGTGACTTTCATAAAGGAAGGAAAAAAGGGAAAATGAGGTAAGGACACTTTCACAGCTCCTGCACCTGCACTGAGAAAGAAAATTCAAAACATGCACACCCTCCCTTTCACCCTCTCAGTCTCACATTTCAATTACAGTAGGTGCAGCTCATTTATAAGCCACTGATACGCAGATAGTCGGAGATGGAGCTACATTTTGTGTGTGGGTGTACATGAAAGCGCTGTCTGCCCACTTACTGAGCCCTCCTGTTGGCTGAACAGTGGTGTTCAGTGTGAGGAGCCTCTCTGGTGTTGGTTGTCAGCTCCATGAGTTGGGGCACAAAGCGCCCTTTATGTGTGTGAGGGTTCCACCCTGTGACTCAGGGAGCTGTGTGTGTGTGTGTGTGTGTTAGTGTGTGTGTGTGTGTGTTGTGCAGAGGTAGCGGAGCCTCGGGGGGGATCGGCTGTGAGGTGAGCTCTGTTACACGGCACAAAGGAACACCTTCCCTCTGGAGCACCCAGGTCCCCTCCACTGCCAGGAAATGAGTGAAAATATGCTCGCCACAGGATTACCTCATACACTCTGAATCTTTGGTTACTGACACTTTGTCCTCCTTCCTGTTACAAAAAAAATGTTTTGCCTCCTGTTCGCTACCCCTGTTTGTCTGACTCTTCGCTCATCGTACAGCAGAGTTTTATTTTTAGTAATCCAGTGTACCACGACTTAATTACAGGGATTCGGCTCAGTTGATGAAACACATCATTTCAGCTATTTCGGCCAAAAAAACATAGGGATGTGTTTTCATGTGTCGGGCTGCAGAGCGAGAATATTGAGAGCAAACCAAACTTAATACACAGAAAAAATATCGTAGTGTTGAGTCAAAATTAAGCTTGAAATTGTTCACTTAACTCCTGGAATTTGACTTTTTTTTGCACAGAGTGCTTAAAAAATAACATCTAAAAAACTCCAAAGCAATATGGTTTACTCTGGAAAATACACAGAATTTATGATTTGTGTTTCCACGCAGACTTTTCTCTTTGTAGGGCAGTAATCTTGTTTCTTTAAAGTTAATTTTTAGAGCTTCTTGCACCATTTCCAGACACATTTGTATATATTTTAGAGGCTTGTATGCCTGCATTAGAGAGATAACAGGAAACAAAGGGAGAGAGAGAAACAGGGAATGACGTGCAACAAAGGTTCCCATTTCCACTCCGACAGTGAAGCATTGCTCTCTCATAACACAACAGACAGCATTAATATAAACACAGCAGAAC
The DNA here is from genome assembly GCA_963678695.2 of Diplodus puntazzo. Taxonomy (NCBI): domain Eukaryota; kingdom Metazoa; phylum Chordata; class Actinopteri; order Spariformes; family Sparidae; genus Diplodus; species Diplodus puntazzo. Next base: position 4,731,646 of record OZ023155.1, on the reverse strand, counting down.
CTTTTCATTTAATGCATTCATCTCTCTTGTTACAACCTGGTGCCGACATTACCCACAATGCAACTTGACCTTGACCAGCTCTTGTGGAGATGGAGGACCGCTGGCCTCAGAGGTCTAGTAAGATCATTTTGTTCTCACTCCACACACCCAGATTTGTAAAAACATTTCAGACTTGTCAGATATGCACAGCCCCCCACCAAAACCACCAGTTATCACAAAAGCCTGCAAAATAAAGGTGAATCTGAAGCTGGATGCAACAATGGAAAAGTGTGTTTGGGTGAACAGACCCTGTTAAAGTTTTTGTCTGTGGTATCACATCAATTATTTTCAGTGTTTACATTGCTGTTATTGTGTTTTGTCCAAATATGTGGACAAATTTTACATTTGTGCTTCGACAATAATTTTTTTTTTTAAACTTTTGACAATTAAAACCTTTTGAAATGAAAGAAAGAAAACAAAAGTAAACCACTCACCACCGCCCAGATTCATCATTAGCAAATCATAAAATCAAGTTATCAACAACAAATTTCCATTTTTACTGCAGGTCTGTATGTGGTTTGTACCTCGGCGGAGGTGTGTGTGCTCTCTGCACAGACACATCAAGGAAATGACACGATCTGCTCAGACTAAACAGTTGTATGATGTCTTCTGTGTCTCTGGAGGAAGCTCAGAAAGTAACAGTGATGACGTGACTTGAGACGTTGAATTGCTGCATTAAACAACTGGAGGTTTAATGCCAGTTGCATCATGGGAAGTGTAGGATCCATCGTCCCTGCCTTTGCATTCCCCAAAGTAATTCTGCTTCGTGATTGAAGTGTAGCGGTGCACGGCTCGGTTGCTTCTGCAGGATCAACTGTCTTTGACCCATAACAGACCATTCAGACACTGTAGAGACCATATCAATTGTCTTGTTTTTGTGTGTCACAGTGAAGAGGAGGGTGATTCACTCATTTTGAAGACTGAATAAACTATAATATTACTCTGCGAGAGAGAAAAAAATTGTTTTCATGAATACTGAGATGAGTCACCTCCATCAAACGGCCTTTAACAGCTGTGAAGGTCAAAATAATTCATCATACATCCACTGATGTTGACAAAAAAACCCGCAGTCGCTCGGTGGCGCCTGCTTGGCACCGAATATGTCATCGCACTTAGAAACAGCCTTGATGGAAATGGTGAGATAGCAACTGTCACTGTAACTGTGAACATTATGATGTACTGTAGTCGCCAGTACGCCAACAGAGGCTGGAATCAGCGTGGGAGTTTGTTTTTTTTCAATCTCTCACATTGCTATGCTGAATAAGAGCCAGATGTCGGTCAGTGTATCTGTGTTTCTGTGGACTCAGGAGAGGCAGCGAAGACAATCCTAGGATGGGTGCACAGTGTTCAAAAGTCTGCACAGATAAGTGACCTAGAGGAGTTCCCAGGAGGACAAACAAGAACAGCTGTCTTGCAGTTTGGCAGAGATGAACCGCCGAAGAAAACCTCACACTGCTCAGTCGGGTCAGAGACATCTCAGAGAAATCGTTCAGTTGTGCAGCGTGCGAATAAAACATTAAAATAAAGAATAGTCTGAAGGTTGTTGCTCAGGGAGATGAGATGCTGCACTGCTACACTTTCTCCCTTCACCGGATGGTCCCATATATGTGCAGTGACATGGGAACATATCATGTTCGATCATGTCGTCCTCGTGTGTGTTGTGTTTTCTGTGTGGTCCCATTCAGCAGTGCATTTAGAGACGGATCTGACTAATGGGGATCTGAATAAATGCAGAGCCTGAGCAGCACGGGGTCAGCTGGAGCCCCCTGCAGCCTCATGAGACCGCCGCTGGCTCCCTGTGCTGCAGCACGACAAGCTCTGCCCACGTTCTAAAGTTAATCTTTATATAACTCCTGCAGTCGTGGGAAAAATGAAGTTGGGCCCGACATGATGGCTTCTTTCTTTTTTTTTCCTTCTTACAGGATTTCTGTGTCACTGCTGGCAGCCCCAGAGCGCAGACTGGGAACTTACTGTAAGAGGCACTGTCCACTGGGTTTGAAATGTGGTGTGAGTGTGTTGTGTGTTACGTGTGTGTGTGTGTGTGTGCATGACTAATGTTTAGCCCGAGAGAATATGTTCCCTGAAGGCTCCTGGGAGGGGGAGGACGGTTGAATTCACATTAAAAGCATTCCAGTCAAGTTCAAGCGAGAATTTGAAAAAGAAGTGGCTACAGACCTGCAGGCCTCTCTCCTCTCCTCTGAGGCCGAGTTGCCGAGCTTGTTTACATGCAAGGATGCTGACCCCCTAAACTGCTTCCAGCAACCGTGGCTGGCGATGAATACAAATGATACGGATTGCGTTGGAGGAACCTGCCCTCTACGCAGCAGACTGTAGCGTCAGAAGAATCCTAAAACCTTTGCTCCGACCCTTCCGTCTGACACCGCCGTGAACTTGGGGACTGCACAGCCCAAAAGTGGCAGGGGGGTGACGTCGCCATGGCAACCACCACACTGCGGGGGCCAGGTTGTGACCCTGATCGAGCCGGTGGGGTGAGGGGTGGGGGGGGGGGGCAGCTCCTTAACAGGCCGGAGAGAAGAAGAAGAAGAAGAAGAAGAAGAAGAGGAAAAAAAATGACTGACAGGCCCCGACCAATAAAGCATGAAGTGGAATGTGAGAGTTTGCAGCCGCCATTGTTCCACAAACATCTCAGGAACGCACGCACAACCTCTTCCATCCCTTATTTTTTATATGCTGCTTGTTTGATTCTGCTCTCAGATGAACTGAACCCAAACAGTCGTTTCCTCGTGTTTGCTTTGCAGTTCGTTCACTTCAGGGTCACAGTTAATCAGCTGGGGTCCAGGTAGCTGTCAGTGTGTGTGTGTGTGTGTGTGTGTGTCCATCAATCAGCTGACAGAAATGCAACACCTTTTACAAGAAGTCAACACGTTGTCTGGATACAAATTGTGTCTTTTTTGGATGTTGGTGACGAACCAGCATCCTGATAAATGTCAACCAGGCGGGGTTTTTTTTTTTTTTTTTATATCCGCAGTCAGTCTCACTTTTTCTTCTGTATCCTGTTTCAGAGCTGGAGATAAAAAAGCACAAGTTAGATTTGAAGTAAAGTATTGTTGCCTGGCAACAGCATTGAAAACCCAGCAGTGTCTGGGGGTCTAGGATTTTTCTTCTTCCTTTTTTTTTTTTGAAACTTTCTGTTTGTCCTCACACACACTCTGTAATGGCACCCAGCGGTGAGTGTGAGGGGAACGAAACACGGCGGAATACATTTGATCTCGTTTTTGATGCATCGTGGTTAAAAGCACCGCATGATGTGTCGTGTGATGCTTGCAGTCTCTCAGACCATCATTATACACCATTTCATGTTTGTACCAGAGATTCTCGAGCACATTCGGGCACAGAAACGCTGAAACATTAAGCACAATTATGTTTCACGATGTTTAAATATAGTGCCAGCGAGGACCGGCTCGCGGCCCAGATGTTGTTTAGTCCAGCTGTTTGTTTTTCCTCTCTAAATGGATGCGGTGGAGTCTGGGGATTTGCGGGGAGGAACAGAGCAGATGCACTGACCTTTGACCCTTTGTTCCACTGAATAAATGGTCTATTACTGGGCGGCTGATTTGCTCCCAGCGAATAAATCCAGCCTGCTGATGCCATCTAGTGGCATGCTGCTGACAGGAGGTGTGAGAGGATCTGCATCATGAGAGTGACAGTGCATCAGAGCACAAAGAACAGCTGCTGTGTTTGTTTACTTATTTGCACATCAGACCATGTTTTAAAGACGCCGACACTGACGTTGTGTAAAGATATTTATTCTAGAAAGACAGTGAGAGCACACTTCACCCTGCCTTCCACAACACTCTCGTACAAAAAGCTTTCTCCCCTCGCCAACAAACATAGAAAAGACAGCGCTGTAGACAGTCACGATATTCATAATGAGAGTACAAACATACAGAGTGTCTCAGCTCGGCTGCGTGGGAGCGACCAGCTGCCTCTGCCAGTCGTCCTGTCCATGCAGCTCATGAGCTGATTAGATGGATAATGATGTGGAGTAAAGTGGAAGTTGTTTTCAGGGCGGCTCAGGCAAAGTTCTTCTTGAGGAAGTTGATGAGTCCGTTGGTGGAGGAGTCGTGGGAGTGGACCTCCGCGGCGTCCTTCAGCTCAGGCTCGATCTTCTTTGCGAGCTGCTTGCCCAGCTCGACTCTGATGATGCAGAAAGCAAACAAAGAGAGAGAGAGACGGTGGGTCCATTACTGTGGACGCTTTTGATGACTTTCAGCCACATTAATACTGTGTCACTTTGCAATTATATGGTCCAGTTGTTTGCTTAATGCTTATTTTACAGTCACACTCTGCCTGTGAACATCCTGTGTCCACTTTTATATGTTCAGGCTCATATACAGCAGGGTCACAAAGTCACAAAGTTGTTTTTTTCATTACAAATGATACTTACAATTGGAGTAAAACGTTGAATCTTTGAAAAATGAACACTGTCAAATCATGCTGGGATAACACGAGTCATCAGGTTTTGCACAAACTTGTGGAGTCTGTCAGCTCGTGTGCAGAGAAGTATTCTGCCTAGTGAACCCACTGCATGGTGTCCCAAATGAATTATGTGTCTGTCTCTTCCAACTCTTGATTGAAGCTGCGCTGAGTAAAATATTCAAACCCGAGACTCCATGTTTTATGGCTCAACCGAGCCTGAAATATTCTGGATGGCATGCGGATCATTATACTCACATTTCTTTCCCCAAACTCAGCCTGACATATTTAGTATTTTTGGAAACTCCACTAGAATATAAAATAGAGGTCTGGAGGCTTTAATAATAAATCTTGGCTGAACAGCGTGAGTTTGTTACGATGGCAGGCTGCCGCTTATCGAAGAGGTTAGGAAATGAAAACTGCTCAAAATAAACAGCAGTTTTTATAAACTGTATGATTATAGTGTAAAAATCATTCTTACCCCCACTGATCAAAACTGTTGATCTCCCACATCACTCCCTGGATGAAGATCTTGTGCTCATACATGGCTGTGAAGCAAGACAGAATAACCATTAATGCTATGAAAACACAGAGAGGGTTGTTTGTGTTTTTATTTAATGGGTTTTCAGTGGTGACACAAAGGAGCTCTACCTAATACAACCTCTTAGTCTGATGTCCCAAGAACAAACACACTGTTACTATGCAACCGTGTGCAGCATCCTGTTAAAACCTCATCTGTAGTGCTCCGGCTGATTTAGGAATTTTACCAATGTTACGACGATCTTTGTATCAAAAAATGTATCTCGGGATGTTTTGTAGTCAGGTCAGTTGTTGCTGTATAGTGTTGGGCAAAGATACCGACAGGTTGCTGATTGTAGCGAGAATTATCCGAAGATGTCCGTCTGAAATAGAAGTCTATCTATCTATCTATCTATCTATCTATCTATCTATCTATCTATCTATCTATCTATCTGTCTATCTGTCTATCTATCTACATACTTTTATTGTAACCTCAACGTGGACTCAAGCCTTGAGCTTAAATAGATCCAGATAAACTAAATTAAACCACCTCTACAGCCACTGACAGTAAGATTTTTTTTTAATTATTATTATAATTTTTTAGAGAAACACTGTGAACTCTCACCTATAAGAGCTCCCAGTGTGAATGGGCTCAGCTTCTTGAAGATGATGGAGTTGGTTGGCCTGTTTCCCTGGAATACCTGAAATAAATAAGACGGGGAGAGATTTAGTGCACACAGCCTTCATTAATGCTCTTACTGAGGTTTGGATCCAGCAGCTATGTGTGTTCACGGTCACTGGGGGGCACTGCTTTCTCACTCTGGTCAGTCGATAGCAGTATGAGATGACTGCCTCTCCTCACACTGACGTTTGAGTTTGTTGTCATTGCGTTCGTGCTCTGCAGTCAGTCGTTGTTTCGTGATTCGACTTACTTTGTGTGGGAGGATCTTCTCCAGCTCCTCTCCACTCAGGCCGCTGGCCTCCAGCTCCTTCCTGGCCTCCTCAGTGGTCTTACCCTTCATCAGAGCTTCGGTCTGGGCCAGGAAGTTGGCCAGCAGGATCTACAGTCAAACACACACATGTTCAGATACAGCGCAGTGTGTGTTTTACAGTGAGTGATGAACTGCAGATGTCAGCATGTGTTGGACACCAACATGTTGACATGTTAATAAATGACTTTCAGACTCAGATGACATTTGTAACATCTTTTCTCCATTTTTTGTCTGAGAAAAAACCTATTAATTTACACCTGTCAGACCTTTGTGGAGCTCCGAGCGACACATTTTGAGGGACCACAGAGGTTTTGTGTCTTTTACCTCAGTTGGCTCTTGTGGTGGATGAATATATGACATTTAAGGATGATTACTCAAAAATCTGTATTCCGATCTAAGGTTACATGCTAAGTGCACACTACTGACATCACTGATTTGCAATTCTGGTCTCAAAAGGTCAGTAGACCTTAGGGGTCAGTATCAAAGGTTCAACCAATACTTTATTAGAACAACTTCCCTCAAACAAAGAAGCTAAAATCACAATTAAAAAAGGTAAGAAACTGCACACTGCACTTCTTTAAACCAGTAGTCCTTCTGCTACAGGGGTACCTTGTGGTGCAGGTTGTGTCTGATGGGATGTTGTGTCTGAGCTGGGATCAGGAAGTCAGAAGGCACCATGCGCGTTCCTGAGTTGGACACAGTTGAGTGCATTAGTGACAGAAGTGATCAATGATTTCACAGCACGAGGGGGCAGCGATGACGATCGTCCGGTGACGTTACCTTGATGGATGAGCTGGTAGAAGGCGTGCTGCCCATTGGTTCCTGGCTCTCCCCACACGATAGGCCCAGTGTGGTAGTTTACACGTTTCCCATGATTAGTGATGTATTTCCCGTTTGACTCCATGTCACCCTGGATAACAAAAGCGTGTCAGAACTGTGTGTTAATATCACCACATCATTCTCTCTTTTGTCACTATCAGAGCAACCTTAGCTAGCTAATTCAGAATCATCTTTTAGTTATCATACTCGATCTCCTCTTGCATTGTGCCTGTGAGGCTGACCTGCTGGAAGTAGGCGGTGAAGCGGTGCATGTACTGGTCGTAGGGCAGCATGGCGTGGGTTTCGGCGTGGAAGAAGTTGATGTACCAGATGCCCAGCAGTGCCAGCAGGACGGGAGCGTTCTTATCCAGTGGAGCGGTGCGGAAGTGGTTGTCCTGCAGCAGATGGCAGGATGCTAATTTACATTCATGCATTCTGTGTCTTCTTTCGAGGAAGACTCACGTGAATAGAGGTTGTACACGAGAGAGAAAAGAGAGCGGAAGGAGGAGTGCCTACCATCCAATGAGCGCCTGAAAGAAGCTTTTCAAAGTTCTCGAAGCCTGGTGAGGAGAGAGACAGAGAAGTTAACTGTCCGGATGAGCTATTGATTAAAGACTTTGACTGATTGTTTAGAATTGAATGGCTCTATGATTAACAATGTCTGACTGTCAACTGACACTCACTGCAGCTATTGGAGGTATTTCAAATGTTCTACAGGCGTTCTGGGTCCCAGAGGAAGAACCATGATGACTCTGGTGATGACTTTTCCACCAGGTTCTCCATGGTGAGCATTGCAGACATTATGCCGGCTAAACATCAGCATTTAAATGTTTTTGAGAGCGCAGACGTGAGCGTTTAGCTCAGAGCAATGCGGTGCAGAAGAAGACTGTGCACTCACAGAGCAGAGAGCAAGACTGCAAACCATTTACTATCTTTGCTAAAGGCTCTTTATTGATACTGCTGCTTGGACGGGCCAAAGTCAGATTTTTTTCTGATTCAAAACATAGCAGCTTTAAACTAAATGTGTGTTTTCAGGGTACATACCAATGTGCAGGGCAATGGACATGCCAATTGCAGACCACAAGGAGAAACGACCTCCGACCCACTTAAAGAGAAAGAAAAAGAAATATATTCATGCCTCTTTTGTCAAAAGTGGATTTTTACTGAGGTTGACCTCAACAGAAGGTGCTGATAGCAGCAAGAGGAACAAAATGAAATGAATCATAAACCACCAATGTTTGAGACAGTAATACTGTATATTCTGTACATGTAATGAGTGTAAAACACTGGCAGCATGTCCTCTGTGACATAAAGGAACCTTATTATAGCCATTACCCTTTAAATACCAACAATGTAACTAAACTCAGCCTCCTGACCTTTGATACAACCCAGCCTTTACAGTAACCTCTGCAAGAGAGAAGGTCGCTACCAATAATAACTGAGTCTGAAGAGAGAGGCTTCTGATTACCCAGCAGCTGCTGGCCAGAGCGTCCGTCCCACCTACTTCACAGGTCAAAAAGCCTAGCTTATTTATAGCCGCTGCCTACGGCCCCCTATCGCAGCCTGTGGATGGAGACTGGACCTGCTGCATGCACTCTGCTGTAAAGAGCACTCACATCCCAGAACTCAAACATGTTCTCTGTGTCGATGCCGAAGTCCTTCACTTTGGGCTGAGGGGGAGACGAGAGAAAAAAAGCAGGATCAGATGTCTGGACGGAGTGAGAAGCTCTCACCTGTAAATAGAGTTTTGTGACTTACCCCATTTGTGGAAAGGGCAACAAAGTGCTTGGCAACAGCAGCTTTCTGCAGAGACATAAAGAGGATTTCAGTGAATGTTATCAGTCAGCCAGCTTAAAAAAAAAAAAAAATGCTGCTGCTGTCTGAGGCGGCTGCACGCTCACATCTTTGGCATGTTCAAGGAACCATTCTTTGGCCGACTCAGCGTTGGTTATGGTCTCTTGGGTGGTGAATGTCTTGATAGACAAAACACACAGATAACAGAGTGTTAACATGTAACGCTGCTGCACTCGTGAAAGAGCTCTGCCTGCGAAGGAGGAACTAGAGAGTTATAATACAGGATGACACACCAGAAGACACCAGACATAAAAAGAATCTCACTTTCTGTTTGTGTGCTTTAAAATATGTACCATTAAATATGCAATTCTCCTGAATGGATGCACGTCACTTTGGAAAAACTGTTAATCTTTTAGCTGTTGCTGTACTCTCCATATCACTCAAGCCAAGGCTGGATGGCTGATGTGAAAGACACTCAGACATGAATGTCAGCTGACATAACATCGGCTCAACTGCCTCAAAAGTTCACCTCATGGCGCGCAGCATGACCAGAATCATCTGGCTGAAAGGGAGGCTTATTTCACTGGTGTGTCCATGAAAGGTTTTGTAGCTGAAATATGAATCAGAAGGATCTTTTGCCTCTGATATGAGATGTAAGTCTGGAGCAAATCCAAAACTCTGCTCTACCTTGGATGCGACGATGAAGAGGGTCGTCTCAGCGTTCAGCTGCGCCAACGTTTTGGCGATGTGCGTTCCATCAATATTTGATACGAACCACACGCGCGGTCCGTCTTTTGAGTAAGGCTTCAGGGCCTCGGTCACCATCAGGGGGCCCTGCAATTCAAGACAGTTCAAGTTCAAGTTCAGATAAGCCTGTGACTGCACCTGGTGAATGTTTGTGGCCGTAAAAGTAAGTCAGTGATGCATCTTTTCCATAAATTGCACTCACAAGGTCAGATCCTCCGATGCCGACGTTGACAACATCTGTGATGGCCTTTCCTGTGTAGCCCTTCCACTCGCCGCTGCGAACTCTCTGCATTAGATAAACACGATCGTCGTCAGCTGCATCAAACCTTCACGAGCAGCGCAACTAAACTCCGGTGCATCTTCCTGTCGGTGCGTTTCACTCACGTGACAGAAGCCCTTCATCTTCTCAAGAACTTTGTTGACCTCTGGCATCACATCCTTGCCTCCGACCATGATGGGCTTGTTGGAGCGGTTCCTCAGAGCCACGTGGAGCACAGCACGGCCCTTCATAGACACAGCAGCAGGAAAACAAAACACAGACGCACTCAGCATTGTGGCATTGATCTGTTACCGTTAACGTGTTGATCATTGGGTTAATGGTTCAATTTGCTAGATAGGAGCAGGGTTATTTGATGACCTGAGAATGAGACTCAAAAATAATAAAGCATATCCAGCTGTTGCATTTACTGGATTTGATGTTTTAACAAGTCAAAAAAGTGCAAGACTCATTATGTCACATGGCGTGAATAGTGCGTCAGTAGTTTTATCACCGCACCAGGACACACTCCCATATATCAGGTTACAGCTGACACACGGTCAACAATGAGCACCTCAGTGAAGTTGATCTTCTCTCCAGTGAACATCTTCTCTCTGGCGGCTTCAATGCCTCTTGACTTGGCCTAAAGAGGAAGATAAATGTTGGATAATTAAAACAAACTTGTAAAACTTGCAGCTTGCAGCAAGGACTAATGGGATTTCCGCCTTACAGCTGCACACATCAGCTCTTAATCAGACAGCATGATCGGGGAGCTAATAAGACAATCTACTCAAGCGTTTTAGGAAGCTACAGTTAATCAAGATGAAAATGAAAATGAGTTTACCAGATCCACCAACATCTTCATGACTTCATCGGTGATGAGATTCTTGGAGTAATCCAGAAGAATGTCTCCATCCTCAGTTTTCAGGTTCAGGCTGTCAGAACACAGGAACACATCAGCAAAGATACTATAACATTTGAGTATTAAGTGTCATATATAATGAAGCTGCTCAGAGCTTCATCATGTGATCATATGCTCATATACCTGCATTCTGTTCACTGTCGCTGTCCATATTGGATTTATTCCCAGCAAAAATAGGATGCCTACCTGAGTTTGTTGAATCTCTCCTTGTCAGCCTCAAACATATGCCTCATGTTGAGGTTCAGAGCGTGGGCTGTGTACCAGTCCTGCAGCTTCTGGAAGTTGGGGTCCTGTGTGAGTCCCATGATGTCCTGGATGGGTTGGGGGGGCTTGCTCTAACTCCTCTGTGCTCAACTAGCCTGGCCGAGTGGGACCGAGCAGGTCAGAGGGAGCGCTTTTTGAAGGGCGCCCAGTCCAGACACACGACTCGCCCCTCCTACAAGAGACGCTCCGTATCAAATGTCACACCTCTTCAGGGTTACAGTGAGTGCTGGCAGGGCAGCAACACAGCAGTGTCTGCTCAGATCATCAGACAGTACAGAGAGTACTGTAATACCTCTGAATTACATACATAAACTGCCTACATTAGAAATAGCAGTTGCACAATACATTTCCACACACGTAAAAGTCACCACATTCTGATTCTGATAAACAAGCTGCAACACGTTACAAATGATCACTTATTACGAAGACATAAACTCTTCAAAATAAGTTTTTCCGACAAAAATGGGACGCTGTGTAAAACAGATAAAACAGAATGTGAGGTAACACTTTATTTATTCATATAAATCTACATTTACGAAGTTGCAACTCATGTTTATAATATGATATAATATGTTTAATCGTTGGATGGCTGCATGAAGTTGCAATTGATGGTTATAAACCTTTCCAGTTGCTTCATAAATTATTTATGGAGCATGTAATTGTTTGCTAGTAGTGAAATAATTGTACCTAAACTTTAATTAACTAACTGCTAATCTTTTGTACATACAGTATACTCAACTGAAAACACTACAAAGACAATATATTTAGTGTTTTATCTCATTAACTTCATTGATTTTTGGTAAATATGTGCTTATTCAAACAAGTTTGGACGGAGCAAAACATGAATGGGAAGGTTGGTGAATGCCCAAAAACACTTGTTTGGAGGAGTCCACAGGTAAACAGGTTCAATGAAGCAGGTGATCATGATCAGAAATGGAAGGAGCCTCCTTGAAAAGCTCAGTCGTTCACAGGCGAGGATAGGTGGAGGCTCACCACTTGATTGCATAAAGGATATTACTAAAGCTTTGCTCAAACTGTTGTCAGTAAAGACATTTTGTCTGCAAATGAATGTGTTCTGTTTTTATTTACATTTCACACAGTGTCACACCTTTTTTTTTATTTGGGTGGTTTCATTGTACAGCATTAGTATGACATATTAATGATGGGGTGATAAAACAAACATTTTCCATGACTGAATAAACAAGCTGTTCTCAGAGGAAAATAAGGTCCCAGAACACTGTTTAAAGCCAGAAAGGTGGCAGGGTCCGCCACATATAAACAAAGTAAAACAGCATGAAATTGTGTTGTCCTTCAAGGTCAGTTTGTTTATCCAGTCATAAAAACAGACAGAGTTTGTTTATTTAGTTTGTTTGGCAAAATTGTCTTCCCCAAAACTACGTAGTGCTCCTTTAAAGTTTACTTACCCAGCAACTTGTGGCTTTCGGTGGCTACCTGAACACAAAGGTTGAATCCCTTTTCAAAAGCATTGCAGGCCGACATCATTCTACCATGACAGTCACTAAAAGGAAGTTGTTGCTTTAAAAAAAATTGTTCTGGTCTCTGTAGGCCAGGATTAGTCAACTTTTTAAGGTGAGCAATTTGTGGACCTGAACGCCCCCAAGTGACGGTTCTTAAATCCACTGAGAACAGGATGTAATATCCTTCTTCAAACATTAGAGGGCGAGAAAAGCTTAGAGGACAGCTTGAAAACAAATCCTTCTTTTTAAGACAAAGTCAGAGTCTAAATACACCAACAACAACCGACTGCAGGTGGTTAAAGTGATTTGACCAAAGGTGGATTTCACTGAGAGATTATCTGGATTATTTGACTTTAAAACAGTTTGTAATAATATCTGCTACTGTGGGAAAATAACATATTTCCTCTTGCCATTTTTGGAGAGCAGCTTTTGTTCCTGGGGATGGGGCACACTGTGAAAAATCCTCACACCACTCTATATTGTTTAAATGTGTGTGTGATTTGGTGCTTATGACCAGAAATGGAACAGGGTTAACCCCTTCAAAATAAAAGGTGAAATGGAGGACATTGTCTGACGAAATATGCTGAAAAAACAAACATTAACAATGTTTTTCTTTGATTCTCTTATCATCTTAACTACTGGGTTAATGGCTGAGATGAAAAAAGGACCAATGGAGAGTAAAGTCATTGCACCTGTTTGTCATTATAGTCATGGTACAGCATCCTTATTAAATCAAATATAAGTAAGAAAAAAAATCACAGCATTAATGTTTTTTTTTATATATATATTTATGGCTCCATTTCCACTTGAATAGTGAGATGCCTTCTGTAATGTGATGCACAGTCCGATCCCTTTGTAATCTATTTGAAACTACCTTTATGCCCCATTTCTTTTATTGTATACAAGCCTAAGTTTAAAAAAAATAAAATAAAATAATATTTGGAAATTACATAAAAAGGAAATTCGAACCCAAACACGTGTTTTTTTCTTTATATAACAAAGAAATCCCAGTTTGTAAACCACATACATACATCTCTATGTGTTTTAACTCAATAAACGCTATTTATACAAACACATCTCGGTTTTATTGTGAAGGGTTTCACCGGAAGTGTGTTGTTGTTGTTGCCGCGGTCTTAACGGTTCTCACACAGACAGGGGATTCGCTGTCAAGAGGGTGGATGCCTAGAGCTGGTGAGCGATGTGCTGATTAACTTAACGTTTTCTTGCATTTACCTTGTGTTTTACTGAAGCAGTTCGCTTTCCTCTGGGTCACGGCAGCACCGACTAATGTCGGCCGGCACCGGAGCACCACTGGGCCGCTAACGTTCGCGTGTGTTTTCCACCAAGCGCTGACAATCGTGTCGCAGAGAGCTAGCTGGCTAGCTAACGTTAGCTCGGGTAGCTGTGTGTAGCTAGCCTGCTTAGAACGGATGAAACACCGATGCGTCCATAATCGGACGTAGCTCACTGTTAACATGCTTATTTCCATTTTGCCGTCATAGTTGAAGTCTTAAGAGTCCGAAGACAGCCACAGATGTTTTCAGAGATTATTTTTTTTGTCATTGCATGCGACGTTTGTGTGTAAGTGTTCTCTCATATTTTGGTACACAAGCCGAATTAAATGTCTGCTGATGAAGCGCAACCTCGCCTCGGCTAAGCGAAGGAGGAGCACTTGGCGGCATCGGCTATTTCTGTTTTCATTGCCACTGATTTGCATCTGTTGGGCGACGCTTCAGATTTGACCCCCTTAACAACGGATGAGTACGATAAAGACACGGTAAGACTCGAAGGGGGCGAGTTAGCTAATGAGGTTTACCGCTTGTGGCGACCTGGTTTGACTGCATGTCCGATAACGGACCTGGGCGTTCTTGATCGCAAGTTAACGCGCTGTTACTCGGCGATCGCACAAATAATACGTAACGTAGGTTAACATCGGACGACAAAGACGTGATTTTGAAGCTTGTGTGGTTAAGTTAAGTCCGCGGTTGACGACAGACTGACAGTTATTGAGGCGGCTGACTGGAAAGTGCACTAGCTTGCTAGCTAACAAGCGGGTGTCTGGTTCTGTGCGGCCGGCGGGCGAGTGTCAAAGACGGGGAATGCAGCGGACGAAGGTACCGGCTCTGTACCGGGTGTGTACGCGGTGACGTTCTCGTGTCAGTCGCTTTTCTAACGGTTGGTGTGTTTATGCACCGATGCCCGGAAAGCCTCCCCGGCGGATCTGCATTTAGGGCGTTAAAAGGCCGTATTAATAGCTGCGACATAGTGTTCCCATGACTGGGGCCATGTCCTCCCGGAGAGTTTCGATGAAACCGGCTAACTGCGCTTGCGGAGGATTCTGTTACACCTTCCTGCTAAATAGTGATCGGGGGGTTTTAAAATAATCCCGTAGCAAGTTTAAAAAAAAAAACAACAACTAACCAACTAGTTAGTTTTCTGCCTGTTTGAAGTTGCATATTGAGTAGTAAAAAAATAAAATAAAATATAAAAAAAGCAGTGCTTCGCTGTTGCATTGATATCCTGTCGCCGTGCTGTGTTTGATAACATACAGGACAGCAGCAGTTCTGTTGTAATCTGACACTCTGATGAATTTCGCAGAAAAAAAATACCAAGAAATGGCGATTGAATGCTCTGGTCACGCACCAGAACATCCAGGAACCTTCCATCCATTTCAATAGGCTGGTTGTAAATAATCGCCCTCTGTTAATTTACACAACCACAGTGAAGTCTATTTACGTGGCTTTATATAGTCGCCACGGTGCAGATGAGATATCTGGAATTGCATTAATAAATAACGTTGCCCCACTTCTTCTTCGTCTCAAGTGGGGTGTAGCATCCACAGTCTAGTCAGGGATCCGTGTTTTGATCATCATGTGGAAAGTGCTTCCTGTTTCGGTGGCTGGCAGTGGAGTGTAGAATTGATCATGTTGGCCCCGGGAGGATGTGATCATACAGAACAATAGACTGATCATGATCACAGTCAGCGACTGAGGATGTCTGAAGGAAAAATGATCCAGGGGCTGCAAAGGTTTTTTTCATAAGCAGCCAATCTTCTCATCGGTGGTATCTGATTCCATTGTTACTATATCATCCATATTTTATTGGGGAAACTAGTTTTCATAAACAGAATTGCAAAGTCGATTTTTTTGCTGTTTGGATTGTTGACCTTTATATCAAAGTTGATCACAGTATGATGGAGGAGCTGGATGTGTTTTTGCGAAATGTTGTTAACAGTGTTGAGAAATAGGACTGTAAAAGCCATGACCTTTTAACCTTTGACTAATATGGAAAGTTGTTTGTGTTGCTTCAAAATTATAGGATGTTGAATAGAGATTCAATACAGTTTGTACTGGCATTAAAAACCTAATAAAGTGACCTAGAAGGAGGCATTCATGTTAAGGTCATTGGCCTCCATTTGTTGAGTTTTGCAGGCACGTACAGCTTTCAGTGAAACAATCCTGGACCTACATGTTGACATCTGCCACAGCTGCGTCACAGTGGAAATACGTGCTTTGCTCTGCAAAATTCCTGTCTCTGTTTAAACTCCTTCTTTTCAATAGCTTATTCAACCGTGTGCCTGGACAGTCACCACAGTTAGTGGACTAGCCCTAAGGCTCCGGTTGTTTTTTCCATTCTCTTTGCTTTTTGTTGTTTGTCAACATGTATTATGTTGACCAGGAACCACACTTTACCTTAGTCTAACATTGAATCCGGATGCATGTGTGAGGAAGTCGACGTACAGTCACAAGATTACTGTTTGTGCTTCCCTCGGGTGGAGTACAGGCTGGGCCTGTTGTCTCCGCTCTCTTCGGGCCTGCATGATATTTCCCTCAACAGAGGAGCTTTCTAGTGTTTCTCTTACTGCACAGTTTTAGATTATACAGATGAGTTATACAGTGTAGTCTCTGCTGGGGGAAGGGAAGAGTTAACCCTGGCCACGGTATTATTAGCACCTAGGAATTCCAACATTTCATGCTTTGATTTTCACTTTCTTTAAATTGGTTTGAATTCATTTTACCAATGTATTCTTTTTTAAGCGAGTATCTGATAGCTTGCATTTTACCTCTGAAGTTCAAAGTTTTGACAAAGCTGACTTCCTCAAGATTATATCAGAGGACCAACAGGTGTCTCAAGAAGGAGGCTAAATGTTACCTTTGGTTTGTAGCTTCCGCTTGGCAACACCTTACAGAAATATTCTTGGTTATTTATGGCATGGTTTTATTTACATTACACATGGCAGGGCTGTCCAAACATTTTCATCCTTTGGTACACTTTTGTCACACACAACCTTCCCATGGCAGGGCTCAGGCATAATGTATAGCATGGTGGTAACTGAATCAAGTCAATTCAATCACATGGTCTGTCTTAATTCAGACAAATTTGATCAGTATTAAAAAAAGTTAATGTAAGGGTATGTCATTTTATTATACTGGCATAGAGTACTGGCAGTGATGCTTACTTTAAAAACAATCAACTCTAAGCTGTGCGATAAAACTGTGTTTCAAATTACTCTATACAGATGGTGATACTCCACAAAAGATATAGACTGTATAATAAATGAATGTCATTACACTAGAATTTATGTTAAAGAAGATTGGATGGAGAAGAAAATTGAAGTGAGACTATATTCCTGTTTTACCAAATTGGACATCAAGTTAGACACCATGACAGTGGTAATATTTACTTGGGAACGCAAATATCAGAAAGAAGAATAATATCGTTCTGCCATAGTCGTGCCACGTTATCAACCTCTGGCCTTTAGAGTTGGAAGCAAAAGGTGCTTTGGATACAGATCCATCAGTGTGTTAGATAATATCCACCTACAACGAGTTGTGCCGGCCCATGCATCAGAGAGATGCAGGCTTGTTTGAGTTTGTATTGTGTGACAGGATTTTCATTTGGATGCACAAAACTAACAACGCTGTTTGCACTGGTGTGTGACGGGGGGGCCACAGGTCTGCTTCTTCTGTAATAGGGGATGTTTCAGCGCCAAATCACTGCTGTTTTATCTACTGCATGGTTAGCACCACTTAGTTCTTACACATAAACTTAATAGGCTATTTTCTAGGCAGGATTTAATAAGATGCCAGTCTTCATTCAGAGGGAAGCAGCCAGCGGGGTAACAGATAAGGGGGACGGGGCTCGTAGTAGCATGGGAAATCTCACCCTTGTCTCCTGGGAAACCAGTTTAGCCTTAGCTTGTGGTCAGCTATTTGCCCCTCAGTCAAATGTTCCCAGTGAGATGCATGAATGCTCGTGCACTAGGGCTGATCAAATACAACACGAATCAAGGCTACCGCAGAACTGTAATGTAACACGATACTTATCTTTCTTAGTCCCTGCAGGAAATATTTTGCTTGTGCTTTTCCACAAGGAGGTCGGAAGTCAGGGTCAGCTCAACGCTGAAGAATGGAGCCGATAGAGCTTTAATATGTTGCTCAAGGATACTATGGGAGTGTCTTTAACCGGCTTCAGATGCTTCAGCATGAGTCCTTTCTTCGACAGCCTATTATATCCTGTTGTTATCATACCTGTCAACGTGTTCTACACATATTCTCCTCAAGTCATCAGTAATAGGAGACCTTTTTTTCCTGTCCGGTGCAGAACGTTGTTGGTATCTGTGACTTATAATTACTTGGCATTTGTGCATCTTCTGGTGAATGTTCCCGGTGTTGTAATCTACAAACCTGAATTTCTGACTGAAATGGCACCTCCATATCCTGTCTCATTGTGCCCAAAGTGGAGGAATAAATTCTTTCTTGGCGGATGGCTAAAAATACAGCACCCTGGTGGTTGGCATGCAGCACACAATCTGCATCCTCAGTATATAGCCTGCTCGATATAGGCTGAGGGAAGCATTTTCATCCCCACAGGTTGCCATCAGCCTTTCATGAATGGAACTGACGTCAGGGCCTGTCATCACACTTGTTGAAACCCACCGGTTGGGCACACTAAACACACACTATTGTCCACTGCTATTCCGGTGGGGATATCTGAGCTTATTCTGTTTGCTTACAGTTGAATACTGAAAGGCATGTATGCTTTGTGCAAAGGCTCTGATTAGATTGAATCAGATGGCGTATTTATTGGCATTCATGTGTCCATTCAGAAGACCGTTATAAACTGTATTCCCCTGGTTGGATGTAAAGTCATTACTTTTTATTTCTTTTTAATGTTGGAGCATATTATTTTATGAAGGCAACAGCACATGGGGAAGTTTGTGTTTGCATATGTGACACAGACGTGTGGAGCCCTCAAGTATGTCCTTTGTTAGAGCAGCCTGTCTGCTATTTTTATTGTTGCTATAAGCTACTTACAATGTCTGTTATGACAGTACAGGTTAGCCTAATGTTATCCAGCCTGTTCACCAGCAGTATCAGCCTCTTCACTGATATGACTGTTATGTTTTGTCCTAACTTACTCAACAGTGGTTTGTTTTAGCAACAGAAGTTTCACTACTGTTTTTAGAAAGTGCAGAATCTGCCAAAAGGTACAATCAAGCAGATTTGGCTCTGACGTCGCAGAAGAGTGTATATGAGCAGATTTTTTGTGATAACTGAGCATCAAAGTAGAAGTATTTTTAGTTCCCAACCCGCAGAACAAAAATGGGACCAAAATGGGATTAGTTGTGGGAACAAAACCAAACATTTACCCTCAAACCACCAAAACCTGCAGCTGCCTACAAAAATAATTCCAGGAGAAACACTGTGTTGATGGCAGAAAATCTATCCTTGCAGTTAATATTTAATCATAGCCAAATCCTTTATTTTTGTATTCTCTTCCTCTGACAAAGTCATGCAGCTGCGTGTGCCGCGCGAGTGTGTGTTTTTTCTGTGTGCTGGTATGAGGATACCAGGGCCTTCCACAATACTCTCCTTGTGTTCTGTGGGCAAGAGGAGCCTGGCTCAGCTCCTGTCACACAGTTGCTCACGGCACTTGTCCTGCCATTTGGACTGACCTCCTCGACCTGTCTGCTGATTCTCAGACTTTGTTATAGCTTATCTGCTCTGTGGAATGTCTTCGGTGAAGCCTCTCAAACCAAAATATACAGTCTGAATCTTGTTTTCCAAAACGTAATCAGTTCTTTAATAGATATATATAGCCTTTTACGCAATGTCCTATTTTGTGGAGATGTTTTGCACGTATAAATAATGTCCTGCATTTTTTTTGTGCTCGTTTGAACCCACATTAAGAGGATTCTGGAGAAATGCATTCCTGTGCTTCATTGGCAACAGATGTAGGGGAGAACATTTTTTTTTTTCTTCGAGCTGAACCTTTTGGAGTGTCTAAAAACAGTGCGGTGTGGACCGTAGGGCAGCTGTTTTGCCCATGGAGGCTGAAATAGACTTCATGAGAGAGCTAATGTCGGGCCTGTGGCTGGAGCGTCACAGGACCTGTGTTTGCCTCACAGTGGCAGATGGATAAGGAGCTGTCAGCATGGGTAACAGCTGCCCCATCCACAGCTATTAGGCTACCTAGCTGTGATGTGACAGTCGCACAAATACGGCTGCAGATCCAAAAGTAACTGCTGTTTGTATAATGAGTGGCACTATACTGAAGGTTACAGAAGTGGGCTCGTGACCAGAGGGTTGACTGGTTTATTTTATCAAACCTGTTGGGGATTCTTTGTTGGGGAAAGTTAATAAAATAAAAGCGAAATGCTTCTCGACAGCCGGTGTGAAGGTGCCTTTGAGCAATGGCACTTGTATGCTAGAGTGGAGCTGCTCAGTAGCAGAAGGGTGCAGATGTACTGGGCACCATCCCAGGTGTTAATATGTTTCCCTGAGTGAAAGTAAGGTAGGTTTAATCCATGACATGTGTAGTTTCTCTAAAATAAAAAAGGTTGAAGAACAAACATTCAAATTACAGAGCATGTTGCTAGAATGCTACCACTTGATACTTCCTTATTTACTTGCTAGCACTGT
Source organism: Diplodus puntazzo (assembly GCA_963678695.2). Lineage (NCBI taxonomy): Eukaryota > Metazoa > Chordata > Actinopteri > Spariformes > Sparidae > Diplodus > Diplodus puntazzo. The sequence goes on along the minus strand of OZ023155.1, from coordinate 4,711,454 downwards.
TGATGGCTGCAGTGGTCTGCGCAGACAGGTAAATCATACTTGGTGCTATGATTTACTACACCCTCATACCCTGTAACATACTCGGTTTGACGTTTTTGTTACTGGCGACAGGGAGCTTGCTCCAGGAAACCTTAACCCCCTTCCTGTTGAAGCTGAGCAGCTGACATGTACGGTGAGTAGGGAAGTAGAGCTAACATTAGCCCGAAGCAGCCCCTGCTGCCTGGAGGAAGGACATTAAAGTGGGCTGGCACAAGTCCAGCGTGCATCCGGAGGGACTCTCCTATCACATGTGTTTGTTTGGGTGCAATCTCTGATACAGTGTGCCCTGCAACAGGAGGCAGGCAGCCAATGGAGCTACCCCGAGAAGCCAGCAGGCCTCATTAATATTGATGCCATGTCTGCTTCTCTTGGGATAACCTCTGCATACGGAGTTTTATAGCCAGGAAGGAAATGTAGACCACTAACACTCTCTAATAACACTACATAAATATATTCTATCTGCCTGGAACAACCACGGAACAAAACAAGTACTCCGCAATTTTCTCCCCCCCCTCAAAAAAAAATCTGGCTATGTTGTTCAGGCTGAATGGACTGTGACTCACTGCATTTAATCAGTTCCTACTTTTGTTATTCAGTCTGAAGTGTGGAGTCATAAACTACATCAAACCGAGACTCTCAGAGGGGACAAAATCCTCAGAATTGGGTGAAGCCACTTGCCGTGTCTTTATACTGTACTACATAATAATGTCATGCAGTATATACTATAGCAAATCTTCTTCTTATTTGGTATTTGGCCAGAATTCCCAAAGAATCAGTGTCCTCATCTTTTTCCAGAAACCTTTTTATTATGCAAAAGTCTCTGTTTCATCATGTTTTTACCATCGGGGAATAAGAAAGTTTGCAAGTAAACGGATGTTAAGCTGTGACTTTGGAATACCACTGCTAATTAGGTTTATCAACAAAACTAAATGTTTTTTTTATGGATTAAAATTTTGGTCTTCCAAACCACCTTCCTTCCATCTCACCACAGTGTTTCCAAGGGAATTAACTAAGTTGGTGTCGTAATAAGTAACATGAAAAGTGAAAATAATATATAATACAGCCCAATTTGTTTGGCAGGACCAGCACAACAAACAGTGATTCCTTAATTAAATGTACACGTCCAATCAAGGTTTTGTTCCCTGTAGTGGCCTCGCTGACCTCTTCAGTCTTCTTTCAAACATCTTGACGCACATACTGTATTCTGCTCCCTTTTATTGTAACCCAACAGTGTGAAAGTATGAGAACTAGTGTAGTTAGCCTCAGGCTAACATAGCTCAGGTTTCTTGTTTACCTTGCAAAAGCTAATATCCTATTAACTGTGTCAACTAGCATGCATTGCATTGCAGGCCACCTGGCAGGTTCTGTGGCTGTAATCCCTGGGATTAAGAGGTCTGCACTGTTGCATTAGTTAGCTGCCCTTAAAATACCCCTGAGTAACAGGTAGACAGTTTGCTTGCTGATCACCTGGCAGATGCGTCTTAACGGAAAACCTAAGAGTTGATAATATGTTGTACCTTGAATTGATGTGCTCAGTTTGCTATTTGATGGTGTGTTTTTGTGTGCAGTGTAGAAAACATGTTTTTTTTAAGTTCACGATTGTAGCTAAAGGGCTGAGAAGTCTGGCTGCATTTAATAATTGAAATATTATCAAAATTTCAAAGCGGCCAAGTCCAAATTGCAAGAGCTACAGATTTTTGAGGTAAAATGTGTGACAAAAGTGTGGTGCTACAGAGATGTGTCTTTGCAAGGCAGCTGAATTTGATGTGATCTTGTGATCTTTTAATTCTCGATGGAAACTATGTTTTCTTTTTCTCAACTGGCTTCGGTAAGAGTTCGATTTACCAACTGGTTCTGTTGGTGGTAGTCCTCTCCTATTGTTGATCTGATTGGTTGAAGCTATCCCATGATTGACGGTAATGGATTTAGGGTTCATCCAGTTATGCTTAGTATTTTTTGGAAGTGCCGGCCCTTTTTCAAACCGTTTTGATATCAGGGAATTGGAATGGGAATGTTTAGGAATTCATAGTACAGCTACAGAGTGGTTTGGTAACAGATTAAGTGTATTGCTTACATCGGAAAAGGCACAGAGATGAATCAGAGCAACCTGCTGTGACTAAATGAACGCAGCATCTAGTGGAAACACTATAATTTATAACTGTTAAATGTGAAACGGTCACATCATTGCTGATATGTAATCTACTTAACAAGGTCTGTGGTGATTTGGATCTGGCATATCTGATCCCCAGTAAACACATAGATCTTAACGTGTTAACCTCATTTAGCCGACATTCACCCTCTGATGTGATTTATAATTGATGTGGTCAACAGCAGCTTCTGTTTTGTGGTACTCTGCAGACTTTGTTTAGAGGAACACTGGTTGGGAAGCACGTGTTGTCGCAGAGCCCATGAGCAAGGTAAAATCCCTGTTACTCTAACCCCCCGTTTGCAACGTATTTAACTTATAAATTAAACATCTGCCTGTAGTGTAAGGGTTAAAAAGCGTGAAGCGCGTCTCTGTTGTCCCTTCACGAGGAGGTCACTAGTTTCCCTTGGCTCTGTCTCTCCACTTTACAGCCAGGCACAGATGAGGCCGGGCTGATTTTTGCCGGGCGTACCCCTCCGTGTTTGTGAAAGGAAGTGAGGTTTGAAGGTCGGGGGAATGTTGGCGGGGATGCATGAGGGAAGCTACGCATGTAAGGCCACTACGCAGCTGCCTAGCTGTCCAATGACAGCAGGCGGGATAGTGATGGTGTGTGTGTGTTTTTTGTTGTTGTTTTTTTCTTTTTCCACTAGTCGTTTTTCCTTACTCATCCCAAAACACAGAAGCTTCCAGCATGGCGCTACGAGATAACATAGTCTGGATGTTCCATAAAATGATGGGCCTGCTGTGTAGGGAGCTGTGTGTCGAACAGATTAGTCTGTCATGTTGATGTTTGTTGTCCCACTGAGTGTAATATCACCATGAGTGTATCAATGGCCGGCTCTACGTAGCAAAGGAACAGGTTTTAGTGATGGGCTGTTTTTCTTTGAAAGCTGTACATATTAACACCCACTCTGTTTCTCCTCCAGAGTTCAGTTTTTACCTCAGGTGAAGAAGTTATTTTAGAGCTGTTTTCACTTTTTCCAATGTATGCTTCTTTTGGATGGGAATGGAAAGAGGACAAATAAATCATTTTCTGGCTCAAGTTTTTTAATGTAGTTTTTGTTTCAAGTTCCCGTCAGCTTTGTTGACACAGGCAGTTTTTTTTTGGTAAAGTTTGCATGTTCTGTTTTTAGATACTTTCAGATCAGTAGTCGTGTTATTTCCTTTTCAAAAATGTCACGAAATGTGTTCAGTCTTCTGTGTGTCTTTCTGAAAAGTCTGCTTTCACCAGCTGACCTTTTGGCTTTCCAGATTACTTGTAGAAAGAGATGTGAAGCAAAATTCCCCTTGATCTTGAAAATGTAAAATATTATATCCATAATCGAGTGAAAAGGCCAAAAGGAGAAGGACAAGCCACATAATGCTTTGCTATTGAATGAGAGTATTGTGACTCCTACTATGAGGAGCTCAACAGGCCCCGCAGTGTCTTCCAACAATGGCTTCTTGCAGGAATTTTCTGTCTGCAGCTGTGTTCTACTAAAACCAGACACTGCCAGAGATTCTTTTCAGAGACGCTCTCCATGAGGTATGGTGTTAGTAATCGTCTAGAAATGTACAACTTTAAACCACGGTCGTATAATATTACCACCAAGTTTAGAGAAATGTGGCTAAATATGATCCTGTTCCGATCAGAGCAGGAAAATAAAAGTTTGTGTGTGTCTCTCCAACAGTTGATCCATCCCAAAATATTATGGATGACAGAATTTATAGTTGGGGTGTTGTTGTGTAGCTAGCACATGGAAGTAGGTTTACTTAACTGCACAAGTCATAACTTTAAAAAGCATGAGCTGTGAGCGACAAGTACAATCATTTGATGTTGAATAAGACTTAAAGCAGAAATAGACATATTTTCTCTTTGCTCCTCCTCCCTGTGGTATCACTGTTGGTGCCGCTGTTGCAAACACAGCATTAGCAAAATGGCGACCACTAGCAGCCTTGCTTCTATCAAAAGCAAAAAATAAGTGCAAGAGTCACAGTTTGCCCTAGAAACCCAGATCTTTGTGCTATGAAAAGGTTGAGTTAAACACAGTAGAGTAACTTGTTGGCAAATTTTGCGATTTGCTGATTTAGTAGAAAGGATTCTGATTTTGAAACATACCAAACTCCACTGTTAAGAGGAAACGCATACACTTACGAGAAGGGAAACACACTTTGACACAACACTGTTGCTCTCCATTGAGTGACTGGCTGTCCGTCCAATCTTGTTTTCTCAAATCAATCAAATCAAATCAATTTTGTCGTCTGTCACTCTCCCTCTTCACCATCCTCTCCTCCTCCTCCATCCACGTCGTTCTTTTCTTTCGCAGTTTATAGTTTCCACAGTTCTTGCAGTTCCATCGTTATCTGGGGATAGCGACTACAGAAAACAATGCTTCTTCCTGTTTTGGGTGCTCGGCAGACGAGATTCCTTTGTTCTGTAAATCATCTGTCATTTTCCAGGGAAAATCCAGCGCGGTGGCAGACAAACTGGCATAGCATAGTGGAAGCGAGGCTTATAGGGAACCAGTCTATATGCTGATGGTGTTCTACTCCATTACACTGTGCAATTAATATTTACTTCAGAATGATGAGTTAAAGCAAACAAATTGTCTATTGCCAGTTTATGTTAGATCTCAGTCACGCTAAAGATTTTATGCTTTTCTTATATAAGTACTTCATAAATGTTTCCATACATTTTGTTAAATAATTGATGGAAACGGAACCAAGAGATCATATGGTAGAAAGTACTACAAGGTTCTGTGCGTTAAACTCTGTGTGACCTGCAGAATGCGATGTTCTGGTGAACTGTGATAAAATACTAAGAGCAGTTTCATCCTCAAGGATTTATAAGAAAATGGGCTAAACCTGCAAAACTAGTTGAACAAAATCTAGGGGAAATGGGATGTTTGGCACTTAAATATATAATTTAATGGGCAAGAAGAAGCTTGAGTTTGTCATTGACAGACACAATGACAAACTCTTAAAACTCGACAGTCGGTTCAGCAACTACCTTTCATACAACATTTTTAGAAAAAATGAGAAACCAGAAGAGAGAAATCTGTATTTATCTTGCATTATTTGACAGAATATAGTTCGATATTCATCTATGTACTAAGATGGAGACCTCATTTAGATCCGAACAGTAACATTCATAATAGTAAAGCTGTTGTGCCTACTGCGACAGGTTGTGACTGCACACCACAGATCACCCCATAGAAAGGGAAATGTAGCGTTCTGACCGCTCACACACGTGATCAGATCATGATCCAACATGTTTTGTCTTGTGTTCTCAAGTGGGACAGTAATTATCATAAACATAAGCGTCTCATTTCCCAGAAGACCGAAGCTATTATTGAATGCGAGAGGCATGTTTGTGTTGTGAAATAATTATTTTGAACTTTCTCACTTCTGCTTCCAGTGTGATTGGCCAAATGTCCTAGAATGAGAATTATTGCGAGACCTACTGTTTAAGACAAGATATATATTCTTTAGCAATTCGATTTGTGTTCCTGTTATTCTGCGTAACATATGTTCTTATCATCAAACCTTTAATTAAAGCCTCACAAACATTTTTGATATTTTCTAATAGTTTTAGGAAAATTCTGCAATTCAAGTAGCTGCCTGTCTGTTGGTTGTGTTTTGAGCTGCAGAGTGCAGTCCAGTTTATTTTGGGGTGTAACAGTTCAACAGTTGAAACGAAGCTCATCCTTCCTCTTTGACATGATGTTAACCTTCTCTTCTGTGTCTCTGCCCCTTTCCTCCCTTAGGAAATGACCTAGAGGCCTTACAGATACATTTGTGCTTTTGTCTCTCTAATCTGCATCCGCGGAGCACGGCGAGATCTGGAAGCACACTTGTTTCCGCGGTGAGTAATATCTACCTCAGCCAGCAGACGGGAGAAACCAGGAAGCTGCTGGAGACTTCAGACAGGCAGACAGAGCTATCAGCTGGCCACTCGCTCACTGCCTGCAGAGTCCTGCTTTGTGAAGAGGATTTGAGACGGACTGGATCTGTCTGCCCTTCGCCTCCCACAGCTCCTCTACCAGCCAGTGCACAAGAAGATCCCATACCACAACCTTTGATTCCAGCATTTACATAGTTATTTTTTTTGTGTTGTTTTGTTACTGTCATTGTTCCTCTGTGCTGTTGACCAGTGTCTCACTTTCCTTGGATCCATTTTTCCTCTCAGCTTTTGAAAGGATTTTCTACTTTCTATAGTGCAGGCTGGTATAGGTTTATATATGTACATACATATGTGTATATACTCTATATACTGTATGAAGAAGGATTTTTCTCCCCATTCTGAAGGAAAGGTAATGCACTTTAAAACTTGGCTGTAGTATCACTTTAGGTAAATTTAAAGAGTGTTTTCGACTTTTCCTCCCCTATTATGATAATTTTGTTTGAGGCTGGAAACGGAGAATCTGGAGGTGTGTCTGTGCTGTTTTTAAGCCGGGCCTGACGTATCTGCAGCAGGGCTGCATGTAAGCATTTCACTCAGCCTGACAGTCTTTTTGATCGCCCTCCGACCTCACCCAAGTCTGTGCTGCCTCTCTACACGGCACACTGAGATGAGCCTCTGGCAGGTGGAATCCTTGAGCTGTCTTTTTACGTAACTTGGAACAGTTTCAGGACCGTTTGGTTTGGTGTTTTTGTAAAGAGGACACGGGCACTTGTGGGAGAAAAACAAACGAAAAATAGCAGCTTCCGGTGCTGTTGCACCACCTATGTATTGTTGTAGTGCGCAGGAAAGTAAAATGGACTACAAGCGTCGCTTTTTGCTCGGCGGGTCCAAGCAGAAAGTGCAACAGCACCAGCAGTACCAGATGCCTGAGCTGAGCCGGACCCTGAGCGCCTCCCTGGCCTCCTCTTGCTCGGCTTCTTCGCCCATAGGCTCCGGGGTGGGCATGCCTGGCAGCTGCCACCCACCTCCTTCTGGCACCACTACCGCGGTTGCAGACATCCAGCAAGGCATCTCCAAGTACTTGGATGCCCTCAATGTCTTCTGCAGGGCCAGCGCCTTCCTCACAGACCTGTTCAGCAGTGTGTTCAGGAACTCTCACTATTCCAAAGCAGCTATGCAACTGAAGGACGTGCAGGAACACGTCATGGAGGCGGCCAGCAGGCTGACTGCAGCAATAAAGCCTGAGATCGCCAAGATGCTGATGGAGCTGAGTGCCGGGGCTGCCAACTTCAAAGACCAGAACGACTTCAGCCTGCAGGATGTCGAGGTAAATGCTCACACACCATCTCACTCGAACCACTCGTTGAACTCGTTTATTGACTTGAGTATGTCACATTGTGTAGACTCTTGTCTCATGACTGCGACCGCACAAAAAAACATATTTTCATTTAAGTCCACTGTTTGCTCTCCTGGAAAGAATTAGCAAAGCTCACAACCTGAGGCGCTATAGTTAAGCACCACATACTTTATCAAATTCATTTGCTCATGACTCATCTTCTAGCAGTAGTGCTAAGATGCTTAGCTGCACTCCGTCAGAAGACTGGCTCCATGAATCAGTGATTCCTGGCTCAAACAGCCAGTGTTGAGCCGGTGTCGGGATCTGAGGCTGAGGTGTGAAAAACAATGAGGATGTGAGAAGAAAAGTCATCTTTTGTCACCCTGAATACCAAACCGTCTTACCACAGCTCTGAATTTGCTCATGTGTAAAATGTGAAAAATTGTAGCTGAGGTGGTTTTTCCTGAGTTTAAGGGAGGATTTGGAGACTGATGCACTAAATAACCAAAGGGCTAAGCTTTGATGTGCCAATCAATTTGTTTTCCGTATGTCTCTCTCTCATTCACAGAGTTTTGGTCCATTTGTATTTTGTCATTAATCAGGAGAGTTTTTGCTTTCTTCTAAACATCACAGATGGATATATACACACACACCAGTGTCTGACCATTAATTCTGCTTAATCTGTAGTTGACACTGTTCACACAAACAGAGTCTGCATCAGCACTGTGTCACATCTTTTATCAATACATTCGCTCAAGTGAGCAGAGATGACAACATGAGCATTATTGAAGGAGCAGACCTTGCAGTATTAACAGTAAAGTAATCTTACAGTTGTTTTGGAAACTCCTGATCACTCTGACGACTAAAGCCAGGCTGTGTCACACCCGCTTTTATCTTGGAAATTCAAACGTGGGTGAATTTCAGGTTACAGCATCGGTCTGAGTTGGGCTCCTGCAAAAGATCTGGAATGAGAGGTTCTCTCACTTTCAGAAATAATAATTATGAATTCATAGTTCTGATATAAAATCTCAGTTATAGGATTTTAAAAGGTTTCGCGTTATTAGACAGGATTTCATGTGGTGCCATCTGCATCAAGTAGCTGTATTTTCAGCTGTACACCACACCCAAGCAGCCCCGGCCTAAACCCTGATTACTGCATCTGCTTATTTATTCCATTTAATACACAGTTGTGGGCCTGTAGACCTCCCTGTGTGGATATATTCCTATACCACCAACTAGGAGAAGACATCTTTAATTGTTGTCTTGTGGCACAAAATAGATACTTGCAGTTAATTAAAGTATGATTAAATTGGGACTTGAGGTCAGTACTTACTGGGATTCTATTAGTTCACAAATAACATTTTTCAAAGGAGAAATAAAATTAAAGTACAGACAAAAAAAAATTTAACAATAAGTGTTTGTTGTATATAAAAGATGATGATAAAACAAAGTCCACAGGTACAAACTCACACACTTTAAAATGTCGGTATACAAAATAAATACTGCAGGGCATTGACATTGTCTTCCTCCGTCTTGCCTCAAGCTTGGATGCTTGCGTTCAGACGCCCCAGTTTTACCGACCTTGTCAAATTCCTCTTTGTGACACCTGAATGTCTCGGTTCCACCTGTCGATGTATATCTGCCACTTAGTGCGAATTAGAAATACATCTAAGGATTTGGACAAAGAATAATTGTCCACTTTTCTGACTGTGCCGCAGGTGACTCTGTTAGGTGAAACGCTCCAGTGTTACGCAGAGATATTTGGAGTTATTAGTGTTTCTTTAATCCTTTAGCATGTAGCAGCGAGCGAGTACATGGTTGCGGCCAAGACACTAGAGGGCCAGCAGGACCTCAGTGGATGTGGCTGAGCCCAAAACAGGAAACACTTTTGCACCGCAGTCAGTAAATCTGACTCTCTGTGGTCGTGGATATGCACAGATGAATATTAGAGGAAGCCCAAGTCTGTGAAAGTTTAGACCGCATGGCTTGGCACTCACACTTGCTGTCTGGCCCTGGGCATAAAGAGTACATTTGTTAAAGCACAGAAGGAAACACATTAATACTTCACCGTACAATGGCGGTATTTGAGAGCGTTAGTTGTATTAACCTTTGAGAAAACGCTGCACGTACACAATAATATTATGTTGGTAAAGTTACACATGAACCAAAAATAGTGCGGTGAAATGGCACAGAAAGAGAATTATTGTAATCCCACAAGACGTTTGTACTCACAGTACTGAATGTTTTTTGAATGTCTTTTGAATGTTGTAGGGCTGTTTGCCAAGGTAGACTGTCACAAATTATTATTAATTACTATTTGTTGTGATTAGCTGGACAGAAACCCATAGAAAGAGGGTTTTTAACAATCAATATATCAGTGAAAGCGGTAAAAATGTTGTCACGAGCAGCTATAATTGATTTAATCGCAAAAGGCTTTGAGACTAGTAATCCATGGGATAGTGTCTCTACCTCAAGTAGAGCATGGCTTTTTGACTAATATCTATACTACTATGTATAAGAGGGTTCCACGTACACTCACACATAAACTTGTTTAGACCTAGTGCGCAATAGTTGCTGCTAATTGAGTCTGTCCCTTACAATGTGATGTATTTGTGACTGTAAAAGGGATTTTCCTTTGTCTGCATGAGTCGAGGAATGCTGTTTGGCAGCTGGATGTATTATGAGGTCTTCAGAACGAACTAAATGCGTTTCTGAGTTTGGGGAGTTGTGGTATGTGAAGCTTTTCCCCTTGTGTTCCTGAGCTCACGTCTCTCTCTCTCTCTTCTCTTTCTTTCTTTTGCCCCCACTTTTTACCAAGAGCCCCCAGAAGTTCAGGTCAATGCAGTCTGCAAAACAAACCACTTCTTTTTTCCAAATCGGAGCCCGGCTCCCTGGCTGCCCGGAGTGACTCCACTGCCAAATATGCATGAAAATGTCACGGTTTGTTTAGAGGCCGTTTGCCGAGCTTGTAAGTTTAAACCACAGAGTGAGGACCAGAGGCAGACAGAGAAGTCTCCACAACCAGAGAAACCTTCATGACTGCTCTGGTCAGACGACTGCATAGGTTCTCCAAACTGACCCGTGCACATTGGAAACGCATTTGGAAAAACGACCCCTTTGTCTTCAGCTGTTAAAAACGCTCGCAGCGTGTTTTTTTTTTTTTTTTTTTACACAGTCACTGGTTTGTTAATGAAATCTGGCCATATCATATGAGAGCTTCATCTGCTTTACGTGAAACATGTGATGTATTTGGTTGTAGGAGTTATGCCTTGTTTGGTTTTAATTATGTATTGTGGAAACAGACAAAATTGGAGTGGGAAGACCATAGAAAAGTACAAAAATGAACCAACATGAGTTAGTCTAAAGAGAGGTTCACCATACATTTTAGCCTTATCAAGAGAAGAAGAAGAAAAGCCACACTCAAATCAAACTAGGAGATGTAATTTTAAATTGTTTTACACCTGCTTAATCAGCTGATGGAATTCAATCCACGCTGACTTTCAAGTTCCACATTAGATCAGTTAGAATGTAACTGAAGAAATTCAAGGGTAAGGCCATCATGACCTTCTTGTTTTCCTGGAATGATTGTATAAAAGCAGAGACCCAGAAAATGTTTTGGAAAAAAGAAGCGAGACTTTAACCAACCATGCTAGGATGTTTGGTTTATTTGCAGATCAGGCAGCGGTGCAACATGACAAGACCATCTGGTTATTATAACAGCCTCACCCTCCCTGTCTCTAGAAGAGGTCTAGATCTCACTACTTTCGTAGTACAGTGCAGGTGTTCTCAGAAAATAGAAGTACAAATGTTGATTGGTTCACGATTCGCCTTGTTTGGGCCTTGAGAGGGGCCCAACGTAGAACTCTTGGCTCTGCTACACTCTTATTTCTCATATTTTCCATGACTGTGTGGGATACTGCAGAGCCAATCACATGTGTTAGCCATTATCTCGTGCTGTAGCCATGGCCTCATTCTTTTTCCCCACTTGGCTATTGTAGATGACTTTCTAACACTTTGAGTTGCATTTGATCTTATTGTCAGTGCTCATGCTATGGTATGGTCTTCATTAGGGTTTCACTGCAGTTGATTGTAGTTGGATTGTTTGGCCGTGTCATGGATTGTGTCCAAGCTTCATTATCGGGCTATATGTGTTTTCTGTTATCTATTATTTGTCGACTTTGCGTACAAACTAAGTCGTCGTTGAGTGATTGAGTTCTGATAAGCTGCCCAACGTCAACAGCACGCGGAGGAATTTCTCATCTGGTGCACACACTGGATCTGAGCCTGTGTTTATGAAGCCTCCCAGAGAAAGCTCGGAGTAGGTGAAGGGATAAGAAGTATATCACCCCTCCACAGGTCTGAGTTTAAAGGCTCAGCTTACAGCTGGTGTTTACTAACGCTTGCAGGACGGCTGTACTGATGGCAATGTCTGTCTGCTGATTGCTCCACCACTTCAGTCCTCACTGTAAATATCTTGACATTTATTGGATGTATTAAAATTCAATTTGCTTCAGATAACTTTCACAGTGCTCTGACTTTTCCTCTAGCATCAGCAGCAGGTCCAACTTTTCTGTCAGAATATCTCAACTTTTACTTGCACGGCCATTCATGGTCCCCAGGTGATATATCCTGCAAATAATGTATTATCTCAAGACATTCATAGTCTTCAGAGGATAATTTGTGGAAGGGCAAAAAGCCATTTGACTTTTTGATGTTCTGTTTTTTTTAGAATGGGCCTGCTACCATTAGCAATTAATTTATTAGCTTAATCACATTAGAGATTTCACACATCACCGTTTCTCCACAGTGTCAAAGCTCCAGTCATGACTCAAACACTCCACAGAGGACGATGGATTTGCCATCACTTCCTGTGTTATAGTTGTAATGAAAACAAGTTGAGGTTTCGTGCCACAGTTTGGTTTTGGTCTCCATGAAGTGTGCCTTGGAAGAATGAATGTAGCTGCGTCCTGTTGTTCCCGTCTGCCATCAGACAGCAGCAGCAGCATATTTCTGTCTTTACAACTCAGCCTCCCCCCTGAGATATTTTCAGCAGGTAGCTGAAAAAGAAAACCCTGTGACCATGGTGGAGCCTGTGGTGTCCTGTTTCTCTTATTTTGCTAGCCGGACAACAAACAGCCTCCAAGTTTGGACTATTCTCTCACCAAACAAACAAACAAACACACACATACATACATACACGGACATTCAACTTTTTTTTCTTCTTAGGAATTACTATAACTACTGTTTAGATTAGATAAATACATGTTTTAATAAACCTGCGATAAACACTGAATAAGCTGTGACGGAGACAACAAAGAGAAAATCTATTGAACACTATAAAACCACAAATCTATAACTTGGAAAGGACGGTAGTAGTTTCCCCTTTCCCCGAGAAGCTGCTGTTTTCTCTACTGAGAAACTGAGTTTCTACTCCAGTGACCAATTTTGTCAGTTTATTTCTACAGTCTTAAAGTTTATATTGACAAACTTTCCCTCTCTCCCTCTTTCACACCGACATACTTCAATCCAGGATGTTCTCCGTCTGTCTTTGGCTTGCAAATACAAATACACACTGTACTCATTCTCATGTATTTGATATCTGCATGCAGTTCATCATAAATGCAAACACATGCACATGTTAAGATAAATGGAATCTGCAAGGTTTTCTTTTTTCTTTTGAAAGAGCTACACTCATTTGTGCTTGGCTGTCAGATTTTTAGTGCAGAAGCAGCTTTACTGTCATGGTGTGTTTTGTGGCAAACCGTACCAAAACACGTTGCACAAATGTTTTCCAAAGAGGAGATGCCACAACACCATCTTGTTTACCCAACAGATGAAAATATAATCGAGTATCATGTGGGAAGATGAGAACGCTCCAGGTGTTCTCATCCTCATTCTTTTAGTTTTTTCATACTGAATCACTTCTGTTATTGTTTTTAAAGGAGCCTGCCTGAAAACAATCTGCTGATATAGTTCATGTGATATGCTGGCAACAAAAAAAATGTTTATATACTTGAGTGCAACAATTAATGTTGTTATTCTGTGAAAATGTGTATATATGTTTTTTTTTTTTTTTTACAATTTTACACCACAACAGCTGCACTTTATCTGTCAAGCGTGGTGTCCTCTGTCCTCAAGGTCTGGAAAATGAAACGATAACAGAAGCTCACTTTTGTTAGCAAAATACCACAAGAAGTTAGTTGTTCTTTGGTTGTTTAACAAGCCACTGAGGCATGTGGACATGCATGTTTGTTTCATAGCCTGCGGGCGTCCATATTGTTTGGTGTGTCAAACGTCATGACACAGGTACTCTAGCATTCTAAGAATTGGGTATGTTGTAACGGCCATCTCTGTCGTCTCTTTCCAGGTGCTGGGTCGGTGCTTCCTCACGGTAATGCAGGTCCATTTCCAGTTTCTATCACAGGCTTTACAGAAGGTCCAGCCTGTGGCTCAGTCCTGCCTGGCAGAGGCTCTCGCCCAGGCCCAGGAGCGCTGCGCCAACGCCCGCTCTCAAAGCTCCGACCTCGGGCCTCTCACAGAGCTGGAGGAAGCCTCGCGCTCATGGAAAGGTGCAGCCCAGGTATGCAGCCACAGGGCGCCCCAGGAACACTTCCTGGTCTGGGCCTCGGAAATATGGGGTTTGTCTGTGTGAGGTGAAAAGCTGTCTTGTTCCACATTCCTTAGAAATACCGCCGGTTACAATTTCCAGCCTCAATTTCCTATTTCCTCTTTTTTGGGCTGCAGTTTGTCTGTGAACCCGCAGTGATTTGTTCTGTACCCCTCTAAACCTCAACCCATGTAAAGGAGGCAGTTTTGTAAGAGGACTTCACTAATCCCCAAACTAATCAGCCCCACTGGCCCATTTTGAGCTCTGTTGTATAAAGTGAGCCAGAGAGAAGAATAGTAGGTTGATTGATCTGTTAAGCCCTGGCATGCAGACCATTGGGCCTGGAGGGGAGCAGGCCTCGATAGACCCTGTTAGAATGAGGCTGGGGAAGCGCTGAGGCGGAGGGTGGCGGCCAGAACTCTTTTTCAGAATCTCCACACATGCTATTTATCATCTAAAACGTTGTATTTCCTTGTTCTTGACATCTGTTTTTGTTGGGTTTGTTTCTTTTTTGTAGTATTTGAGAAAAGTCTGCCAGTAAAACCTCCTGCTATCCTTTAAAAAAGACCCTTTTATGTATGTTTTGCTGTTTAAGAACATTTGGAAATCTCTTTTTTGAAATGTTGATCTTCTAATTTTGCGGTACAGTCCACTTACTCTCGGGTATTTCTTGCATTCCTCTGTGAGACTGCTGTAGTAGTTGGATGCTCCCGCTCACACTCTGACCCAGTACTCTGCTGTGCCCTCAGGCTATGGCGAGGCTGAGAGAGAGAGGACAGGATGGCTGCCTGGCAGGCATCCAGGTTCAGCAGCTCTTCTGCTCCAACAACACCACCATCCCTGAACACCAGCTGAAGGACCTCAACATAAAGATTGACAGTGCTTTACAGGTACAATAGCCACCCCAAAGACCAGTGCAGGGAAGACTAGTACTGTTACTGCAGTGGCTTGAAGATTTAGATGAATCCTGAAATTTAAAGTATATTGATTTCATAATCAGGGTGGAACTTTATGGTGTCATTAATGAAACTGCGTTACCATGGAAGTGGTAGGAATAAAACCTTTTGTTCCTTGTGATGTGAGTAATCTTGGAGTGATAACCGGTCATGTTTTCTCTCCATCTCCAGGCCTACAAAGCGGCACTGGAGAGCCTGGGCCATAGTGAGTACGCGCTGAAGGCTGGCTTTCATCTTAACCCCAAAGCTGTGGAGGCAGCCTTACAGGTGCGTTTACTCTCAAAGAGTCGGTAAAAATCTTAAAAGATTAATGGATGAGTAAGGAAAGGTTATCTACAATACAACTGTGGATTTTTGATTCTTTTAAGTCTGGCAAATTCTCCCTAAGGCTAATGGTTTTCTTTTCCATAATGTAAATGTAATGTTGTATGTCAATGTTTCTTTTTCTGCTTTGCACTGTTTACATGTGTATGTGTGTTTGTGTGTGCAGTGCTGCTGCAGCGAGGCGGAGGCCCAGCAGGCGGGCAGGATGCAGACCACCTCCCAGCCCATCCAGTGCGAGCTGCCCACCATCCCTGTACAGATCGGCTCACATTTCCTCAAAGGAGTGTCCTTCAACGAGTCAGCGGCTGAAAACCTCAAACTGAAAACGGTATGGACACTGAATCAGCTGATCAGCTGTCTGATTGTTGGTTACCAAAAAAAAGGTTAAAGTCAAAACTTTTTCTGGGTTTCTCTGGTTGTAGTTTTTAAAAAAAAATCACTGGTTTTGTTTTGAGTTATAACCTCCGTAGACAACCAGACTAGTGATAGCTGTAGTTGCTGTTTGTGGCATCTGTATTGTAACATCAGCAGACAATGATGGCAGACTGCTTGTGTTTTGTCTCCTCAGCACACAATGCTGCAGCTCATTAAGGAAGCGCTGGGCCAGAACGGAGTGACCCCGAGGGACGACTCTCCCGTCACCGAGGTCCTCAACCAAGTCTGCCCATCCAGTTGGAGAGGAGCCTGCAAGACCGCTGTCCAGCTGCTGTTTGCCCAGGCCGGTCTGGTGAGTATGAATGCTGCAGACCAGGGCGGCTACTATAAAACCGTATTTCTCAAAGAAATGGACACACCAAGTGCAACACCTTTATACTAGTTGAATCTAAATGGATTTTTATGATTTTAAATGACAGTTTTCTTTTACCTTATCGCTTATCTCAAAACAACTTCAAGTGAGCATAACAGCGGGTAGCATTTGATAGTATCAAGTTCAATTCTTTTGTATTTGTTAAAAGAAAAAGAGCGTTTTTTAAATTTAGTTCGAGCAAGATTTACGAAGATAAAGAGTTGTGGTGAAAGTTCTCTGTTGGACCCTCATTCAGTATTTTGCTCTTGTTAACATATCCATCACCTCAGTGTAGTTGATACTACACAGCAGTGGAGAGGAGGCGGCACGCTAACGAGAACAGGCCTGTTGTTCTTCACTGACACTTCTGCTTAAGTTACCGAGTGCTCTCCTTTTGTGCGTCCGTGGGTTTGGCACCTTGCATCCCATTGTTTGTCAGATTTGTAATGGAGATGAGGAGATCTGTCCGCTCGCTTTGAGGCAGCCGAGAGGTGTAAACAAACACCAGAAGAGACACAAAAGAGAAGAAACATTCCTGCAGCATGTGGGTGAAGGATGGGCTCGCCTGGGTGGATCTGCAAACACAACTCTCCCCCCCCCCTCACTCCCTCCTCCGTATGAAAAGGAGAGTCACGGGGAGGGAGGGTCAGCGGCAGGACTCTCCTCTGAGTAACACCAGAGTGTTTATGCTCCGATGTTTATTTCCTCTGTGTGGTCTGCACTGTTTTTGTATGTCAAGCTGAAGCACTGTTCCCATCCAGCCCTGCCAGCGCCGTGCTAACTGTAAAACAATCCCTGGATGATGGATGAGCGCTTTGCATTAACTCCTTATCCGAACCCATGGCCACTCAACTCAAAATAGATCACGCATTTATCACACAGCAGCACACACACTTTCACACTTTGTATCGTCTTCACACTTGCATATTCGTACACTCATCATACAGTGTCATGCACTATTCATACCTCCCGACACACACAGTCTTTCTCCTCCCTGTTTCCTTTTTACACTCACTGTTAGAATCACCGTTTGTTCATCTGTTCTGCTGTCGTTCCTGGAAACATTTCTCACCAGCGACTCCCATTTTCCTTCACGGCATAGCGAAGAAGGTGATATTTTCTAATTTTGCTGTTGCTGTTCCTCCACCTTCCCGACCCCAGTGACCTTGTGTCGTATGTGTTTTCGCCACCATGGCTGACGGACTGTGTGTGTGTGCTTGGCTCTCTCACATGGGCAGCCAGGGGTTTCCGAGGATACACCTGTTTTTTTCTTTTTTTAAAAATAACAATAGAGTAACTTCCTGCAATCCAGGAAACAGACTCCTCCCGCCTTCCCTCCCTCTTTGTGACCCAGCTGCGTGGATGTCGAGGAGCCAAGGCCACTTTCAAAGAACTGGCAAATAAATTTGACTAGCTGCAGCAGCAGGCAGGAAGGCTGGCCTGTTTGTTGTCACTGGCTGACTGAATGCGTTTGGTTTCCTCACCTTGAACTGCCTCTCTGGGAAATGAATGCTGAACACCAATGAAAAGCTTTTTGGCCCTGGCACTAGGGCTGAACCTGACTGTGTTTGCTTCAAGTCCATGTCAGTTGTGTTGAATTGCATGACGCAGGGAGAGATTGTTTTAGTTTGCTGTGTGTGTATGTGTGTGTTGTGTGTGTGTGTGTGTGTGTGTGTGTGTAAACGACTCAGACAGTCTGCTCTAATTCTTTGCGGGTTCCTTGCACAAGCAGAATTGACAATGAGGAAATAAAGGGCTCGACATTAAACCTATTCTGTCAGGAGATGCTTATGTAGGTGTGTTTCTGTGTCCCAACAGGTGGTTGTCGATACAGCCCAGATTGAGAACAAGGAGGCCTACGCTCCACAGATCACTCTTGAGGGATCCAAGGTGGTGGTCCAGGTTCCCTCCACATGGTAAGCACATCAAGAGACTTTGTTTTAGAAGAAGTAGTCATCCAACTGTGAAACGTTTCCTGCTCTGTCTTGTAACAGTAATGTAACATGTGAACACGAATCTCATTACTGCATAGGTAAAGTTGCTTGAACCAATATTTAATCATGTGGTTTTGTGCACACAACAGAATGTAAGTGCAGCAGCATGAACAGACAAGTCACATGTGTAAATCTAAAGTACACAGTCAGAAATGGGAGATGAGACAGAACTGCTTAGACCGGTTCTAATTTATTTTTAACACATTTCCATTCACCATACTTCAGCACTATGTTACTATTCTAAGGTACTGCCATTATTTTCTGCCCTGTGCTGGGTTTCACGGTCAGTATTCAAGGAAGTTGTAGCAAAAGTGTTGATATCTTGAATTTTGACACAAGAAAATAGAAGTCATTGTGATTTGGAGCAGCCCAAGGTTGAGGAAAGGGAAGCATTTCTCTTCACAAACTGTATTGTAGTTGTCATTTGTGGTAAGATGGTGTGA
Source organism: Diplodus puntazzo (assembly GCA_963678695.2). Classification (NCBI taxonomy): domain Eukaryota; kingdom Metazoa; phylum Chordata; class Actinopteri; order Spariformes; family Sparidae; genus Diplodus; species Diplodus puntazzo. The sequence continues at coordinate 4,692,939 of OZ023155.1, read as the reverse complement.
CTTTGAATTAGAATCAAAGTAAGGACACGCGTATTTGTATTTTCACCTCTGCGCAGCTGAGATGTGGCTATGATGAATGCACTAAAGCCTGACAGGTTGTGTTTGGCTCGTTTTCTTGTTTATGAATAGCAGTTGTTAGGTATTCTTCTTCCGGCAAATGCCCCTGGGCTATTGTGTGCAAGACATTCAGATTTGGTGTTCATGTCCTGTCCTGTCCTGTCATGTCTGTATGTGTGTGTGTGTACACTTCAGGTGTCTGAAGGAGGATCCAGCCACTATGTCCCTGCTCCAGCGGAGCTTGGACCCAGAGAAGACACTTGGTCTTGTGGACGTGCTGTACACAGCAGTGTTTGACATCAACAGGTGGAAGGAGAGAAAGTGAGTGAATGTTAAATAATAATAGCTATTTTTTAGGATAAAGGATCATTTATTTTTTTAATCTTGGCTCATTTTTAAACATTTTGATTGATTTGATCCAAGTCAAGTGAATTCAAATTGCTGTTAATATTGGTGATTAACAATCTGTCTCTCTCCTCCCTTGAAAAGAGAGCAAGCCTTGCCCACGATTCAGATCCAGCTGCAGCGGGAGATCCCAGAGTACTGCGCTCAGGCAGACCTGCCTCCAGGCACCACCTCCAAGACCTCCAGTGGATTGCCCAAAACTATATCCAAGCTGACTTCCAAGTTTACCAAGAAAGTGTCATCCAGCTCTAATAGTGGGGGCAGTTACTCCATCCCTAACACGCCATCTCGCAGCATGCTAACATCCAGTAGCTCTGAGGACAAAGCCAAGAGCCTGGGTCACAGTGACGGGAGGCTACACAGCATCCTGCAGATGGGCAGCCTGTCCTGCACCCCTGACTCTACCCTGCAAAGCCAGCTGGCCAACGGCTCCGTGTGCGAGGACCAGGGGATGAACCTGCCGACTGACCAAGAGATGCAGGATGTCATCGACTTTCTCTCAGGATTCAACATGGGAAAATCCCAGCAGGCTTCGCCCCTGGTCAAGAGGAGGAACTCTGTGGCATCTGCGAACCCCGCTGAGCTGAAGCCTCCGAGTGGACCTCCGCCAACGTCTCAATCGATCTCTCACAACGCCCTGCAGCCCCCAGCTCAGACCCTGTCCCAGCCTCAGCCCCAGCCTCAGCCCCAGGCGGTGCAGAAGCAGCAGCCTCAGCCACAACCTCAACCACCTCCTCCTCCGCAACAACAACCCCAGCAGCAGCAGCAGCCCCCTCCTCCACCTCAACAACCCTCTCCACAGGCCCTGCAGTACTACCAGCACCTCCTGCAGCCTATCAGTCAGCAGCAGCCACCTCCTCCACAGCTTCCTCCTCAGCAGACCCCACCACAGGTCCTGCCACAGCAGAGAGTGGCAAGCAAGTGGCTCGGCACCTCTGGGCAACAGCCCCCACCGCAAGGCCCCCCAGGAGGACTGTCACCCCTGGGTCCAATCGGGCAGTGGGGCTCTCCTGGTCTGCCTGATCTGAGCTCAGATCTGTACAGTCTGGGCCTGGTCAGCACCTACATGGACAGTGTCGTGTCAGAGATGCTGGGCCAGAAGCCGCAGGGGCCCCGCAACAATACTTGGCCAAACAGGGACCAGAGTGAAGGAGTGTTCGGAGTCCTGGGAGACACGCTGCCCTTTGACCCAGCAGGTGAGATCCAAATCCAGACCCAAAAAATATGAAGTAATCCACAAATATACACCCAATTTATGTAGATGATGACCCAGACAGGATTCAAATAATGCTAAAAAATGCAGTCTTCTCTGTCAAGTGAAGCTGTAAATGTTCCAACTAGCATTTTGCAGCAAAGTTGTAGGTACACTTGTCACGATTTGTTTTTTTTTATTTTCTCTCCACCCCCGCTGCCTTGTAGTGTCCAAGGAAACCAAAAAAAATATAATCAATTCAAATATGACACAGCTAGCTTACCAGTAGCCTGCTGCTAAATTTCCAGACACAGATTTGAGAAACAGACATTTTTAAAAAACTGAATTTCTATCTTTTCTTGTTTGTTGTTGAACCACTGAAGGGTATGTTCTCTCTGGAATCTTTATCTTTGGTCAATACTGTTTGAACTTGCCTAACCCTTATCACAGAAAGCCACAGGGATAAAGGTAAGCTTATGTTGTAAAATAGCCCTATCTTTTTTTAAAGAATTTAAACATTTAAATGACATAAAACCAATGATCTGTATGGAATGGAATCGTGAGTGTGTTGTGAGAGGTCAGAACTCGGGTTAGCAGTGGGCTGCCATTTCTGTGGTCACAAAGAGACGTCCAAATAGGAGCGTTGGTCTCGACCTGCCGTCCTCCTCAATCAGACTGTTATGTCAGCAGTGTGAGGGTGGGGGTTCGGCCTGGAGCTTTGCTGACACAATCACTTCATTATGAAAAAAAAAAAAAAAAAAAGGCAGCTTAGCAATATTTTTACGACTTACAAGGCAATGATTAGTTAGTCGTTCACTCTACCAGGAGACTAATGTTCAAAACAGGGTGCGAGCGTCCTGACTAACCCTCTAAGTGTCCATATAGTCCGGTTGAAACCATTAAGATGTTTGTAGTGGGTGTCCAGCTGACATATAAAAAATTTACTCCTCTAAATGAACATCTTTATTGTCTCATAAAAGTTTATTTGTTTGCAGTCATCAGTGCATGGCAACATGAAGACGTTACTGTACGAAGCTTATTGTCTAGCACATCATCACATCAAAACAAAGCAGTGTAATGACTCGGGATAAATGATGCATCTCCTTATTTAAGTCTTTAGCCTAAAGCACTCTGTGGTGCTGTCAATAGAGCAAATTACAAAGAATTATTAAAGACAGGCTGCCAGTCGATGTATAATAAACTTTTTATATCCACTTTTGTACCCATTTGAGCAGATTTCAGACATCATTTGGAGCTGATCAGAGTAACGTAATCGATGTAGGTCAGATAGTATGAGCAGCTGTTTTCCCCCCACATGTAGCTGCGACTGTACATTGACGATTTATGCTGCATTTAGCCCGTGTCAGTTGCTATTTTTACAGTGCAGCAGACTCTTTTGATCGCAGTCGAGGCCTATTGTGCCGAGTTGACTTACAGCCATTGTGATTTTTCTGCTATGGTCGACAGTCTGGCTAAACGGATTGAGCTCCAGGGAGCGAAAGAGAAAAGCTGAGGGTGTCAGAAACTCACAGTTGTGTTTATCCTCCCTTTCCACACACAGTTGGCTCCGATCCGGAGTTTGCACGTTATGTCGCCGGCGTCAGTCAGGCCATGCAGCAGAAACGGCAGGTGCAGCACATCCGTCGCCCCAGCAACCCGCGAAGCAACTGGCCAATGCCTGACGAGCAGCACAGGACCTGGTCCCACCCAGAGTACTACAGTGAAGGGTAAGTGTCTGGTCTTCATCACTGGTCCACTGCTTTACACAGAACAGTCTGCCCCTCATCTTGTGTAAGAGAAAACAACATAAACACAAATAGGAAATGAATAAAACGAAAGGTGGAATTTATACCAAATCTTTTTCTGTACTTTCTTTCTATTCCTGGAATCACCTTTTTAAATGTGGAAAGGAGAAATCAATACTGGGCAGACTTTGGGCAGCAGTAGAGTGCTGAACTGCTATTTAAGTCTCAACAGTGCAGAGCAATGTTTTAAATGTGGCAGATCATCATCCATATGTGAGAAATTTACCACGTTCATCACGACTGTTGTCATTTTAATTCGGCCCATAAGTGTGAAACAACACCATCCTGCTGAGAGACTAATCTGAGGGAGACAGATGTTGGCGAGCAGCCGTTACCCAGCCGTGGCATCTCACTCGTAAATGCTCAGTTTGTGAAAAGGATTTCACATTTTAATCCCATTAATACAGCGACAGAGATCCTCTAGACCCTGTTATACCATGGCTAATAGTCATCCAGTGCCAATAAAACAGTTGTGTGTCACCAAAGTGTCTAAAAATTCGCTTTGGACAAAAGCATCTGCTAAATGACCTAAATGTAGAACACATCAACCAAATGTATCCCCCTTTTATTAGATGCCACGATGTCTTTTAAACCCGCAAGTCCCTAAAACACAAAGAGAAGAAGTCAATGTCTGTTGTGTCATACTTGTACTGTCTCAAGAACCTGCGATACGTTCTGTTGAGTGTACCAGTAACAGTGCTTACACCTCCACTGATTGTGTCCGCAGGGAGGCCGTAAACAGCAGCTGGTCAGCCAATCAGGGGGACTCGGCCAGCTCCAGCGACGAGACGTCTTCGGCCAATGGCGACAGTCTGTTCTCCATGTTTTCTGGGCCAGACCTTGTAGCTGCGGTTAAACAAAGGAGGTTAGTCCCAAACTCATCCACTGGCTTGGATTTGTCTTGCCATACATTATAGGTGGTGATAAGATCGAATGTAAATCTGTTTTTTTGTTGTTTTTTTTTTTTTTAGAAAACACAGCTGTGGGGAGCCAGAGGTGTGCACCCTGCCCTCACCACCACTCCATCACCTCGGGGATGATAACCAGGTAAAAACATGAGCCGCTCATTACTTAGAATGCTTTGCAAGGAGGTTCTTTATGTAGATAAATGTGGATTCTTTTATTTTGAAGGAGTTTTTATTCAGTGTACTAAATCTCATGGTATGAAATCTTTGGTTACACTTTGTAGTGTGATACCAAACACATGTCTTTGCTGAGGAACAAATACAATTTTTTTTTTTATTTGGGACAAAATATGATGTAACAAACTGTTACATGTGCTGTGTTAGATTTCTGGCCTACTTTTTAAGAGACTGATAAGACCTTGTCCTGACTTTTTTGATTGGTTATTGACCTTTGCCGTCCACTGTGTTCCACAGGACAGCAAAACTAAAACCTGGCCTCCCAAAGCGCCATGGCAACACTCCACCCACACCCACACCAACACCATGCCCAATCCCAGCTCTTCCTTGTACCAGATGAACATCCCTCCTTCCTCCCAGTGGAGCGATTCCATGCAGATGCTACAGTCTCCCGTGTGGTCCACTGCCAGCGACTGCTCCCCTTCCACCGGCATCTCCTCTGGTTTCCCCTTCACCCAGCAGCAGCAGCAACAGCAGCAGCAACAGCAGCAACAGCAACAACAGCAGCAACAACAACACAAACCCATGACCAAGGGCTTTAAATCCTTCCCCCTCAAACACGAGCACAGGCCCTCCTACCTTCACCAGTACTGATCGAACAAAGTCGAGGGTGAAGTGCCACCGAGGGCCGGTAGCTCTGTGAGATGAGCCACTGAGTGGGCCGAGCTGCAGCCATTACAGTCCACACCCACTGAATTAGAAGATTTCAAAGCCCCACAGGCAAAATTTAAGTACACACACTGGCTCAACATTTTTGTATCTATATTTTTCCATGTCAGACATCCCCATTTGAAAAAGAGACGTATTTTGAAGTTTTTTCGAACTGCCATGTTTTAACTACGGAAGGTTGCATGTGTCATGCTGGCAGCAGTTAGCCTAGTGGTCGTTTCTCTGCCTGTTGAGCTGACGTCTCCTCAGACAAGAGCTGGAGACGCGTGCGGCCGTCACCCACTTGCTTCTGCAGCTGAACGTGTGTGTGTGTGTGTGTTTAAAGGAGGGGATTATACAAGCGGGTGGGGGCTTGAAATGCTCTCATATCGCCCATAATAAATATACTGTGTCTACATAGCTGTAACTGCCAAATCTCACGCAAGATGACTCAGAGTACAGCTACCATCTACTGTTTCATAGCTTGTAAAATACTGAAGTTGAAATATAAATATTTAGTTCTTTTTATTAAGAGGCTTTGAGCAGGCTCAGCATAAATATAGTAAGTCACTGCAGAGGTGTAATTTGAGAGAAATACACTACTTTTTCAACAACTGACCAGAGTTAAGAATTATAGCAGTAACAATGTGCCATGTTGGTATTGATAGCACTTGCAGATTATTATTTCCAACCAAAGCGTTGTTCAGAAGATGAATGGTGCTGAGGAGATAAGAGGCGGTCTGAGATTATTGATAAACGGTGAAGTAACCCACCCTTATTGGACGAGAAGCGTTCGGGAACACCTTCACACCCAGAGGCGCGTTCATTTCCTCCTCTCTAATTGGCTCGTTGTTTGCTCAAGATTGACACTAACTCCCATAAAAAACCTAACTTTCCTTCTGTTTAATAATACAATATTTTTCTTGTACAATTATTGACAGTATTAATCTTATTTTTGTATTTTCTTACATGTTATACCATTACTGTATGTTAGTATTCTTGTAGGCATATTACATAAAAACATTATTTTCCACCTCCCAATATGTGAAAAAGCACATTTTTTTCCTACAGAGTTGAACTACAACCATCTATCTATAAAGGTTACCAAATATGCCATGCTAAACACTAAAACATTGTGTGATGAGGGTGTTTTCCAGCCCTTGTTTCTGCGGTTTCTATGGCAATGGGCTGCATTTAAAAGCCCAGAATGTTATCTTTTTGTGATGTTTGCGGATGCCAATGTTGCCTGTATTTATGAAATGACACCATGTTTTCAGAAAACTAACATACTTAACATGTTTACAGAGAATTGTTTGCTGTATATACATATAAATATATATCTTTTTATAGTTAATGTGCTTTGCACAATCAAGATATAGGGTTTGTTGCTTTTTGTCTGTGTTCTCTCCCTAACTGTTGCAGCCTTTTTTAAAGACATCATTACAGACCTTGGACTGTAACTGTTAGCTTCTCAGCTGTGTCAAATGGTTTACTAGTGGCTTCTACAAAAGAAAAAAAAATAATAAAAAAACATGTTGCCCTGATAAAAGATATGAAGGGGGACTGCTTGGCTTATGTTGCTTACTGTTCTCTTGAGCTGGCAACTGAATCTTTCCAAGTGTACCAGCAATGCAAAAAATGAATAAAAATGACTAGCAATTCGACCGTGGTCTCTGAATTCTTGCACAGTAAAGTTGCTCACTTTCCTCACTGGATGTTTGATCTCTTGTATTATTATAGGATAAGTTCTCGTGTTGCTGGAAAGTCGAGTGTGTCAATAACACATTTCTGGAGCTTCATAACATTGCAGCATTCTCCTGAACAACTAAAAAAATTAAAAAAGGATAGTCTAAATATAAATACTCAGTGTGGTTGCTCAGCTGCCAAAAACAGAGACTTGGACAAACAATTCAGCCAGTTCATGTTTTTCAGTTGTCTTTTGTGGTCTGTAACAAGTCGCCATCTACTTCAGTTGTTTAGAATGCTGTAACTGATGATTAGCGATAAGCTGTGAAGCTCCAGAAACAGCTAAACAGATATACTTTCAGATAATCCCTGAGTTTTTATTTTTGTGTGAACTCCTTCAACACGTTCTCCGAAGTGACACCACGGACAGCTTTAAAAAATATAAATTATTTTAATGTACAAAACAAAGCAACACTTTTACTTGATATTGATTTTCTCCACATAATACAATCATTCAATATAACTGAACTGACACATCACTCATCCTGGAATAGGTAACCATGCTGAAAACAATCATGGCCATTATAAATACATCTTCCTCCAGCGGACAGAAGCTGCCATCATCTCTTCCCTCCATGCCCGTTCACAGCTGGCGCGGAGGCTGAGGTCACATTAGATGTAGACTGGAAACATAAAACAACAACAGAGTATTATGAACAAGCAACTAGTCAACAGAACAATAAAGTATCTGTATTCACACTGTAGTTGTCATTCATGAATGTTGTGGTTTGTGTTTACATTTAAAGAAGGGGGCGTGTTGTCTGGGCTGGAATCAGCTATGGTTGCCAGATAGACGAGGTTGCGGTGCAGGATCTGTTGGTATCTGATGGAAAAACACAACAAAAAAGACAGCAGCTGAAAATAACCCGTAGAGGAAGAAACCCAGTATACACACACAACACATCTCACCACAGCTAGCAGACATATCCTACACATTCATACTTATTATTAAGCTTATTTAGCAGATCAGTGACTTACTGTACACACTCCACTGCTCGTCCCTTCTGCATGTACTCAGTGATGCATCTGACTAGCTGGTCGTTTTCATCCAGCAGCTGGGAGAAAAACATAAAACATGAACCATCCCGGCATCCTTACATACGTTAACTAGCTAATATGTCTATGCTTATATGTATATATATATCTTAGCATGCTTTAACCACCATTAAGAACAGGCAAGCCAATGTGTGTAACGTGGAAAACAGTTGTATGTAAATAATGGTGTGCAGCATAAATTAGCGAAGTAGCTAGCTAGTGGCTAAATGCTAACGCTGGCGCCGCTGGTTTACGTGATGCGAGGAGCTAACAGCTAGCGCTAGTTAGCAAATACACTGAACTCGTGTCTTTACCCTCTGTATTGTCTCTTGATTAATGTTCGCCGTCCCTCGTAGTTTCTTTGGCACAAAAACAATCGACATTTTGTTTATGTAGCTACAGCTCTTTGCTACAAACGCTTTCTTCTTCTACGGTTTTCTTCTTTCGTCTTCTTCTAGGGTTTTCTTCCTTCGTCTTCTTCGTCGGTTGAATTGACCGTCGGTTTCTGTCGTTCTTGTCGCATTACCGCCACCTTCTGGAGCGCTGCGGAACAGTCATTCAGATGTTATTTAACCCGCCGTGCACCAATCTCTACTCTGTTTAATGAATCCTAGTGTTTCAAGCATTAAGTGATCCCTGATGGTTCAGCAAAAACTACACTCTTAACAATCAATTTCAACATTTAAATTGATTTCCATCTCTACAGGACGACTTTTGCATTTTGCACACTGTCCTTTTGTGCCACCCTCAGGCAAAAAATGTCAAATGAAGGACTTGTTATGACATCTTGATTTTTTTTTGGAAATCCTACAAACAAATTTAACAAACAAAACCTTTATACTTTTATTATTCTTAACTGCAATGATGATGTTTTTACCCCCCACAGTTATAAACAAACAAGCAGCAAGTTCTAATTTGCAAAAAAAAAGTCTAAAGGAATTGATTTATTCAGGCCCTTTTTTTCACTAGACTTTTTGCCACGTCAAATCAAATCAATGTTATTTACATAGCCTTTAAAAAAACCACAATCGCATTACTTCAGTTGGCTTTACAAACTGTTAACCTTTGATTTGAGTGAAGAAAAAGATGATGTAAGGAAAAAACATTTAACAGAGGACAAACCTCAGGAGGAGCCACAGAGGGAGGATCCTTCTCCCAGAATGGACACACATGCAATACTTGTTAATTTTTTTCAGTGGACATGAAGTATAATGACACCCGAGCTCACGCTCATCAAACAAACTGGCCTCTGGGGGTCAAACGTGATTGGGCACGGTGTGGATTGCCTAGCTTAGGTGCACATTTAGGGTTGTGGACTGTTGGTCAGACACAATCAGCAGTCTGAAGACGTCCCGTTGGGCTCTGGAGAGTTGTGATAGACGTTGCATTTACAGTGTCAGAGCAGGAAAAGCCGCGGCGTCATTACCGTGATGAACGATGGCTCTGCTGTATTGTGAATAACTTCACCCTGTACTGGGAACAGGTCAAGTGGAGTGCAGCCTGTATAAATGTTATCAGTTACACTTGTGGTTATCCTGTTGTGACATGACAAAAATGTGTGCAGTGAAAAAGGCGACTGTGGAAGCACTTGCATAATAATTCAGATAAGAAGTAAAGTGACACTGTGATAATGATAAAGGTGAGAGTATCAACTAGGCAGGAGTACAGAGAACTGAACCTGTTGTCATGTGTGAGGCCACTCACTCAAAATTATTGTTTTCTGATTTACCAGTTCAATAAACAAACGTCCAGTTTGTTTAACCAGTGCGAGCGCTCCCACTTTGTTGACATTTGAAGAGTTGTAATGAGCATTTCTTCACAACTTTTAATTTTTATATCGAAGAAGATTAATTGATAAGTTGCTTTCCAAGACGTCTTGTATTTTTGTTAACAATTAGTGTCCACAATACACAAAACACATTATATGAAGAGGATTCTCTAAGTAATGTTTGTGAAAATGTAAACACGTGGATTAAAAAACAAAACATCGGAGACGTGGCTATTGTACAACTCTTTATTCATTTTTTTGTTTTTTTTACGTAAAAACTCCATTTTGCTGATATTCTCAAGAAAGCAAATCTTGGTTTACAATTCCAGTGACTGGAAGGAGTAACAAACATATGAAAACATATCAGTCTGTAATAGTTCAGTAATACATTTTGTCCCAAATCCAATCTTGCTGGTTATTGCGAAAGCCCATATAAAGTGATGGTTTCTATGGCTATCATGCGGTGATTAGCAATCTGTGCAATATCCAGTTAAACAGCACATTTTTCGTCTGGGCTGCTCTGCTCTAAACAACCACAGCTACTGAGAAGGATCTAGTTTTTTTTTTTTTTTTCCTCACCTTGTAGTGCTATCAATACTTTTGTCAAAAGGTGACCTTTAAGTTAAAGGGAGAGCTGTAGAAAATTCACCACTCTGAAGGCAAAAGTACTCTGAAGTCCCTAAAGTACTAACAAATCAGAGTCAAACTGAAAAAGAAATATCCCACCGCCCCCCCCAACACACTGGCACTTCATCCAGTTCTTGTCCCTTTGTTTACGAGTCAGTAAAAAAAATAAATTCACTCCAGAGAACAATCACATTGACAACAATGCAACAAGAGAGGAGCTGCAAACAAGCCAGTGGGCCGATCGATCAGAATTCTTTTTTACCATTCGTATTGAACGTACGTTTTCTTTTTCAGACATCATTCAATCCATTAATCAGATTGCCGAGAAACAATCCTGACAACACCGCAAGTAGTTCGTTCCGCAGTGGACACGGTCCGAATGTAGACAGTGGAAAAAAAAAACAATGCAGATGACAGAAAACGCTAAGACAATTCAAATAACAAAATGAGAATGTGCTCTAACAGACGGCTCAGCATGTTCTGGACACAGAAAGGTAGAAGTACTAAAATCAGATAACATGTACAATATGGGCTGTCAATTACTTTTGCTCAGCTGAATGCTCACACATTCTTTTTGGCAAAATAGCAGAGCATTTTTTTTTTTTTTTTAATCCAAATGTAAACTGAATAAACTGAGAACTTCTAAAGGCATTAATAGTAATGGATGTACCTCTGACGCAAATCATGGGAATGCTGTTTGTTTAGTCTACTATAAAAAACAGACCCGGTCAAAAAAGAAACAAACAAATCTACGTTCAACAAATACTTCTAAGGCTAATGCTGTAAACCCTGTACATCAATGAAATGACCGGTTCCTGTTGATTGCCTGAGTGAGGCTTTCACTCACAGGCCCCCAGAGGTTCAACTACAAAAAACGTAAAGCAGAAACAGAATTACCCTCATGTGGGAGGTTGGAGAGTTATCTAAATACTGAATACACATTTATTAAAAATCTAAAACTAATAAAGTCTGTCTGGAGAGCCACAATTTGCTGGGGGGCACTAAGCTGAAGATCCACCAGTCCCATCCAGAACAGCTTGCACCCCTTGGAGGGTCGAATCGGGGGTCGGACACAGGTGGTCGCCAGTGAACCGAGCCAAAGATGAGCTCGGTATACATTCGTTCATTACTGTACTCAGATCAGATATTGTTACTTTCAGCTGGCTGTGATCTCACTACTTCATTGAGAAATGACAGGTGTCCAAAATAAAAAAAAAGAAAAGACGAAACTTTTCCTGCAAACTGGGCAAAAATACTGAACACGTGACAACCAAACTGAGTCGGTCTGAGCACAGACGAAACTTGCAACAGGCAATGCAGTGAAATTTGGTGATAAACATCAAAATAACAAAAAACTGAAAAAAAATAACAATAAAGCTATCGATCACATAAACTGTGATCCACTCACAGTATCAGTGGGCTTTCTGCATACAGCTTACAATATCAAAGACTTGAACTTCAGTAAGAAATGAACTTGATTGATGCAAAAATACAGCAGAAGTATTTACACGTGTTCTTGACGATCTGGTGACGGGGGAACAAAACAAAAAGCCTGTTTCTCAAAGTGGAGAAAAAGGGAGCTGCACTCTCACCCCCTGATGTGAAGCAGTCGACCCCGGTGCTGGTGACTGAGAGGAGGTCTTCATTCTGTCTGTCAAAACGTTGAGACCAAAGAGTTTCTTCAACAGGAATCATTTCATGATGAGGGGCTACGACTCTTCGTACTATGCAGCCACCTTGTTATCCTTCTGGAAAAAAAACAACTACAGTTTAGAACAATCATCCGTCTCCTTTTTCTACATACTGCACTTTAAAAAAAAAGACATTTTAATAATTCACCCTGTATTCGAAATCAGAGAAATCCCGGCCTCCTCTGCCACCTCTGAACGCGCCTCTGAAACCAGGAGGGGCACCCCGGGGTGGCCCGAAGGAACCTCTGCTCATTGGTCGCCCTCGGCCTCCGCGGGGACCCATGAAGCCTCGGCCACGGTAGCCGCCTCTGCCTCGAGTGTGTCTCAGTGGAATGCCGAATGTCTCAGAATTCATTCGTCTCTCTTCTGCCCAGGTCGACCTTCGCTCCCTAAAACCGACAGAGACCAATCAGGACCCGTCTGTCTTTTTGGTAAAAAACACACCTCGACAAACCGGAGTAACTAAGGGAAGGCACCACGGGGGAAAATGGAGATTTAACAGGCTCCTAATGTCAACATATCCTGCAAATATCTTTTCAAGCATTTAAGATTGTTAGAAAATAACACAAACTGTTGTATCGTTATGAAATTATGTGTACTTCATTATGCTTTACCTTACAAGTACATCATGTAGTTTTACTACAAATCCAAAACAACCCTAACAACATGCTGAGTGAATAAAAATAAACTAAATACATAAAACCTGGAAAACATTTTGCTCCAATCATCAGAGCTCCCTCCCTTCAACAGAGCTGCGAAAACATGACATACCTTGAAAATCCTCCTCCACCCGATTTACTAGTAGAGATGAAAACAAAACGGTATTAATAGTGAACGATTGGCCAGTTTAATAAAAAAAAACAATTATGGTTATGTTGGGTATATAATGGAATAGTTAGTTTAGAGAATAATTCACACCTTGCGCCATCACAGGACAGGTTATCGAAGAAGGACTTGGTCTTGTCATAGTAGCAGGAGCTGTTGGCCTCCTCCTCCTCGTTGGTCTGATGCTCTGAGTCTGCAGTTTCCTCTCCGTTCTGCACCTTGTCATCTGTGTTCGAAGACATTTTTTGTATTGTATTATTTAAAAAAAGGTTTGTCAGAATGCACTGATGAAGAACGGTGAAAAACAATCTGTATATTTGTGTCTATCAGATGAAATACGTAGCATTACAGATTGAACACTGTGCAAAGTAATCGAGACCATAGATTTTCTTTTGGTTGTGAACTTGTTTTCCTGGGTTCTCGCTGACAAAAATAAACAAAATGCAAACAGTCTTGCCCTTTACAAATGTCAGTAACTGCCTCTGATATGACTCACACACCATCTCAACGAGTGCAGCTCTGTTTTAGACTATAAGGCTAACTGATAATAAACGCCCACTGGTCAAAACTTAAGGCAGTGCTTGTTTTTTAACTTGTAGCTGGTGTCAGTGTCTCATCATCAGGAGAAAACGTCACTTTGAGCTCATGTAAATACTGAAGAAAGACATTTTACCCTTCAGCTTGAGCTTGTTCTGGAGCTCTTTGTCAATCTCATCTTTGTTGAACTGGGCGTTGGCAGTCTCGAAGTCAAAGTCTTCTTCAAACTTCATGGGGCCATCCCTGCGCACGTTTACTTTGCCTCTGCTGCGGTTTCCTCTTCCACGGCCGCGGCGGTGGGACTGAGCAGCAGCTGAGGAAGAACAGGGGCAAAACTGAAATCCAGCAACTCTCAAACGATCATCATCAAGACCTGTGCAGACTGTACAGTCAACAATGTTAGGGCATGGTGGCTCTAACTTTGAACTACAGCAGATAGTATTTAAAATAGAACCGTGTATTTATGATTTAAGTGCAGACCATCAGCTCTAATTCGAGGATGTTAACATCCACCTCGAATACTCAAAAACAGTGTTTTCAGGAAAAACAAATGTCGTAATCACACTGAAAACTGTTGAAAACAAACATTTTATTGGCTGCATTCAAGTGTGTTAATTGGTATTCTTAAGTAATCGTGAAAAACGACTTACCAGCAGCTTGGTGTCTGTTAGGATCCCTGTTTTCAACAGCACCGTGTTCACTGTCTGGCTGTGACACCTTCTGAACCTCAGGAGCTGAACAGCAAAACCAACATTCACCATCAATTCAACTCAGAATACAGCTGTAAGGCTCAAACAAAGCACTAAATGCACGTGTGTGCTGTGGTTAAGAAACTTTCAGGCTACCGCAGACACATTAAAGATTTCTTAGACTTTTAACTTTGTGGAAATTAGCTACTAAATGTCCAGCAGGTATCTTTACCTTTCCTTTGCTCCAGGAGGTCTGGGGGCATCTGGCTGCCAGCAGTGGTACCAGGAGGTCTTGGAGCTGCAGCCCCCGACTGACTCCTCTGTCCTACAGGTGCCGTCGGTGCTGGGGCAGCTGACGCTGGGGCCTGCACCGGCTTCTCCAGGGGGCACTTTTTGTTAAAGACTCATGCTTGGGACTGGCGCGCCCTGGAGAACACAGCAAAGACATTTTCAAATTATATGATTTTCTTAGGAGGGGCTGTAGTAGGTGACAGAGGCAGTGAGAGTTTAGTGATGCACCTGGTGCTGCATGACACAACCCGACACACAACATAATGCAAAAGTAGCAACATGCATGGAAATAACTCCTGTAACTGTGCAGAAGGCCCTTGTATTTTTATGGAAATCCCTGACATTTAATATTTAACAAGGCCAGTATCAGCTCTGTGCATCTGCAAAGCAATAATACTATTTGACAACAAACACAAGAATGCAATCGAGCAAATTAAAAATGTCCAAGCTTCAGTTTATCTGAAATGTGTTGCTTGATTGTCTCCACTTATCGTAACCCAACACAGAATGTGGTTTCAGGTGCACAGCAGGACACTCAAAACAAAACATGCAGCTGTGCTCTATTCAAATCAGCAGGAATCAGCTGTTGCTCCAGATTTGCCAGGGAAACAGATGCCTTGCTTACAGGGCAAGTTTGAAAATTATTCCGTTGTGTAAGTGTTCCTTAGAAACGGGTCACACAGATCACTATAAACATAATTCTACAGCTTCTAACTTTTACATTTATCTGCCATGGCCTGTAGTTCTCATACAGAGCTGAGCAATAGGGGTTAATATATTACAATATTTTAGTATAGAAAGTATATTTATTAATATGCTAAATACACGAATGACACTCAAAAATATACGCTTCATAATGGCTAGTGTCCTGCTGATTTTGCATGTTTTAGTTCGTCAAGTTCAAAAGAATGACATCATGCTGAAACTAGCAAAAACATCCAAAAAAATATGTCACAATATTTGGTGGAAAGAGGAAATCTTAGACATTTATTTTGAATAACAAAGCAGTCCTCACCTCCTGCCCCGGCAGATCCAAACTGCTGAGATGCGAGATTTGCAACACCTAACTGACTGTATGGCGCAACGGGGGCCCTGCTGAATGGAGCATAGGGTCCAGCTGACTGGAATGAAGGAGGTGGTGCAACATTGCTGGATCCAATTGATGACTAGAAAAACAAAATACAGTGATTTGAAAAACAGCGACTGTGGAAAAACAGCTCTTTCATACAAACATTATTTTTGATTCAGACATTTCTGACCATTTACACAGATAAAATCATCCTCTACAAGACGGGAATGTGCAGCTGTAGTTTGGAAACATAACTGCTTGATGTGACAGTCACTACCACAGTTGCATAAGTTTATGTAAAAAAAATAATGTGTGCCAAACTTGTGCATTCAGTGAGCCACACATGAAAGGCAGGACAGATTATGATCATTGACACCATGACAGCAGAACTTATATTAACAAAATTATCAGCGGCAAATGATAATCATTTAACAAATGTTGACTCATGGAGCTGCAGGTGTCCAAGCGCACAAGTTTATCCACTAAAATTATTAAATTATGGCTGAATTCTATTGAGGCAAATCTGATATAATGTTCCGAATTGTACAGGCTGGCAAACTGGGAGACTTTGACATAAAATTAAATTAAGCACGATTGATAAAGAGACATCTTCCCTGCAGTCAGTCGATGAGCTTGTGTTTCAATATACTGATGTTTTGTCTAAATCCTCTTGGTTAGATATGTGGTTTGAAGCCCTCACGTCAAAGTTCATGAGAAGCAAGAAAGTTTATAAAGGTTGCAGCATTAAAGAGAAACTGTTTTCAAAATAAAATAAATACAAAAAACATTGTACATATGATATTGGTCGAGATGATCGTAGTACTAAGTTGGAATACACCTTTTCACATTACACATTCTGACTTGTCATTGTAGGTAGGTAAAGCACATTCGATGATGGCTCCTTCTACTCAAATAACCCAGTAAACCAACATGCACAATACATGAATCCCCCAATAATGACCTTAAAATGTGCTCAAAGCTTTGCGTAGACCTTTCATACAAAAACAGCCCATCACATGTACAGGTATCGACTTACCTGAACTATGGCAGGGTCCTGAGGGAGGCTGCTAGTGGCTTTGGGTGGCTCACAAACTGTTAGGTCTTTGATATCACTTCCTCGGAAGATGATGTACTCAAACACTTCCTCCCGAGGAGGAATAGGCCTTTCAGTCGGCCGGTCTTCGGTTCCAAAGGAGCGAACTGTTGAGAAAATTCATAGGATAACTTAAATTACATTACACAATTCGTTTACTGGGTAGATCTATGCTTCAGTGTGGATCCTTGCACCACATTAAACACTTACAGCAGTGACATTGTGTACTTTTAAATACTACAGGTGACATGACATACTATTTGCCTTTTATTACGTATTCTATCTAATCTCAGTTGATTTTTTAAATTATATTTTTTTAAAGAAAATGTTCATAGTTCAAGGGGCCACATGTCAACAATACAATTACTCCAAAAAGGTGACTTTTAAAAGGATCAACTATTTAACAGGTAACAGGTCTCCAGGATGAGACTGTGAGTTCTCTGTCTGACCTCACTTGACTCGAGTTAAAATAAACACTTAAATGTTAGCTTATCACATAACCAGCATTTAAACATTTAGACAGAGGTGTATGATAGCAATAGAGGGTTTCTAAAATACCATATACCACTTAGTACTCAGCAGTGGGAGCCATATATTTCACGTGAGTCCAAACACAAGGTAAACAAAGGAAGCAAAGTGTTAACTACAGCCCCACTTAGCTATTAACCGCTAGTTGGCTACAAAGCTAGCCAACACTGCTAACTGCGCTAACATTAATTTCACTCTCCCAATCGGTCTAAACGTTTGTAAACCGTTGTGTAGCATTTCCTAAATACTGTAGTGCACCTCCTGGTCACTTAACTTACCCTTAGCAAGAGCTACTGTCGAGTTTTCCGTGTCAATGGTGTACAAAATCCCTTCATAGCGGATCTCGGCCTTGGAGATTAGGCTAATTTTGCTGCCAATGTACGGCGTCCCTCCTCCGCTCATTTTCGCCTTCTGCTCTTAATAACGCTCCTGCTGCCGAGAAATCTGTTTAATGTCGAACGCGAGGGTACTTATGTTGCTTTCAGAGCTGTAGTTTTAATGCTACATTACATGGATTGCGAATTTGCGCCGTGAGTCTGACTCGCTCGGTTCGTGCACTGACTTCTACCACGACATGGCCGTTTTCATTTTCCTTCGCCCCGCCGCAAAGCATGCTGGGAGAAGGGCTGCGTCCTAATCTTCAAAACTCGCATCCTCTTCCACCCACTTCCTCCTTTTCACATGAATAAAAACAGATTATTTGATGAAAACATTAAAAACTCGGGGTAGTGTTAAGATCACACGTGCTTTTTTGTTGACTTTTATAGTTTATTTTGCGAGGGAAGAAAACGAGTCGGCAAATCATAGGATGCTAACCAGAGATTTAAGATGTAGCCATTTCATCATATCGCGAGATTACACATCACTCTCGCCACCCTCCTCCACCCTGCCCCCATATTGCTAGATAATACATTTTTAGATGCAGAAAAATGCAAAAATGCCTTCTGACGCACCAAAATTGACGCGTTTTTTATTTCAAACCGTAAACATTAAACACCTGGAAGGTATTTAATGGGTGCCAGATATCGTAGATCGGGATCGTTATGTAATTACATGGTAATTACACACTACAGCAACAGCTCTTCCCTCACAGTTCATTAAATAAGACTTGGGGGGGAAAAAAAAAACATAAAAAAAATACAACTAGGACGCCTCCCCCCCCTTCCCTCCTTGCTCTGATGACGTCAGATTCATTCCCACAATGCCCAGTAACACGCAGGCGCACTGTACAAAAAAATAAATAAATAAAAAAATATATAAGAGCTATCTGTGATCAGAGATGGCGGGCGCCTCCGACCCCCTGGAAGATATGCTCTTTTCAGAGGTGGATGAAAAAGCTGTGAGCGACCTGGTGGGCTCGTTGGAGTCTCAGCTTGCCGGCCAAAGCAACCCCGCAGGGAAAACGGACGAAAACGGAGGCGCTGGCTCGGTGCCCCCCGCTAACCATCACTTAGGAAAAACGCTACCAGCTCCAGTGGGCACCACAACACTAGAACAACAACAACAAGGACGGCGTAATAAACCTGAGATGCGCCAGGAGATCAACTCCAAAGACGCGAGCCTGGACAAAACTGTCACCTCTCCACCTGCGGGCTGCACCCCTTCCTTCGGCGAGCCGTCCGCCGCTTCTGCTGCCGGTGTTAACGCCACTAGCAGCGGGTCGCAATCACATGGAGCATCCATCACAACACTGACTGCATCTGGCGTGTCAACTTTGGCATCCACGCCGGCCAGCATCAGCACCGCGTCCAGCCGGGGGTCCAAGGAGACGGAAGCTAGCCCGCCGAGAAAACGCATCACCACCCCGCGGAGGAGCGCCTCGGCTCGGATAAAGAGTTTGAACGGCGCAGCTGTAACGACGAGGAGGAGCAGCAACACCACCACCACCACCAACACCACCGCCGCGGCTGTGGTGGTGCCAGAGACTGCTAGCTCCGTGGAGACCAGCGCGAGTCCACCGAACTCGACCCGACCGGCGACCTCCTCCATCAACACCTCGACGTTCACCTTATCCAACGCGAACCTCCCCGTCGGTCAGTCGGCTATCGCGCTCGACCGGGGGACCCCCACCATCGCCTTGCACAGACTCCCGAGTCACATCGTAGCGAGCATAGCCCAGAACGGCAACGGGACCAGTGCGTCGGCCTTGGTCCAGCAGGGCACCGCTCGCTCAGCTTCACAGGGAAACCACAGCAAACCCGTCACGGACTCTGGGGCTTCCCAAGCAGACGATTGTCAGTCCAAAATTGTAATGTCAAGCCAGTCTGGTAGTGTCAACTCTGTAATAAACACTGTCCCCCCTGCGCCTTCTGTTGTCACACCTACAACCACCACCACCACCACCACCACCACAGCAGCAGCAGCAGCAGCCACCACCACCACAGCAGTGAGCCAGCCTGTGAGCTCAGCTGCTGCTGCTGCTGGGGTGGCAGCAAGTTCTGTATGTGGAGCCGGTCAGACTACATCAGTGACTACAACCCTCAGCATGGTCAGGCCCGCAGCCCCCTCTCCGACAGCCGCTGTGGCCACCCCTGCACAGTCTCAACCACCCCGTCCTGGACTTCCAGCAGCAGCAGCAGCAGCAGCACCTCAGAGGATCGTAGCCCCCCAGCTGATTGTCAGACCGCCTCAGCAGCAGACGACCATTCAGCTGCCCCCCGGGTTTACCATCCCACCGGGTAAGGTTTGCAGGAGGGGGAGGACAGCAGCGAGAAGCCGCTGTCTGCAGCTGTGTTCAGACGACCTTATGTCTTGTATGTGTATGTGTGTGTGTGTGTGACACCCCCTGTTCTTTGTATCATGTTTGTCTGAATGTGTTGGGCAAACCTCTCCCAACGTACTCTGTGTTCACGCTGTAAATTATATCTGCCTGGGAGTTTTTCAAACACTTTCACCCCAACAGCAGCGTTTAAGTGCTATGACGGGACCGACCGAGCTGTGCAAAAGTTTTAAGAATACACCAAGCATCCCGAACAGCCACATAACATGACATTAACACCACAAATTGTGAAATTAAAAAGAGGAAATACGACCAAACTTACACGATGTTTCCAAGTAAAAAAAGCGCGCCGGCTGAGATTTACTGCACTTGTGAGTAATTTAGCTGATCAAGCCTGTGATTTTTTTTTTTAAGCGCACTAGAAAATGTGACCGTGTGTCACACTTCTACCCCACAGCAAAGGATGAGTCTATTGTCAACAAGACAATAACAAGTCGTGACCACAAATGTACTCATACAAACATACATTGTTAACAAGATGACACATCCATCAGCAAGCCGTGGACTCTCACGACTGTCAGCAAAGTTTTAAACGTGTGTTTTTCCATCGTAGCGTTTAAAAGAACAGGAATAAGAAGGATTTCCTAATCCAGGTGCGTAAAGACAGCACAATATGTGGCTACACACAGTTCACATGCAGGATCGCAAAAGATAAATTCAAGGCAGCACTGGTGGAATTACTTTCTCAGAAGTGCCACATGCTTCTCACGCACCGGCTCTTTAATAACATTACTGCTGCCCAGGAAAAAAAAAAAAAGCAACTCAATAAGTGAAGAGCTGTCGCCCTCCAACGCAGAACGCGCCGGTTCTGTTTCTGCATTTTTCTCCGGTCGCTGTGAGTAAAGTTGAGGATGCACAGCTCAGCTGAGTGATATAGATCCTGCGGTTCTTTGTTATTTAAGTGTTTCAAAGCGCTTATGAAATCATCCAGTTAACCGTAGAATTATAAACATTTGTGGTCGAGTGTGGATTCTCATTCAGCCACCTGCAACATTTTGTTTTTTCGGGTGTTTTTCTACTTTATGGAAATTCTTCAAAGATCAACACGTTTGTAATAAAGCATTTTGTCTTGACCTTTAACTCTGACATGCATTTATGAATGGTAATATGGGGAAGTAGCATTGTAAGCAGCGTTGTAGTGCAGTGGAATAATCAACAGCACATGATGGGCTGTGAATTTAGACCATGTTTGCTTGGAACGGAGGACGCTCATTCATTCGTTTCGGCCTTGTTAAGGTTCATTTAGATGATTGGTTGAACATTTGAATGGACTCGAGGTTTCATCTGATACATTTATAACAGTTAATAGAAAGAGAATTAGTCACCAAATATTTTGATGTGTCGTTCGGTCATTTTTCTAGCAAAAAAAGTTGGTTCCAGTCTTTAAATGAAAGGGTTTGCAGCTCGGGGTTTTTGGTAATACGAAGACGTAATTTTGATTTACAGCTTTTGAAGAGGAATTGGTTGATTATGAAAACAAGCAGCAGATTAAGTTTTAATGAAAATAATCATTAGTTGCAGCCCCAGTATTTCTCAGCGTGTGCGGCATAACATCACTCACCATTTAATTCCAGCGCACCTGACACAATAATTGATAGTTTCTGTTTGTTGCCAATCAAGTGATCTCAGTCTTTTCTTAGTCGTGCTGATGTGTTGTAGTGGTTTTTTTTCAGGTTTAAAACTGTATTTACACTGGCTGCATGTTTAGAGTTTTTGTTTTTGCTGCTGTTTCGCCTGCCAGAATTTCAGAGTTATGCTTGGTTATCTGTGCAAGCGGCCAACAGCATCCACAAACCAAAAATATATCTGCGTTTGGCCAGTAGCTGGTTTGAATACACTTCAATCGCGATGATGCGGAAGTGTTTCCTCTAATGAATGTTCCCTGTGACTGTTCAAGGGATGGTGTTGGTGCGGACGGAGTTGGGCCAGCTAGTGATGGTTCCCCAACAGGCTTTGGCTCAAGCTCAGGCTCAAGCTCAGGCTCAGGCCCAGAACAGCATCTCTCCCCGACCTGCCACCCCAACGACAGGAGCATCCTTCAGAGTAACAACTCCACAGGTGAGACTCCACCACAGAAACCCACATGGTAGCTGTCACCCATACATGTTCATTAGTATGACCGCAGCACGCTTTATTACTGCACCATAATGTTTCTTTGCAGCTGAGGAGGTGCGCTGTTAAACCCACATGACAGACCTGGCTGTGTACCGGGGTAGGCCGGGTTTTGACAGGCCTCAGGACACACGGCACGACAGGTTTTGTTCAATTTTTGTTTCCCCGCCGCTGAACAGATAATGACTCATCTGGTTTGTGTGTACACATGCACGTCACGCACAATGGACTCGTCACTAGTCGTGAAACATTGCTGAAAGGAATTCAATATTACGCTGGTGATTTTCATTTGGAAGAACTGATCATTGTTGCGTGCCTGTTTTCTGAATTAGATGCAGGGTTACCTTATCTTTCTCTTACTCATTTTTTTTTGAAACCAATAGAAAAATAGTAGAAATTCCTTTGCTGCCTGTTGGTAGAGACGTTGTAACACTGAACTGTATGTGTGAATGAGGCTTTTCTAAGGGAAACCCCCCAAAAATAGCAATTATTTTTCAAATTGACGTCGGTCTTTAACATGAGGGCTTGGACACCTTCAGTATTAACAAGGAAAATGCCAATATGTGACCATTATTTACTCTCTTTCCTATAACAAACACAGATTTCTTTACAGTATACAGAGCATTCACATTGGGAAAAAGTTGCCGTTGCTATAGGGTGGACACAACTTTGTGGGCCAATGAACAGATGCACAAACAGAAGAGCAATGAAAGAGCAACTCTGCTGAGTTCAGTTACGCTCTACGACATGTAGTTCACCGGTTGACATATGGGGAAGGAAAACTGCCGTCAATGAAAGAAGGAACTTTGCATCACGTATGATGGCACGTGAAGAAGTGTTAATGGCAGCCAGTTCCTGAGAAAAGGGATGTGGCAAAGTGTGTGTGTGTGTTTTTCTACAAACTTCGGTCCCGTCACACGAAAAAGTTTGGGGCCTTTTTGTCGAAGGCCACTCCTACTTAGATCCCTAACCCTGTCACACACCTGCCAAATTTCAGTCTCGTAGTCCTGCAGCCAAAACTGTGGCGTTAAAAAGGCGGAGAGACTTTCTGACTCATTGACCAACAAACAAAGTAATCAGCAGCGCCGCAGGTTGCAGCTCAACAGGCCGGGACCTGCTCAGGTCCAGGCATGTCAAACTGTGCGTGTAACCAATAACACATTTGCCAGCTCTCCTTGCTAAGCCAATAGAGAACCCTGAAACTATTTTATTTTGAGAGGAATTCTCTAGAATACAAGTGTCTCTATTCTCCAGTGCATCCTTTGTCCTATTTATGGTGTCAGATACATTTAATGGAAGGGCAGGCCATGACGTCGCCACTCTTTTACAGCGTCTGTGTAAAGACGATAGATGCAGATCCTTATGTTTCTGTGCTGTCCACCTCAACATGCATGTGTTATAGCACTGCTCTCCTTTTGGCCTCACTCTACACTACAAACATCCAAATCTACATCTGAGGGAAAACTTGTGTGTAAGAGTGAAACATTATAGCAAATATTAAATGACTTGGATTGGAACTGAGGCCAAAATCTGTATCTGAACATCCCCATCCCAGGTTTGCAAAAAGTGCATCGGCACAGAAAGCTTTTCTGACGTTTGGAGACACATGCTGTTCGCGGGGCACTGCCGTTAGATGGTATGGATTGAAAACTGACCCCTATGGGACACCATATATAAGGACTGAAGATGATGATGAGGACAAATTATCATCCATGAGATGAGGAGAACAGAGAAAGGTGTGATCACACAGATTACTGTAGGACTCTGGACAGCTCATGGTGCTGAAATAAGGCCAAACAAACATGTAAATTTAATAAGCGGGTGACTCACATTTTAAACATATTTAATTCTTCAGTATAATTTATTCAAGAGAGACTCTGTGTCTCAGAAACACAAATGATGGCGAGATTTTTGTCTAGCAGCTGACCTGCCATAGGCAAAAAATAAACATATATTTTACTAACACCAACCTGAAGGAGTTGGCGATATGGCGTTTATATAATATCTCAACATGTTTAGGCCTTATTGTGATACACAGAATGTATCTCTAAAGTTTGAAAACTCATAAACGCTGACACGGGGGCGACAGAATCAAATTACACAATATTTTCGACCAGATACCTTGATATTGATATTTTAAACGTAAATGATTTGAATCCAGTTTTAAAAAAATCAGATGGAAAAAATTCAGACCAACGTGTTTCTGCCATCGTCACCAAAAAAACACCACGACGAACACAATACGCATTCAAAGCAGAATCATGTGAGACGGTTAAAAAAAATATAAAAGACAACCATCATGTACGTGCACATACCTGTCAGCCAATGGGACGCCTACACACAGATGGGCTGGCACAGTCAATTTAAATTAAATTCCACCATTTCATCTATAGTTTCATCAGTCCAGCCAAAGTGTTGGTTATGGATTTAGTTTATATCCAGGGGCACAAATGAAGACTTGTTTGGTGTTTTTTTTTAATTTATTTATCTATATTTTCTAAGTTTTGTTCTATTTTTCTCAGCTTGCACGTTCTGCAGACACTTCACTGAGTGTGTAAATAGCACTTTTTCGAAGTGTAATTGGATTGTGCCACATTGAATAGCCACATTTTGGATCTCCTCTGTACAAGCTTGAGCGCTGCCCCCCCTTTGGATGCACTTCTCCTCTTCGGTGGACCAGGTACGGTGTCGCACCTTGTCCATTGTCCTGCCAGATTTGGAAATGTGATTGGACACCTGAAGCTGTGTGGGCCACGTGCCCAGTTCATCTGTGTGTGGGCTTCCCATTGGCTCATGTGTATGTGCTCTACTGTATATGTTTATGATTGGTTGTCTTTTATGGTTTTCACATTTTGTTTGGGTGCCTTTTGTGATGTGTTTTGCAGCGATCCGACGGGCCAAGCAGAAACGTGTTGGTCTGAGAGTTAAGTTGTGCTTGAGTTTTAAGGCCCACACACACACCGTCCAGACTCAAACCGACGGCCAGCTGCCTTTATCTGACCACTCCGCTGCAAAAGTTGCATTAAAACATACCGCCTTCGACGCCACAGTAGTGTGTGCGTTCTGCACTTGCGCGAGATCGGGTGGCACTAGTCCCGTACCAGCAATCCAAAACATGAAAACAGGAAATGACGGAACAGAGTGCATAGAAAAACAAGGGGCACACCATAGAGTGGTCATACAGCTAGCACACAACCAATCAGAGTATCCAATAGCTCAGACGGCCAACAGCCAACGTTCTCAGACTTCACAAGTTGAATCGGAGCAGACGCCGTCCACAGCGGTCCCAGAAGCTTCCAACGCAGCTGAACCCACCGAACAGATTTGTTCCCGAACTCATCCGAGTCTCCGCAAACGCTTCAGATGGCCCGGTGTGTTTCAGGCTTTACTTCAACGGTTTTTTCTTCTCTGTGCACCGAGGAAGAAGGCGAAGTTGAGCTAGAAATCTTTCAACATTCAGCAAACGCCAACACCGATCTAATACCTGTCAGCTGTGTAAGAATTATCCCGGCGTTGTCCTTGACGAACACGCTGGCGCTGCGTCACGTCTTGAGCTCTTTTAGGCGTCGAGTTGCACCAGAAGCACCACTTCCGGGTTCTTTTCATTTCATTTTTTAAATTTCTCCCAAAGCAAAGGGCATCAGACCTCTTTGCGCGGGAGCTGTGACATCGTACAGGCACATGTCCCGTAACGCTTCAGTCCTTCGAGCTCTGCAGAGTCTCTGTCGGTGTGAACACCAGCGCTGGTGACCTTTGTCAACTCTAATCCCGCTGATTGGGCTGGTGTGCGAACTGTAGAAACTTTGATCTAATTATGTGTGGGTACACACACACAGTCGGGTGGGCACCACCTCATTAAGGGAACAGCTCCACTCCAGACCCTAATTGGGATGTGATTAATATGTTAAACTGTGTAATTATAAAGAATGAGTATTCTTGATTATTTTACGTATATATTAAAATGAGATTAATAGGTGAATTAATGTCTCAGGGCTTCCTAATGACTCCATGGGGTCCTCTCATCAAATTTTAACGAGCCACTGAATCATTAATTGGAATTTGCTTATTATCACCTGTGGATACATCATTCATGTAAAAACTTGAGCTTGTGCTGCTGGGTCCACACCTTTGGAACTTAATTGCTTTTAATGAGATTACCAGATGGATCGTCTCTCACGGTTTCTCAGTAAATCAAGTAGGACAGCTGGAGTGGCGCAGATAAATACAGATTCTTATGAGTAGAGCGTCTTAACCTGTCGTGACTTGTGTCTTTCTTACCTCCCTCAGAACAGATGCACATAAATACGTCAGCGTTGTTCTTCACACGACCAGCTGAGGAAGTGTTAGGAAGGGCTGAAACTACCAATTATCTAAATTTTCAGGTAATTTACCAAATCATTTTTGGATGAATTGAATCGTTGATTGGTCTGTAAAATGTTAGAAAATGATGAAACAGTGCCCGTTTTAATTTCCCAAAGCTGTTGAGGGATGAGAGCCAGAGTCGAAACAAAAAATTACAATAATTTGTCATGATATTAAAGATGTAATATGTAACATTTCTGAATTAAACCAAGAGTCTGTAATCTGTAATCTTACTCAATCTCGAGTCACGTCAGATGGCGCATTAAGCTCATTGTTATATAGATTTATATAGCTCTTATTCGCCCCAAATGTCACTTACGCTCCTCAAAATTGACGTTTGTTTGATCAGCATTCCAAATCCCAAAAACTGAGTAGTCATTAGTCCAGATATTTACTTCACTATCACAGAAGATAAAGAAAAGCAGAAGATTTTCGAATTTATTGCTTGGTTGTTAAAATTGCCGATCAGTTTTCTGGCAACTGACTCATAGATTGATCGACTTTTTTAATCGTAATTGTAATTTTTTAGTTACATTAATTTCCAGGTAGAAAACTCTGCATCACACAAAAGCTCACATGAACTTTAATTTACATCTGATTAATTTTAAATGCATGTTTGATGCTTCAATATCTCATTGATGACAACACTTTCACTTATGTTTGTTTGGAGAACTAATTTACCGTCTGGGCCTCAGATTTAAGAGAATGGCGGCTTGAGTTCACCTCGAAACTAGCAGTTAGTCTGAGATGTAGATATAAAAGACGCCAGCAGAGCAACGTAGTACGTGAAATAAGCGCAGCAGCAGAAACGGCAGATGGAACAGGACCACTGTGTTTGCTTTATATCTTCAGACGGTACGGTTACGGCTATAAATAACGCAATGACATGTCTCCACGTTGCAAATAAACCGCCAGCTGTGTACACGGAAGCGACTCGTGTTGACGTCACGACGATTCCCCTTAAAAATTCCAACTTTTACAGGTAACTAAGGAGTAAATGTTGGCACTTTAGTGGAGTGCATCCTCTGTAGACATTCAAATACAGTCCTGTGATCAACTCACCTGCCTGGCACACAACAAACTGTCAAAAATACTTCTCATTTTGTGCTTTAAGTGGCTAAATTGGCTAAAAGTTTTCTAAAAGTGGCTTATTAATGACTCTGAGTTGAACCATGTGCTCAGATGATGCCAAAGAAAAACAGCAAGTTTTCTAAATGCTCGAGACGGGAGACTGTTTTTCATTCAAGGCAAACTTCCCTTAAAAAAGTTAAGGACTATGTTCCAGCACACTCTTTTGTTCGGGCCTCTCAAGGCCGGAGTAAAGAGGCCCTCTGTAGATCTCAAGTGCCGGTTCGTCATATCACTAACTGTGAGGACAAAAGGCCGACACTAGAGGGCGGCGTTTCATTGTTTTTTACCTTCTCTGTGTTTCTACTTCTGCTTTCACTCATGAGTTTAATCCTCTTCTTATGCCTGTTTGAAAACTCCGGGTTTTCATCCTAGTTTATACTATTATTTATGTTGTTATACAGAACAGTATTTATGAAAGCAGAAAGGACACAGAGATTAGAATAATATGGCATTGGTTAGTGCTATTCAATCTGACAGTGAGTGTGAGGGGGAATACAGCCTACAGTACCAAACACATATATAATGTATAGCCATGCCATGCTAGTGTTTGATATACCCATCATGCAGCAGCAGTATGACACTGTGCTGTCAGGTGGGTAGTTTCACGCTCTCGGGCAGTTATCGCTACACAGATTGAGCTGTCTGAGGCCGCGTAACTCCTATCAACACTGAGATTAAGTGCTTTTCCCATTACTAAAGGATCATTTCACCCTTAGTTACTCTCGCAGCAGAGGACACTTCCTGCCGATACACCCTGTGGCAGGTGTAAATGTTAGCCACGACCGAAGTCTGCATCGGTCCCACAGCAGCGGCCTCCTCCTCCCGCCTCTGTACTCTTAGCCAGCCAACCTGCATCCATCCTGATGTGAACCGCTCTCAAAAGAGAGTCGCAGATTGTCATCGCCTCTCGCAGTCGCACTGATGACAAATTAGCGGGGCCGCGGCGTTGCCGTCTCGACAGGAAAAGCAGAAGCAGGGAAATGAAAGGGAATGGTGTTTATTCCCAGAGCTCAACCCCTCTGTCGGCCTGTCACTCTTCCCATGACCCTGAGGGGAGAAACGGAAGGCATCCTGAGCTTCCTTCCTTCCATACCTGTTAAATCATTCATCATCCAACTGCCTGATTATTTTAAAAAGCTAACAAGGCTTTGGTTCTCGCGTGTGTGTGTGTGTGTGTCTGCATGTGTGTGTGAGAGGGAGAGAGAGTGAGCGAGAGAGAGGCATAGCTAGCGGTGGGATGCACCCCGTGGCTCTAACCGCCCCCCCTTTACCCCCGCTGCCACCCCCATCCCCTCTCCCCACATCCCTCATACACCCACTTCCCCCCAAACTCCTCAGTACAAGATTCTTTTGCATCGTACAAAACTTTTAGCGGAGGGGAAACTCCCTCCTCCTCCTCCTCCTCCTCCTCCTCCTCCTCCTCTCTTATCCTACTTCTTCTCCTCGACGCTCCCTTCGCCTCTTTGCCTCTTTTTCTGTCCTTGCCGTGGCTGCGTGGCTGTTTGTTGTGCGAGACGAGTGCAGTTTATCATAAGCCTGAATGTGTGTGTGTGTGTGTGTGTGTGTGTGTGTGTGTGTGTGTGTGTGTGTGTGTGTGCTGTCTAGTGCTTGTCAAGTGTGTTTGTGTGTGAATGCTCTGGCCTGTCTGTGAATGGAAGGCTGTGTGCCAGAGGTCGGGGCAGAGGCCCTCTTGGGTTGTCTTGGCCCATAGACAGGATTAGCAGCCTGGAAGTGTGTATGTATGTGTCTGGGTTGTTTTTACTGTTTGTGTGTGTGTGTGTGTGTGTGTGTGTGTGTGTGTGTGTGTGTGTGTGTGTGAAGCCACGTGGTTTTGCGGCTGTTGGCACTCACTCAAGCCATCCCGTTGCTCTCGTGCCTTCAGTTTGCTAATAAAGAAACCTGAGTTATGCCATATTGATGTTTATTTTAGAAATGCTGTCGGTGTATTTTGCCTCCACGTCCGTGCTGTTTAGTTATTAGTGAGTGCACTGTCTTAAAATATAAAGATAATCTACGTCTAACCTTCTTGAAAGATGCAATACGAAGTCATTTTAGTTTAAAGAAATAAATAAACAAACGAGATGATCAACAGAATGCAAAAAATTGTTTTGACGATTTTAAGTTAGCATGCTAACCGGCTAGCCCTCGTAAATCAGCTGCTTTCTTTTACAACCACTTTGGGCTCCAGACCGCTAACTGCACGGCTACCTGAGATAGTTACAGTTAGCAGCAGTTAGTGGTTGATATACTGCACCCTTTTTTTGGAGTATGAATTCAAGAGGTGGCCAGTTCTTACATAGTGCACCTTTAAACACATACTGCATCTCATGAATGACAATATGCAAGTGCCAATATTTGCTCTTCTTTTCTTCCTCTGCCATCTTGCTAGCTAGCTAACCTTGCAGGCGCCACCAAATTGACCCCAATTAATCTCGCTGGGGTTTCATCTGATTCGCCAAATTGTGGGATGTAATGTGAACGCCTGCTGTTTGTAACTTTACTGAATGTTCTCATTCATTACATATCAGACAGTATTGCAGTGTGTTTATTTAATATGATTCATCGGTTCAGCGCTCATTGAGAATATTGTTGAATGCAGCGTCGCCATCTCGCATGCGCTGTACTGTACTTTGAATACGTACCGCTCAGTGTGTCTAATTTATGCAGATTTCAAACCCAATTCATGCACATGAGAAGAGATAACTCCAAAAACACAATGTCACAAGCAGAATCTACGCTAAACATCCTGCTCACTGAGTGCATGAATAAACGATGAAACGAAACGAAACGCCTACCCGAGACGTGTTTGAGCAACCAAATGTCTTGATTGCTTTCAGTCCTCTATAGCTGGAGGAATGTGTACAAAAGGTGCTGCAATCCCAACACACGGTTCAGCGTGGATGTTGAACCTCCCTTAAATTAAAACTGAATGTCAGCACTTAAACCTCCCACTTCATGTTTCATTTAAAATATACTTTGCTTAAAAAGAGCCAGCAGTACGGCACTAAAAAGGAGACAACCAAATACTTCCCTAACAAAACTTAACTGTATGTAGAGTCTCTCTTGTTTACCTTAAGAAGTGTATGGTTTAATCTAATGTTTGCAATGTGTGCAGCTGTTCCCAAACTACATTTATTTACTCATTCATCCCTTCATAACTTCACTAATTCGACTACAATGTGCTGTGTGCTGTGTGAGTTGTGTTTTATTATCTTTCCTCCATGAGACCTCAGTAGGAGTAGATCCACACGCTTATTTCAAGGTGAAATCAGGTCTTTTTTGCAGATGGTTTTTTTCTACACTTACTTCTGTTATTAATTGGATTAGTCCTTCCAGTTATTATGGTGCCTGCAGGTTTCATTAAAGCAAATTCCAATTAGATAGCGTTCGGAGAAAACAACACCTACATATTTCAGTAAAAGTTTGAGAAATGCGTTGCCAAAGGTCTCAGGAGTCAGTAAACGAGCGTTTCCTCGTCTGTTTCAAAGTTGGGACTTTATGTAATACATGTATCACATCATGCATTCATGCTAAAAGTTACAAGGTCAGCTGCAGCATTTAGCCAAAAAGATCTCCCTTCTATCAGTCTTCTGCAGTTTTTTTTCTTCTCGTATTCGGATGATGTTGTAAGTAAGTTCAGTGACGAAGATTTTCCGATACCCTGTTTCGTAAAACCGTCCCTTCTCCAGCTCCTGTTCAGGTAAATGTCATCGGTGTGGTTGGCTGTCACGAGGCCCCGGCAGTACGACACCATGACCCACTGCTACCTGAACCAAACATGCTCCTCTCTGGTTCGGTCTTCGGCGCCACTAACGCGCTGCCACCTTCTTTCTTCTCTCCTGCTGTCATGACCTTTCCTCATCTGTCTGCGAGGCACGCTACTTGCTCTTTTCTTCCTCTGTCTCTCTCGTGCTGTCCCGGTCTTTTCCCTGCCCTCCGCTTTCCACTTCCTCCTCGCTCTTTCTTTCACCTCTGGGACTGACACAGATTCACCTTCGCTGTTTTCTCTTTTGAGGCTGCTATGTATTCCTTTGTCTCCCTCAGCTCCCTTCCTCTCTTTCTTCTCCCTGATATCTTCATGCTCTTCTCGTTTTTCCCTTTTCTTCCCTCTGCCTCTGTGTGTTGCTCTCTTTCTTTCATGCAGTCTCCTGTGACCTCTCAGACCACCAGGCAGTGTCCTTTGACCCCAGCCAAGATGGTACCGTCTGCCTCTCCCACTCCTTCCAGCCCTGCCCTTCAGACCTCCTCCTCCTCCTCTTCTTCCTCCTCCTCCTCCTCCTCCTGTCCTGCACTCCGCCCAGTGAGATAACCCTCCTTTACTCGCCTATTTTTTCAGTCCTCAGCCTCCCATTTTCTTCCTTTAGCATCCCTGACCAGTGATGCAAAGCAATAGTGTGTTGGCTCAGTGGTAGTCTGGAGGTCACACAGGTTGTTGGATATTCTGGGGGAGCCTAAAATGATGAGATCTGTTTAATACAACCTGTTTTTTTTGCTGTGTCTGCAAAGAATTGACTCAAATCCTCCCTTTAAAAACACACCTCACATATGAAAAACGAATTCCAAAATGATGGGAGATGATAGAAAAGGTTCTTCTTAGCTAACTTGCACAGATACGCACGATTTTATTCGTTTAAAAGGTCCAACATTGTAGAAAGAGACATTTCCATTTCTTTTCCTGATTATAAACCTGGTGACTCAAAAATGGAAACTATGCCCTCAATACCAGGACGTCCGTATGGTTGTGATGTCACAACCATATCGCTACGCCGCCAGCATGGGGGGTGGAAACAAGCTGGCAGAGCTAACGTGGAAACATGGTGGCTGGAGTCTGCTCAGGCCTGTGAGAGCTGACCAATCAGAGCGGACTAGGAGAGTACACGCACATCCGTTTATCCAAAAAAAAGATGGCTATCTAAATGGATGCACTTGTTTGCGCCCTCCTTCACAAAGCCCAGTCCGCCCTGATTGGTCAGCTCTTACATGCCTGAGCAGGCCCCACCCGCCATGTTTCCACATCAGTCTTTTTGCAACCTCAGCAATGCTGGAGGCGTGGTTGTACGGTTACAACATAGACAGATATTGGATGATTGGTCGTTCAAACAGAATAGAGGTGCTGCTCTAATAGACAGTGTGAGAAAGATAATGTGTTATGTGAACATTTCTTTGTAGACACCCTCCAAAAAAGACCTGAAAAAGAGCATCATATGGGACCTTTAACATTTCTTAATTTCTGCAATTTTCTAACAAAACTGTGTGTGAATGCAAATTTGTCTTCAACTTGAATGTCACATCTCAACCTGAGCACATGAAGGCACAATCATAATTCTTTGTCATTGATTGTTAATTATTCTGAGCATTTACTAAGTTGCTGTGTGATGTAATCATTTGATCGTTAAAGATACAGTTAATGAACATCAAGTTATCTATCTACAGAATATATAAAAACCCCCTTTTATTTTCAAACATAATTCTGGATTTGTTTGCAGAGAAAATTGGAAACACAAACTGATTTCCACCAACAGGAACAGATATAGCTCCGGGCTGTCGCTGCCCTGGCTACTCATCATAGCATCCTGTGCTGTAAGCTAGCTCTGCTGGAGATAATATTTTAAGTTAACCTCTCCTCTTCTAAACAACCGAGGCTCTGGAGGATCTGATCAGACCCAGTGTTTCCTCTCCAAATACTGTGTTTTTTAGATTGTATCCAGATCCTGTTGATGTGTAGCGCAGATTTTATTTCCCTGCTAATATTTTTATTTATTTGTGGAGAAACTTTGTTTGCGCTCAACAGCAAACATGCTCAGAGTCGAGGATGACTGCGGCTGCTTGGCACCTTGTTGCCGCTTCAGACTTGACCTTTTCTTCTGCGTTTGGGTGATTTCTTGTTATACACCAGGCAGCTCTTCACTGCAGATGAAAAAAAACATTTTGAATATTTTGGCTGACTCTACACGTTCGGACTACATCACATTTGTGGACGTATATGTGGTCTTGCCCTCCGCGCTTATGTGACTGAAGTGATCGGACCCTTGTGTGCATTCACACCTGTATTTAGAACTGTCCACTTCTGATTGCCTCACATAAGATGTATTTTATTGCCAAGTGTGAACAGGCCCTGAGAGGTTTCAAAGAGGTGATGAGGGCTTTAGAGTGAGAGACCGCTGACGGCGCCAAATCATCTGTTGAGCAGAATTTGTGTTTTGGATGTGAGGTATTTTATATTCATTAACCGCTCACATGTCATTATGAGAAAGCAGACAATAGGTGTTTAATGTTTGGTATGACCAGGAACAGACCTTGATAGGAGGTTTCCCTTGTCAGGTAGGTCACTTTTAAGGAAAGCTCCCGTCTTTCCCAGCCTCTAGCCTGTCACCACCTCCCCTTCCCTCCTCCTTGTCTGTTAAGCGATGTCCACCGAAGTCAGGACACCAGATGTGACAGGAGCGCTGTGGCGCCTGCCTCCTGTTCTCTGTGGCCTTGCTGCCGGCGAGGCGTCACGTCCTGTTTATCTCTCTGTCTCTTCCTTGCTCTTCCAGAAGGGCCCCGTGGCGCCGGCCGTGGCAGTGACGGCTCCGCAGCAGACCCCCGTGGTGATGGCCCCCCAGGCTCTGGCCCAGCCTGCCTCCCAGCCAGTGCAGCCTCCGCAGACGGGCATTGCCTCGCCGCCCGGAGGTCCTGTCGTGTCCCAGGTCTGTACTCTCCGCCGCCCTTCCCCCACGCCGCCCCCTTCACCGCACACACTCCGCCCTCAAGGGGCGCGGGCACTGTCACAGCTGCCAGCAGGCTGGCTGTGTCACAAGCTCAGCCGCGGACCAACGGCCTCGCCGCCTCACACAGCTGGCCATGCATCCAGAGTCTCACACATGCCCACACACGTTTGCACTCATACATTCACACAAGTGTATACCAACCCAAGGACATGCAGACATAAAGGCACAGACGCACAGTGAAATCAGGGACACAAGGTCTCACAGATACAGCCGTAAATGGAGGCCCAACACTCCCATAGAGATACACTCACACACATGTATCACAGTCTGATAAACCTTACAGGTGCTACAATGTGCTGCCACTGGCAGTTTGAGTGAACAGGTGTAATGTCTTGTTTTACTACAAAGATGACTGCACGCTAATGTGTACGATGCTGTGATATGAGACCGATGCTTGTCTGCTTTTTTATTATTCAGAGTCACTTCATTCTTCTTTGCTGAGTATTGATAAAAGAAAGTCTGCACAGATACAAGACCTCCTGCTCTGTGCTTATGATTTGATCCAACGTTGGCACTCTTGACCAATATTAAAATCCGAAACTGAGGAATAACCTCTTGTGCTGCCATATTTTCCTTTTTTCTTTAAGCACAGAAGCTAAATAATTGTCTTCTTATCTTTGACAGGAAATGCAAGAGAATGTCAAGAAGTGTAAGAATTTCCTGGCCACGCTCATCAAGCTGGCGTCTCACAACTCTCCGTCCCCTGAGACTTCCAAGAACGTCAAGGCTCTGGTTCAGGACCTGCTGGTGAGCTGCACGAACCAACAAACCAGCAAACCAACACTGTTCTCATGGATATCATTGAACTGTTGTCAGTTACTCTTGTCAGGATCATGTGCACCCACAGTTTTCAAGCATTATTTTAGTATTTTAGGAACTCTTTGGAGTTCAATTTGATATTTACAACAACCTGCCGGTCTCCTGACAGCTGCTTCTTAATTAGCACTGTAACAAATTTTCTATTTATCCGATTGACCGTAGTGACAGTGTTTCATCAATCACTCTTTTTAAAAGTGTGTAACTTTTTTGCAGTTTGAAACGTAAGTAGGAGTCAGAGTCAAAGTTGACACTTCTTTGTGTTGATGTATTAAACATTTTAAACCTGTAGATGGCAGCATAAAACCCTTTCCAAAACTCTGATGCTCTATCATGAAGTTTCATCTTATACACAGGTGCGCATTAATGAGCGGCTCCCTGAGGTGTCAGGATGGGAGTTAAGGGGTTGATCATCAGCTCTGATGACTGGATTTCATCTTGTTGTGTTCACGTCACCACAGTGTGCTTAACGACGGGCCTCTCTTGTACTTTCGCCTCACAGGATGCCAAGATTGAACCGGAGGAGTTCACCAGCCGGCTGCAGACTGAGCTCAAGTCGTCTCCGCAGCCTTACCTGGTGCCCTTTCTCAAGGTGTGCTTCTCGATTCTACACCTTTCTTTTTTTAATCTTCTCTCTAAGACAGCTCTGTTAACTTTAAAACTGCCATCACACCAACTGAGGCATTTGTTTCCTGACCTGGATCAACTCATTTCCTACATGTCACCAAACCTCATTTCTCACTATCTAACTCCTCCTTTTCACCAGAGCCCTGCATTAACAGTCAGCCAATTAACCTTAGTTACCCCTGACATGAAATTGTTGGCTAACTTACGTCTTGAGAAAAATCCCCTAACCTAACTCCTCAAGCCGGCCCTCTCCTGTATTTTTTCTAAAATGACCGCCTTAAGTAGTCTCTTTCTTTGGCACCAGGGCTAGAGATGGCTAGGTCTGACAGTAGAATGATACACACACACACACACACTCACACACACACATCCCTCTGGCCTGACTTCTGACTGTGTGTGACAGTGGCCCCTGCGGTTGTCCCTGCCAGTAGCCAGCAGGTTTCTCCAGCCAGCCGTGATGAGCGTCACATCAAGGCGCCCGACTGCCCAACCCGGCCACAAACACATGTTGTCATGCAATGTTAGGTCGCTTACGTCAAAAAATCTGCCTGAAATAGTCTGTATGCAGCAACTTGAGCTCCTCAGGTCGGCGGTGACAGCGGGTCATCAGCAACGGCCAGCGGCCACGTTTCGTAGCGTATACAATATTAAACATACTGTAGATACACTGACCTAAAATTAAATCAAACTGACTACAGGAGTAAATGTTTTCTCATGACGTATAGAACCACATGAATCACAGTGTGGGAAGTACAGGTGCTGTCACACGTCTCTGCAGGTGTTTCTTCAGCTGCCTGTAACCGTGTTTTTATGATAACATCATGCTAAATTAGCCGCTGACCACAGCAGCGCTTGTGTCTGCAGCTGTGTGTGGTATTTCCTCATGCATGCCTGTTTTTGCTGTTTGACTACAAACTCTGGCCTCTCTCTCCGCCCGTCAACAGAAGAGCCTCCCGGCCCTGAGGCTGTCTTTGCTGAATAGTCAGCAGTCCCTGACCCAGCCCCCGCAGCAGGGAGTCAAACCAGCACCCTGCGGCACCCCCCCTGCCATCGTGGCCGGGCCAGCTGTCCGCATACGCCACCCGAACAGCGTCAGCACCTCTGCGGGTGCCAGCGCGCTGCCCGCCGGGACGCTGGGACATGCAGCTGCTGTGGTATGTATGGGGCTGACCAGCTGGAGCAGATCTCAGTGCACACTCACATGTACAGTTTACATTAGCTTACATGAAACAGAGCCAGTTATTATGTAAATGTGCACTGAAGTGTGTGTGTGGTGTGTGTGCATGGAGAGCTGAAGAGTGGTCAGGTAGTAGATGTGACAAATATTTACCCACATTATACCTACATTCAATAGAGAACTGCTGGAATGTGATGGATGCAGACCTGCGGGGGGTGGTGGTGGTGGTGTGTGTGATGTGTGTGTGTTTGTGTGTTGATAGGTCTTATACAAGGCTGAATTATCAGGCTGGAGAGTGTCACAGTGCCATGGCTGGGAGTCACACAGCCAACAGTGAGTTAGAGTCACACTTTAGCTCACAGACTCACTGAGGATTCACGCTCAGTTTACCAGAAAAAGAAAGAGGTGGGCTTCAATGTACAGCGTGTACGGTTATCTAAACAAGATCAATAACAGTTCAGATGTTCATGCAAATGCAGGATGAATATGCAGAACAGGAAGAAAATATTGATTTGTTAGGTAAAAGATGCACACACGTTTTATAAAACCTGCATGTGCACTACGCAAACTGTGGCGCTGGCCGCTGATCGGAGCAGATGGCGGTCGAGCGCTTGGCTCAAGGGCACCTTGTTGATAATTGTTTACTCCTGCCCAGAGTTTTGACAGCAGATTAGTAAAGTTCCTGACTCAGGAACTTCACAGGGACAAGATCATTTTCTACCCTTTTTAAACGCTTGATATCACGCCTGCGAGGTACATAAATAAAGTTTATCTCTGTGTTTTCTTGTGTGTAGCAGATAGCAGTGTGCTCTTACAGATTTGACCTGGAGATGAATATGTTAGGATAAGTTCAATACATGGAGGCTTTAAAGACACTTCTTTAGGGTACTTTCTGAGATATATATGATCCTACAGAAATACAGGTCATGGGTCCTTTATATTCGTGATATGCAGTATTGTATTAGAACATTTTGACCTTCATCAGATGGCTTACGAGACACTAAACAGCATCAACAACCAGCATGATCACATCGCAACCCACAAGTTTAAGAAGGCAACATTTAAAAAGATTAGATTTACAAAGTGTCTGGACGATTTTTAGGGTGATGCCAATATCAATATTACTGAACAAACAATCTGATATTGATATATTGGGTGATATTGACACACTTTTTGCAATAATCACTTAAATGTGGTTATCAAACACTTGTGACAAAGATATATATGTAACACTTGCAGGAGATTTTACAGGTAATTCTCTAATTTTACTTGGAATGAGAGATGCTAATGATTAATGATTAATTGATTAATCGCCGTTAAGAATTTAACTTATTAAAAATGTGTTATATTGACAGTCAGAGATGGGAGCAAATACATCTTTCATTAAAACACAAGTCATTTTTTTTTATACAAATGAATATTATGGCATTTCAGCCATTTAGCAGTCTCAATGTGGGTTGGATTTTGTTGGGCCAGTATTTTGTGTTATTAAGTTGTATTACAGCCAGTGATGCACATTTGGCGTCAGCTTTTTAACCATTTACAGTAGCTCAGAACTTCCTTCTCTTGTTATTTTCTGTTGTTAAGTTCATCAGTCAAGTAACGGGTGTTTACTTTATCCGTTCTTCTTACTCTTAATGTAGCATCAAACATCCGAGACATCCGACTATCGACTAAAGAAATTGCTTAAAATTTGGATCCCTAAGTTTTCTTATTGCCGTATATCAGACATCGTATATGCTGTCACCAATATACCTGTGGTAGGCCGATATCTGTCGACTAATATATCAGTCAGGCTCTGTGAGGAATCCATTGATTTCTATTTCAGCTGAATTTTCTATAGATTTTGCCCAAATATTACCTTCAGACAGTTCAAACAAATCAGGATCACAAAAGGTTTTTCAAACAGATGATTCCTCGACTCGCTGCACGCGGGGGAATAACACACAAAATGAAATTCATCCTCAACAACACCGAGATTATAAAAAACACATAAAGGCTGCTCTTTAGGAATCTCTCTCTCTCTATATATTTACTTAACTCACATAATAACAGCAGTAAGCAAGTCTTAATTGAGCACGCAGGGACCTCAGCCTAAATTAAAATGTGTAATGTGTAATCTTTGATCATCCCTTCGTTGTTCCCCGTGCATCTTTAAAAGTTGTTGTTTGTTTTAAACTGCAAAATGTTCCTCAAAAAAAAAAAAAAAAATCCAGATCCAGGTCAAAGATCTTTTTTTAAGTCAGCCTTTCCTCTGGCAACTGGACACCGTAGTACCCAAGGTTGTGAGCAGGTCATTCGGTCACAGTGCGGAGATACAGCTGAGGTCAGGCCCAGGTAACCTGCAAGGTCCAGCTGCAGGACGGGCTCGCTCCACTCACAGCGGTATCACAGAACCATGTGGGAGCACTGTGTGTGTGTGTGTGTACATGCACACTGGAAGTAATGTGTTCACGCAAAGCACAGGCGTCTATGGTCGGGTCAAGTGAGGTCAGACTCAGATTGGTCCGGGCAGAGGGGTGGGCGAGCTAGAGGGTTCTGTCTTTCTCTTTTGCATATTCCCTCCTCCCTCCTCCTCTCCCTCTCTTCTCTCTCTCACCATTTTCCTCACTCGTTTTTCCTCTCACAGTTGCTTTCCCTCTCCCCCCCTCCTCTCTCACTCTCTCTCCATCACTTTCAACCAGTTTCTCTCACTGTATCTACCCCCGCATCACTCCCTCATCTCCCTCCCTCCCTCCCTCCCTCCCTCTACCCGTTAACCGTTGAAGGGTGAAGCGAGGTAACTAGGTCAGCCCCGGGTCAATTTTAAAGCAATGTGGCGGCCGCAGTCTATGTCCAGAACATGCCTCTGGTCACGCTCACTCTCTCTCCATCTCTGTCTCTCTCACGCACACACACACACACACACACACACACACACACACACAAATGCATAAAACACCAACATAAGCTATCGCACAAAACATTAGTAAATGATCGCCCGTGGCTCATCAACAGTCTGAAACCAGACAGATAGTTGAGTTGGGCTAAAAAAGATCTGCTTTCACCGCAGTGGTACGGGTAACATCTGTGACAGAAGCACGCAACATTTTTAAATATAAATGTAATCAAATGTCATGTAAAGTCTCTAGATATGAAGTTATATTATTTATAAGGTTTCCTGTGTCCTCAGATTTACTGCACAAAGGCACACAGTAATGCATGATTCACAAAATGGTGTATTTTGAAGGTAAACAGCCTGAAATTCTGTTTTTGATCACGTTTACTTCAGCAGGGTTGGGAGGGGTTACTTCAAAAATGCTTTCAGCAGGGATAGACCGATAATCGGCCCGGCAGATTATCGGTATCTGATGTTTCTGTCGGATTGCTGATGAAATCACTAATTTAAAAATGTGCTACTTTGGCTCTGATGCAACATCCTCTCACACAATGTCCCGCCCACAACAATATCTGATGGGCAACACGTCACAATTAACAGCCTCTAAAGAATAAAATAATGTGAATCTGCAAAGTAATGAGTAAAGTATCTAATCAATGTAATGGAGAGGATGTATAAAATAGCAGACAAAGGAAGTACTTCAGTTAAGTTCCTCAAAATAATACTTAAGGATACTACTTGAGTAAATTATACCAAGGCTCATGCTGTCACTGGTTGTTCTTAATTAACGTTTTTTTTTAATTGTTACCAGTCTCTCTGATTTCTAATAATTGGTTTTGGTGTCAGCCATGAAAAAGCCAATGTCTTTTGACCACTAATATTCCAATACAGTCAGTGATTACATGTTAAAAGATGTACTCAGTAACATAATTCAAATATCACAATATTAAAGTAAGGTAACTTGATTACTTTGCCTTACTACGGGATTACCTCGATACCAAACATATGCAAATAAAAGATATAGAGATAATAGATAAAAGACTGTTATTTAATCCTAATAACAAGCGTGTTTTCTATAAGAACACACACTGTGCATCATTACAGACCAGCGTAGCATTCTTTATTTTAAAATTGTAACCCTGTTTTTAATTACATTTTGATTAATGAAACACATTTTTATTCTGTAACTCTACTGGAATACAGTTACTCTTTTTTTTTTGTATCTTGATTACATAACCCTGTCACATTAACCCCCAGCGCTGCACTTTAGTGGATGCTTTTCCAAGAATACCATCACCAACAGTACGACTAGCAATCATTCAAACCACAATGAAAGATGAGCGGTGAGTTCGGCTTCGATGTTTTCACTTTCACCCTCTGATTCCCAAACTTTCCACCTGAATTTTTTCTTTTTTTTTTTTTTACCCGCTCTTAACTGTGTCGCCGGCTGGCCAGAGGTGTTTGCTATCTCTGCCTGTGCTGAATGTATTTTTTTTTTTCTTCCCTCCCTACTCTCGCAGGCCCCTGCAGTGGATCTCTGGGAAAAATGGCCTCTGTCTTTTTTTCAGTAGCTTGAGCAGTAATATAGCATGTGTCAGGGAATGGAAAACAAGGCTAAAAAATATGCAGCAAGAAGCAAACTGGTAAGAATGGATGGCTGAGCCCGGGGCCGGGCCGATGGCTGCTACCAAGGAAGGAAGTGACTCTAATAGCCCAGCACAGCCTCCCCGCCCCCCCTGCTCCCTCTTCTTCTACCACTGCTCCTTCTCCTTCTTCTAAACTACTTTTTCACTGTCGTCTTGACTTTTTATTGCCTTTGTCTCATCTGGAAATGCAAGAAAATGTAGGTCACGTGCAGTGACAGAAATCAATCCACATCGTTTAATCAGTGCAGCGCGTGAGGACGTTTGTGTCAGTCGACGAGTCGATTGAACGTTTCCACCCTCGCTAGTCGGCACCAGACATGCTTTAACATCTGTGAAACTGAATATTATTTCATTTTATTAATGTAGACAGTTTAAATGACATATTGTCCTGGTTTAATGTTGCTTTATAAAAACACAAGCAACCATTAATGATGATAACTGATGCTTATAAGATGTATTTATGTGTGATCGCAGTCGACCAGTGATGATGGCGTTTTAATTATGAGGCACGTTTCCTAAAAGAACCGAATTTTGCTTTTATCAAAATTTGTGACATTCTTGTATCGCCTTTTTTGCATTATAGTTATGTTGTCAGCAACATTTTTGTTTTGCTTTGTTGGTGATTGAAGCGTGTCATCGGCACTTTGGCTCTCACAATAACTGCAATATTTTTACTGATCTTATAGATGCAGCTGTGCTTCATGTTGACAGATTTCCTGAGTGTTTTCCTCCTTTAAGACTTGTCGACTAGTCAAAGTTTCAACTTCCGTTTCAGTGAGTCGTTGGGAACATCCCCAGAAGGGATAGCTGCTGTAATATTCATCACCCTTGTATCTATTCCGCATCTCGGCATAACTACTGCGGGTATTTTTAATATATTACAGTAAACTAAAAATCAGTACACAACAGTAAAAGCTGCTCACAGCCAGCTTGTCTCAGGATCATTTCTTGCAGCAAACTAAGTCTGAAAGGGGAGAAAAAACTTGATTTCTCCCTGAGGGATTCCTCCTGGGGATGATGTTAAAGTGGAGAATTGGTTCAGCAGGAATGCAGCAATATAGTTTTTAAACCTCCTCTGTTGCTTACAAATTGTTTCATTCTATAAAATGCGACAATAACGTACAAAATCTATATTGTTTTCTTCCTCAGGGTATTAAGACAGCGAGCACCGTCGGTGGCCAGGTCCGGATGCCCATGGTGATCACACAGTCTGTCAGAGCGCAAGGTGAGAACGCTCGTCAGCAAACCTCCCGAATCTAATCACATCTACAGAATCTGTCATTTTTTATTTCAGACGTCTTTGACAATTAGATGTAATTGTAAGTTTAGAGTTGTGTAATTTTTAGTGTCAGTTTCAGCCTCCAACACACACGAATCTCTTGTTCTTGGCCTCCAGATTTTTTTTTTTACCTCTCCCTGCAAGCTCGACCAGATGTTTTCAGATTTTCCAAACTCCTGTCCTGACCTTCTGGTTAAATAAAGAGCCAGCAAAAAAAAAAAAAAATCGCTTAAACAAAGATAGCCATTAGTGAGACTCTAAATGTTCTCTCAGTAGGCTGTAAGATGTGTAAACAGGCAGGAGCCACAGAGAGAACAGGTGTTTTTTTTTCCTGTCTGGTTATAAAGCCTTCTCAAACATTTGCGCTGCTGCTTACTCACACTGATTCACAAACACTCTTCCCACAGAAGCCCACAAATATCGCCCCAACACCAACCGGGCGTAACGCTCCCCGAAGAGAGCTGTGTGCTCTCAGGTGGTGTGTGTAATGTGTGTACCTGTGTTTGCCTGTGTGAGTGCGTGTGTGTGTGTGTGTGTGTACGATCGGAGGTGCATACAAATTTGATCTGCCCCCTTCCCCAAGATTGCCTGCAGTGAAAGATCTGTAGGTTGTTTTATGCCCATAAATTGGAATGCGGGGATAGTTCTAAAAATACTTTTCTGTGCCTCTTGGCGAGGAACATGCCTGTTAAAATCAAGTTTAAATTCACTCTGGCAGTCCTTGTGCCTCTCTGGAAAACGTGTCTCGGAGCAGGATGCGGTTTAGGAGTGTAAGGAGAGCCGGTGAAGCGCAGTGATATTGACAGAGCGACGCTTTCCGCACCAACCTGGGGAGAGCGACAGTACCGCTCCCCCCTCCTCCGCCCCCCCGAATCCCCCCTCCGTCTACCCCTGAGAGGATGACAGACGCAGTTGAAGGTAGTCGTTAGACAGGAGGATATTTGACGCAGATAGAAAGGGACACTTCAATGATAACATTACTCCTTTCCTGTTTTGTTGAGTGTTTTTTCTTTCTTTATGTTTCTCCTTCGCTCTAACAGGCACAATGGGGAAGGGAGCCATCATCCAAGCAGGCAAAAGTCCCGTGGGCCTGGCTGTGCAGATCTCTGGGAATCAGAAAAACAAGCTCAATGACCCCGGAGGAGGCTCTTTCAGGTACATCAGCACGCCAGGAGAGCGACCGCGGAGCGCCTGCTGTTCCCGGCAGCCGTCACATGGGGGCAGCATTTCACTAAGATGCCTCCGCATGACTACAGGCTACACTCTCAGCTAAGGCTATGAGTGTTTATCCCAGTTGCCTGCCTGGCCACCTGGCTGCCTGCCTGCCCGGCTGCCAGGCTGGTTGATCGGTGGTCCTCTCTTCCCTCGCTATCCCTCTCTCTCTCTCTCTCTCTCTCTCTCTCTCTCTGCGCCCACCACATAGCAACACGCTGCCAGCCAATAGATCACCCTCACGATCGCCCTCCTTGTGTCAGTGTCACAACTCATCGACAGGATCACAAATGAGCTAAATCTTAATTTAGAAATACGGTAATTGTGTCCAGATGGTTGGAATTTCTGGATGCGGTTCTGAAAATACCTTTCGGTTAAGTCAAACATACGGTATTTAGCCCGCAGCTTTGCTCTCTCTCTCTCTCCCTCCCTCTCTTCTCTGGTCTTGTCTCTGCTTCAGCTCTGCTTTTGTCTCAAAACATAAAAGGTTCATCGCCCACATGCTGGCCTTTGTGGTCCATGTTTTGTGTGAGTCTTTGTGTATTTGTCAGTGTTTGCGAGGGCATATACGTGCTGGTTCATGTTTGCATATGTGCTCTGTTTCTCTGTTTGTTTGTGTCCCTGCTCGGGCGCACATGAACATATGTGTATATATCCTCACAGTCTGAGGATATTGTTTATGTGTGTGTATCAAATTGCGTGCGTGCGTGTATTGACAGGAGCGGGGCTTTGGGATTGCCCTGGTGTGACCGGGCCGGGGCAAGAAGAGTGTCTGGGTCATGGGCCAACGGGTTCATGGTAATGGTTCCCATCTCCTGAGGGGAAAGGCAGCGCCCGAGGCTCTGATTGATAAACCAATAAATCTTTAGCTGCGT
This sequence comes from Diplodus puntazzo, assembly GCA_963678695.2. NCBI lineage: Eukaryota > Metazoa > Chordata > Actinopteri > Spariformes > Sparidae > Diplodus > Diplodus puntazzo. Next base: position 4,648,127 of record OZ023155.1, on the reverse strand, counting down.
TGGTAATTAAGCTGTCAGGCTCGCTTGTTACTGACGACCTTTTTTTCCCCTGCGGTGATCACAATGGCCCTCAACTCAACACTGGTTTCAACACGAGCCCAATAATGCACAGCAGCGTTGTCACGCGAGAAGCGTGTCGCTGACATTTTTGCCATATTTTCCTTTTATCCAGGTCAGGTGATGCTCTGCCTGGTCTGAGCTCAGCATGTTAAACGAGGTGCACAATGTCAGGTCCCTAAAACAGCAGTCTCACGTCCGTCCATGTGTTTGTCTCCACATGCAGGTTGTTTGTTTTCGGACACACTCCTCAAGTCAAATATGGGGCTGCTATTGATTTTAATCTCTAATGAGTGACGACCCTCTGCTGACATTATCTCTACCTCTAAATTTTCACCTTCAGTCAGTGTTTGAAGTGATGTCTTCATCGACTTTATGCTGTTAGCGTGACATGAGGCTACATATTTTGTGCTTTTGAGAGAAATATATTGTGTTTTCGCGATTTTGCTTGAAAGTGTTGCAATATTACAAGTCCATATTGCCCAGCCTAACCCGGAAATCGCTATTTAAATACACCTTTATTGTCATCCGTCCTCGTAGCATATACTACAAACATTTCAGCATTAAACTTAATTGTGTGTTTTGGCGCCCCTACAGTTTCTGAGTGCAACAACGCTGTCGTAAATACAAATCCCAGATCTATAACAATTTGTCAGATGTAATGTAGGTGCTGACTACAGACAAAACAAAGGTTACACAGTGCAGATACAAGTGATAGAAGCTGAAACGGAAACACCATTCACCTTAGTACAAGACACTGTGCCATTAAAATGATTTTAAAGCTGTTATTTAAAGGTTGTTTTTAAGGTTTCAGCTGGATCTTAGTGGGTTAGTAAATCCTCCCAGTCTCATTCACTGTTTGTCGAGTTTTTTCAGTTATTTTTTTACCTGAGGGTACAAACATGTTGGAACAGGGCCCGGTGTTGCAGGGGCGATCAGTGTGACGCCGTCGTGTCTTCACACCACGTCCAGAAACCTGCAACATGAACGCAGAGCGCCCTGTAGATCCCAATCCAAGAAGACTGAAGTTTTATTCGCTTTACAAGTTTTTCAAAGTTCCCTGTGAGTTTCTACACAGTTCGATCTTCAGCACTCATATCGTGCCGTTGGCATGATGCGGTAGAAGTGTTTTTGACACAATGTTCGAAAACAAATAAACGCTTACGATAAGAGACGAGTGAACATCCTCGACCCGTTGAGTGTGGCTGGCCCGGTCAGCCAGCATCCACCAGCCTCTCACCCACCCGGCCTGCACCGTGTTCAGCTGTAGTCGGGGGGGACTGATGTGTGTGTGGCTGTCACTCCGAGCCACTGGTCCCAGCGGGCCAGCTGTAGCACAAACACACACATACACACTGCAGGGCTTGTGGGGTTTCCAGTGCAGCTCCAGCCTTCTGTGTAAGTGCTCGAGTGTGTGTGTGTAGTTTACAGTATAGAGTGAAAGCAGCTGTCTCTGTGCCCCCCCCCCCCCACCACCACCACCACCTCCACTTTCCCCTCCCCTCCTCATCTCTCTGTAAACACTCGACATCCGCTGTAATCACAGGCGAGCCAGCCGAGGCCCTCAGCCCTCTGCCAACCTCCGAGCTCAGCCTCAGCCCTTCAGATCCAACCCTGTCCTACATGGTGGACTCACATCCGTGCGCATGAACACACAACACACTCGTGTAGTCAACCCAAGAAAAGACACACACACACGCACACACACAGACGCGCACGCGAGACAAGGAACAAAACGTTTTGTTCGCGATCTTTGCTGCCAGTGGATCTGAGAGTCCACCAGGACTTTTCCATCATTTACCAGCAAAAGGAGCACATTCTGTCTTTGCGGTTACACCCTTTGTTGCTCTATAAATTGCAATGTGATGTTGCCTGTTTTGTTGAAAAAAAAAAAAAAAGGCTTTACAAATAAATGTGACTTAATTAGAACTTAAAAGTGACCTCCCAAATATTGTTGATGCAGACTTGGAAACTCGGCAGCCACAAGATTAGATTATGTTCAGATCGAGTGCCGAGCTGCTATAAAGTCGCTCCAAGAAGTCCAGGAAGAAAATGGTGGCACGCCAAAACGCCGAAAGACCAAACACAAAGGCCTATGATGCTAACTTTTACTCGTAGGTTTGTTAATTAAAGCAAGGCTTCTCGACACGCAATGCGCCTCATCCGCATGACACCACGTTTTTTTTTTTTTTTTTTTTTTTTAATGTTTGTGAATAATTACAGCTGGAGTGCGGGTGGTCCATTGAATTTAGCTCGTGGCTGAGTTTATTGGCCCCTCTTGTGCCACCGCTGCCACCAGCGCTGTCATCCATTTGGGTCACGAGCGCATATCCCATCAGCTGCCCAGTGAACCTCGGGCTGCTCTGTGGAGAACACTCCTCCAGTGGTCTCTCAGTGTGGGCGCAACAAGGCTGCACGGCCCGGGTGTTAGTCACAGGGATCAATCGGGGCCCCCTGCCTGGGCACAGGGACCTTTATCCATCGGGCGTAGGGGGGTTGGTGTGATGGTGGAAGAGGAGGAGGAGGAGGGGTTGGTGCAGGAGATCTGGATGCACCCCCCCCCCCCAACACCCATCTATCTTCACACACGCACACCACCTCTAAATGGCAATGCAATCCTCTCACCACCTATGGCGTGCCCTCCGTGAAACACGAGCTTGATATGGAAACGACATGCATATGTATTCATGTGACCGCCGGCGCCGTGTCCCCGGGCCAACCCGAACCAATAACTGAGAGGCTGCTCTTTAGCTTCTGTGGAAGCTAATTACATCTCTGCTTTATTAGCGCCGAGGTATCGTCGGGAATATTTTGCATTTCATATCTCATTCCCTCCTTTTAATGTCAGACCTGTCTTTGGCATTATCATTTGATTTGAGCGCCGGCGGACCCAAATAGCCAGAAATCACACCATCCAAGAAAAAGAAACTCTCATAATGTACTCATAATATTACCCGTGTTCGTGGATACTTCTTTATGTTTTATGTATTTATACAGTTGTCGCCCGTGTAGTAATCCCCCCCCCCTTTACTGCTGCTGACGTTTTTTGGCATGTTACACAAAAGATTCAGTATAGTTTTTTTGTACATTATCTCACTGATCCTATTGTTTGATATAAAGAAATTCCAGCTCATATCTCGGTTTTCTGCTCATATAGTAGCTTTCTCCCTGTTTTATTAGTGTTATTCCTATATGATCAGATCGCCAGAGGCCACGCAGCTCCATTATAAATTCACTTTTATGTTTTTTTTTAATTTATAGGGACAGATACACAAGCATATGGTATTTTCTAAATAGATTCATGCTACATAGCGAAACATAGTCAGTATAATCTATGCCAGTGGGCAACAAGTATAGTTATTACAGAGTTGACTTTGTCTTTCCCGTCATTATTTGTCTCATTATTTGAAAAGAATTAATAAATTACCTAGCAATCAAGCTAGCTGTACTTCAGATTTCAATTTAGAACCCCTGAGGTTAAAAATCGGCCCAACCAGGTCATATCTGACAGAAGGAATTAATTTAAAAGTCACTTACCCTATTTTTACAGAGATAATCTAACCTGTTGTGTTGTCCTTTTCAAACCTCAGACTCTAAGTGCTTCGCTTAGCTTCCGTCAGGTTCATAAGTGAGTAGATCTGTTCAGAAAGAGACTTTTTGTTGCCACCGTTGCTTAAAATGTGACAATTTATATCTATTCCAATGAAATTATGTCATAACTCTTGTATTCTATGGCAGTTTGCTCTTCTTCACACAGCTTGTTGTCAGTACAGCGTCACACACACACACACACACACACACACACGTGATAAGGACATCTACCTGTCTGCTACATACGAAGCTGTGAAAGAAACAGCGTCTCCTCTCTTTGCCTGAATGAAAACGGCCTCAGGCATGCTTCTTTTTAGGACAGGTTAGGGTATCCATGAGGACGTGATGAAGAAAGGTGCGGCGCCCGAGGTGCAGCGCAGGGTATAACTCCATGTATCCATGCTTGTGTTGTTGTGTAGATACTCTGTGAAGGCATAATTAGACCGAGCGCTGGAGGAGAGGAGCAGAACAGGGGAGATGGTAGAGGTGTGCGAGGTTCAGGGAGTTGCTCTAATCGTCTTTGTCAACCTCCCGCTGTAGTGTCAAGTTTCATATTGGCTCTCCGTGGCCGCACCGAGGAGCGGGAGGGTCTCGGCGGGGTGGAGTTGGCCGACGGTGTGTGCCCACGCCGCACACAAGAGCAGCAGCGACGCACGCACAGGCTCTGTCGCAACCAACATCGGTGGCATGAACGTAAATGACTGTGGAGGTGAGCCAGCGAGTGGCGAGAGGCCGCTCAGTGTGTGTTCTTGTGGTTCTTTGTTCCCCTCCGTCAGAGCCACTCAGAAAAATCCTGCGCTCGCTCTGGGCCAGTCCTGTAAGCACAACACGTCACCGCTCGGCTAATTCAGGCCAGAATCACAATCATTACTTGCCAAGTACAATAATTGTAGGGGGAAATGTTTTTCAAGTGACAGCTCACAAAGAAAGTTACAGCCTTTTCGTGGGGACGTAGCTGACTGTCAAATGTAATGACCCAAGCACAAATTGTGTATGTTTACACGGCATTAGGCCTCTGAGAAATGACCAGCGCATCAAGGAAAAACACAGCGAGGCGAAGCAGCATGCAAATAGAGTTTGTGGACATTAGCGTATAGCGAGATTCATCACGGCTCCTTGCCAATCCTCAGGAGCATCCTTACCGAGCTTAACTCCGTCCAAACGCTCTTCATCTTCCTGCCTCGCAGAGCGCCGGCACAAATAGAGCCCGGAATGGGAATTCTGTGCCATTATGACCAAAGCAAAGCACTCGCTCACAAAACTAATGCATGTTGTCATCCAAGGAAATAGTCATGAATAGAAGCAGGATCTCAGAATATATGATTCTGGTAATCGTTGTGGTTTGCGCACTGCTTCACGCCCCCAAACTGAATTATTTTTCCATCGTGGATCGAGCAGAATTGTGCCCTCTGTCTTTGGATCTTTGTCTTGAGGATTTCGCTCACGACAGCCATTTTTTTCCTGCTAACCGTGAAGAGTATACACAGAAGGCGACGGTGTAGACAGAACAACCAGTAGGGGTCGCTGATGCTGCAGCAGGCACAAAATCTCTAAAGACAGCTTCCCAAGTGGGCTTTTTTCTCCCTGCGGGATCTGGGCGCCCTAATCAGTGTTTGACTTTCACTGACTTTAGTAACTTTAATTTTAGTTCACCCTGAAGTGGTGCATATGTTTACAAAAACTACCTTGTGCCTCTCTTGTATGCCTATTTTGTGTCTTCTTGCACAATCAAATTCTATCCAAACTTCTAAATCTGTAACCCGAGCCACGTTAAGTGCACGTATGAAATGCATAAAAGTCTTTGTGTGATTGAGGTGTTGCCTTCTCCTGCAGAAGAGATCATTTAGTTGTTTTTCCTTTGCATATAATCTGCGATTCTCTCACGTTTTCAGGGACGATGACGACATCAACGACGTCGCCTCCATGGCCGGGGTGAACCTGAACGAGGAGAGCGCAAGAATACTCGCCACCAACTCCGAACTCGTGGGAACGCAGATCCGCTCATGTAAAGACGAGGCCTTTCTCCACCCGGGACTGCTCCATCGACGAATATTGGAAACAGGTCAGACGAGTGTGACTTGCCCGTCTTTGCAGCGCAGCGATGTCGCAGCTCATCAACATTTATTTTTTTTGAATGCTCTCAGCTGCGGCTGGAGAAGGCTAGCCTCACAGACACCATGTGATTATTTTAACAGCGGGAGGAATCTTAATGTTACATCAATGTACCCCCACCCACCACCACCACCACCACCCAACCCCTCCACGCTACACAACCACCCAAAGATGAACATCCAGACTGTGGTAGTGATGAAATCACTATCTGTTGCCTTTTGTGTTAGGAACATGTTGTTTCTGTGTTTATAGTGTCATCACTAAAGACAGTTTTGATTTTCTCTCCTACAGTGTTTGGGGCTGAGCCTTTTCTTGTTTGGCCTCGGTTTAAATTTGATGCACTTAACAATTCTTTCACCTCCTTTAATGAATTCTTCAGTGGCTGTCTGAACTCACTGGACCCCAGGCACACACATAAATACTTTATGGGTTTGTCTTTTGAAGGCTGGCTGTCAGATTGTCCTCTGGACTAAAAGGAACAGAGTTTAGAGGAATGAGACTTGGCAGCGAGATTTTGATTCTTTTCTCTCCTTTCAGTGGATCTTGACACTCTGATAGCACACACAGTATTACGTGCGCTAATCGATACAGGCGGAAGAGTCTTGGTTTGTTTGCAGCATCACATAGAGAGTGATAGTGTCTTCATTATCTCTTTTTTTGCTACCGGCAGTCAGTTTTATTGCTTGAAATATACTTTAGGCTCTCGCTGCACAGTGAAGCCGGTGAAAACGTATAATGAGCGTTATTACTCAAAATAAAACTGCGCCTAGCATCTTGCTCCCGTGCATCAGATCAAAAAACACACAGTATAATTCCACGTGACGGGGAGTCTAGCGCCCTCATCTTGTTTTATCTCAATTAAAGTATCTTTAGTGCGGCAAGGAGGCCTGCAGGTCATGTTTCGTTATGCGGACTCTTGGCGTGGTTGTTATCCCGTCACCTTGGGGAAGAGGGGTTGTTTAAAAATATAAATCTTTCCTCAGGGGGGGCACGCAGCGTGATACAGGGCAGGAGGCTAGGGCGCCCCCTGCTGGGGAAGTGGCACTTATGCAGCTTTGTTGTGTCAGTGATTGGCCTCTCCGCGCTCTCAGCTGACAGCAGTCCGAGGGAGGCACCCCCGGCCTGCCAGCTCCACTCAATCAGGAAGCCTCGGCTGCTCCTCTTTACTGTACAAGCGCCGAGTTCGACTCTGCTCTGCCTTCTCGTTTACATCCCGCTAAAACTTCACCGTGACCTTTCCTGCCCCGCTGAAAGATGGGCTCCACCAGCTTTCTTTTCTTTGTCACTTTGGTGTTTTCGGATCAGAGGAGACACCCTGATCCACCATTCCTTTACGCATGTGTTTATTTTCTTTTTTCCTCTGAGCACTGATTCCAGGAGAGAATGTTGGCTGCCTCTTTCTATCCCCCCTTCTTTATTTTCCTCCCCCTCTCATATTTATCCCCTCCAAACAAACACTTGTGCCGCCCTTCTCTCCCAAACCTCTCTCTCCCTCCCCTCATATCTCTTCAGGCCGGTCCTCGAGCCGGGGAGGGGAGGGGGACTGTCCGGGTTTCATTTGTGAAGCCGCAGAACAGCACTCCCCACCTCATCTCAGGAACCAGAACACAGGCACAGCTGGAGCTCCCGAGAAGAGCTCCTCAAAGTAATGATAGTCCGCTGATACCTCAAAGGTCCACACACACTCGCGCACGCACATGCACGTGGACCTATCACGTCAGTTTACACGTGAACGGACACACGGAGACACACAGAGAACACACACACCAACACAGGTTATTAAATCATCCAAAAACGCCTCAACATAATCAAAATACTTCACACATCTGTGTGGATTACGACCTCACTACCCTCAGTATCGTTTTCAAACATGGCTTGATTGGATACATTTTTGTTCTCAAGCATAATTTCCTGCAACTTGAGCATGATTCACTTTCAAAACAAAGGAGGAGCCTCACGCCGCGCTCACATCACGTCAGTTTTACCACGAAACTTGCATGACCTGCTACCGGGGGAAAACACCGGTCGTGTCTGCTCAAGACACAAGCTCACGAATTGAGATGCGAAAGGAAAAAAAAAAACAGAAGAGTGACTCTTCCTCAGGTGATTGAGTTGCACTGGGAATCAGGGTCCAACCAGCATTCATTCACAGGTCAAATCACAGCTTTAGTAGTCAAGGATGCTTCAGTTGCTGAGATGAAAACATAACACCAGGGTAGAAATGCTAATTTTCTGATAATGCGTGTTGAAGTTTAGGACGTGAATAGTTTTTCTGTCTCTGTTCAAACACCGTCATGGTCAGCCTTGATTCTGAAAGAGAGCCTGAAAGTAAAAGATTTTGTTTTATGGCACATTTGTAATCGGCTAGCTCGTCTACTGGCAATTGGTTAACCTGCATTAAAGAAAACACATCAAACCCAATGAAACAGAAATAATATGAGATTGTCAGCGCAGAACACGATGAGTCCATCGACCGTTGCGTAGAGAGGAATATTATGGTAGGGTTACAGAACAGAAAGCCCTTATTGCAAAGATGAATGCACATTTAAGAGTACAGTGGTGCAATAAGTATTCACCTCACCATATTCTTCACATGTGAGCCAGTGTAGTGGAAGCCAAAAGAACGATTCGGCCCTGAATGCTTCACCTCTACAGTGACGGGACGCCTTGGCGCTGTCATGCTGTGGGGGGTGTTTTAGTTTCATGGTTTGTGTCCACTTGTCCCCATTAGTGGGAAGGGTCACTGCAAATCAATAGCTGATCTCATTGATCACTGTGATAAAACGTTTCTATCCTGATGGGATTTGCCGACCTCCTATGAGCCTGACGACTCCTCGAGTGACCAAAGGTGATGAGCAGCTGTGAAACAAACTCTTCTTAAAACTCTTGAAACTGAGTATGATTGTCTGTCTTTATCCTGACTGGCACTATTGTATTTACTGTTATTTTAAATTCTCCTGTATCTTGTTCATATCTTTAGTTCTGCTTTGCGGTCTTGAATGCAGCTCCCTGTTGGCAGTTCAAGATAAATCAGTCATTACTTTTGAGTCCTTGACATCCTCCAATAACAACATAATAAATGTAGAATTTCAAAAAGTATAAAGAGCACATTTTACATCGTTGGATAGCTGATAGTTTTTGGATATTATCAAACTGCCAAGGATGAATATCAGAATCACCGCCTTGCCATTCACAACTGATTGTCGGCCACTATTTTTGAAAAGGCTGGAAGGTTTTGTCTCGGTCCTCGAAAAGAAAACTCACTGAGAGACCAGAACAGAACACTGACTGACATCACGTGATCTTAAGAATTTGTTAAAAAAATATCTGTGAGTGTTTTGTACTGGAATAAGTTTTCTGAGCACGTTTAACACTTTGACTGTGGGAGAACGGTGTCAAGTTGTTAGTTTTGCGAGCAAATGTTGCGTTGTTATCATTGGCATCTGAAAAATAAAAGAGTTCTCCAAGTTATTACAATTGATCGAATCGAATTGAAAACGTGAACATTTCACTTAAAACTTCAAGTGTGAACCTCGTAGTGGCACCGGATGAAAAATCAGAAGATGATCAGGTTTATTAGGACATATTGTCGGGAAAAACGTGGATATCTGCAACAAATTTCATGTATGAAACTCCGTGCAACAGCTGCCTAGATTGATTAGAGTCGACCGAAGTGGCATCCCGACAGAAAATCCACGGATAAAGATGTTCTCCCAGCTGGAGATCTTATTTTCTTTGGTGCGGATTATTCCTGCCATCGCTTTTGTCTTTCATCTCGAAATAAGTAAAAAAAAAACAAGAATATAAAAGCTGTCCAGTTCATTAGTCTGTTTCTAGCTGTGGCCTTTTTCTTTAGGTGGATAATGGTGATCAGTCTGAGTTGAAGAGCAGTTGTTTTTCTGCTCAGAGAGAAATGTGGCTCTTAAGTCTCTTAAACTTTCTCTGAAATATTAATGTCCCTGAAAGATCTTATTTTTTAAGGAAAGCGAAAGCCTATTAGTGTTTTTTTTCTCTGACCTCGTGACATTGCCACATGTGCTGCCACTGTAATTATAAGGCTAACAGGGCCGCCTCCATCCATTTCAAAGCCTGAGCGGGTTGAGGAATATATGTATTGTTCAGCTGATTTAAATAATTGGTGTGGTTTACTTAAAAGGGTGCCAGAGAGAAAATTATGGTAATGGAATAATTTAAAAAAAGGAAGTTGGAAACAGATTGTAACCCTAACGGAAAGTCTGTCCTCCTCTCTTTTGTTATGACTTCGGATGAGTTTTGCTCCGAGGAAACTAAATTATCCTCCGACGACGACGACGACGAGGAGGAAGAGATGGTCAATGTCGTTTACACACTCGAAGGAGCTTAGCTAGTAAAGCCACTCCGGAATTTGCACTAAGACTGTGAAACAAATTAACTTTTCTGTTTGATGAGTCCTATTTCTGGGAGTTAATTGCACGTACTAATCCAGGCGGTTGTTTCGGTGCGAGTGTGTGTGTGTGTGTGTGTGTGTGTGTGTGTGTGTGTGTGTGTGTGAGTACAGTAGATGTCAATGAGCGGAGGTGCTGAATGAAAGTTGTGTGTCGTCCTCTGTTGGGTTGTGTTTTACAAGTTGTCTTGCTTCTGTGTGTGTGTGTGTGTGTGTATGTAGCGAAACAATTACCTCCTACCTGCTTAGCTGTTGCTTTTTTCTTTTTAAATCGCAAGTCGTGGAATCAAGGGAAGTGATAATCAAACAATCACTCTCAACCTGTTCATCCCTCTTGTGAATTAAACATGAGAGTAAAGGTTACACCGTAAAAAGTCCCGTTGGTTTGGTTAGGTGGCGGAGGATTCAACATTTTAATCGGATCTAGAAAGTTTGGTTTTAATGACGAGAAGCAAAAGTAGCAACTGTTCCTGTTGTAATATAATAATATGCTGGTGGCAAAAGTTTAGTTAGTCCTAAATGTGTGTGTCTATCTATGTGTGTGTGTCCTTCACAGCCAAGAAGTTTGGAGTCACAGAGGTCCCCATGGAGGCAGTGACGTTCATCTCACACGCTACGCAGTCACGACTTCGGACTGTGGTAGAAAAAGTTTCTACGATCGCGCAGCACCGACTGGACTCCTGTAAGGTGGGCGGAACACAAAAACACACACGTACTCAAACCCACAAACAAGAGATGTCCAGAGTCGTTCAATGCATGACTGAACCGCAAGTCAGTGTCCTATGAGAAACTTCTGGCAGCTGGTTTAACGCGAAACTCTCGCCAGAATGCAACCTGGGCTTTTTTTGTGAATGTACCCGAGTCAAACCTTTGTGTACCTTTCGGAAACAACATCTGCTAACGTGAGTTGTTCAAAAACCTTCTTTTTAGTAAACTCTGTGCACACAAACAATGTTCTCAATGCTCGTGTTCATGTGTAGAGACCCTGGTGATACTACGAGCAAAGTTTCATGTTGTGTCGAGCCTTCTTAGTGTTTTAAAAACAGCGATTTTGATGCTAGCGCAAAAGTGCCCGTAGCACTCCCATTGAAAATGAGTTTGACCCGAAAACGAAAAGACGGTAAATCTTAAAAGTGGCGCTTTCGTTGTAATTATGCTTTAACACGGAGGTTTGACTCGGGTACATTCACAAAAAAAGCCCAGGTTGCATTTTGGCGAGAGTTTCACTTTAAGTGGGATGAACAGCAAGAGAGGCAATGTTAGCATAGCTGCTCTGGCTTCAATTATATTAGAAGTGGAGAGTGTTTCTTCATTTAAAGAAGAACAAAGGACGATCTAAAAAGGAGAGAAGGCTACTGGCAGAGGAGCTCGGAGGTTGAACAATCACTGGAGAGGTCGAGGAGAACAAAATACACTGGAACGAGTAGCGTCCCTGGAGACCACATGGACGTGTGTCAGTCCAGACCAGACCAGAGCATTCGAGCTGCTGCTGATGATCAGATGAGCTGCAGGTGCGTGAGAGGCGGGAGCTCCAGAAGTCACGCCCGGCCTCTGGAGAGCGACTCTGAGAGCAAGAGAAACAAAACAAGGCACGCAGCACAGAAAAATCCACGCAGAGTCCAAATCATGACAGCCTTCTTTTTTCCAAACAGCTTCTCAGGCAACTTCCCAGATGGTTCTGTGTTGTAATCCATCTAGTGCAGCTAAACTTTCCGGGTATGAAAATACCTTTGGTCGTGTCGTGCGGTCCAAAGTAACTTCTGGTTTAGCGCCCCGCTGACTCGAATGCAATTATTTTGCATCTGTACCCACTTTTGAAGATGCTTCTTTCACAAATATGCCGACGGAAATAAGTATTCTATCTACCTGGCTTCAGGCAGATAAATCACCGTCCCTGCCTCTCTGTTGCACGTCTACTTCTGTCCACATGTTAAATTCTCCATGAAGACCTGAAGGCCACCCTCATGTTGCTCCTGGTGTCGACCCCGCCACCTTTAATGTGAGTGTGACGGGGAGAATTAGAGGCAAGCTGTATTCAGTTTTTAAACATAAGCAAGTTAATTAATGGATTTACAAGCCTGATTCCAGAAAACTTGACACTGTGTCAAACATGAAAAAAAAACCAAAATGCAATGATTTTGATAAATGAGGGCAGTAACAACTCTGTAGTTTAATTAATTTAGAAATTATTAATTCATTTTAGCACCCAACACGACCAACATCAGTTAAATCAGTTTGCGATTTATCATTTTCTCGTACAGAAACGGTTGATGCGTTGCCACATTATCAGTGGATGGCAGGTGGCATGTGTCCGAGCAGCCCTTCACACGATTTGGCAGACCGAAAAAAACACACAGTAAACATCGGATCAGAACTCTGCGAGGAATATTAAATCGCTGGAGTTGAGCAAGAAACTTCGTCGGGACATTCAAGCACACACACACACACACACACTTAAACACACAAACTCGGCTCGCTCGTGTGCTTCAGCGTTCCTGCTCAGGTACGCGGTGACACGCACACAAATACGCTTTTATCTGTCTCACGCATAAACTCACCGACAAATAAAAGCGAGTGTACCACTAACATAAACACATAAAAGTTATTATAAGGAATACTTTTCACCCTCGAGTTGACAAACAGGACTTTTCAGTCAGTCAGCCAAAAGTAGAGGTATGACAGAACTTCTAAGCGCTCGTCTGCGTATGAACACCTGCTTACTTTTCCCGTTATTGGTGACTTCATCTCTCGTAGCCCTTGAATGTAACTCTACAACCACATTTAATTGGCGAACATTAAAGCGCAAATCCATCTCGACTACAATCCCAAAATCTCGGCGTTGTTGGGAGTGACGGAGGGGGGGAAACTTTGAAAATGTGTTTTTCCTGACACCACGAAGAGGAGGAAGAGGAGGAGGGAGGAAGAGCATCGCTACAGCTGTCCCCATCTTGTTTTGTGCTCCTTCTTCTCCTCTTCCATCGTTTCTTTTCCCCTTTTTGTGGTTTTGTAAATGAGGTGTGTGTGTGTGTGTGAGGGAGGCATGCAGCTCTGTGAAGCCACTCTGTTGACATCAGCGAAAAAAAAAAAAGAGAAAAGAGCTGGGGAAAAAAAAAGACCAAAAGACAAAGCGGCCTCTTAAAGAGCAACCGGGCTCCGGCAGCGGCGGCAGGAGCTACGGCAAGAGTGCAGGCTCAGCGCTGCAACAAAGAGGAGTGAGGCTGGATGAGAGAGAGAGAAAGAGAGGGGGAGAGGAGAGGAGGGGAGGGGAGGGGAGTGCTGGCGATGAGCCTCCTCTGATGTGTCTTTGTGCTCTGTGCCACCCAGCTCCTCTCATCCACTCATGGAAACACACACAGACACACACACACACACACACACACACAGATGGAAAAGAGTGTGATATAGAAATCAAGTGCAAGAGCAGAACAGAGCTGCATACGAGACACACACACACACACACACACACACACACACACACACAAACATGTGAAATAAGCAATTATCCTATTAACTTTTGATGACCTACAAAAAGTTGTTTTTACTCTTGCCTCTCCATTTCCCAAGTGGGAGGCGATGCGCCATGCGGTGCAAAGAGAAGCGTCGTCTGTAAATAGAAAAAAAAAAAAAGTTGTGTGTGTTCAAGTCGGCTGTCGGGATCAGACGACACGCGCGAGACGTGTCCGTACGAAGTTACTTTTTACATTGGTCGGGTTGCACCGGAACGCCTAACTTTCTTACATTTCAGCGCACCACAACATAATTTAGTTGAACAACTATAACACAATTTAATTGAAATTTTAAGCGACATGTGGAAACAGGAATAAAGCTACGGATAAAAGTGTTTCCTGGTTCTAAACACAGCACCAGCAACAAGAGATTTCAGCAACAAAAATATTTATTAAACATTTAAACAAACTCGATCTGAGCTGCTGAATAGCCGGCTCACCGGTCCGACTGATGGAAATGTTAGCAGATCATATGCAGCTTCCTCTGGAGGCACAAAAGGCTTTATAATGCTTTCCCACGTATACAGTTATACTCCCCAACACCAGGAAACACACACACAACATGTAAAACTGGTGGAGTAACCCTTTAATTGATATTTGATTAATCTACTGATATGTCAATCAGGAAAGCACGAAGATTTACAAGCAAAAACACGGCTGTTTCCAACTTCTTTATGTCAGCATTTGCTGTTTTTGTCTCTTCAACGATGATTTAAATGGAGTAAGAATTAATTAAATGACCCATTCAGTTTCTGTATATACTGAATTTATGACAATTAGTGTGTTGCAGCTAAAAGTGGCCTCTAATTATTGCAGCATCATAAATTGGTGGGAGAACGGTGGAGAACACGAGTCATCTCGGCTAACTAAACTTTAAGTCGCTCAATTTTTTTGGGTCATCGATGCTTTGGGTGAAATGGATGTTTTAGTAATTTACTTAGGAGCGGAGGGATGTAATATTTTTTATTGAGATAAATGGACTGAAGGCTTCCCTTAAGTTCTGGTATTTGTGCCCTAAGCCTGGGGAGCAGCTGCTGAATGGGATTCATACCTTTTTTTTTTTTTTTTCTCGACCGTTACAGTCGTGGTGATATTCTCTCTATCTCCTTGTCAGGATGATGAGTGCTACGAGCAGTCTGCAGACGTTCGCTCTCAGCTCCGCTTCTTCGAGCAGCTGGAGAGAATCGAGAAGCAGAGGAAAGACGAGCAGGAGAGAGAGATCCTGTTGAAAGCCGCTAAAGTAAGTTACTGTCACCTCACCATCGTACTCTGTGTGTGTGTGTGTGTGTGTGTGTGTGTCTGACAGACCGTTTGTTATGTCCCCATGCAACAGTGTGTTTTTTTGTGTACCGCTCTGTGTATATGAGTGCATGCTGCTCCTGCGCGGGCCCTGACAGATGAATTAGAGTGTGACACCAGTGGATGAAGTGACCTCCGCGTGTCCTCCCAGGCTCCTGGCCCCGGGGCTCCTCTGTCCTGGCTCTTCCTCCCCGGACACGGCGAGGAGGGGGGGTGGGTGGTAGAGGGTATAGACCTCGTACACTACTCTACCCCCATGCACCATGCAGCCGACACACACACACACACACACACACACACACACATCCCCGTGTACAAGCTGCAAAACATCCCTCTATCACAAGCCTTGACAGCTCAGGTGAAACAGAGAATCATTTTTCAAACCAGAACACTGATTTCTCAGTGTGACAGAAAGAAAAGTGATTTTCCTATGAATCTATCCACCAAAGTGATAATCCAGAGTTTACATATGGACGCTCCAAACATTCTGGTGTCAAGTGTCAGTGTAGCTGCACTGTGCACATGAAGTACAACAGATGTTTGTCTTGAATAAACTGTATTACTAATCATGTCATGGAAATAGCTGCTTTGATTTAGAAGAATTTAGAAGAAAAAGTGAAAAATACACCACAGCAGAAAACATTCAGTAGCAAAAATGTTGCAAAAACATATAAAATCACACAAATGTTGCAAAGTTTTGCAGCGCTTAAGTTTTCAAGTCAGCACAAAAGTTTCGTCACCAATAGTCACCTTGCATACACTGTCCATCGTACTGATTCTGCTTTGTATACTGATGGATCTTTATGTATTTTGCTCTTTTATAAAGTGTAGTTGATGTTACGTGTTGTTTTTTTGTTTACCTGCCCCGAGACAAAAGATGCAAATTAGCTCCCAGCTAACTCTGGAGCAGTTCCTTTTAATTGTGCGGCGTACCTGTGAAAATAAACAATAAAAAAATAAAAAAATAAGCAATAGATATGAGTTGCTTTTCCACGATGCATATAATATCTAAGGTGGCAATCACAGAAAATAATCATCAGATCGGGCAGAGCTGTCTGCGCTTCGTCTCAGCTGTTACATAAATTGTTGCAAACACAATCATGAGCTCAAGGCACGACTTTTCACTGAATACTGAATAATGCTAAAGGTTAATTTATGGATCTGTCATTAGCATATATTGAGTCAAAATAACTCTCATTGCCGTCATTTAAATATCTGCTAACACCTACATTACTGCCAAAGCAGAGAATCATTCAAACCATCTGCAACCGAGCGAGCTTCGTGTCCAGTATTAATCTACAAACCTTAAACATCATCGTAGTGACTGTATTAGTTTTCAGCTCAGTCACTTGAACAGCTGCAGCAGTATTGACCGTTCGATTAGCTGCTGTTCAAACCAGCTGCAGGTGGTAAATTCGGTCCAGTCACCTGTATTTTAACACTCATTCTGGCAATTTTGGTGGGGACACTGGGAATTAACCTCCTCGTAAAGTTTGACTCTCATAGTGCAAATTAGATTTTATGACACGCACTACAACAAACTTTTTGAACAGTGGTCAGCAGTAATAGAAAGTTATAAATCTGGTATGGTTCATATCATTGATGTACTGTTGTTCCCAAGGAAGAAGTCTGGTTGGTGTAAAGTGTAAGAATTCTAGTTGAAGACGTTTTTAAATGAAGCAAAGTTATCGACAGATTGTGAAGAAATAACTGTGTTTACATTCTGACATTCTGAGAAGTACCTACTGAAGTTAGCCTGCTAACCAGCTAGCGCCCACTCTGAAGCTCCTGTGCTAACAAAGTAAACACCAGCGCTCCTCAGTTGCTCCGAGGTCCCAGTCAGGACCCAAATGCACAGCTTGGCAAGCTAAGTAGCTAACGGCAGCAGCAGTTAGCAGGTACTCAACAGCTGACCGATGGAACGATTGCACCTTTAAAGACATAAGTGACCAGTTGTTCTTTGCAAAACACCAAATTGTTGGAGATTGAAGGTGTTGACAGATCAATTAAATGAATTCTGCAAGAAAGTATAATAAACCAATGATCTTTGGATGGTTACTTGTCCACTATTCTGACCTCATCCGTGTGCACGGACAGACATTTGTTTATTAGTAAAGAGAAGGTCCTTAAAATTTGGAAAGATCACCAGTGAACACACAAAAAAAGAGAGAGAATCTTTTTGCAAATGAAAATGCCTCGCGGTGCAACATTAGCAGAAAGCTAGGTTAATTTAATTAATTTTGAATGGAGCCAATGTCCCACAGTAAAGATTCTCATTGCAGCACACCTCACCGTCTTAATTGCATTATTATGCTCCGGTCCTGCCATGCAGGATATTAGAAAATCCTCTAGTTGATGAAGACTGGCCACAAAACCTCATGACCTGTCTGTTTTTTTCCTGCTCGGGGAGACCAGATAGCCTCGCTCCTGGTTGTGAAAAAACACATTACCTCAGCAGGAAAACGACACAGTGAAGTGTGTTGTTAAAAAAGAATGAATAGTGACGCCTTTTATATCCCGTGTCTGCACCCAGTTCTACATGGTTGAACAGTGTAATCTTTATTTTTTTTTTTTTTTACTGTGAACAGTTCCCTTCATTAACAGGATTAGTGAGGAACTTTTGCAGATTTAGCCAAGTTCTTGTTGGAAGGGCTTCGCTCGGGGCTATTTGGATTGCATGAGCATCCTTGAGTAGTTTGTCTTCACCGCAGAGCAGTGTGTATGGCTTCTTGGCCCTTGTTACCATGCATGTCATTTCAGTTCAAGGAGAAGTTTGGAAAGCAAATGTTTGCCGAGTGATTGTACAATATAACTCACCACCACACTGCCAGAGAAGACGATAGTATCTTCTCTGCTTCTATTTACCGATATGTGCTATATTGTCTTCTGTGCAGAAGCATATTAACCACATGTGTTTTGTCATAACTGGGGAGATCCTAAAACACTTAAAGTAGCTGCTGATTATGTAACCTTTGACGTAGGTTTGTACCCTATTTTTTTGTTCCTTTGCCCATCCAAACCCCAAATGTTATGTTTTGGTATTTGTACCAAAAGAGTAAACATTTATATCTGTGCTCTCCATTTTATACCAATGTTTAACTATTATACAAGGAGCAATCCAACAGCAAATACATCATAAAACCTCCAAAAACCTCCATGATACTATGCAGCCAGGAGACTTATTGCATAACACTTCTTTGTTGCGCATCTTTAAAAAAAAAAACGGATGTTAAGTGAAGCTTGATATTGATTATCTGCCATTCGGGGGACATCAGTTGCACTTTCGGTAATGTGTAAAGCGAATGGGAAGCACGAAATTGACGAATGAACGTGTGTGTCAGTGATTGCTGCGTGAGGAGTGATAGCAGCTTCGAGTTTCACCCACCGGACTTCATATTTGGGGAGGCTGTATTGGCAGAATATTCAATATTCAAGTTAACTTCACTCTTTCCAAATAACAACCCGCAGCCAAATGAAACAAGTACAACCCTCCGGGGCTTTACTGAGTCAAAAATGGACAAAACTAGTCAAGATAAAAAAATAAAAATGACAGCACACCATCACAGACTATTTCCTGGAATATGATCAACATTACAGATCGTATCAGATGATATACCGTAGAATACCGTGCAGGAGAAAGAGCTTTCTTTATTTAAGTACAGTACGTTTCTCTCCACCAGACCTAACAGAGCTTGTCAGCACCTACCACCCAGTCCTCTTCTCCCCTTCTCCCCTCCGTTCTCTCCTGTAAGTGGGAAAATCAGGGCAGCTGACAGAGGAGATGTAAAGCACGCCAGTGGCACCGCTGCCCTTTGTAAACAGTCCATCTGTACCAACCCCTCCCACTCCTCCGCCCCCTCCCCTCCCCTCCCTCCCTGCCTCTCTCCTGCTTGAGCGCCCGCTAATTTGACCTCTTGAATAAGAAACCCACGGAAAATAATCCCCCCCCCCCCTCCACAACAAGCCCTCTCTTTCCTTCGACGCCGTCCATTTAAAATATGACTCAAGTCTTGAGGGATGCGCCGGCCGACCTGAGGGCAAACACATTAGTCTTAGTTGAGATACCGACCAGTACGTGAACCGCCTGATATATTTAAAGCCAATTAGCCGGGAAGGCAAGGAGGAGCAGCTATCCATGAGGAGACCGCAGGAGGAAGGAGAGGCAGGGATGTAGAGGGCTGAAGCCGGAGCGGGGCGTCCCACTACTCACTGTGATTGATCTGATATTGGAAGGAGAAATGTTTTATAATTTTCTTCATAGAGGACTAGATGACAGGTGTTAAACTACGTATGCGACTGATGGGATAAAGTGGCATATCATGAACCTGACCTCGTTCTGGTTAATCCGGCGAACCTGAATCTTCGCCGTGTGTATCCGTATCCACGACATTGCAGCCCTCAGTGAGCGTCTAGCACCATAATCTGCCCGTATTGCCTGCAGTGGTCAGCCGTACATGTACATTTGGCTGTGTGGTGAAGGATTCCCAGGGACAAGTACATTCACCCAGATCCTGGCTGCTGATTAAAATAGAAGTGCTGTGTTGTTACGCCAGGGATACACACACACACACACACACACACACACAGCGACAGATAGCTACACTGGCTCACAGTGACACACACACATAGCCACTGCCACTGATACTCACCAACATCCTTTGCCCTGTGTGTGTGTGTGTGTCTGTGTGTGTGTATGTGTGGCTGTGTGTGTGTGCTGGCTCGTGCAGAATTTTTAATAACCTCTTTTGATTAGAATCCCCCTCCAGCGGCTTATTTAGGGCTGGATTTGGAGCGGGTTTAAAGGCCACCGCCCCCCGGGGGGCGCTCCATTGCACTTCTCTGAATTCAAATACGATGTCCTTGACACCTCTGTATCCTGTTCCCATTTTGCACTATTTTTGCTGCAGCAGCAACAGATGAGTAGCGAGGGGGGCTGGGGGGTGGGGTGGGGGGCTCCTTAAACCAGCTGTTAACCTGTGTTTTTTCCCCCCTCTTTTACTCCACAGAGTCGCTCCAGGCAAGAGGACCCAGAGCAAGCTCGACTGAAACAGAAAGCTAAGGAGGTAAGCTGCAGCGGAGATCATTACCCTTGACATTTCCCCGACTCCGGCGTATTAATTTTTCATGCCTCACTACATATGTAATGCCATTTAAAGTCGGACTTAAAAAAGTTTGAGGAATTATTCGCGCCGATTGATGCCCAAGTGTGGAAAATGATTTTCTGCCACCCTCCTCTTCCTCCACCACCACCCCCCCCGTTCTTTTCCTTTTCTTCGTCTATTTCTTGCCTCTTCATCTTGCACCAGTTTGAATTTTGGGCTCAGTGAGCCCCTCGTTTGGTTGATGGGCTATCAGGGGAAGGTTGCACAGTCAGAACTGTAGTCGCCTTTGTTAATGATATTTGTTACTGCCCTTTTTTTTTTTTTTGATATGCAAAACTATAATTCAAGATTCAAGATTTAATTTAATCATCCTTATACAACCAGGATTGAACCACGGAGCTGATAAATGTCTCTCAACCTTGGAACTACGTTATAGCTCATAGCGCAGCCACTTGCATTTCTCTTTGGAAAAGAGTCAAATTTCAACAGCGGTTCAGTAAAAAGCACAAAAAGATAAATACGTGAGCGCTGAATGAGGCTTCCACATGCACCAATTCATGCTCTACATTAACTTTTACTGCTACAAAGGACTGGAAAGAGTTATTTCCCTCTTCAAGTAATAGGCCACTGCACAACATGATACAAATAGGGAAGTGTTTTACTGATGTAGCGCACTTCTGTTGGCAGCTTCTATCCTTCTCATTTTAAGTGCAGGTCTCGTATATGGTAAAAAATTCCCAGCGGACCCCGGAAAGTAGACCACTCTTCTTTTAGCGGTTGGTTAATGTTGTTTACGCAAAGTGAAATAGTTCTGTCACAGCGGAAGTTTCCGTTTGTTTTTGTTGTTTTTTTTCTCCTCTTTTTTTTTTTCTTTTTCTTTGTTTACTCCAGAAGAACTTCACTGGGTGCTTTCAGTCCTTGGCTCGCTCTAAACAAGGATCAAGAGGATTGTGAGGAGCTTCCGTAGAGTAGTCTGAGTAGGCAGGAGGATGAAACGAGCTCCATTCACCTGTTGTTGTTGTTGTTGTTGTTGATGTGGAACTTAAGGAGCAGACGTGGTTTCTTCTAAGTCACTTGCTCTTTATAAAAAAAAAAGAAGAAGCCTTTTATTCATCCAGGTAAAGTTTACTGAGCACGTATGCACTTTTCTCACTAACGCTCTAATTTATACTTACACAGTCCTACATTTTCCAGCTGACAGCTCTCCAGCACAACCACTGTCTTTAAATGTCGGCCACTCTTGCCATTTACATTTAAGGGTAACTTTAAATGCCTTGCTCCAGGGCAGCTCTGTATTGTTGTTTTGGCCAGAGTATTTAATTTTTAGGAAGCCGGTCTGTGGTGTCGAACTTGTGACCTTCAATGACAAGTGGACTTCTGTTACCTCTGGCTGCTGGCAGCGCTCTGTCTTTCCTCGCCCTCGTCTCTCCTGGACATTTCTTTCTAGCAACATTGAGCCCTTGCTGCAGTTTAGAACATTCACTCTAGATCTCAGCCTACCCATAAGCCCCACATATGCAAATGAAGCAGCGTAATAGGCAGCGCGATAGGTTTAGCCCCAGGGGCCATGTGATCAAAGTGGATCTCCTCCCTGTTAAGTGGCAGTCCGCTCGTCATCTGGATACGGCCAGATTAGTGCCTCGCGAGGAGACGCCGCGTGCACGTATGCACATTTTCATTTTCATCTGGAATTTTAAGAAGGTGGCTTGGAAATTGTTACTTTATGTAATGCTGTCTCCCCGAGAGACGAGCAAGACTCCCAGCCCCCCGGCTGCCCCCCCAACCCACACACACACACACATGCACACAACCCCCCTCTTCCACCCTCCCTCACCTCTTTCTTTTTTTTTTTTTTGCTTAATGGCCGTCGTTTCTCAGCCCCTGTGCCTCTCCGGTTTTCATCACCTGAGCTGGCTGTTTGTGTCACCGCAGAGTCTGTCGGCAGCTCACACATCTGTGCAAATTTCATCAGTATAATGAGCCCGAGCTCCTCTTCCAGGCGACGGGCAGAGGAGCCAGCCTCTCTTTAAGCCGCTCTCCGTGGCCACGCGCACACACAAAACAACCAGCGCCGCCACCAAACAATCATCAATTTGGAGAGATGGAATTACAACCTGTTATATACTTATACCAAGTGTCGGCGTGTAAATTGAGCTGGCACATGATTTGTTTTTTTTTAAAAGGCAAGGCGCTGTGTGGTGTGAAGCTACAGCTGCAGAGCTGAATCCAATGTATCAGGTATTAACCCGTGATAAGCAAATGAAGTCAGGTCAGCTTTAGTGTCAGTTCAATTTCAATTACACTGGCCAAAATCACAAAAATGCCTCAAAGGGCTGTTAAAAAAAGTGCAACACCTCCGTCTGTGGACCCTCGATTTAGTGGAAAAACTCCACTAAAAATGGGTGAAACGTCAGGAAGAGCAAAAGAAAAGGAATCTTTCTACCAATGTGAATGTAGGATTGTTCGTCTGCCCAGGTTTTTGTAGGTAAAGGGTAGTTGGGCATTTAAGTGGCTTCAGATAGCTCATTAACATCACTTGCTTTTATGCCTTGTATCCGCTGCATGATACAGCTCGGCTTGACTTGACGCTACTCGCCTTTTTGGTTTTCCGTTGGCTGGTCCAGAGAGTCATCCCTGGTTCGTCACGACCTTAATTTATTTATCAACTCGACCCAGATTTTATTAAAAAAACGGCATTCCAATGATCACTTTAGGACTTGCAGACGATCCTCTGTTTGGTTGCCAATGAAACAATCTCAAAAGGAAGGAATTTCTTTCGTTGTTCCTGTGTGTTTGTGCGACAGTCGTGGCAGTTTCACTCAATCTTGCTAAGGCGATCAGGTAAAAATCGTGCCGACATTGATCTTAGGGCTGTGCCATGTTTTTTCGATTATTGGAATAGTCGTTGAATTATTACAATTCAAACTGTTGCCATTGTTTTTTTGTTCAATATACCATCTTTGAATACCTGGCTGCACATCGAGAAAAGTAAAAGTTACATAACAAGAGTTGTGTCGAGCCAAGCTGTACCATGTGGCAGAATCCCCGGCTTTAGTCTGAAAGCATGGCAGAATTATTAGTACTCACCTTTACACAGTAAAAAACAGAAAGTGATAGTTAAGGTTAAAACTCAGAAGCTACACCTGTCCTGAACCTGTTGTCCATACGACACTTTGGTGGTCATGTTCCCCAGAGGATGAGTCCTAATGTTTTTATCATACTTTCTTTACTGCTGCTGCTCGGCCAAAATGTCAATGTCAAGAAATATCAGAATCTAACAGTCAGATTTCCACGACATTCGCTGAGCAAATTCGCGCTCCCCAGCAGATGAACCCTTGTGGAAGATCAATGAGTTTTATGCCTTCCCGCCCTCGAGCCAAAACTGGACACGCTATATCTCATAATATTAGTTGCCATGAACTTTACAGAGCAGATTTACGCTCCCAAGGGGATAACGCATTTGGTTTTTAATGATTCCTCATTAAAATGTCCTCTAGATCTGAACTTAAGATAAACCTAACTACAATATTGAGCCCAAAATCAACAGTACAGCGTTAGTAGTTTTATACTGAGGGCTGAGGAACATTGTGGGCTCTGGGTGTTACTAGCAGAGGTTTTTGGGGGATTTTTGTTGTGTACGTTTTTGTCGCTATGCCTCTAATTGTGTATTTGCATCAGCAGCCTGACCCACAACCTCGTCACCAGCAGAGATGGAAGGTCAGATAAACGGTGGCAGATTTTTTTTTTTTTGCGCGAGAGAGGCAGAGCGGTCTAGCGCCTCTGTTTCCTCCGTGCACTACCATTTGGCCGAAAGGTCAGATGGGCTATTTCAGAAATGCCCCCAGTGAAAATCAATGGGCAAATCGTGGAGCTCAGTTCCTGTTTGTTGTTGTTGTCGGTGGTGGGTCCGTGTGCTCTGTCTGTTCCATCAGGGAGGCAGGAGGCCAGGCGATGCCTCGTCATCGAGAGTGGGAAAATGAGAGCGAGAGAGAGCAAAGGAGACAGAGAGACAGAGACAAAGAGACAGAGAGAAAAGGAGACTTGAGGGAGGGGGGGGGGAGAAAAAGAGGGGAGGCAGAAAGAGATAGAGAGGGAGTTAAGGCCAGTAGAGATACATCACGATGTCAGACACACAGACACACTGCAGCCACAGATTCATCATCGCAGCCGCGTCTGCAGGCGCAACTGGACACAGGAAACGAGTGAACTGGAGTAGAGGACAGGCAGAGAGGGACGAGGGGAAGAGGGGGGAAAAGACAAATTGGCTACTACAGCTGGCCAAAATCTGCCCAAAAGCTCCTGTAAGGGCCTGTTCAGCTGCTGAAGCAAACCGCGCCATGCCGGGAACGCTGATATTTCCACCGAACAGCTTTGTTAACATAAGTTGGTTAAGGACCCAACCGTCATAAACTACTGTTCTTTTTCCGATCTTCTAGCTCAGAGTGATTCCAGAGGAGTAGCGAGCGAGCTGTCCAACTGGATCCCGAATGTTTTTTTTTTGTGAGAATAATTTTCCTCCCATACTTTTATGGTCTTCAGGCCCTGACAGATTTTCTTTTTTTTGCCCATTTCGACGCACCAGCATCGCTTGAAAATGTCTCGAACCTCTTCACAATTAATTCTGCCCTCGCTTAACTTCGAACCTTGCACGGCTCACAATTAAAAGCCTGCAGTTATACATCCTTCCGTTCTCTACGAACATATATGTCAGAATCTATGAATCCATGTGACATGTGCGCAACATTTAGCATATTTTGCCTCATTGTTCACATAAATTTCGGTTCTGTTATTTAACCCTCAACCCTGCTGATCTCCTGTCTGCTCAGCCAGTATGCACCGGGCCTTAATGCACACATACATGTTACTTGGTCGGTCTTGGCATCCTCCACAAGTGGCCGGGTCACGGAGAGAGACCGGAATCCACCCACACTGGAAGCCCCGTCAGCCGCAGCCTCGCGCTTCTTCTCCAGAGAGGAGGCGCTCTTGTGTGTCAGAGGACAATGTAGCAGCCCCTCCGTTTTTTATTAGGCCAGTTATATCTGCGAGTTCATAGGCGGCTCATCCTCTGGCCCTCCGCAAACTGCTCGGCTCAAAAGAGGCGCTCTTCCCCCCGCCGGGCAGGCCCGAGGGCAAAAAGCCTGCTACCCTCCTCCACATTCGCTGCCTTTCTGTGCTGACTTTCAAAGAGAATTCCTGCTGTTTTGTGTGTCCCAGTTCATAGTTGTTATGTTCTTGTCTTCTGGTCTCACAGATACACAATACCTTAATATGAATAGAGCAGCAGCATTCGCGATCAGCTCGTGGGGTTGTGAGCAGAAGAACATAGTGCTCGTGGTCGCCTCAAGTGGGAAGATCACGTCTTCTTAAAACCTGTTTCAAATTAGGTTACGCGTTAGTTTAGCAGGTGTAAACTTTATTTTATGTTTTGTTGAAGGTCTCACATGGGGTTGACATGGTTCATTTAATTATCACATAAGAGAGGCCTGTTTTGCAGGTCCTAAAGATAGTGCGCTAAACCTATTTTTTATTTGTTGCTTTGTTGTCGGTAGTTTCAACTTCAGTTTTTTTTTTTCTTCACCTCAAGACATATTACAAGAAAAAAAAAAAAAAGAAGCAGGCTATAAAAGTACCTTTGGTGTTCCTGTGTGTTTTCGAATATTACAAAGTGCTGTAATGAGAGGAAAACAACAAAAAAAAGGAGATTTTTTTTTTTTTTGCCTCAGAGGGAGATAGCGACTCGTCTCCTCGCTGTACAAGCCTGTAGGTTCACTTTTTCTCTTTGTGCGCCAGAGCACTCCTTGGGACTCGAGCGACAGGGGAATTGGGCATGCTGAGCTACGCTGGTGGCGAGGTGCCAGCCTCCTGTGCCTGGGATATAAGTGAGAGGGAGGCAGGAGGCAGGACACGTTTCAATTAGGCAACAAGCGCCGCACACGGAGCTTGAGAGGGGAGAGTAAAAAGAAAAAAAAAAAGAGAGAGAGAGAGAAAACCTCACCCTCACCAGCTAACTTCTCCCTTCTGACCTCTCCCAAAAACACACTTCCCCGAACTGCCGTGCCCCACCTTTTCTCTTCTCTTTCCATTTAAAATCGGAGGTGTCGTTTTTGCGGTATTCATATGGGAAGGACAGTACCGGGGGTCTTTGTGAGGTGATGCTAAGTGTGCCAGCTCGGCCTGCATGTTTCCATTAGATTGTCATGTTGGCTAATTAGAGAGCGGCAGCATGATTCACCTTGTTAATTAGGAGGACTTGCACACCATGTGCCTGGGGGCGGTGTGGGGAAGAGGAGCCCAGCCTCAGAGCCTGCTAGTTGCCTGCTGCCTATGAAGATTCCCCCTTCTCATCTACCTTCCTTTCACTCCCTTCTTTTTTTTTTTTTTTGATTTGGAAATGAATAAATCATTGACATCGTCCTCTCTCGGAGTGTGAATATCTGAGTTCTCATCTTTTTCCTGGATGCAAATTAGGCGTGATCAATAGAAGGTGACGAGCGGCGAATCTAAATGTTAGAAAAAAAAGAAAAGGGAGAGAGACAGGGAGAGAGAAGACTGCTAGACGAAGCACGCCAGCATGGAATGAGACAAAGCGAGAGAACATTTAAAGTAGGAAATTTTCCCCTTAGATAAGCAGTATTTTTAATGATCACCGCTCTCCGCTCGACGCTCCTCTGTAACACCGTCAGAATCTGCTTAACACTGATTTCTGGCTCCTTCGTTAAACACAGCTTCTTGGAAAAAATGTGCAGCGCAAATGTTATTATTTATAAAAATAACACTTAGGCCAAAGTAAAGGCATCAGTTCTCTTAGACACATTCAATGAATCCACAATATTTCACACACACAGTCTCCCTGCACAAGGTTTAATTCCCTGCAAATAAGTTGCAGATGAAGAGGAACCGTAGGGTCATGATAGTGACACTCACATAATGACCTTAGCTCCGGGGACGGCTGAGGGCTCTGAATAATTGGTCCTTGGCCCTGAAAACACTTCTGACACACTCGCCTTCAGAGGAAATGAAACACTCTGAGCCAAGACTATTAGCTCATGCATGCATTTTGAATTAATCTCCATAGGTAAAATAATTTAATCACAAACAGGTTTGCAGGAATATTGTTGAGAAAAGAGGATGAAACTGAATTTCAGAACATTTTTAATAAAATCTCAACTTATTGTCTAGTTATGCAAAGAGAGACTGGTATCGGTGCAATAGTGCAAAAAACTGTTCCAGGTTATCGTCATAAGTGTTGACATATCCTGAAAACAACATACTGTACTAAATCTGTGCATATGAACTCTACGGTATTAATATATTCAACATTAAATATAGTGCAGTGCAACTTCAACCCTTTAAGGCCAATTAAACGTGACAACTCGCACTGCAGCATGTAACACAGTGCTCACATCAGACATATATCTTCATATATAACTTCTACATCAGACTATTTTTCTCTGGAGGAACGCTGCCAAATGTAATTATTGAGCTCTGTTGATGAAGTCACACATGTGTCTGTTCAGTTTTTTACCACAAAGACGTGCCTACATTCGCAGTTCGAGGCTTAACTCGTCTCTTTGCAGCGTCTGAGTGCAGATGGAGAAGCGAAACCTGATTGGTTAACTGCAAATGGCTCTTCTCCCCGCAGCAAACTAACTGCCAGGCACTTCACATGAAGAAAGGCCTCAAGATGCAGCTCGCAGATGTTCATGTAATGTCGGCCATGTGGGTGTCAGGTGAATGAGATCCATGGATAAACAGACGTGCATAAAACACATACGTAAAATGTCAAAGCGCTCTCATGCGAAGAGGGGGTAGGAAACTTGCTCCGCACTGTTTTTGGGAAATTGGTACCTAAAAATGGGTGAAACAAAACATTTTTTAAATAATTTCTGTGTGATTATGTCGGGGGAACATGACTTCCCTTGCATCTGACAAACTCCACCGCGCCTCATTCCTAAAATACTCGAGCACAGAACTAAAGTTAACTTGTACGCACAGTTTTTTAACTGAATCAATATTATTTTTGAATGCAGTCGTTCAGCCGATGTGCACAAGTTATATATGTTTTCTGTCAAGTTATTAGTGTTGAGTAAGATTATTACATCAGCACAGTAATCTCCTCATGTTGACAAAGCTAACGTGCTAATGCTCAGCGGTTGTGATGTTTACCGTGCTCACCATCCTCGTTTAGCATGTTAGCTTGCTTGCGTTTCATAATAAGCAACAAACGCAACCGACCGACGAAACGATCGCGCATTGATGTAGCTGAAATGAATAGAACATTATATAGACACAAATCCCCGGTCCGTAACAATTTGTTAGACGTAATGTAGGAGCTAACTACAAGCATAACTCATTACGCCTTAACAATATCTGCAGAAACAAGTGATGTGGCTGACCATCCAAATGGTTCAGACGCTGTTATTTAAAGGTAGAAAGTTACATAATGTTGTTTTATTTATGTGTTTTCTGTCGAGTTATTCGTCATCTAATTGTGAATAAAGTACGATTAATATATATCAGCGTGGTAATATGCTCATGTTGATGACGCTAACATGCTGATGCTCAGATGTTTACGCTGTTCACTGTCTTTGGTCGGCATGCTAACGTTTGATAATTAGCAACCGAACACAACCGACTGACAGACTAACAGACGAGCGTTGAGAGCCGCCGGCATGGCTAAAAAGATAATAGAATATTTAACATTCCCTACAGAGTTACTGTTTTCTGTTTTGGTTTGATATATAGTTTAATAAAAAAAATGGCTGAAATCCGTAACATTTCCTCTCTCTGCATCTGCATAGCTGCGGGGGCTGTTCACGTCCACGCCGTGACAGTACCATTATAGCAGCGCTGACAAACGTATGAAAACGTCCGCGCTCACACCCACTGCAACATTAACAGAACCGTCCATTTGCATCTCAGATTTTTGATAGTAGATGGTGCGTGGCATAAAATCTGCCACCGTGTTTGCTGCCATTTTGTGTCGTTGCTTGCTGACAGTAAATGAAGGGAGACGACAGGTTCCCGCGGTCGGGCTCGAACTGCCGTTGTTTTGATTACATCATCGGTGTCTTACACCGCTCGGCCACCAGGGGAGGGGATTTGATTCCCGCTGGAGCCACCAACCCTCTTTAACTCTTACCAAGGCTCTATGGGGAAAAAGAAGCATTCACCAAAAAAAAAAAAAATGGCATATGTTATGTCTATATACTGAGAGGCTCCCCGCTGTGTCCTGTCGGGCCGGAGCTATTCTAGTGGGAGGGTTAGACACAAGCCTAATCAAAAAAACCCATAGTCTGGCTTTTATACTGCGGTCTTTGCAGGGCAGTCAGCCCTTTAGCTTCCTTCACAGCCCTGTAGCTGCTCGTGACGTCAAGCAGAGCGTGTTCTGCTCTACCAAGGACATCTGTCTGTAAGCGTCTGGGGGGCCGCGAGCAGCCCCTCAGGCCAGGAGGGGGGAGGGAGGGAGGGAAAGAGGATGGAGAGAAAAGCCTTTGTTAAAAACAGCCGAGATGGAGAACGGCAGGTTGGCCATCATGGCTCCTGCAGCTCACCCCCCCTCTGCACTCCAAGAGTATCAGAACGCTCTGAGGTTCTTGCCGAATTTTGGACATGTTTGCGTCAGAAGGGAACACAATATTTGTTCTTTTGTGTTGAGAAAAAGCCCTTTTTATTTATTTTTATTATTTAGGTCTTCATGGGCATTTTTTACATTACTGTTAAGGGCGCAGAAGAGCTCGAGGTTAAACAAGATGTGTGAAACAGTTAAAAGCAAAACAGACAAATTGATTTTTTTTATTTTCAGTTGCTCACTTTTGGCCTACTTTTGGCCTACTACATTTGTTCTGCCTTGAATGTCTTTAGTACGACTTAAATAACATTAACACCATCGCATGCACGGACCACTGATTAGTTCTTACTAACAGGCAATGGGATGTAAAGCATCAGATTTCATTGAAACTGTCTAAATCTATATAAACATATAAATAAACTTAAATTTAAGGAGAAACCCTGAGTGACAAATTGATATATTTAAAAAAAAATGCAGTGAACATATTTTCTATTTGCCAGAATCAGCTCAGTTAACATATTAATGACAAACATGTTGTTGAATACCGTTATTTAGCTTCTTACTTCACTCAGCTCCACCTTTCAGTTTGCTCCACTGATTCAGCCGCTGTGTGTTACACCAGCTGTCTGCACAGCTGATAAATATTAACTTCCCCTGCCCCCAAACTCGAGGTCTTAGTCTTATTTAAATATGATTTTGGAAGAATCTTCCAGGACATGACCCAATGACACGAATAATCTGATGAATACATGTAATTTGATAGCGTGGGCCTGGATTTTTTTTAAGCGTCCGCAGCAGTTGTATTTTTGGAGTGGGATGTTGGTTATTTGATATCATAAAACGCTGGATGATGTAATTTATTCTAAAATCTGATCTTTTACTTCTTGCAGAAAATGTGCGTAGATTCTTGATCTTAATTCTTAATTTCTTTTTTTTTAGGAGCGATCAAAACTTTCAGCGCAGATTAGGATTAATTCTGTGAGCTTGTGATCCGATAAATATCACATTCACAGCTTCAGCGTTTGGACCTGTAGATTGCACCATTATGTCGTTGCTGCTGTGCGTGTAGCTCAGCCTCTGTGAGAGAGCTTTGTGCAGCTGCGACAAGTGTTTCCCCAGAAACGTACATGTTTGTGTTTGCGTACTTCACATTTCCCCGCCGCTGACCGTAATATCGCCACCTCACATTGTTCTTTTTGCATCAACACCAGAAACCTCTCTCTAACAAAGCTGCAGATTGATTCTGTCGGGTATCTTGAAAATGTTCTACATCTCCTGACCTTTGCTAATAATTTGACTTTACAAGTTCCAGTCCCCTGCTTTGAAAGGGCACACGGGCAGACTGGAAGCACTGGTATTTACGTGACTTTGTGGAACAGCAGATATTTATGCGGTACCATTGATCGGACCTGGCAAATGTATGCATCGTGCCAGCTGGTTATTCTTCCCGTCTGGGGCGAATCTCTGCAGTGACCTTTGCAGTTTTGGTTGGTGATTGCGCCTCAGGCTTAACAATGCCGACAGGTTTGTCCTGAAGGTAGAGAGAGGTTTTTGTACTTGAAGGTCGCAGCTTTGATTCTGGAGCAGTAGAAACTAAAAAGAGAAAACAGAAGAGCTGCTACATACCAAAAATAATAAACAGGTCCAGAGAATACTTTGTCACGACTTAAACAAACCTTGTACAGTTCAGTAGACGACGGCAACCTAAGACTGACGCCGTTTTGAACATGTATCCACATTCCTTCATAGCTACTGCTACTACTTCCTACCGTGTGTGTCCATATGAATGTACTTCATGTACATATTTGAATTAAATGGAGGTCAAAACAACTCCTGAGGGAAAACAAATCAATCAAAGCGCGGCCCATCTCTGGCTTGTATCAGTTGGCGGTCATTAAAGCAAGGTAGACTCGGCGTAGTGGCACCAGATTGAAATCAGAAATCGGTCTCCCTGTGTCAGGGCGGGCCCTATATTGACGGGAAACGCAGACTGGAGGGTTGCAGATGGTAAAATGAAGTCTTCATTTATCATACAGTCATAAATCTGAAAATGCAGGCAGTTGCTGTGGGCGCTGGGAGCCCATGCCTGGTGCCAACTGCCAGGCGGAGATGCCGGCATCCTGGTGCCATCGCTGAGATAGCGGACCTCTCTCTCTCTCTCTCTCTCTCTCTCTTTCTCTCTTCTGGTCTATCGCTCTCTCCCAGCTCACTTTGCAGCGGGATTCTTTAAGGTCAGGCCCGGAGAGATTTGTGTGTTGTTTGTGGCAGAGCCCTAATAAGGTTAGCATTGATAACATTAATGCTACATTTGCCATGTGGACAGGGGCAATGATCATCCCCAGCCTGTTCGCCTCATCCAGCCGCGATCCCCCGGTGTCTGACTCCGTTATTCCCCTACGTCTTCATTTGCATAGAATTAAAAGCCTGATTCCCACCTCGACAATTCGCTTCACGGCCTTCTCCGTTCTACTGCTACGGATTAGTATTTGATTTTATTACAGGATGTATGGTCTTCAACAATCCATTCGAAAAACAGACAAATACACGCAGTTTATATATTCAGCTGGTTGGTACTACTGCTGTTATTTTCCCTACTTTGTGTTGTCAGCGTGTTTGAATCTTTCAACAGTTCCGCCGTGCTAAATGTGAAGTGGCAACACCCTAAAGGGCATGCCTTGCCACCGGGTCTTTAGGAAAAAAAAAAAATCAGAGGCAACTGCATGCACATTTTAGATCAGACTTTATACACCAAAGCAACCTTTTAAAGAGCGCCATCTGAAAGTAACATGAAATTTTCCCCTGATCAGACAACACGCATGTCTCGCACAAACACCAGCGCCCGGCGAACGCATGCTGAGAGATAACATAAAAGAACATGAAAGACATGAAAGCGCACATTGATTGTCCCTGTTCGCTGCAGCCCAGGCCTCTCTCCCCCCAGCGGGCAAGCACGCAGGCAAGCTGGTGGGTAGGCATTCCCTGTGCTGTGGCCAAGATTGATAGGCACGTGTGTGTGTGCGTGTGTGTGTGTGCACTGTGTTTTGCATGTTGGAGGGAGTGCTGACACCCTCTGTGCCATGGCCCCAGGCACTCACACATCCACCCAATAGAAAGGGCAGCTCCCAGCGACGCTGGGTTCCCCCTCAGCCCTGCGGCTAGACATGACATTACCTCGGGCAGTGCCTCGCCACAACCTCCCCCTTATACATCACAAACTGCTAAAATCACAATGGCACCATGTGACTACACACACACACACACACACAATCGGTCTTTGACAGCGGCTCTGTTAATGGCTTCCATTTTGTATGGCTCAGGAGAGCTCATGCGATTCATGGATGGACAGACAGAAGGAAGAACAAGGATATCTTTATCCTGTCCCCCCCTGTTTTCTCATCCTCACCGGGTCTCACGCTGCTCTAAAAACAGCTCTGGTTGCACATTATTCTAAAAACCATGGTGCACCTTCTATCTGCTTATTAGATACAGAGAAAGAGAGAAGCATGTTAGGAGGTTGTGACCATCAGAGCTGAAAGAGCTAACTGTATCACATGTAGTTGCTTTTGGTAAGCTCATCTATAAAACAAACATACAGGACATTGTATGTGAAGCAAAGCTTTTTAGTTAGTCTCCTTCAGTATCCTTGAATTTGTCCGTTTGGCATTCGGGTCACCAGCGCACACTGATACCCTGCACGTGACGTACGTACTTACCCACACAGATGTGTGTGAGCACATGTAGTGGTGGAAGTTTTTTTTTTTTCTTCTTCTGATCTTTGTGTTGTCTTTTCCAGATGCAACAGCAGGAACTGGCACAGATGAGGCAGCGAGATGCCAACCTCACAGCACTAGCCGCCATTGGACCCCGCAAAAAACGTAAAGTGGACTCTCCAGGGGCCACCCCATCAGGGACAGAGGTAAGACTCACCTAGTGACTGTAGTATCAAATGTATTTGTCCATATCCAGCTGCAAGTGTTGACCTGATATTTATCCTCAACACTAAAATCAACATTAACTTTTGACAGGAACCTTCTGATTCATCAGTCGGCCAATATTAGCAGCTGATATCGGCCTTTCACAGATTGATCAGGATTGGCGTGTGCTGTATCTTGTTCAATATGCACCGATATAAAAAACGTTTTTTGGGGTATTATAATGCGGCAAAAGATGCTAAGGCTGATTTCCAATGATTACATTTCAAATTGAGTTTCTGTGCATTTTGGACGGTAAAGTTTATTGTCATCACTCTGGGATCATCGTAGAAAACTGGAATTGTGCTATCAGTATTATATAGGGGATATATTCTACTATTACTGATAGATATGTGAGCAGAGCAGAAGTTAGTGTATTTGTGACGACGAGGAGGTGATGATCTCTCACCAGCTTTACAACCTAAGTCTGCTTTGCTTTCCAGAAAGAGTACTTTAAACCAAGGTAATGTATTTCTCAGTTTTTTCTTAAAGGTAAATTTGTTTTTTATGTCGACAGCTTTCAATGTTAATTTTCCCGGTTTTGTCATCCCTGACTGTGGTGAGTTCAAACATGGAGGGCTGGTGGATATGCATAAGAATGAGTCACTGAATATGTATCTGCGAGACAAGTGAATAAAGAAATAATCCATAACTGCAGGTAAAAGTGTTGAGTTTAAATTCCAGCTGCTGGTCAGATAGAGCAAAGTTTTTTGTGTTAATGCAGGATTTTCTCCTGAATCTAATTACCCTGTTGTTGTTCAGAGACTTTAGGTTGTACCTCCACAGAACGCTCCAAACCCTTTTCATGAGTCTGCAGGTTGAGCTTTGTGGTACTCAGAAACTCGACTCTTGGAAGTTGTAAAAGTTTTCTGACATTATTTACATGAGTGCAGGGAACGACTTTGTCCTCAGACAATTAGTAATGTACAGTCGGATGTGGGATTGTAGTTAGTTCAGATTACGCAGACAGTCCACTTTTTGTTTTTATTATCTCTCTGATAATTTAGCATATTGGAGCTCCTGTTTATCTACTCTAGTTTTCTGCCTGTTTTATTTATCTGCCTAATATAAAAGCTATTGTCCTGAATTCGTACATATCGCTGTTCAACAGCACATCTCGTTACACCATATTTTCCTGATGCAGAAGCAAGAATAGTGCATCAGTGCAGCCAGCAAACGCAACGGCACACTACACACTTCTTACTTAAAAAAGAAAAAAAATCAATTGTTTACTTTATATCATCTATCCAGGCACAGCCAGCATAACCTATTTAGCCACTGCTGATAGAATAACACGTGGTGGAAGAAGTGATCGCATCACAGTCCACTCTCGGGACTTCTTCTCTACCGATCGGCTTCTCTTCAAATCCCCCTTCAATGTGCTTAATTGTTCCAAGTTATGTAATATATTCGAGATGTCGTCAAGATGTCAGAATGCATAAGAAGACATAACAGGCGAGATTGAAAATAACAGTAGAAACTGCCTGACAGTTTCCTCTCCGTCTGGCTCTTCAGTTGACAGTCTGACATATTAGGGGTGAGCAGAATGTGAGAGAAGAAGAGCGGTGACAATATTTTGTCCAGTGGTAAATAATAGATAACTCCGTAATTGATAGAGGTGTGCATCTCTCCCTCTAGATTCAAGGGCTACGATACGATTCAGGGACGATACTTTTTAAATACGGAACGATTCGATAAGACACCATGCAGTCTGATACAGTTCTTAACATTTGTAGACATTCATTTTCCATTATAAATTAAAATAAGTGATTCTATAAAAGTGGCCTTGCTTACCTTACCATGTCTCGAAAACCATCACTCTCAACCACACTGTAAGGTCGTAAATCCTGCAGAGGAAAACGGGCTATAGATGCTGTGATGACCTTGGACCTCGCTGAGTTGTGGCTGGAAAAAGTCTTTAACAGCCGTGTCGTTGTCTTGCATGTTCCTGCTTGTGCTAGCTGTGACGTTACTAACGTTAGCATCCACAGACTCCTCGTTGCCCGCGTAGTTTTCTCCATGTCGTCTCACCAGGTGAGTCCAGATGTCCCTCCTTCTTATAAAATCCAAATCTCTTCCAAACTTTAGATTTCAGATGAGCTGGTGCATTGTAAACAGTGTCGGACATGTTGTTCTTGTTCTAGTGGTTTTTCCCTCGAATACACTAACGTTACTCTCGCGAGAATCTCGTGTTGACCTTTGACATTTTACGAGAGTTGAGAGACGCTCTGCAGAATTAGCAGCAAAGCTTCCGTCAACCGATACATAACTTTAGAATCGGGCCATCGACCGATTAAAAGTAAATTTATATCAATACAGGGGTCTGCGAATCTATGTAGTCGCATCTTTAACGTAAAAAATGGTTCATATCTGTGAATCTTTACTCCCCTAGTAATTGATATTCTGTCAGCTGTTGTCATGTATGTTGCCCTTACATGTAATGTCACGTTGCACCGCTAGAAAATAAAGATTCTGGTGGGAGTCAAGTTTAAATATAAGACAGTTTGGGAGAATCATTTACTTACAAAGGTACTGTGGACAATTACATTCAGTAGGTTACTGTCATCCTGCATTACAGCAGGCAACCAAGTGAAATCATTGAAGTGAATGACAACAACTCATTTTAAATGAAGCCTTGCCTTCATTTTGTATCTTCATATGTGTGTCTTTTTATATAGGCAACATATATATTTTACTGAGTGGCCACAGATCAGCGTCCAACCCTTATTCCAGCAGAACCTTCCCGCAGCTGA
Organism: Diplodus puntazzo; assembly: GCA_963678695.2. NCBI lineage: Eukaryota > Metazoa > Chordata > Actinopteri > Spariformes > Sparidae > Diplodus > Diplodus puntazzo. The sequence goes on along the minus strand of OZ023155.1, from coordinate 4,611,742 downwards.
GGGTCGTGTGGTGAGGGAGCTGTGAAGTGACACAGCGTGCGGCCCTCTGAACCATTGTTCTCATGTTTGTTCATCTACAAAGAGCATGAGGATGAACAAATCTGAAAAATCTCTGATCCGAGTCGTTGGCCAATACCTCTCTGGAGGCACCAAGGAGTAGGTTTGGGTTTGGGCTGTCTCCCTTCGCCTACGTCTTCTGGATTATTGATACAAATACTTTTCACTCCTAACCTGTTAATCGTCAGCCAAGTTTCAAAATCCGTCTGATAACCGACTCCCCATTTAATTTAGCGGCGTGACGTAGCTGGTAGGAAATATCTCTGCGCGTTACAGGCAGCTTGGTGACAAACTCCCATGTGACTCGCCCAGTCTGTTCTTAATTAAGCTGAACTGTGTTATTATAACGAGCAGTCTCCTGTTTTAAGTTCCACAAGAATTGACTTGAGTATCATATTTCTGCAGCACTGGGTCATACATGAAGTCACGCACAGTTTCTGTACAGAGTCACATTTTCCTCCAGGGGAAACATTTAAATTCAACATGTTCATCTGTAAATATGATGAATCTAGAATAAGTCTGCATTTTGAATGTCAATTGGTCATTTTAATAACCTGCTTATTGAGTTGCATCTTCACATCCTTCGCTTGGCAGCAATATGCTGCAGAGGAGCATGGTAATGCACCCGGTAAAAAAGCATAAATAACAAAATAAAAGCATTACTTCTGGTCCTTGAGTGCAGTGCCAACCTCTTTCAGAATGTTTTACCCTGATGGGTATTAGCCCGCGACCTTCTGCTGCGCTCAGAAAAATCTGCTTTCTCAAACCGCTTCCTCCAAATGCAGTTACACAACATAAACATGAATATACATTATGCTGGAGTTGTTTCTATTTTATCCCATTTTGTTAATGTCCTGTTCATGTTTAATTAGAGGGGCATAATGAAGTGAAGTCTGGAGTGATTGCAGAGGGGGCGGAGGAGGAATCTTAACTTATTTTCACTTCGTTTTCACCTCCTCACATTTCTTCATTTCACATGGGCTGGAAGCGCCTGCAGCGTTCTCTTTCCCTTCTCCAGAGCAAAGTGAATGTGACTTTTCTAAGGGGGTCACAGGATGCCTGGAGGCCTGTGGGTGTTACTGGACTGTTGCCTGCTCTCAGCTTCACTGAGGGGCTTGTCATAGATTTCATCTCCACAGAAATGAGCCGGGGGGCCCTGGCCAGGAGCACAAGCAGCCTACGTTATGAAGGGCCCATGCTGATTATTTCCCTCTGACATCGCATCCTGAGCTTTCCGCATTAATCCCAGACAAAGGCAGCCCTTCAGTGCTGTGCCAGAGCTCAAATTAGGAGCCAGATAATGGCCTTGTTGAGATCCTGCTCTGTTCACCGAGAGGCAGAGCTCCTGTTGAAATCCTCTTCTTCAATGTTCCTTCCCGCCTGCTTGTTCTTTTCCTCATCAGACCACCTTTTCACCATGTTTGGACTGTGACGGAATTCAGGTGACACAATTTCGCTCCTTTCCCCACAACCCAACCCAACCCCCCCCCGCCCTATTCACCCACCTTTAATTTGATGGTGGCTCGACTGGGCTTGGGCCTGTGCCTGGATGTGGATCGCCACGGGCTGTGAAACTGATAGCCAGTCAAGACTGGAGTGTCTGTCTCCAGCCTGATCTAGTCTGCAGGAGGGAACAAAGGGGGCCTTACAGGGCTCCGCAGGGTGGATTAGTTCCAAGGAGCCAATGGCTGGGGCTGCTGGCTGGCTGGCTGGAAGAAGGCCTGCTGTGGCCCCAGCGGTGGGTCACTGCACAGGCAGGAGCCGCACAGGCACACACATCGCGATTGCCCCCTCCAGCCCAGTCGTCCCCGTCCTACAGCGCTAACCCTCCAATCAGCACACCCAGGCTTTTGAAGTTCAGCACAAAAGTCAAGGGTGAGCCGCCTTGAAGAAGGTGGAGGGATGAAGCACAGCGACAAAGGGCAGTTGAAGGAGAATGGAAATGTGGTGAAGGCTCTGAAGCCCCCAAAACATTAGCTCAGAGATGATGACGTTATAACGCCTGATTAAAAAAGTGTTGAGCTAATGAAAAATTATATTTGAATTCCAAATGTATGTTTTGTCATGTACCAGAAGGGGAAAAATCAACGTCCACCGCTGCTAGGAGCTGAAAATCCAACATACATATGTTTCTATTTTTTTTTTTTGGAGACGTCTGTCTTCACCGACTGCAACATGTGTTGTTGTTACCTAGCTTAGATAGCATAGATAGCTTAGTTAGCTCGGATAGCTAGCGTCTCGTCCATGAGTAGATTCAGGCACAATGCTGCGCGGTTATACGGTTGGTGGATGTAGTTTGGTAGAGAGAAAATAGATCCTGCAAGAATCTGCTCACAACAATTGTCTGCGGATTATCATGAGTAACCACGTCGTGATTTCTGGAAAGCGACATCACAGTGGAGATTTTCAAATGTATTTTTAGCCATTTAGTTCCATTATACTCAAGAGACGGCGGACAGAACTCTACGGCTAATATCTCCAAGACTTTACAACTCACGCTAACACAATTTAGGTGGATAAAAAGCACCACAGGAAAGAAACAACATTTTATTTTAGCTCCATTATTAGCATCTGTACAGCACTGCTGCTGTTGAACGGCACGTGACGCGCTAACAGTTTTATGCATTAGCAGGCTGTATACCACGTTCCAGCTCTTTGCTCCTCTATGGCCACATCAGTATTTGTACAATGTTCAGAGAGGATATAAAAAATTGATTTTAGCTCACTGAATTGGGGATAGAAGAGAGGAGAGTCTGTCAACCAGAGCTTTATTCACAATGATTATTCCATCACACCCTCTATATTCTGTCCCTTCACACACTTCACATTATTTGAACACTTTACTGTTTCATTTCCCCCTCATTGATTTTTGTGTGCTGTGATCGCCCCGCTTCCCATTTAGTGCATCTTGACTTAAAGTGCGCGCCGTCTGTTTTTTTTTTTTTGCTGCTAGCTCGTGAAATAACAGATAGGAGGCTCCTCGGTACATCTGGGGTTAGCATTTAAAGGTTTCGGCGATGTTAAAAAAAAAAACGTGCCTCGACGCACCGTGTCCTGCAGTGTTAAACACAATCAGCGCTTTGAAACATCCTTGACACATTTACGAGCTTCGTAGTTATCATCCCGCCACCGAGGCCATTTATCACATCAAAGGGAGAGCTTTGTTTGTTGACGTCAAAAAAAGCGACAATAGCAGCTAAATTGCCTCGGTTTGTACAGCCGCCGCTCGCCTGCCTCGTATCTGTCTCGACCAGGCGCAATGCAAGGGACAAAGGTAGGCGTGCGATTTAATAGTGAGCACAGTCTATTTTTCCATTTGAATTCATTTCACCTTCTTTTCTTTGAGGCTGTAGATCAGAAAGAAGGAGTGAGGCAATAGAGTGAGAGGCATGGGGAGAGAGGGGGGAAAAAGCACAAGGAAAACTGATGCCCTTTCCTCCAGCTAAATTAACAGGAATCACGTGGAAAACAATCTGAGTCTCCAATGAAGGAGGGAGGGAGGAGGAGGAGGGGGGGGGGACCATTAAAATTAGCCTCAAGCTATGGACTGCACCCAATATCACTAAAGCTGCACTCACTACAGATGTGGAGGCTGGCTTACAGGCAAACTATGCTCTGTTCTATAGCTACAATTAAAATCAACCTCGCTGCCAAAAAATAGGAGGGGGAAAGAGGGGGTAGAAAGGCAGACATGGAACATCAAAGACAGATTGAAATGTGTAGTCAGTAATAAGAGTGGTCTCCAAGCCCCGAGGTTCTCCACGGTCCCCTTGTTAATGAGAAATTTTGACCTCTGGTTTGTAAGTTAAACTTGTAATCTCGGTTAATGAAGTAAATCAATCCCAACTCGGGAGTGTTCAGTGTCTCTCCCTTTGCCTTCTCCCCCGCCAACCTCCCCTCTGTCCTCCTCTCTTGTGCGTTCTTTCTTCTCCTCCTCCTCCTCCTCCTCCTGCGTCGCTCCCAGAGTGCCGCCTGGGAGTAAAACGGCCAGGTCTTCAACCAGACAAACAGGAAGCTCGCAGAGCACGACGGTTCCGGAGCTGGAGGGGGGGGCGTCAGGACTCAGAGGACTAGGACCAACCAGGCTGTTTGGTTAAGGAGGAGAAAGGCCAAGTGAATGCTAGCAGAAGGGACAGTGTGGTGGAAACCACTCGCTCCTCCTCTTCTCCCCGTCTCTTCTGCCTTCTGCAGCTTTTTTTTGCCTCTCTCTCTTTTGGGGATAGTAATTGGCTAAAATGTCATGCCTGCTTGTTGATCCAGTCGGAGAAGTGCGACTATACAGCACTCACTGCAGCCCCCTCATGTTTTCACTACCACAGCACCCGTCCTCCTCCTCCAGCGTACAGTGTGAGAGGACGGCCAACTTGACCTTTGTGTTTTGAGCTTTCTTTGAACATGTGGAGCTCCGTTTCTGCTCTTAAACATATGGAGACCTCTCTCAAATCCACCGGGTGCATTGACATTAACCCCCACGATTAGCCATTGTATTTATATATTTATTTCTCCATTTAAATAACGCGGGATGGGATCTGAAGTAGGATGCAGTGACTTTAGCGTGACTTATATCAAGCTGTAATGAAGCATAAGGAGTCCCATGTGGGTTCTCCTCCTCTACATACTACATAAATATGATTAAAGAGGGCACAGAGAGGCCGCTATTGGTTTCATAATGTCAAGAAGATTGTAATATTAGTTTGACTCCACATCTCTGGGCAATTCTGTACTTCCAGCGAGGACACGAAGGAGACAGAGTTGAGTCTTCAGAATGGTTACAGGGGCTCCTTGGCTGGATGCCATACGTTCTTAGAGCTTTAACACAGTGCACTTTGCCAACTTTCCCTTCCCCTGCACAGTACGGAGCACAGTGGTACCCACCAGTGGTTATTGCGATGTGGACTGTGGGTTAAAGCGTTTAAAATGCAGCCATATCATTAGCATGAAAAGATAAATACATTTAGTCTTTTCCTACAGCGATATGGAGCGCCTTCACCCGCTCCCATGTACAGTAGTTCTGTGTTTTAAACGCCCAAAATATGAAACACACACGTCCTGATTAGAACTACATAACACGTAAGATACATGAAAATGATACAGTGAACATAACAATTATACTGCATCAAAGTTATATTTACATATTACATTAGACATAACATGCACAAGAGATGTTTATCAGTTACTTTTATAACTGTTAATTGATTAAAAACAATGAAAAGAATGATGGCGGACTTAGCGTTTTGAAAAGCCCATAAATAAAAGCTTAAAATGCATTCAATTCGATGTCGATTTGAAAAGTAAGTTCCAGTGTAAACAAGTCTTCAGCCATGCTAGCAGCTCTGTGACGCTCTGTTAATGCTAACATCAGCATGCTAACATGCTCACAGCGTCAAAGTTATATTGCAGATCTATAGCAGGTAAGCATGTCCACCATCTTAGTTTTGGTTTGTTTGGATGTTACAGAAACAGTGAAGATCACCAAAGTCCTTTAAAATTCCTCCTGTGGCCCCTGTGGATGTCCAAATTTCATGGCAATCTTTCCATTAGTTGTTGAGATTTTAACTGGAATAATTTAAAAAAAACATTATCAGAAGACCAAAGACATTAAGGATTCACCCTCTGGGGACCATGAATGTCTGTGAAACACATCACAGCAGGTCATCCAGTAGTTGCTGAGATATTTCAGTCTGGACCGACGTGTTTCCATCGTGAATATTGTAGCTCTGTGTACACACAACACATTTGCATAATGTTGTTTACCTTTTTGGTTAATATCTTCACGGACACGACGGAAGACTTAGAGACTTCTCTGAACGGCTCGCTCCACTGTCTCTGTTCTTTTAAACCAGTCTGTATTGTACTTTTTGTTCCTCCACTATAAAGCAGATGTTCAGGATAAAAAGGATAATATTACTCGCTGACATATCCGTATCTTGCTGTCTGCACATGAATTGAAATATGTATAGGGTGAGAGAGCAGCGAGCGGAGATGCTGTAGCAGACGTTGTCGTCTGTTGGGTCTAGATTATGTGGTGACTGTCAGCTCGACTCAGCATCACCGGCTAAAATGTCTTCACTTCATGGAAATGTCCTGCAAGATCAGTAAAACACACATTTACAAAGACATGTTCATCCACCTCGTTCTTTCAGGTTGCTAGTTATAGCTAGCAACACACAATTAAGCACCAGACGCCATAAAAGAAAGCATATAACTCACTGATTCTATAAAGTTGGATGCTGCAACACTTAATCAATTAGTTTTTGACTATTGAATTAATTGATAACTATTTTGATTATCTGTGGATCAGTCTGATTAACAAAAATATGAATATTTTCCATATTCGTTACTCCTCTGTGACACTACACTGGATATATCTTTGGGTTGTGGACAAAACAAGACGTTTGAGGACGTCATTTAATGCTCTGATCAACGTTTTTCACCATTTTCTGACATTTAACAGACCTAAACTGTTCGATCAATCGAGAAAATAATCAACAGATTAGTCAAGGATGAAAACAATCATCCTGAACTAATGGTGTTGCATCTAACCTGAAGACAGAAAAGCAGTACACGCCTACACTCGAGACTAAAACACAACTGCTTAGAACCACTTTTTCGTTAAAACTTGATGAAGTATTTGTGTGTTTTTTGACACAGTTTGCAGGAGATTTCATGTAGAGAGATTTATTCTGTGTTCTCATATAATCGTAACTTCCAGGAAAAGATTTTTCGGACCACTCCTGGCTCTGTTTTATAATTTTATCACCCTGAGTTTTTACACGTAATCTAATGCAAACTCTATATGAATCATGTGAGAGCGTCACACTGCTACCGTCCTCCAGCTCAGAAATCCCTCCTGAAAATTACATTTGTGTTGAGCTGTCCAACGGAAGGTTGTGGTCCACACCGTGGTCTGGGGTTTTTCCAACTTCGAGGATAAGACTGCTCTACATAGCCTGAGAATATAAGAGCTCCGTATTTTCTGAGAATTCCTAAATCAACCTTATATTTTGAAAATCTACATAAATGTACATGTTAGTGTTAACACTGTAATCTCCCTATTTAGATAAGCGCGTCCTATATATCCATATTCATGGCAAAGACATGATCCCCCTCCTCATTTCTGCCTTTAAAACTTTGCCCTGAAATAATGGTTAAATATACAGTTTTGACAACAAAGTTGAGCCCCAGGCACTTAAAAGATACCCATCTTAAAGAAATTAATTACCTCCCTTGTTAATCTTGATATAATTAAATTTCTGAAGAATGAAATTTGCTGCTTTTTTTTCCCTCTCCCCTCTCCGCCTCGCTGCTATGGAGGCGAGCCGATAATGGCTGGCTCTCTAGCTAGCCTGCTGGCCAGGGACGTGGGGACAGCCTAACATCCTGGGCCCCTTGCTGTGCTATACCGCGCTGTGCAAACCCACTCTCCTCATCCCACGCCTTCACCACTCACAGGGATCGGCAGAGAAAACGCCTCGATCTCTGCTCGTGTTTCTTCACATCCTGGAGGAGATGGAAACTCTGGGCCGCTCCAAAATCTGAACACGTGATAATGTTTTCGAACGACTTGAGAGTTTTTAGCACGCGGGCGCTGCTAATGAAGTTGTCAACACCGAGCCTCTGAAACTTACATGGTGGAGCCCTGGAGAGCCCAGAGAGTTCTCGCCGTTATAGTTCACTTAAGAAAGTCCTGTGTCTTTGTGTGACTTACTGTCGTTTTTTTTTAAAATTTTTTATAGGACCTCCTGCGCCGCTGTTAGATTTAACCCTGATTGCTTTGTGCACAACAACAACACCGTGGCATTACCAGGGAGCGCTGCATTTTCTTGTCGCTGTGTGTTTAAGTTTGTTTTCCTCTGACTATAAGTTTCATGTCAGCTCCATTGTCAGCTGTCAAGAGTTGAGCCCGGGGAAAGAAGGGAGAAAATGCTGGAAAAGATCTTTCATTAGGTTGGGGGGGGTCGGCAGGAGAACGCCAAGGAGGGCGGAGGAGAGGTGGTAATATGTATGGAGTAGGCAAAACGCTACAACTGGATGGCAGAAATGCCAACAGAGAGAGTAGTTTGAGTTCGCAGGATCTGATTCAGGACTTTTCAGCGCGTACATTATGCGTCCTGTAAGCAGCAGCTGTTTATAGCTCAATATGAAATAATGGAGCAGCATCTGCATCGTAGCTCACTCGTACACGTTTGCAATTCTGCCAACAACAAAAAAAAACCCAACACAAAAATGATTCGATTAATTAAATGATAACTATTTTGATAATCGGATACTCATTTTATGAACTAATCAAGCAAAAATGGAAAAAAAAAATGCTAGTTTAAGCTTCTTAAATGTGAGAATTTGACTGTTGACAGACAAAAGAAGCGTTTGAAGACGTCACTTGTAATGAACATTTTCCCCAAACGTTTGACATTTTATAGACATAACGACTGATCAATTAAACATGAAATCCTTAATGAAAATAATCTAAAGGAAGGATGGAAGGAGGAGGATATAAACATTATACTTATTAGTCCTACAAAACGCTTAAAAACTATAGTGATTATTTGAACGATCTGTGAAATGATGAAAATGATTCATTGTGTTTATCAAAGATTTATCACCGCTTCACATTAGCTGGAGACGGATGATGAGTTAATCGTACGGCAGTGAATGTTAAATGCATATTTATATTTGTTTTGACGATTGAGGTTAAATTCAAAATAAGTCACAGGGAGTGTATCGTCGACTGGTTCAGCAGCCGGTGATAAATCAATCCTTGGGTTGATCATTCCCACCCTTCAACCCCACGGCCGTTAACCACCCCCTTATTCCGCTCTGAGCTTTTCACTGCAGGGTCCAGAAGCGCCTTTTTTCTCTTCTCCGTCTCGCTCCAGGAGAGGCCCTGTTCTGGCTTCCAGTTACACTCGAGCTTCCTCTCATAACCCCAGAACCAACCACCAGCTACTTCACTCACACGAAGACGAGACATGTAAAAGATTTGCTTAAATTATACAGCTTTCTTATCTCTCCTTTCGGTCCGAGGAACCATTCATCTCGTTGTTTTGTGCTAAAATATTGTTGTGATACTTTTTGTCCTCTATTTTGTCTTTTAACAGAAAAACAGAGCGTCTAAAATTAGCTTCAGAAAATGGTGAGAGAGAGAGAACAAACAAGGCGATCCATTAGCGAGGATGGGTTATTGGCTGACTTGCCTCTTCTCATGGCGGCCCATTAAAAGTGGTAATGTCTGCCTGCAGCAGTGCCTGGGGAAGAAGAAGGAGGCCATGGAAGGCATATTTCACATGCATCAGACACTGGAATTAAATAGACCAATGTTCCCTAAAAAGACTGAAGTACATCTCTTTCTGATGTGCGTCCCGGGCAAAAATTCATTGATCTTAGAATGTCCCTTGGCAATTATAAAATATTAAATCCAAGTCGCACTTTTCGGCTCGGCTTAATTTTTTTTTTCCTAGCTTTCCACTGCTTTCCATTTGACCAATTTAGAAAAAAAAAAAAAAAGTTAGAAATGGATGGCCATGAAAAAAAAAAAAAAGGAAAGAAAAAGGCACTGATAATAAAGACTGTGCCCACTTTTTAGATGTCTTTTGTTATGTTTCTGTATTGTTTTTGTGGAACATCTCAGATCATTAAATGGGAAACGAGGTCCCCGGCAAAGCGGAGAGCGCCTGAAACACGTCTTGTTATACGGCATCGGGACGGGGACAGACAGAGTGAGGCGCGACCGAAAATGACTGGGACTGAAGCGCACAAGGAGGCTGGAAAATCTGTATGATATCTTTATTCCTGACGCACAAGGTCTTCTGAGCCGCTGATGGCTGTTTCAGCACTCTGGGGATGACAAATATTTGTCAGCTGCTTTCCATTAGGTCCGTGGCCCCGGCGCTCGCCTCCCTGGCCCCTTTATGTCCCTCAGAGATTACAGAAGGGGGTCTACAGTTAATTGCCCGAATCATTAAATTTAACATATATCTCAATAAATATAATCAGCCAGCTGTTTGACAAGGTACACAGTTCATTAAGTCCCCTTGCTTGTTTGTCGTTTCCCTAATTAAGATTTAGAATCGATCATTGAGTGTGTAATGTACAGTGCAGCTCGGGCTCGCGCGGGGAGTTCTCTCTGCTCAGACCAAAAGGAATGGCATCCGCTCGCTAAAGCTTTACCATTTAGCACACTGACTGCAATGGGAATTAGACATCCTGTGCTAATTAGGGAGGCCAATTAACTGTGAAATTCAGTCGTTTTTGACAAATAATCTCAGCAGAATTCAGACATCACCATGCACATGAACGTTAGCGCTGAATGGAGAGAGAGGATAAAGGCCCGTTTTTTGTTTTTTCTGTCTTGCGCTTCCAGCAGCGCGTTGTTCGTGTCTGTTAGCACGGAGTCGAAACGTAATGCCTCCCCGAGTTGTTCCTGAACGGGGCCACACATGTCCACTAAAAGCCATATATGTGACGCCTCTCTGTATATTTAGTGCAATCAAACAACAGGTTTAGCTTTTATGTGACTCCTGTTCTGTGCGCTAAAACCATTTCACGGATGATAGAGGAAACAGTTGTCTCTGAAATACAGCAGTGTAGTCCGAGAGTAAAAAAAAAAAAAAAACCATGCTGCTGCTCTTTTGGAGCGGAGTGTCACCAGGTCTGACTCTGATCCGGCCTCGGAGCGGCACAACAACAATGTTGCGGTCGGCCATGTTTGGCAGCACTTGACCTCTATTCGCTTTTCCCGAAACAAAGAGTCGGCATCACCAGAGAACCTCGGATGTTTCTGTGTCTCTCATTCCCGTCTTGATTCATGATCACATGTATTTTTTAGATTGCATAAATTATGTATTTGTTGGAGTAATGAACGCCCCTCCACTGATAGGAACTTTGGAGAGAGAGAGAGAGAGAGAGTTGTGAATCGCTGGATATGGACTCTTGTCACCCGCATCGGCGCTCTGATTGCGGGTTATGGCAGTTCAGAGCATTGGATGTGGTTTGGCTGAAAGAAAAGAGCACATGAAGCCCGGCCTTTTGGAGCGATCTTTATACACACACACACACACACACACACACACAACAAGGTCCAGAGAGCCACAAAATGTAAACACACCTCCCGGGCCGGCCTGTGTCACTTCACGCCGCTGCTTTGTTGTGTGTTTGTGTACCGAGATGTGTGCAGCTATGCGTGCGTGTGGTCTGACTCGCTGACAACTATAAAACAGGCCCCCGCTGTCTTTATTACCTGTCCGACCTATCCCGTCTGCTTTGTTCCTGCGACACACAGAAAGCACATTTGCCCGCGCTCGTGTTGGCGCTCTCTGTTCACGCCGTGTGCAACAGAAACAGCCGCCATTACACTTCGCGAGGCGATGGCCGTGGGTGTGCGCTGAAGCTGTTTGGATACGAGGCAGCGCCGGAGGTGTGTTTGCTGGGCGCCGATGGGCAACTCCTTCGAGCCGCCCGCCTCAGGTGCAGGAAGAATCGAGTACTTCCTTTTACAAGATGTGTAATTATTATGGCAGACAAGGGTGTGGATTTAAACCGAGTCAATATGTAGATAAGCGTTATACACACATGCACACACAGCTGCTTGGAAAAATGATGCTGTTGTATGCGGCATAATAAAGCAGGTTGCCAAAATGCTGCGCAGGTAGGAAGGAAGCCTTGTGGGCCTGTGGAAGAGGAACCTGATGGGAGGAATGAGGCCTCCAGGAAAGTGCCAAGAAAATGTAATGAGGAACTCCTTAACGGAGTCCAAATTCTGCGGTGCTGCCTGCCACTATTACCCCCCGAGCCACCGAGATTACTAACTGACAGCGTGTTATATCATTTTTATTTTGACAGTTTAGTGCCAAATGTACCACACTGTGGAGTCGGTAGACTTCTACGTCTATCTCATGCTGATCAGCAAAAGTAGAAAGTAGAAAAAGTAGCATGTTTATTACCTCCACCGAGGACGTTGTGTGCTCATACACGTCCGTTGGTTGGCTGGTTGTTTGGTCGGTTGGTGGTTAATGTTAAAGTTGAGTTTATATCAAAGTTGAATGCCCAAAATGGTAAAGGAAATATTTATTTCGGAGTAGATCTGAAACTCATCCTGGCAGCTTGAAGAACAATGTCACCGGGGGTCACAAACGTTCACAGACGCACTTCTACAAAATAAAAAAAAAAATCCTCCAGTAAAGTTTCGGTTCCTTCTTTCTGGGCCATCTATATAAAACATGAAACTCTACTCTTTCCCCAGTAGAGCCTGGATTTTAATCAGACCTGCTCTTCAGACAGCCCTTCTTCCTGCCTCTCATACTTAGCAGGCGTCACATCAGGTGCATGGGGACCAGTGACAGCGGCGCTTGCTTGGAACGGAGCCTGTGATGGCTAAATGATGTCAAAAATGGCCCCATTTATGTCAATTTGAGATCAAGGACCATTTCATAGTGTGAACCTCCGCCGTAAATGTGCTTTCTAATCTCTTCCATCTGCATATCCGCTGTGGCCCCCTCGGTGCGTTCCCCTTTTTCTTGTAAGTGAAATGTCTCACTGCTCGTATGAGGATTTAAGCGAAGACTGACAGCTCGGCACATGCAGCACATGTCTGCCGAGCGGCGGGACCCGTCGCACCGCCTCTCGGTCTCTCGTCTCATTCTCAAGTCAGACTGCGTTAGTTCTCCGGTTCTGTGTTATTCAGTGCTATTTTGCTAGCCTACTCTTTTTTCCCCCCCCCTAATTAGGCCATTTGCAGGATGCATCCCCCCCCTTGGTGTGGTCATTTATGTTCGATACCACTCTGAACTGATAGGCTTTTGTTAACCGGTTGTTCCTATTTAGAACGTTTCGCAAAAAGACATCAAAGGGCGGACCACAAGCCTCATTTGGCAACTTCTCCCAGCTATCCATCGGCTGCAAAAACACCCCGGTGCCTTGATTATTAACTCAGTCACCACCCTCTCATTCAACTTGAATTAAAAATTTACAACCGGCAGAAAATGACAGCGCCACACCATTGAAAGTAAAGTCTGCAAAACCAACAAGGGCTCATTAGTGAACAGTTCTGAAGACAAGCATTCTGACTTGAGACTCATTACACTTCTCCTATTTTAACTCTAATTGGGTTCATTTTATATATGAAACGCTTTGAATATTTAATGTCGGAAAAGTTCCACTTCTGATACTTTATGTAGCCAAAGATACTTGGCCTGCCTTAATTGTCCAGGTTATCAGGCAGGCTGTTAGCGATTCCTCAGCGACGTCTGCTCTCTGTGTGGAAGAGACAGAGGAAAAGACATCGAACGCATCGTTTGGTGGATTGGGATCTTCCGACAAATAAAGCTTTTACTTATAAATCACAACAAATACAACAGAATCATCGTCTGGATTCATGCGATATCATCTGCTGTACTGTAGTTGTGGCGTTTCTGTTTGTAGGAAACACATTTTTGCTAATTAAATAAATCGTAATAACCAACGTGTGAATATATTCCTATCCTATATGTCTTGTTTTTTTTACCAACTTAAGCTACAAAGACCCAGCTAATAAAGGCTTTGTTGTGTTTAACAGGTTGTTCAGCTAGCCAGGCTCTGAGCATTTTAATTAAATAGATTCAAAACAATGTTACGGTTTCTTCATCTGGTCGCCTTCACACAATCTTTTGTTTTCTCTCAGGTTGAGAAGAAAGAGGGAGTTGGGGGGGGGGGGGGGTGAAGCCAAGATTGTGTTTCCAGGCAGGAAAGTTTGAAGTTCTTTGTTTGGAAGCGAGGTTCCGGGTGCAGCACACTGTTTAGCTTGGTGACCCTGTGACTGTCTTCTGAGGAATTGTATGAGCAGCCCTGCAGAATTGTGCTCCAGGGTCAGCTTTCATCTTAGCAGTAACCTGTGGACTTTGAAACTCAGGGCGATGGAATTGCAGCTTTGTCAGTACACTACTAATTAGAAAATTCCTGACCTCGAGCAAGATGTTTTAATTATGTGTTGTGTCAACGAGTTTGCAGATTTAATCCACCGTTGATACACACTCAAGTGTGCAAACTGTGTCGCACATTGTACCAGATCAAGTGGAATGGTGGAGGGGCTTTTCGCTCCCATCTTCCTCTGCCCCATATAACCTTACGCCTTTTTCCTGCACCGTGTTTGTTAAGAGCCATCACATGCTTAAGTAGCCAAATTAGACGTGGAGTTAATGTGTTAGCTCGTGAAAAAGCTGGTCTGATTTGCCTTGGTTTTGTGGGAGGCTGAACAATGTGACAGTATTGTGCTGGGTGTGAGCTCTCTGTTGCAGTGAGTCAGTGTGAGGGAAGGCAGGAAGGGGTTAAACAGAAATTGAGCGGGGATGCTGGGGGCAGCAGTGCTGCAGAACATAGCAGTGTTCGTGCGAAGGCAAGTCATTTCCCGAAACACTGCAGACACATGGCCTGCGGCGCTCTAAAACCTTTGGAGACCAAAATGGCTTGCAGGAGTTAGAAGTAATAAGGTGTTTTTTTGCCTTCTTTCTCCTTGACTGAAATTCTGCACGGTTGCTATGCATTGCCATGGAGCTGTGTAGCTGTTTTTATGGTTTATGTGGGTATTAAGATGCTCTGCAACTGGCCATTTTTGAGATTTGTTGTTCTTTAGCTGTGAAGCAAATGGAAGTTGTTTGTTTTGAAAGTAATTCCCTCATTTTTTTTTTTGTTGTTGCGCTGATCAGAATGCTAGACTTCACTTTTATCCCTCCTTTGTGTCCCCCCCCCCCCTCGGTTTTTCTTTCTGCTGTACACGAAATGACAAATTAACAAAAGCAAGTATGAGACGAGAAAGAACAGATACAGCAAATGTGTTTCACTCTGCTCCATTTAAAAAAAAAAAAAAAAAAAAAAAGAGGCAGAGTGACAATGGCTGCCTCTTATTCAGGCTTTTCACAGGGAAGTAACCTGTGATAGGAACAAAGGCCGTCTGTGTCGGTGCACGAGCATAAAGCTGCGGTATTAGTCCATCCTGACCTCTCTTATTATCAGCGGGCTGATCCAAAAACCCTTTTCATCCTCTCCCCTGGTTCTGTTAATCTTGGCTGCCTTGTCTGCTTCAAAGAGAGGCTCCAGCATATAATCTGGGTATGTACATCTGTGAATTATTATTCTAATTCTTTATACGTTTATTAGAGCTGAATAAACTCCACATCAAATACATCACTCGGGCAATGTCAGAAAGCCCGGGGCGAATCAGCCGACATCTGTTAACTCTTTCAAAATGGCCTCATCCAGCATGTCTGTGGGCGTAGAGGAGCGAGAAAAAGGGAGAGGCGAGAGAGGGAGAGAGAAAGTCTCTGTTGCTGATTAATGGCGGCCGTAGGAGAGGCGTTTCGGGCCGAGTGTGGAGATGAAGCGGGGCTGCACTCCCACGGCTGGGCTCCACACTGTAAACACTGCGAAGGGACGAGGCAGCGTTCCCCAGCTGAAATGCGCCGTGGAGGAGAACATGTGGGAAAGCTTTGCTCCCTGGCACGTCGTCAGTCAACCAGGCAGTCAGTCAGTCAGTCCTCCAGTTGGTAAATTAGTCAGCCAGTCAGTGAGTCAGTCAGGCCCTCATCCAGTCCGCCAAACAGAGTCGGTCCCGTCAGTCGGCCAGCATGTAAGCCTGTTTGTCAGTCACGTTCTCCTGATGACGGGACACCCTGTAGGAGAACCTGAGCACCCCAAAAGGTTCTTCCATCCAGAAAAGACACCCAGACCACCGAGTCACGGTTGGCTACCTGCCGCAGTGGCCAGCGTGACACGCAAAACTCATCAATATTTGACTCGTGGCTGCTGTTAATTTCCACCCTGGCTTCAACTTTTCAAAAACACCACCTGGTTCAGCTTTTGCCTCGCTTCTTTGTTTAGCTTGTCAACAGTCTGTCTCTGTTGTGCTATATATGTCCTCTTTGCCTGGAGCGTAGACATCAGAGTTTAAACGGATTTTTCTGCATCAAAGTAATAACAACAAAAGAATAATGTTGCATCATGAACACAGCTTATCTATTTCTCTACCAACAAGGGGCTGGTCTTTATCCTTCAACGTGAATGCTGAGCGGTGTTGTTCCACCGGCTTTAGTTAACACACTATGTTAGCCGGGGTTGTCGTACAGTACAGTACATACAGTACACACACAGCTCATATATGTGTGTGTGTGTGTGTGTGTGTGTGTTCTCTTACCGTGCAGTCTGCAACTTCTGCTATGAGGACCGGAGTGCTGAGGCAGCAGGTTTGGCCGGCGCAGGGCCGAGCAGCTCTGTGTGCCTGGCAAAGTGGGCCATTAACCCACCGCCCTGAGGTGTGACCGGGGCCAAATCCAATATTGGCTCCGGCATCAAGGCACAGGTGCCACTCAGGGTTCAAAGCCACAGATCAGCAAGAAACCCCACTACTGCTCATGTCCCCCCCCCCCTCAGACAATAAAGGACTGAATGTAAATTCCTCAAGACACCTACAAGCATCGCTGCTGCCTCTGCACAATCGGAGAGTCAAAAGCAGAGATAGAGAGAAAGAGAGAGAGAGAGAATGGGGTAAAAACATACATAATTAATCAAAAGTACATTAAGGAATTAATCAGAGTCCCTGTCTGAGTGTCTGGTGTCTGGTCACTGGAGGTCTGAGAGCGTGAAAGTCTGACCTGCTGACTTTGCTTTTAATTTTCACTATCTGCACCTCTGGGTGTCTCAGACGTGTTAAACAATGAACGAGGCGTCCAAACATGGCGTCCCAATCATTCCAGTAACACATAACAGCACGTAGAGGGTTT
Source organism: Diplodus puntazzo (assembly GCA_963678695.2). Taxonomy (NCBI): domain Eukaryota; kingdom Metazoa; phylum Chordata; class Actinopteri; order Spariformes; family Sparidae; genus Diplodus; species Diplodus puntazzo. The sequence continues at coordinate 4,594,940 of OZ023155.1, read as the reverse complement.
AAATTGGGATAATGCAAAGAGTAGTTCTTATGTTCTGGAGCCTTTCTTTCTACGTCCACTACATGCCCAACATGTGCGCTATCATTTTTCATACTTTTGTATGAAGAGTTATAGTGTTGAGTCACTATGCTAAGAGCCTCCTTTGCTGGTTGGAGATGTGTATCCTAGTAACCCACAACAACTATGAATTAAATATTAAAAAATGGATTAATCCTGGCAGATTCAACATTTTACTTATACTTGCTGAAGCACCGCTGACTTTACACTAGAGTTGCTTTAGTAACTGTTCGACCGTTGTCTGTTATAATACTGTCTACGTTGCATCGTGGAATATCCTTCTTCCCTTGGAAACAGTTTGCACTTCCTGTGCTGTTGGTTTCATTCGGGACATACTTGTGATCTAACGTAGCATAACCTAACAAATAGCACGTGAGAACGGCATTTTCGGATGCAGCCAATGTTTATAGGAGCACAATAGAACTACAGTTCTGTCTACGCTAAAAATGGGATCCAAATGTGTATTAATCCATCGAGTGAAAGTAGTTCCAAATGAAAACACATTGACTCCTGAGTCGTGTTTTCTCAAAACTTGACAACTGCTTTAAGGATATTACTTTTAGACATGCTTTAGTACGAGCAGACCAACATCTGCGCTATGATTTGCTAAACAATAGGAAGAATACAGAATAATACCAGTGTTATCCTTCTTGTTAATATCAGTTGTGAAGAACCTCTCTGAATTTTACATAATATATACATAACCTGATTATATTCAGACTGCATATTCTTGAAACATGTTTGGAGAATTTATAAATCGTCTACATTTTTGTACACAAGGTTTTTTTTTTTTTTAATTTATTTGCCCGATTCACATTATTTTCCCCCTTTTTCTGCCGTACGTTCTCTGGTATTGTTTCCACACGCTGCACTCCATTATACTAATTCCAGCTACACAGGCACACTCGGCTTTCTGCTCTTGTGTGCAGGAACATGTGTGTGTGTGTGTGTGTGTGTGTGTGTGTGTGTGGGGGGGGGAAACCATAGAAGGGTGAAATGGTGTAAAATAATGTGTCTGGCCCATTGGCACGTTGTCATGTATGTCAAAACAATGTGGCTCAAGACCAGAGCCAGCAAGGAGGTCTGATTACAGGCAACCTCTCCTCTCCTCTCCTCTCCTCTCCTCTCCTCTCCTCTCCTCTCTGTTTTTCCCTCTGTCCCTCGCTCCAAACAAGTCAAATGTCTGAAGAGATGTATCGAAGTATCCCTGCGCGCTCTGTACGATGGATATGTCATATGACATAATGCCTCCGAGCGCCCATCACAGATAAAATGACAGATGCTGTTTTTTGCCTCATGGATCTTTCTTGGCCAAGCTGATTCTGAGACTTTCAGCGTTGCTCTCCCCCTCTCTTGTCTGTGCCTCTTCCTCTCCTGCTTTTTCCCTTCTTCTCACTTTTTCTCTTTTCATCCAGCGTGACCTTACAGAGCCTGCCATTTTGTTTTTCATTCAATTTCAGACGCGATTACTGCGTAATTGCTAGCGACAGGGAAAGCGTGGTTGTTGATGTCTCGCTTTCCTTTTTAACTGACACTCAGCCATCTGCTTTGTTTAGTGTTAGTGTTTACCCCTCCCATCCGCGCTGCCTCCGCCACAACATGATTTCCTGCGTGTACTGGCGAGAGGGATCGGTCGCCATAGATACCGCAGACAACATACCGGTGTTTTGGTTGCTGGCACGTGGAGGGCATATAAAGACAGAGGCAAGAGGAGAGGCAAGAGGAGAGGCTGCGATGAGCGAAGTCCTGGACCGGCTCTGACCTTTCTGACTGTATTTGGATCACTTCAGGCTCCCCCACCTCGTCCCTGACACACCTAAGCAGCGTTGTCTGGATATAGTCGCTCTGCGGCTCCGACACCAACCCCACCACCCAGCGCTGACTGCCCGCGGCTACCGCTGCCCATCCATCCAGGTAGACGGATGGCTAAGATTGGTAAAATCTGTGGCCCTGTCGCCGGGCTCACCTGTGAGTGGCAGTAATTGGCACGGCAGTAGGCAGGCCCATCTTTCACATGTGGTCAGCCATGATTGACCTGATTAGGCCCGGGTCGCTCCTCAAAGGGAGGGTCTGGCTAGCCTCCGGGAAATTGCTGTTCCCGCTTCAACTCAACCTGCAGCGCTCTCAGCCGGTCATTACCAATCAATTGACCGGGCCGGATTGGGATGATGATGATGATGATGATCCAGGCTGTGGAAACTAACATCAGCTCAGTCTCCACATGTTCACAACAGGCGACATGTACTGGAATCATTCAGTTAAAATGTTTTTTAACCATTGATGCCAGCAGCATCTTCTAGTTTAATTACTACCCACAACAACGGCTGCAGCGGACATCCAAAACAGCCACAAACCGCAACGTTTCTCCAGTTTCAAGAGTTAGTCAGTTTCACCTCCATAATTAAGGCAACAGGAATAAAAAAAAAGTAATTTCTGTGGACTTTTGAAATGGTTTTTTTTTTGCGTTTCCTCAGAGCTTTTGCTGGACTTCAGTTGATCATGTAGCTGTAGCTCTGAGCAACCAGAGCAACTTCCACCTGACAGAAATTAGTACACAGCTCTTGAATTTCTTTATTTATGAATTCCACGCACACACATCTTCTCCATAACTTCCTGCAAAGCATGTTTAAGTGCTGATGTCATTTTTGGGTTGGGCGATATGGCCTTCAAAGCAAGTCCGAACAAGTAGAACAGTCAGAAATGGCGTCAGTATGAAAAGACAAAAACAATATAAAATGTAATTTATTTAAAACGTACAATCAACTCTGGAACTGTAGTTGTGATGTAAGGATGTGTGCAGTACAGGTGCGAAAAAATAATCAGTTCATCAGTTAATTGTTTATCTGTGAACCGGTAGATTAATCCCCCTTTTTTTTTTAAATCAGATGATCAATTTGAGCATTTTTTTCTAAGAAAAACAGGTAAAAGGTTTCAGCACTCGTCTGTGAGATTTAACTGAATTGGGGACAAAACAAGACATCTGAGCACATGATGTCGGGACGTGGGAAACAGTGATCAACATTATTTTTTTTGACAGTGGACGTGGTTGAGATAAGATGTGGTCAAAGCGGCCTGGTTACCCCTCACTCATCATCCAGCGTCCAGAGGTCAGAGAGTGTATGAGGGGAAATTCGAGACCGAGTATTACAGTGCGCACTTTGACAAAGTACGAGGGGGCGGGTGCTGGAGGGACTTTGGTTCGGTTCTTGTAAATTCATACTCATCATATGTTTGCAATTAAGGCCTGTCTGTACTGTGTGTTTACAGAGCGGTGCAATCAATGTAATTGTGAGAGGGTGTTCCTGACTGAGATGTCTGTCTTATTTCTCCCTGCTTGGGTTCAAGTGGGCACTTTGCTGGATTTTTTTCCCAGTGTTTCTCATTTCCAAATGTAAATGCATCCCTTGATTTGTATCGGCCTCTGTATACACTCCCTTTTTTCTTTTTTTTTTTTTTTTTTTTATGTTTCTTGTTTTTCCTGGATCAAATGCAAAAAAACAAGGGCTCGTTTTCAGAGTGAGACGTCAGCTCAGATCTATGTCAGCAGCGTTGATCATTAAGAGGGAAAACAGTCTGTTCGTATCCAGAGCGAGCCGTAGAGCACACGAGTAAAAAAAAAAAGAAAACGATGGCTTCCCTCGCCGTCGGAGCACGTCGTCAGCTTTCTCCTCAACCTCGTCTTCATCTAGTCGAAGTTTAAAAAAAAAATTCTCTGCCGCACCTGAAGATCTGGACGTTGTTAGTGAATCTTTTTGATCTCATTCGAGCTCCGCGAGAGGGACTATTTTTGTTAATTGGAGGTGTATACATGCTCAGAGCCCACAACATTCCTTACTATTGATACTGTCAATGTGTTTGCCATTCGGCAGCGATTACTTCATTTATGGGACACGGAAAACAAACCGTTACTATGTCTCACCATGGAGACGGTCCTTTAGTCCTGCGCCACGCAGATCATTTGCGTCATTAGAGACAGAAAGTGAGGACGTTTTCCCTCGAAGACAAATGAAAAACACACATCTATAAAAGGAGAAAGTCACCTGATGTTTCTCACAAAGACTTCATTTCATTTTCAGCTCACCTAGAAACTCATGTGCGCATAAAGCTTGAGACGTAACGGCCTCTACTAATGAAGTCAAGCGATTGGAGCGCAGCTGGATCATTGTGTTTCTGAAGGTCGCTGTTTATTAAAATAAAGCAAATGGAATAGCTTCCTCCTACATTCAGGATTTCGACATTATGCAGAAAAATCTGCGTTATCATCTTCATGTCTGGAGGAGTTGTGCAGCTGGACAGAAACAAACAGCTCTTTGAGGGCACAATGCTTTAGCCAAATGCTAACTTTAGCATGCTAACAGGTGTAAGGTGATTAGAAATAAGTGCAAAACACAGCTGAGGCTGATGGGAATGTGATTAGTTTTGTAGGTCATAAATCAAAATATGATGAAGATGAAAAGTTAAGTGGTTACCAAACTTATTTAGAAGTGTAAATCTTCACTGGCCTCAAGATTGACCTGTTATTGATTATTGGATGATTAATCTGTCCATATTCCTTCACACGGCTATTTCTTCATCATTTAATACAGTAGGATGAATCTCAATTTGCTTTTTATCAATCCACGTCCACATCGAGACATTTCCACTCCTCTAAACATATTAAAGTTCATCCTGTGAGGAACATGAATGTCCGCACCATATTTCATGACAATCCATCCAATAGATGTTCAGACGTTTCATGCAATACCTCAATCACGGAGGAGTCAGAGGAGAAGTCAGAAGATCAGAAAAGTTATTCGGGATCGTCCTCAGTGGACCACGAATGTCTGCAGAAAACCTGCAAGCCCATCCATCCATCCGATGTTGTTCTGACTGACATTCCCACCCACACAGCCAGGGCGAATGTTGCCAGGTCGCAATATGCACGACCGTGAAGTTTTTGTTGTTATTTTGCAGACATGCTGTGTTCAGTGCTGCCAACTCAACCAACTTAAAGTCTTTCCTCCTGTTGACATTTTGTTGATTCGTTGTCACGTTCATGTGGTCAGCCGATGCACGTTTTTACTGTTTATGACAACTACCAGTGCTGTTCTGTCTCTGAGGCCAGTCAGGAGACATTGTCATCGTCGACCCTTGAAAATGTCAAACATCAAGGAACCAGTTGACGTCCTCCATCTCACCTTTTGACCTCTCCCTTGTCTGCAGGTTTCGGGCAGCACGGCGGGCTCCCTGGCCAGCTCCTCATCCCCGTCCACCTCATCGCGCCAGTACACACGGCAACGCATCACTCGCGTCAACCTCAGGGACTTAATTTTCTACATGGAGCAGGAGAGAGAGACCGCCCACTCCCTCCTCCTTTACCGTGCCCTGCTCAAGTAGCCTCTGGTCCGCTCAGCGCCCACCTCAACCTCCTCCACCTCCTTCTCCTCCTCCTCCTCCTTCCCCAGCCACGTGCCTTCAGATCAGGTCTAATGTTTCTGCTCTGTGTCTCCATATGTACTGTAGTGACGTTTGATGTAGCTTTTAATAAGAAGTGAGAAGACAGAGAGAGAGAGCGAGAGGGGAAAAAAAAACGTACAAAAATAAAGCTGTTGTTCCGTTCGTCCTCTCCGTTTAGATTCACGGTGTGTAGTTAGATCAATCAGTTTAAAGGCCATATCAGATTCTTTGTGTTGAAGTTGAATTTGTTTAAGGAACAAAGTGGTTTTACGTCGCAGGACTTGATCCGGAACTATGCTGGGTAGCTTTTTATTTGACATTGTCGGCAGTAGCTTCAATGAACCACCTCAATGTAAGAAGAATTATGTTCGCACCTCGATACAGCCTACGATACTTTCCGCGAGCTTATTTTGTTGAACGCAGTTCAATGAATGTAGTTTAGCTGAACTCAATAAACGAGAGACTTCAACCGATTTCTCCGCAGAGACGTCATCCTGAGACATTAAGATTCCAAATAACAGCATCACGTTACATTTCCTTACTGTATGTGTAAATAGTTCTTTTTGAATTATTTTACAGCATGTATATTTTTTAATCACCCGTAAGCTTTGTAAGAAAAGAATTACCCATGTGTCGATATTATAAACAACCCGATGTTTTGTAAAACCATGTGCTTTTGAACGAGTCAAAGATTAGACAGTTTATTCTCCTCACCTGTAGAGTATTAGTTATAAGACCTTCAAAGGTCATCAAACTAAACCCGTTTCCGATCGGTCGCCCTTGATGAGGGAGTTTGTTTTTTTTTTACCCACAAATAATGTGAACATTGTTTTTTTATAACTAGATGTTTGTAAGTTGTGTACTGTCACGCTCACTTCTTCAGATTAAGCTTACCTGGTTATAAAGGTAGGTGTGGTTCAGAGGTCAGTACTGCAGGCGGGACGGCGACGGAGGAGACTGAAACCTCGGATCAGAACACATTCCTTCATCTTTTTTCCCGTCGTCGTCCTCTCTGGAGTCCTCTAACTTTGACAAGGACTGAACCACAGGTGTAGTCCACGAGGCGGATGAGTGCACAGCACTTTAACTTGTTTGTAATCTGACCCTAAATGAAATATCGCGGCTGTGAGGTGACGTGTGAGTCGATTGATTTCCATTTTTGTTTCCGTCTTTGCGTTACTGATCGACTGAAGAGAGGAATGAGACAAAACGCCTGCTTTCTACATGTCGTATCGCATCGTCGCCTTGTTTTTTCTTTATTTTGTTATTTTTTTATTATCAAATCCTTATTGTAATATGTAATATTGTCCATTATGTTTTTTCTATTTAACTAAATATCTTGGCCTCTATGCAGCTTTTTTCTTGTCATATTGAAATTTATTTAAATATGGGTGACATTTGAAACAATTGTTGTGCGTTGTACATTTTGACAGCACTTTTTTTTATATCTATTTTACCTGACAACTGAAAGCTGTCACTGTATTATAGCAAAGAAACGACTCTTTTAAGTAGTGAACAGTATTTGCCAACTTCTGTCAAAAGAGACTTATTTTTAACAATTAATATATTTTCTTTCTTTTTTTTCTTTTTGTTTCTTTTATTTGATTGGCTTTTATGCTTAACACATTTTCATAACTTTTATCTTCAAAAACAAAAAATACCATGTTTTAAAAACAAGCACAACAAAAATATCTATTGATTACGACGAAATATGATTTTATTAGTGATTTCTATGGTTTCTGGTGGTTTCACAGGAGGACATTTCTACTACTACTACTACTACTACAGCTTTTTAGCCAAAATATTAGAAAACAATATCACTGATGTAAAAACACATGGAGGTAAAATAACATTTCAATTGTATGGATGATTTGTAAATATTGTTTACAAAACTATGTGTTTATTAGAAACCACGTTATTTTTGGTAAACTCTTGTACATATCTTGAAAATTTCCTGTTTGTGTGAAAAAACAATACTTATGTATTTGTACCTATTTTGTAAAGGAATAAATAAGCTGTTTACTAAACTGAGCAGACGCTGAGTTCGTCCGTTTCTTCTTTTTGTTTGACTCCTGACAGCAGACGCCTTCAAAATAATGTAAATTTCACTGTAGAATGACTTAACAACTGAGCAATATGTTTCCCTCTGTTCACGTCTCTCTCTCTCTCTCTCTTTTTAAAAGGAAAAATAAGCTGTTATGTTTTTTCTTTTTTTTTGCGAGACGGCTTTACCAAAGTCAACGACTAATTCAGCCGGCTTCATTTCCATTTCTAACATTGCACATGCTAAGTACAAACTGAGTCAAGGCACCGCTGCTCAACTATGAAAAGTCCCTCTAGGTTTCTGCTGCTAATTAAGCAGAAGCATTTTTGAAAAGACCAAACTGTTTAACTCGGTGTAAAATATTGGGGTTTAGGAGCATATTGGTTTTTCAGGATCTCCGTCTACTCCCCCCCTCCCGCCCCCTCAGTCCCTCTGGAGCTGGAGACTGCTGATCTGGATTCAGCCCTGAAGACGACCTTCCCTCTCTGCAAAAAAAAAAAAAATGAATTTCACAGAAGTCCACATACGCTCGTGTACAGAGAGGGCTGGGGAGATGTATCAGGTTTAATCAGTTCAATTACAGGACACAGAGATCATTTCACTGACTATAACAACAGATTACATGCCTAAATGTTTCAGTAGTGTTTAATATTAAGGTCCTTTTAATAAGCTTGAGTTAATGAAGTCCTCATAAGATGCTTATTAACAAGGCTGTGTTAAAAATAACACAACTGACATGTTTATCGTGATATTACATTTAGTTATCGCACTGTGTTGGATGCTCAGGGAGTTTTCTGACTGTATCGGTGTGGAAAGACTAACTTTCCTGCTGAAGGCAAGTGGAAAGACTTTAATCAGCTTTTGGATCCGTACATGAATATCATGAGAGATGGAAATGTGGGATTTACTTACAAAGAAATTGTCCATCTTGTTTTATTTATATCCCAATCAATAGCCGGGGATGTTGAAGTGTGTGTGTGTGCATGTAACTGTTGTATTGTTATTGTATGTTTCTTTGTTGGGATGTTACAGTTACATTAAAATATCATTTTATAAATATACAGTCCAGATCCAGAATGAAAAATCTGCAGAATTCAGCGGAATGTTTCTTTACTTGTAAAGTGACAATATGACGAATTATCTCACGTAGGTTGAGATGAAGATTTGGTGCTCAGTTCCTCAGCGGTTAATCCAATTTTTCGACATGTTGTCACACTTCACCACAAACTTTGATCTTCACGCTAACCGAAAGCGACGTTTCGACTGTCCCACACGCACACGAGGGGGGCGGGGATGTACCGACGCTCCGAGTTTCACAGGCAGCGACTCCGCTTGTTTAAAATCTGCGGTGAAAAAAATCAGTCAGAGCTGTCGTCGAAATTTCTTTGGCGGCAGATTCCGTGTGGGCCGGAAACCTCAGAACGGTCTCGAGGTGCTTAATAACATTTATAAAGCTCTTATTTCATTTTAAAAAACATTTGAGGATAATAACTTTGATATTGTTCTCGCTTCTGATGAAGAAGCTGCAAAACCCACAACTCTTGTGTGCATAAAGCAGCTGCTAATAAATGCATAATACAGTATAAATCCATGTTAATAAGGAAACAAACAATCTGGTAAAAGTTCAACAATGATGGTTTGAGGAGGTTGTTACAAATCTTGATTTAAAAGTTTCTCATACTTATAAAAGTCTTATTATCTAATATTAAACGTAGTCATGAGGCTGTTATCGGTGCGTTCATTAACAATAGTCGTATTAATGTTAATAAGCATCTTATAAGGACTTAAAATTGCCTTTTAATCGATCAACCAACGCTCCAATCAAGGACCTTTAAAGGAAGTGTTGCACATGACTCGAGCTGGCATCGTCTGAGATGAACTCTTTCACAGATCATCGATAGTAAAAGCAAGAGCAAGCAGAGTTAACTCCTAAATCTGACCTTTGTTCTTCCCTTTCTGAGGCTGCGAGAGCAATGAGACACAGGACAGAGCTACAGTACATCCTTTTATTATCGCAAATATGCAAGAAAAGTCAAATGGAGACACTGTAAATGAACACATGCCCTTTAATACCACAGTCTAATTGTTTTAAACACTTTAAATAATATACATTTGCACCTTATGATACCCTTTGAAATGTCTTAATCCATATGTACACAATGTAATGCTTTGAATTCTTTTCATTCTTTTTTTTCCGTGACGAAGGACTAAGAGGTCTCTTAAAAACACGCGGGTCCCGTAGAAACCCAGAGTCCTGATAATTCAATATACAATAACTGTACAACTGACCCGCCTCAGAGGTGGAGTGAATGCCGTGTGAAGTGGCTGTGACACTGACCAGTACTTCGTCTGAACGTGGTGGCTTTGCGTGGACACGTCTGTGGAGTTTTTCCAGTCCGGTCGAGTTCGTCTAGCTCTGTAGTTGAGAGGGGGGGCGACCCGAGTTTGGTTATTGCAGACAGAGAAACCCAAAACTGCGGTTGTTGTTCCTTTTTCCTCACTTAACGTGCAGAACGGTGGTCGTTTCTGTTTTCTGCTCACACGTGCACGACTTTAAAGCTGTTAAAAGCCCATTCTTTGATTTCAAAATGCGGCATCAGTGAGAAAACACGTCTTCTTTCCTTCCTCCCTGAAAAAACTAATTGTTACAGATGTGTGTGCGTGTTTTTTTTGTATTAGATCGATCTTTTCTTTACCCCGGTTTCCTCAAGAACCAACCCAGATGAGTTTCCACACCTCAAATCAAACTGGATCAAAGACGTCCGGATCAGCAGCGGGAGTCAAGTTCTCCTGGCTGTACAGTATGTTCTGAGTGTGCTCACATTTTGACTCATCAGTTTGTTTGGTTGTGCTGTCCAGCGAGCCACAGCAGAGGAGGGGTGTTCTGAAAAAAAAAAAAACCCAAAAAAACAAACCAGGGCATGGGGATGACACAGCAGCAGGGGGTGCAAACCAGAGTTCTCTACTGGCACCACTGAGCTGGGAGCCTTCAGGGAGGCGGAGGGGGGTGAGGAGCGCTGTGGAGAGCCCAACATGCCTCGGCACATGAAAGGCCTGGTTGACCATTCCCTTTGAGGCGACTGGATGCAAAGGCGCAGGCCACTGGCAGGTCACAACAAAGATGGGCTTGATTGTGAGAGCGAGCCTCGGGCGGGAGCGCGCCGGACTCGGAGCTACACTCGCGCCGAGGCTCATCTTTATCCACTCATTGGCTCCTTGTTTAATCAGCGGCCATCCGGAGAGAGCAGATATTAGGACAACATGGTCAGAGGAGAAAACTACCGCCCATTTTTAATGAACAACTAGCTTATAAAAACAACCCCTGTTATACTCAAACAACTGCCAGAGCCCGCAAAGATCAGAATAGACTTCTTTTTTTCTGTTTTTCTTTTTTTTTTTGTTGTATCAGTCTTTTTGGGAATGGAAGAAACAGCATCTGTAAGTTACACACAAATATAAAGCATGAAAACTCGGCCTTTCTTGTCTCTGTCTTTGATCCAGAAATGTTGAGAATAAGACCAAAAGAATGAGAGCAGGATAGAGTAAACGCCGCCCACTCGCCTCTTTGTGAATAACACGCCGACGCTGGGAGTACAGTTCACTTTGGGCTCCGCCACACATACATGTGACGAACCATTGAAATAATCTCGGCTCAGAAGTGACAATATAGAAACAAACAAAGTTTCTCTGAAGGTACTGCGAGCTATTCTCAACAAAACTGTCAAGGCTGGAGGCCCGGAGGAACAAAACGTTGGTGGCCCCTTCATACAGTTTTTTGGATGATGCACTGTGTCGAGTTTTTAGCTATAAACTGTAAAAAGAGGTGACGTCTGTGTGTCCGTACAATCAACAAAATAGGCACCTTGTCTGCTTTGGTACCTACGGTATTTGTTCTGTTTTCACGATCCACTCTCCCACGCACGAGAAGATAAACAGCTCGACTTGGTCACGGGGGTTTGGACGAATGTTTCGGTGGGTGCAGGGTCAGGGCAGCTCCGATGGGGGAAATGTTTTTTAAGTGCAAAGAAACAGTAAGCATTTAGAGTACATCTCTGACGACGATCACGAGACATACTGGTAAACGTCATCTCTCCACGTCGGCTCCTTCAGGTCTTTCACATTCTAACTCAACAAAAAAAAAACACAAAAAACCGCAATTACACTCCGAGCTTGTGCAACATCGACCTGAATTTCAAAAAAATTTCGCAAACTTTTTCAAACTTCTGCCAAAAAAAAAGTGAACAAAGGTTTTGTGTGCTTGCGAGAGAGAATCCGATCCGAGACTTGTGAACAGAGATATGTTTTTAGAGCTAATAAGCAGAAAATTCCAGAGCACTTTTTTATTTTTTTTATGTGTGCTACACATTTGACTATAAACAATGTTGAAACATCCAGGTTCTCTTCCATCCCCGTTTGAACAATGGGACTTTTTTCCGGCTCTGAATGCATTGCCAGCCAGATCGCTTTAGCCACATAGCCTGCAGACATCTGAGTTTCTGCAGCTACTGCCAAGAAAACGCTCCCTCACAAGCCTCTCGAAGCCTTAATGAATACAACGTTCATACATCCTTCATATTGGAGAAAGGAAAAAAATAAAAGAGAGACATTAAAAATAATCCTATTAATAATAATTGTTTACACCATGTCATGATAAGAACAGCAAAAGGAGCAAGAAGAACATACTTTAGAAACAACAATGAAAATTGTAATAAACAATCAGTTTGGCAAACGATGCTGTTTGAGACGAGGCTCCGCCGCCTGTAGCTCAGCCCGTGGAGCGAGGTGGGGTGGGGGTTGGAGGGGACTCGGGGTCTGGGGGAGTTGGGGCCTTTCGGGGGGGGGGGGGGGGACTCGTGAGATGGGATTATGTCCTCTTCCTGTCATCCATTACAGCGTCCTCTGTGCCAAAGCTTCCTTGTCCGACAGCAGGCCAGACCCAGACGAGACACGGGCCTCATACAGACACAGAGCTGGATGACACACTGCTGAACGAGGGCCAGAGGGGTGTGTGTGTGTGTGTGTGTGTGTGGGGTGGGTGGTGGTGAGTGGAGTGCATTAGGATTCAAGGTGGGGGGCGGGGGCGGGGGACGGTCGCGTCACTCCGGAGCGGTCGGGACACCTTTTTCATGAGAAAATGAGGACAAGAATCAACCAGTCACGGCGCTTAAATTTTTCAAGTGAGGTGCTGTTGAGTCCGTTTGTCGCTGCTGTTGTTTTCATCACAGTCCCAGATTCTTTGGGCGTTATTTAACATAATGAAAAACTTTTGCTGCTGACGCTTTTTTTTCTCCTTTGTTTGGTACTACATTCCCCTTCGAGTTCTGCAGAGCTGGCGAGGTTAACAAGCCTCTGCTAATACTTAGGTAAGCTGGGGTTTGGTTGTGGTTCTGTTAGGGCAGGGAGGGAGGGAGCGGGGGGCAGGGGGACGCAGGGTGGGAGGTTTGGGGGAGACGGTGTGAGAAGATGGAAGGAGTACTGGGGTTGGATTGGCAGTCCCTCATCCAGAACGCTCTAGTCCAGGGGTTCCTGTTTTATCCTGATGGGAGTGTTGATGGAGAGACTCCGCCGGTCCTCGCGACACAACACGTACTCGCTGAACTGGGATGAGTCCACGCCGCCTCCACAAGACGCCGCCACGCTGAAACCTTTCTGGAAGAGGCGCTCCAGAACCTGCAGACAAGAGGAAGGAAGGCAAGGTGAGACGGGGACATTAATAACAGAGCTGCCGGTGCGTTCAGAGTGCCAGTGTGAGCCTTTTTCATCAAAGTTGAGCTGGATTCAACTTTCAGCAGCAACTTTGCGGCAATTTAGCTCATCAAGGTTGACTGTTTTATGACTTAATACATGGTAAATACGTTTATATGCTTTCTTGTGAGAGTTAGATGACATACATCTTAATATTAAGCATAGGCCTACATGTCTACTCTCTATGCCAAGAGGCTTTGCAGCTACAGCTACAGCTAGCAGCTAGCAGCTGGCTAACTTTGCTTTGCACCAGAAACAGGAAGAAGCTACCTTGGCTAACTCCCAGTGAAACAATTTGTCTTTTTGTTTTACACTTTTCACTCAGTTTTTGAACAAATTAAACAAACTAAATAAAATGTATTGTGAGGTTGAATTTGAGACCTCAGGACAGAGCCAGGCAACCTGTTTCCAGGCTGCTAACCTACGTTAGCCAGCTGCTGGCGATAGCATCATATTTACCGTACAGACATGCGAGTGGTATCGATCTCCTGATGTAAGTCTTTGCAAGAAAGAGAATAAATATATATTTCCCCAAAACAATCTGTTTTGTGTGTGATAGATACTTTTCTGCTCATGCTTTCCCGAACAGATCCGTGTCAGTTGTTTACAAAAACACGATGAGAATATCAGAAAGTTTAGCGCCAGACTTTCCGTCAGAAGTTAGTCTCGGATCGGTGTAACTTTCCTGATACACGTCCATCTTCACATCAACCTCAGATCTTCATCTGTCTCAACATCCACCATGTGTCATTAACCTCCCCCCCTCCTCCAATCACACGTAAGTGATGGAATAAAACCAGAGGGCACTCCGACATCACACCACCCCTGCAATATTCATACCGCTTTTGCTGCAATGGCTACTGAACCGAGGGGCATGAGCTCAAAGGGATGAGGCGAGCCGAGTGCAAGCGAGGTGTGTTAAGGGGCTCAGCGTGGTGATTACTGGAGCTCCTAATTTGAGTAATGAGGCTGGGGTGAGAGGAGAAGTGAGCTCCGTGAGCGAAGGGAGAGAGCGACGTGTGGGGAATGAGGATGTAGGGAGTTCTGGGAGATCTGCGCGAGGACAAAGTGTCGGAGCTGCGGGGAGAGAACGGAAGACGGGGATGCGTGTTAGCCCTCGAGCGTGGGCATCGATACACACCAAAGTCCAAATGCAGATAAACACCGACACAAACACGTGAACTCCGGCATCACTTTTTTTTTTTCTTCCTTTCTCCTCATCTGCCGAAATTCTTGTGGGATGTTGTTCTTTTGGAGGGGGCATATCTAAATCCCAGTGCGAGGCCTGCCGTGTGTTTACTTATTCCCCCGTCCTTTTTAATGGAGTGTGCAGCGCATGGAAATGAAAGGTCTTGCCGACGGCTACCCCCTTCCTGCCAGAGACGTTCGCGCTAAAAAGATCGGTTTCTTCAGCCTCCCGTACACACACACACACACACACACACACTGACACATGCACTCATGGCGAAAGGATGACCTCTCTAATTACAGGAGCGAGGGCCCCATCGGAGGGCTAAAGTGGGGCGTTTAAGGCCTCCAGGTCGGAGGGCTGCAGCCTCCTCTGACTGGGGATTAGCACAACAGAGACGAGCAGATAAATCACACACAAACACACGGCGAGACCGCCCGCGTGTGTGAATGCAAACTTAAAAAATGCAAATTACAGTTCACATATTATCGCACAAACTTGTTGAACAGACCTGAAACCCAGCCCCCAATTTCCTGATTAAAACTAAAATGTGGGCCGACGTGCTGCTTGTGAGAAGGACCCCTTGGAAAATGTAACCCCCCCTCATCCGCCCCCTCCTTTTTAGTCCTCCGGCCATACGACAACGACAAACTCTGTAATTTGTGAGACAGAAGGGGCGGCAGACAGCTGATGGTGAGGATGGCTAATTAAGAGACCTGCCCAAGCATCAAACACTCCCAAATCCATGACAGACGACGGAGGAGCCTAACGATTATGGAAATGATATTACATAGCCTTCTTTGATCATTGCATCACATTGCATTTTTCCCCATCATCTCTTAACGCATGTGGGACTCCGTCATGTTCGGCAATGAATTTGGTCACAGAGGAGAATGGCCTGATCAATAAAGATAGTCTGAAAACACTTTTATCATTAATGCATGGCAACACAAAAGACTTAAGGATATTATTATAGATGGTTGTAACTGATTCAAGAACACTGTAATGACTATAAGAAGCCACAAAAAACACTTCACATCCAGTTTGACACAGTGAATTAGTGCCACGGGGGGATAAACAATACATTAAATAATTAAGATGTATCCAAGCAAAAGGTTTCGATGTCCACAGGACAACGTCCTGAAATCAATCCCAGCTGACAACAGAAAGTAATGTACCCTCTTAAAAAGCTAACACATGTCCTGGTGGCTCAGTTCAGCACAACATACTTGTGACTGCAGGCTTTCACATCTCAGCTTATGTTGTACTTGTGCAGATTTCTCTGCTTACTTTCCTGCCTCACTCGAGCGAAACCCTCGCAAAAATATTGCAACAGCGCGTTGAACGAGATCAATCTGATTGGTCAAAGTTTCACTCCGAGCGCTACGAATTCTGTGAAACGCAATTACAGCTAATTAGCATTCTCTTGTTCGTTTTCTCCTTTTAGCAGACACCACTTTCAGGCGTACAGATGAAACTTCCCGGGCAGTATTGTCTGTGATCATGTGTGAGGAATGTCACATTTCTTTTCAAAACAGGAAATTAGACCACAACAGAACAGAAAGTTGCTCAATTCCACCCTGAACTTTAGCGCCTCTTCTTCTTCGTCTCTTCCTGCCTGCGTGATCGATAGCACAAAGCTGAATTAAAGCGCCCGCCCTTCATCTCTTCATCGCCCTCCTCATCCCCAGCGATCCTCATTCATCTGAAACATAATAAACCATTCTCACTGTTACATGGTCGACTTGGCTGCACAGGGATCTGCCCCAAACACACACACACACACACACACACACACACACACACCACGCGGTATATAAGCATCTCACTGAGCTGCCACTCAATCTGGGGATGCAGTGGGGGGAACAAGAGGGGATATATCAGCCTCCCGTCTCCAACCTCCCAGCGCCGCATATTTCCAACACAGCCAAGATGGAAGCAGGAATCAAAGTGGAGGAGTCTCAGGGCTGGAAACCGGAGCATAATGTAATATTGATGGCCACCGGAGTGCACACACACACACCCTCGCAACACCTCTCCGGAGGCGCTGGAAGACACTTGCTCCTCGTGGCACGGGGGCTCAGGGTTGATTGACACGTATGACACACGCTGCAGCATGTGATGGGCGCCGCACTCAGGGGGTCGCTTTTGTTTAACTATGCACAGCCTTTAATATGTGACACGGAGCGCTAACTGCAGTCCCTGCATCGCATCCTCTGCTTATCGCTAGCATCTGGCACAAAACAGCCGAGAAGCTCCGACTCCTTTCTATTTCTCAAAGCCATCTGCCAGCTTCTTCTTCTTCTTCTTCTTTTTTTTTTGTGTGTGTTTTTTTTTTTCAGGAATCATAAGCGACAAAAACACTCTGACAGTGTGATATAGTCTGATGGCATCTTGCAACACATTATCTCGTAGCTGCGTTTGTGGAGCTGACGAGATTGAGCTTGACGTCTTTAAATTGTAAGAATCCAAAGAGTGATGTCACTCAGGTGAACCCACCTGTAAAGCAAACTCTACCACCAACATGAGCTACACGGGGAACAGAGGGACTGAGGGTCTTTCCTCAAAGCGACTGCAAGTTCACTTCACTACTAAACTTACGGTTACCAGCAGTGGAACATTTATATATTTGACAGAAATAGTTGACACTGTACTTTGTAGATTCATATATATATTCACAAGCTCTTACAATGTGATTCAATCTAATAAATTAAACAATAAATGCATTTTACATAGTAATCCAGCAGAAATACTACTCCATTACAATAACACTCATTCTGAATTATGAGTATTTTTTCTTTGGATGTTTTGAGCACAAACACTTATAATAAAAATATGATGTAAAAGATGCTTTTATTTGAGTAAAGGATCTGAATACTTCTGATGGTTTATGCGACTGATTGTATTATTACAAATTCCTTCTTATATTAAAAGGTGGCTTAGAATTTGCCACCTATTGAGGGTTCCACTAACAAATGGGGGGCAGCATATCGCCCTAAGTAATTGCTAACTGCTGCAACCTGTAGCTGCCATTAGCTAATTAGCTCAGTTAGCCGTGCAGCTGGTGGTCTCTGGACCGGGAGCTCGGAGTGGTATTACGAGAAGGGACAGGCTAGCTGGTTAGCATGCTAACTTCAGTAGATGTCTCTTCAATTTCTTTGACATGACGTCAAAACTGTTATTTCTTCTTCGGGTTTTTTATTTTTTTTTTAATCTTTAAGTTTATTTCTTCTTTCTATTTAATCTGCTCACAAACTTTAATCTTCCTCTTCATCCTCGTCTCCCTCCAGGTGGATCATAACTCCCGCTGGGTCACTTTCACAAAGATCTCCTCTGCCTAACCTTACTGCATCCAACAAAACCATTTTTCTCTCACCAGCAGCTGAAGCTGTCGGCAGGCAGCATCGTGCGGGTTTTATCCTCACCGAGCTGCAGGTTAATCTGCCGCCTGTCGGGCTCTCCGAGTGCCCGGCGCTGTGCTCCACCCACTGAGCCACACAGGCAGTACAGAGACCCCTAACCACAGCGGTGTTAAAGTCTTGTTCTGCCACTGAGGAGCACAGCTGAGGTGTTTGTGTGGCCTTGTCTGCTCTGATGAGCTGTGCTTTCTCTCTCCGCCCGGCGCAGGATTGATGGAGTGGCAGTGTGACATGTAAGAGAGTGTTGCGACGTGTTGCGTTCCCCCGCCCGGGCAGCGGGGGGGACAGGGGGCCCCTTCTCTACGACTGCCTCCGCTGTCACATTGATGAAGGACGGATTGGCTCTGGTCTGATCCGAGTGCTTCATCATGGTGATGTATGGAGCAGCAGGCCCGGCTCCAGCTCTGGGACGCGTGTGTGTACACCTCTGTGGCTCTTTGGCTAAATGTTTTCCCTCCGTTAAGTGCCTCTGCAGCTCTCGGTTTTCTCTCCGCTGGATCTACATCACAGCGCAGGTGGTTCGCGTTATTCCCTAAATTCCATTCATGACTTCATGGAGAATCACTCGCCAAGGTGGAGTTGTTTATTCTCACTCTCTCACATTTGAATACACATGAGAAAGGGACTGAAGAAAGGGCTAAATTTGCAGCGTACACTGTAAGCCTCTCAGGCTTTTCTTCCTTCTCTCCACGGACTGACACAAACAGTCAGCATCACTATAGTTCCAAACTGTAAATAGATGATGACATAATAACATAACATGAATTCAATACTCTTGAAAATAAAGTCCTCGAAAATGCTTTGAATATTACTTATAACCAATTACGCTGACCTCAGGGACGTTAGGATATCTCAAAGTGAATACAAACTGAATAATAAAGTGTACAAACTGGGTATCTGTGTTGAGAAATGTCACGTGATCCTCATTGTGTCCAACGTATCACAAGGTCTAGCAGTTCCCGGCCCAGGGCGAGACGGCAACAGTACCTTAGCCTTGATAAAATCATTCGAGACTAAAATGAATTCTCCGCGCAGGGACGCCGAAATAAATTGAAAACAGCGTACATTTACAAGTTGTCTCTTTCTTGTCAGGACCTCCTCATAAAAACTGTTCCAGACAGCGCTTCATCTGCCTCCCACCACCACCACCTCCACCCCACCCAACACCGCCCTTCTCTCTCCCTCTCCATGGTCTTCCTCTCTGGGCAGGGTGTGGTTGCGTGTGCGTTCCCCAGGGTTGAGGGGTCCAGGGCTGAAATCAGATCAGAGGCTCATTGTCTTGGCAGGTAAGACGAGGATTATTTTCCTAACCTTCTCATACCTTCACGCAACAATGAGAGAGGACAGAATGAGTAAGCTGTTTAGAAAAATCTCTTCTTACACCGAAAAACACCTCCATCTGCTCCCTGTGTCCTCATCTACATCGACTCAATGAGCCGGGCCCCCTTCTACTGTGCCTGCATATGTGTGTGTGTGAGTGTGTGTGTGTGTGTTTGCGCTTTTGATTTTTTATTATTTTTTTTAAAACACAATTTTGTGCATCCGTGTGTCTTAAAGGGGCCGCGAGATAAAAAAAACAGAAGCCCGACGCCGTAACGAACGCCACCTTAACCGAGAGGAGCTGCGAGACAAAAGGGAGCATCGCTTACAGGACGCCTCCATAGGCCCAGCTCCTCCTCCTCCTCCTCCTCCTCCTCCTTCTTCTTCTTCTGCGACCAGGTTTGTCTGAAAGGAGGGTTTCAAGCTCAGCTCACCTGCAGACGAGCGGTAACAAAAAACCTAAACAATAAAAAAGCTCATTGCAGACCACGTTAAGTCGGGTGTGCTCACACTCCATAACCAGTGTCGCTGGTAAACAGAGTGGGAAAATGTTGTGTTAGTTGATGCGGCCAATTAATTATATTGCAAGTCATTTAAAAATCTATAAAAGAAGTATAAACCGGTTTAGGCTGTTTGAGAAATTGTAAGTATGGTATTAAAAAATGCAATACGTGTATTTCAATCGCCTTGAGCGGTGTTATATTGGAGTCTTTTTAAAAAAGGAGCTGTGTCTTAAAAAGGAGTAAAGCGTAAATTATGCATATCATTTCTCCCCCCCCCACCCTCCACCCTCCACCCTCCATCCCCCCCCCCCACCCTCTTCTCCATTCCTCTTCTTCATCGTTTCGCAGGAAAACATGGCCGCAGTCCACACGTGCTTTGTCCCGCTTTTCGCTCGGCTCCCCTCCCTGGAGGTGGTCTCTCGCACTGGCAGGAGGGAGGTGGAGGTGTTAGAGTGCACCAGCCTGCCTGGGAGAAGCTCCCTCTGGGTGCTGGAGGGGGGAAGGCTCCTCTACGTGTTGGCCTGTTTCATGGCTGTGGGCGCTGGAGTGTGTTATACGGAGCCTGTGGTGTGAGGCTGTTATGTTTCTCCCCCCGTTCTCCCCTCTCACAGACCTCTCCGGGTAACAAAACTGTAAAACTAGTTTCTGAAGTTGTTTTTAGCATCTCGCTGCTTCACTTCACACTCTCGCTTTCAAACGAGGAGATTATGCATCTCGGCCCAGACTGCCTGCTTTTTTTAAAAAAAAAAAACTGTACAACATGCTCACAACAAAATCTATTTGAGATTTAAATCAGTAGCATATTCCTCGACTGTGTGTGTGAGAACAATACAAAGATAAAGGGCAGCCACACGCTACAATGAGCAGCTCAGGTTTCACATCTTGCTTCAGTCCACTTGGAGGCTGTGACAGAATGAAAACCTACACACACTCCGTACACCTGTTATTACCTCTGGTAATCTCTTGACAAACTGACTGTGGCTCCATCAGAGTAGCTATTATCTCAGTTAGCGACAACATGCTATTATCTCCGCCGTGGCACAATGCAGTATAAAAAGGACCAGGAATGGTGCCAAACGCCTCACAGCAAAGCTTAGAGGAGGAATTTTAGCTTATAGGCAATGAAGAAAAAAACGAAAGAGCACAACATCAGGCTTTGTGCAGGCTGGTGACCTGAAAAATAAAATCTGTGAGGTGACACAGAATATCCCGACGACAGCGTCCTCTCCTTCAGCACATGCTAAGGCTCAGTAACACCGGTGGAGCCGTGCAGTGGACGATGTTTTGAGTGCGTATGAGAGTGTTGACGGGCGGCTTCGGCCTGCTCAGCAAAAATCCTTTGCTGGATAAATAAAGGGTAAAGAAAGGCTCCACTGTGGCAACACGCAGAGTGTACACAAGGCGGCAAATCATGTTGACTGACTCGTTGTGAAGTGCCTCTGCGTCCCACGGTTAACCTCAAAAGACGGGACTGATCCCGTAAAGCACCTGTGGTGGAGCCAACAGATGCAGAACTTTGACGTGTTTGGACGAAATCTAAACGGGGGTGCCGTTGCGAAATGACGAGGAGAAAAATGCGGATTTAACAGAATGATTATCTTGACGCAGTAAAGATTTTATTCCTGGCTAAAGCCCTCGTGGTAAAAACACAGGAAACAAGCAATGTGTTAGCTGAAGTTACTTTGTTCCCGCGCCAGGAGTTATTCAACCCGACATGCTGCACATTGCGTCTACACACCAGAGGCCTTGGCCACTGAGATAAGCTGCGTAATCAGCTTCACTGGACGCCCTCCGACTGTATTTCGTGCAGTTACCACAGCGCCAGTCTGTCAACAGTCAGATTTCTGTGTATTCTTTAACTCGCAGTGCGTCGACTCGTCTATTGGCAGTCATTGTGCTGCATGTTGTACCTTTGAAGCTGTTCTGTGTTACATCCAGACGTCTCCGTTCCACCACAGACTGACTTTTCCTCGTACTGAAATCCATCGCATGAACCCGGGACTTTCTGTTAGTCGCTGTGGGTGTGGCTTCTGGTTTACATCAGCCTAACCCTTTCAGTTGTTTGGGTGACGTTATACTTTCCAGGTTTTATAAAATACAAAACTAGGCTACATATTATGAAGTTAATGTTTATAATCTGTTTTTACTGGTTCAGTGTGTGTTAGTGGTGAATACGTCGCTGTTGCACATCGGCTGCACTGGTGCAGCGAGGCTTTTCATTTAGGTGGACAAGCATGTCATTTAACTCATTATGTCACTGATTTTAAAACAGGATTAAAGTGCCAAATATATGTTTTTCTTAATTTAAATTGAAGGCAATAAGAAATTGCAAGAACCACATTTAAAAATAAAAAAACTACTACTAAAATAGTTGCTTCCTTGAGTCCTGTAACTTTGTTATAAATACTTTTTAAAATTCAGAGCACTTTGTTTAGTTTATGTATCTCTTTAAATCACAATTTCATTTAGTAACGTCTTAGTTTGCCACATCAGTTTGTGCAAAAAGGAGAAGCAATCTGATAGATCATCTGTCCCGGGCGCTTACATGAACACCACACCGACCAACGGAATAGCACCGGATCAATGTATAACCAGCAGAAGTGTGTTTCCGGCGTCTTACCTGGACGGAGTTGAGCCTGCAGTAGCCATTGAGGGGAAAGCGGATGACGTGTGTTGGGTCCTGGTTCCAGCCGGCGTTGACTGAGTTGCACATAACGTCTCCGGTCTCGGGGAAGATCTCCTCGATGAGCACCTTCTCCCCGCTCAAGGCGATCCTCTCGCCCAGGTCGGGCGTGACGCGAACCACAAGGCAGTCGCAGGGCTGCGCCATCCGCCGCTGCTCGCGCTCCTGCTTCCAGCGCTCCAGCTCCTTGATCATGGGCGTCAGCTGGTAGTAGCGCGCCTCCTCGTACAGCAGGTGGAAGTCCTACACAGAGGGGAAAACATGGAGATGAGTGCAGGGAGTTCACCAAGGTCATCGGGACAAGACCCCACAGATACACAGCATTGTCATATTAACATGACAGTACAAGGTGTTCTGTATTTACAACGAATCCTGAAATCTTCCCCACGGCAACTAATGACAAAGTGTCCTTGAGCAAGACACTTAACCTCTAATTACTCCAGGAGAGCTGCTGCGGCTGCTTCTGCACTTTGACCTTTCTGCTGTAGTAAAACAGCACTGGTGCACGCATTGGAGAACAAATAATTACTGGACATGAATATTTCTGAATGTTTTCAGGAAACACGTTTATACGCATATATCAGATGCCACCAGTGTCCTTTGTCCTCACGGGCCATTATAAGAAACTATAAGAAAGGACTGCTAAAGGTTCTCCTGTAAAGTCAGAAGTAGAAAAGTTTAAATTCATAATCCTGGACTCTTGGTCAGTTGATCTGGATGAGAATCGGAGAAATACCACAAGATACAAAAGTACCAAACTGATCTTTGCTCGTCGTTGCAACATTTAGAATATCTCACTGCCACAAATTTGAAAACAGAGTTCGACATCTCACTTGTTAGCACGTAGCTTAAGACATCTTCTGGAGAGGAGAACAATAAACCAAGATCGGCGACGGCCTTCGACCAGCAGGACAACGCTCAATAAACAAAGCATAGCCACGCTGCAGCTCTCCCTCACAGTAGCTCTTGGCAGAGCCGCGCTAGCCTTTAGCATGTCTCAGCGAGCCGACTCCAGAAAGGCCGTCAGAAGGGCTCCAGTGAAGTGGGATGGTGCATTCCTGTGTGCAGACAGTCTGCAGCAGATTGTCTGCCTCTCCCTCCTGGGCAAAGCTTGCTGGGGGCCATTTGCCCCTGTGCTCTTGCCTCTAATTTCCCACAAGACCAGATGGCACCATCATTCACCGCTACCATAGAAAATACGGAGAGGCGGAGGTTCACGATTGGAGGCAGACGGGAGGTGAAAGAAAGATATGTGCAAGTGAACATGAGGACAATCATCAGCCAAGGAGGGTTTTTTAATGTATTCCTCACATGGAGGGAGTTTTATGTTAATGAGGCTTGTGGCCCGATGTTAAGCTCCTATTAGAACAAGATTTAATTAGGTTACACCTAAATGCTGCAAATCTTTCTGCTAAACAATTAGTAATTAATAAATCTGCGTTCTGATTAGTGTTTCAACGTGACAAAGAATGACAGCTTAATCCATTCTTAGTTTGTGAACTTGACATCGCCGCCTTTCAAAGTTTATTCTTACACGACGCTGCTGGCTATAAGTTTGTGATAGCGTATGTGTGCATGTGTCGGGTTGTGCGTCTGGTTGCGTACTGAGCAGCTACAGATAGAGGTTGTTCGTCTTGGCGCAGTCTAAACGCCCTTGAAAGCCGATCCGATGTGTGTTTGTGCTGCGGAAACAACATATGTTTCGTATAGTCCGCATCATTGGTGGCTGTGGGTGCAGGAGCCGCCGGGGAGCCCTGATCTAAAAAGAGTTTTTCCCCCTTTTCCCTTCCACGGACCACTGCTGGGTATAGAAACAGAGCATGGCAGCAAACAGCATATTCATTAACCCTGCTGCTTCTCTCAGACTGTTTAGCCTTGGAAAAAAAAAAAAGCCTCGCTCTCTGGTTTACCCCGTCATCTAAGCCGTGCCTTCATCTCAGGCGTGTGAACGACACCCAAATACAACTCCATCTGGACGAGCGTTGACGCAACACATCTTAGGCTGACGGTCTAATATTTAAGATTTCAGAATGCGAGAGAGGGTTGCAGGGGGAGGAGGGGGGGAGTGGGTCCTTTTTTCCCTTTTTCTCTCCCTTTCTCCCTGTCTTTTTCTCTCCTGGCCCTCTTGCTGCAGCTGACAAAACTCATACTGAGACGCTCCCCTTCAGGCGGCTCTCTGTATCAAAGTGTAGCTCCTCATCCTTCACAGGTCTGAAGCCATGGATGGATATGTTTTTAACAGGGGTCTGTCTGCGAGGCACTTTAGTCATCCTGAGCAGCGCAGAAAACAACAGAGTAATCCTAAGCGCTGAGGTGAGGATGAGAGGGAGACAGGGCCAACAGCTCTGTCCTGGCTGCTGGAGCTGCTGCTACTGCTGCCAGCTCTACGAGACAATTCATCCCCGAATCCTGTGTCCAGACAGCCCGTTTGAGCTTCAAAATAATGATCCGACCTGATCGCCCACCGGCAAGGCAACATCTCAGGGAAGGACAGAGGGAGGGAGAGACGGAGAAACGAGGCAGGGGAAGAGAAGAAGAGGAAGAAAATGATGGAAACTGTCACTATGAGGGCGTCGGAGGACTGATAAAGACCCACTGTGTGTTTTGGACAAAACAAGACGAGAAGCCACACAGGTGGAGGCGAACAGCCGACTCTCATCTAACACACAGCGCCCACAAAAAAACAAAAAAAACATTAGCTCTTTCCTCTTTTTAGCGATTGATATCTACAAAAACAAAGCGTTATTGATTTAAAGTGCAACACAGAAGCCTGAGCGAACCGACGCATAAACCACTAACTCTTAACGGTTTGTAACCATGCCCCCGATATGACTGAGCATTGCTTACACTCTCGTGATTAATCGTACTTTGAATAATGAGATGAGGGAGGATATTAATAGTGAATATTTTGTTCCACTGATGTAGGCTGAAAAATTTCTTTTTTTCCTATTCTGCTCAGACTTTCACATTGATTTAGCAAAACACACAGCGCCGTGGCTGCCAGCAGCAGAACAGACCCAGCCCTCTGGCGACGGCAAGCCTGATTGTGTTCAGATAAGGACATGCTCAATTCCGCCTCGCACTATTTGGATTTTTTTTTTTTTTCTTTTTCCTCCGGCTTCACGCAAATTGAAAGGTATGCAGATCAACGCGGGGCTTATGCGAGGGGATCGTAATGAGTTGAAACAATGAAGCCCGATGCGTTCTCTTCAACCGTGGCGCCTGATTGGACTGTCAAGACTTCACAGGAAGGGAGGGAAAAAAGCATGAATAAGAAGGGAGAAACTAATCGCTACTGAGTCAGGCCATCATTTGCAGAAAATATGCAGCGCTTTCATGTCATGTTCTGTTGTCTGAGGTTTGGCTCTCGTTCAGACTATCCGTGAGGCCCGGAGAGTTTGCCCTTCAGCGCTGTGTGGCTCGGCCTCGCCTTGTTCCCTTGAAGAGAATGATGAACAAGCGCCAGCCCGGTGGAAAGGTCACGCAAGTTAAGGTGGAGTAGAAGTGGAGAATAGAATACACCTAGGAAACAGTATCACTGGATAAAAACCTTGAACAGGAAGGAGCTGTAGGCTGAATATATAATCATTCTGACAAAGCCACATGTGGATGTGCGACTACTTCTGGGCTGAGACTCGCTTAATAGTAATGCCATAAATTTGGTTTAAAGGTGCGATGATGAATATTTTAATATCAACAATCGCTTCTGCTGCTAGAGGTCCGTCAATCAAAACAAAAACAAAAGACGTGACCAGCATGGGATCATGGGAGTCGCGTTAAACAACCGCCACTGCTAATGAAAATCTGTCTACGTGACTCATTCGTGGAAGACATATTGTTTTAGTTTCCGCTACGTTCGCAGCCTTCCTTCCTCGTTCTCTCCCTCTCTCTCCTGGAAGTTACGGCGACAAAATCAAGCGCACCGCAACCTTAACAAATTACGTTTTTCTCTGTGTTTGACGATTTGTAAGAAATGTTACATATGATATCGTTAAATCGTGTAATGTTCGGCGCTCTACATAGTATTTCAGATCATTGTTTTGGTTTTACGGCCTGCTAACTTCCTGAGTTCGCTGTCACCGCTCTCATCGACCTCAGCGATTTTCAGTGCTAAGAAAACGCTCGACCAACTGAATACTCCCCAGTGATGGAACGTAACTAAGCACATTTACTCAAGTACTTTTTAATTTGAAGTACTTTTGTTGAGTGTGTCCATTTATCACAACAACTCTTGTAGTTTTTTTTTTTAACCCATTACATTTATTTGATAACTTGAGTTACAAGTTACTTTGCAGAATGAATGCTGCCAAACCAAAACATTGATTCTGATAACCAAAAAAAGTGTGTGTATCAATCGTCCAGGCAGATAATCGGTTGACCAATACAATACAATATATACACACATGTATACGTATGTATAGTTTACTTATATTTTTGATACTTAAGTACATTTATTGCCAGCAAATAGCTTATCAGATACTTAATATCAGCTACTTTTACTGAAGTACTATTTGAATGGCTGATTTTACTTTAACCAAAGTAATATTTCTAACACATTACGTTTACTTTTACCAAATTTTATTGATGCTACCAAATGACAGAGAGCAGAAACAAGACTTAAAAGAATGTCTGATGGATAAGCAACATGTTCTCCATACATTTATCATAGATATCAATTATAACAGCTGCTTGCTTTTCAATATTACCATGCTACTCTTACCGGATACTTAAAATGACCCTGTATGGATGGGAAATCAACAATGGTCCCTTCCTTCAGATGCATGAAACAATTGTGTGTTCACTAATATCAAGACGAAGAGGATTCTTTCATGCAGACGCTAACGCAGGAGCCAGGTGTGTGCAGCCTCGGTAGTCTAATACAGACCGAAGCAGATTCAACGGCCCACAAAGTGTGTGTGTGTGTGTGTGTGCACAGATGCATGTTTACGTGGCTACAGAAGCATATTAGTATTATATTAAAGTGCACCACCGTCCTGTGGGTCCCTGACCGTCAGTGAGACTTCCTGCCTGTGTGGGAGTCGGTCATCAGAGCGTTGGGGGTGTGCAGGGCTATTTCACCTGGGCTCACCTCTATAGAAACCACTCTGAGTGAAAAACAACAGCTCAGGGCTTTGGCACACACACACACACACACACACACATCGCCGGGCCATGCTCCAGTTAGCCAGTTAGTTTTTTTTTTTTTTTACCTCTCCAACACTGTAAACTCCAGCTGAGTCTGTTCCATATTTGTCTAAGTTTCCCCCTAATTACTGCTTACGCTTATACTACAGGTAATTAATGTGTTGAATGGAAGGAGGATGAGGCTACGTCGGCATTGTGAAAACACAACTGGCGGCTCTGTTGTGGTATCAGGTCTATTTTGAAAACACGCAAACCCCTGAGAGGGCAGGTGGAGCATTAATAGATGGAAACACGTTCACACTTTGGTGCATCATCTGGAGAAAAAATCAGGAGTTTAACACAATACTACAGCGAGTCTGGGCAGATGGCTGAACATACTCAAGGTTTTTTTTTCAATGTTGTTGGAGCTGATGGTGCAGTCGAGTACACACAATACAGTATGTTGTGGTGCAGATATGTACCTTGAAGTCATCTGGAAGGAGCAATTTGCTGGTCCTGAGGAAACTGAGAATGTAGCGGAATATCTCGCCGTCCCGATCTATGAAGTAGTGCTGCTTCAAGCTGTCCAACACGATGGGCTCTGTGCCATTGAACAGACGACTGATTCTGAAAATTGAAACACACACACAAACACACGCACACAGGCAGCCGCACACACACACACACAAACACACACACATAATGGAATGAGCCAGCTCCCTTCAAATGCATGAAACAATTACCCTCCATTTATTTTTCAATTTTATTAGCACTAAGCTTGAAATGCATTAGCATCCCAGGTTGAAACAAGGGGCTTAAGGCACCGTTCCTCCATTCCAGACTTGTTTGAAGTGTCCCTTCTGCAGAGAGATTATAACAACACACACACGCTCGCTGCTTGTACTTACAGAAATTAATGGCATGAATGTAGCATTACAGCTCTATTATTCCATCTGTCAGAGGGCTGGAAATGAAACAGAGGTAGGAGTAACACATACTAATGTGCGGAGGACCTCTGGACAAAATGTTCCACTTTTACGGTTTGACTTTTTTCCTATGAATGTAAGAGAACTTCTGACAGCTGCAGCTCGACTGTGTGTTGTTATAACAATATGTAAAGATATCGATCACATGCTCGTTGTTTCTTGTTTGATAATTCTGCCGACACAACGACAGCTTGACTGGACTGAAATCAGACAGACAGGATGTCGTTTTGGGAGAAGAAATTCAAACACTGATTTTATAGCATTAACAATAATAATGAGGTAATAACACAAACTCAGAAATATTTATTTTTTTCCATAACTGAATAAACAAGATGTTCTCAGAGGAAAAAAATAAGATCCTCCCAGAACAAAAGTTGAAGCTAGAGAGGTGGCAGGGTCCGCCAAATATGAGCGAAGTAAAACAGTATGAAATCATGTTTGTTTATTCAGTTTATTCAGTCATGAAAACAAAGAACGTTTGTTTATCTCGTCGGTTCCGACATCTAAAAAAAAAAAAACAGCCAATGAAGATTTTTCTCTTCTGATTTAAAATTTCTTCCCCAAAACTACACAATGCACCTTTAATGACTCTCTGAGTTCCCGTCTAATCTGTAGCAATCCATAATTCAATGAACCAAATTACTACAAAAGAGCTCAACACATTTGCCTGCGCTGTCATTGATCAGTTAAAGAAAATAAGTCGCATTTTCACTTTGGTTCTTTGGCTTCACATTCAAAAAGGCAAAGCAAATATTGAAGAACACCTAAAAGAGAGAAAAACATCACAGCAAATAACATCATTAACAATTTCCTATTAAGAAACACAACAATTAATTAAAAGCAGCAATTAGATGTTCTGCTTTTCCAACAACTGGGTGAAATAATCAGACACTTGTTGCTGCCTATAGCGACCCTCAGTTAACCCTTCCACCGGTGCACAGGAAGATGAAGGGGCTTCGTTCCAAGTTGACTACAGGGGCTCATCAAGGCAAAGAGTGGAAATTGCCGTTATCTTTAAACTTTCATCACACCATGTTGGGCGCCGTGCCTCGAGATACCCTCGGACAGATATTCATTTCCCCCTTTCGTCTTTGTGTGTCTTCTCCCTGCCTCTTACCTGCAGGTCCCTCTCTCTCTCTCTGCTGGTCTAATAATCTCATCTGGGCGCCTCCACTCGATCTGTTTGTTCACTCCCACGTGCTAAAAAAAAAAAATCGCTTTTCAATAATTCAGAAGTTTTCTTTCTATTTTCTTTTTTTTTAGCATCTCCAAAATTTGAGAGAATGCAGTTTGTCCAAGTGTTTTCGAAAACTTTTGTTCCCCCCCCAAAGCTTAAATTTTTGTGCAAAAAAAAAGAAAGAAAAAAAGTGCTTTAATTTTGTGACTCATTCCCTCAGCAGAGAAACCTGGAGTGCCTGCGCTGTGTAAATAAGTCGTAGCGGTGATTTACACAAGAAATCTGTTGCGCGTAACCTCCTTAACGGGTTCCTCTGCACATTTCCATCGTCTCGGTGAGAAACAGCTCTTGGCAGCGCGCTGCGTTGCCGCTATTATCATCATTTTGATGCAATCAGCTCTTTAATCACAGTAACAGCTTCTAGGTCGGCTGACAAAGTTGTATGACAAAGAAAATCGTAAAACCTATTTGCAAAACGACCAGTACATACACACACACACACACACACACACACACACATGCAACGAGCACTGCCTGAGCTCTGGCACTGTCAAACTCTATTACCAGACAGTGTGAGGGAGCCGCAGTGGGGATGTCAATGAGCAAACAGCAGGGCCGGCTTCACTCATTTGACTGAATTTACATAAAAAAATTTGCTGTTTTGTAAAAAAAGGAAAAAAAAGTGTGCGTGCTGGTTTTTAAACGTGGTATCAGGTATCTCCTGACCCCGATGTGTCGGCTCGACGCGCCGCAGCTATCATGTCAAATTCACCCTGCGTCTTTTTCTTTGACTTGACTGTGTGAAGAAGCAGAGCAAAGATGGTTCTCCCTCCCTTCTCTCTTTCACTCCCTCTTTCTTTCTTTCTTTCTTTCTCTCTCTCTCTCTCCGTCTCCATCCTTCTCTCCCCCTGCTCGCTTTCTCTCTGGAAATCGATGCAAAATGCTTTATAAAAAACCAATACTCATCTCCCTGTTTCGCCCGAGGTGTTCCTTTCTCATATGGTCTTGCAATTCTTCCAGCTAGAATTTCACCATACCCCTCCAGGCTAACTCTGTTTTTCATCTCCACTTTTTTAAAAAGCAATTAAAATGCTGCCTGTTTTTCTTTTTCTTTCCCTCTCTTCTACTGCCTTCACTCTCTCTCTCTCTCTCTTTCTCTGTTGGTCTCCTCATTTTTTCCCTTTCTGTTAAATCCCTGAATTGTAGGGAGGGAGGGAGGGAGGGTGTTTTAAACAGGTAGGGAGAGAGAGAAGAGGATGTGTGTGAGTGTGTGTTGGGAAGGTGAGTGTAGATAAATTAAGAGAGAACATACATGAACAGAAAAAAAAGGCCAAAAGACAAGGAGTTAGAAGTACAGCGGAAGTGAAGAGGGAGAAAAGAGAGAAACGAATGAGAGGAAGACAGAGAGAAATGGAGAGAGTGGGAGAAAAAAAAAGGCTATGACAGAACTGGAGAGGAAGACAGAGGGAGGGAGGGAGGGAGGTGGTGGGTGTGGGAGGTTATCAAGGACAGGAACATGCTCAGATCTCCCACCCCAGCGGTGCCAAGCGAGGGCAGGCAGCGGGGCAGTAGGTGGGCAATATCTGGCAGGATGCTCGCTGCAGCAGCTACAGCCGGGCCAGCGGCGCCGAGCTGCCAGAAGACGCGTCTGCAGGAGGAGGAAGAGGAAGAGGAGGAAGAGGAAGGCAGCACAGGTAGCACTGATTCGTGAAGACGACGGTGCGTCCGAAGCTACAGACCGTTGATCGTGATGCTGTCGGTTCTCAGAGAGCTCTCCCAAAGAGGGGCGTGAGAAAAGTTTCAAGAAGAGGAAAAATAATTCTAATTTCGCCGAACACGATGGCTTAAAGAGAATATATGACAACGTCTCGGTGTAACTCTTAAAGCCTTTACACGTTTCTACATCTCAGTGGTAAATCAGCAACAAAACTCTCAGTTCTCTGCCAGCATTCGCCTTCATGGCTCCGCGACGTGAGCCGCACATACATTGATGAATTCCCCCGTACGAACGCTTTAACCACACAGCCCCGCTCTTACGCTCACAATATGTTTTGCTAACAGTCACAGTTTGCATCTGCAGCTCCCGAAATCTTTTTCATCTGTTATTTTGGAGCTACATAACTTGACTGTTTCTGCGCAAGGGGGCAACATTTAATTCTCATTATTATTTCATGTTAAGTGAGTTCAACTAAAATCCTTATCAAACAGCAGATTTTAGCTTTAGATCACGGCAGTGTGTTGGCGCCATAGAGCCTCTTTAACAAGCACTCGGGGCATGTGATTAGAACAGCCAAGAGGCCGGAGAATGAAAACAAGAGGAAACGTAACATTCTCTGATAGGAACGTTTGGTTTGCTGCGTTAAATGTGGTGATCTCAGCGCTCAGATTCAGAGGGTCACTAAAAGGAGCACGAGGCCGGCACACATCCATCGTCTCTGGACGCAGACGACTCGTCTTCAAGGAGAAAAATGTCCAGTGGTCCTTTCAAAATAGTTTCCTTGTCTCTGGAACATTTCCCCTAATTTCCTCAGCTTCTGTTCAAGTGACTGCTCAGACTGTCCTCTGTGAGAGCTACACAGAGTGCGCATCAATGTTTCATGACCCCTGTCCCTTAATATGGGCCGCACAGAGGAAGATGAATAACCGCACATTAGTTACTAGACTAACTTTCTCTTGGCACGCTACATTATTTAGGGGCCAATCTATTAAAAGTAATCATCAACTTTAAACTCTTTAACCCTGCTCTTTTTTAGTCGTCACATTTTTTCCCCGGTTTTTTTTTTCTCTTTGCTCTGCCACCGTGCCCTGCTTGACCGGACGTGGCCACAAAAAAAAAAAAAAAAAGGATCCTGCAAGGCTTTGCCAGTGTAATTGTTTTGCTTTCTGCTGTCAGCCATTATCCTAATTCACACAAAAGGGCCCCTCCTTCCACTGGCTCCAGTGGAAAGTGAAGCCCCGAGGCCAAATGTACACTGAGGAGGCTGAGAGAGAGAGAAACAGTGAGTGTATGCATGTGTGTGTCCGTGTGTGTGTGTGTGTGTGTGTGATCAAGAGTGAGAAAGACATAGAAAGAAAGAGAGAGAGAGAGAGAGGTAGAGAGAGAGGGAGGAAAGAGCTCTCCGACCAACACTCACACTGGTATCCGGTCTTTACTCTCACTGTAAAAACACTGCTTGGGTGCTCTGACGTGACTCTGTGCTCCACTTTCATGGTGCCCCCCCTTTTATGAATTACCTCTGTGTCAAGTCCAAAGCTGCACCAGCAATAAACAAAAAGAAAAATTATAATAAAGCTGCACAATAACAAGACACACACACACACACACACACACACATGCACGGAAAAAAAATCTAAATTAAAATCTAAAATAGTTTAAAAACTGCATGACAAGCTTTAAAAGCAAAATAAAATAAAAGAAATCTCCTTCAAGATCCGAATCCATATTAGCACATTTGATTAAAACCCTCTCGTCTCCGCGGCCCCCCTCAGATAAACCCGATGTCACGCCGCAAAACAGTGGGCAACAAAACAAAAACAATCTTAAACCCTTTGTCTGGGATGAGCTTTATTTTTCTCATGACATGTTGGAGTCGGGAATATAAAGCAGAGTTGTCAGGGATTTCCTGTCAGCGGACTCCATGAATATCAAGACTTTATTACCAGGGGGATTATGTGGATTGTTTCCTGTGAGCCAATTTGGCAGATTTTCTAACAACCTGGTGAATGTTTACCTTGGCCCACATGGGACTCCGTCAGCTGACGCACGATCGAAGCCTGTATGATGAAGTGAATGACGCACGCGAGGTGCCTGAAAACACCCCATCATTTCTTTTTTTTCTTTTTTAAAAAAAGGGGGTGAAATCTTTGCAGTGGGAACGAAGCAGAGAGTTATTTTTGAACTTAACCTCTGGTGGTGTCACCTTTGTTTCTGGATGGAGCTAAAAACGTGAAATAAGTGGGAGGGTGGATTACCAACAGCTCTAACACAATCTGAATCATCATGACTAAATGTTGCAAGGGAAGTGCAATATATATATAAATATATATGAATGTTTCAGAAGCTTGAGAGAGCAGAAGTCCCTCTCTTGTCCAAATATTCAGTGAAGAGAAAGTCACACTTTTTAGGGAGCTGACATGTCAAAGTTGAGCCATTTGAAAAACTTGTATTATAATTCACGTATCTTGGTAACAAGCCCCTGTGTTTGATGACATAAAGAGGATCTGATGGTGGTAAATGCTGGTTCTAAAATAGTCAAGAAAATCAATACGTAGCACGCCAACGAGCTGAGGTTTTAATCAGATTTGAAGCTGCCCTACATCCGCCATGATGACGGCCACCCGGAACTTTTACGTCATCGTTTTTACCCTCCGAGGATTTTCTAACAGCACCCTGATCCGGAGGCACAAAACCAAAAAAAAAAAAAAAGAAATACGCGTGCACAATGTGTAAAAAAAACAGCCACTCAAATCCGCAGTTAAAACATGTGTCCAGCTTGACAGCAGCTGCATTTTTTTCAGACACAGCCATCATGTGAAGAGAGATATAGAAAAAATAAATAACCCAAAAGCCTGCGAGGTATTTATCAAACAATTAAAATAATCAGGACCGAAACAAACAAACAAACCAAAAAAAACAATCAAATTCCTCATTTTGAGGCCACGAGAGTTTAGAGAATAATGAAGGGGGAGAGAAAAAGTGCCCACATGGTTTGAAAAGATATTAAACAGGAAGCCTCTGAGGTCACTGTCAGTGTAGAAGTTAGTCTGTCCTGATGCCAGCCTGCTAAATGACTTGTTATCCAATCAGACCTAATTAAGACAAACACCAAATAATGTAATAATTGATTTAGTGGCTAAAATGCAGTGGGGAGCTTTTAAATAGCGATATAAACTGATTAAAATCTAGATTTAATTACGATTTAATGTTATATAAAAAAAAATAGCCAGAGTGAGAGATTTAAACATCACATTTAAAAAGATGCAAAAAGCAGAAACTCTTTAAAATGTCCTTAATAATGATTCTCTCAAATATGACAAAGTTAACTTCCAGCACTGAGTTGTGCGTCAGAGAGAGAGAGAGAGAGAGAGAGAGAGAGAGAGAGCCACGCAGAGGACGGTGCGGGTCTTACCTTGAGTCTGGGTACTTGGTGAGGGTCGCCAGGCTGCTGGTGTACATGTGTCCCCCGACATCGATGTGCACCGGGGCGTTCGCCTTGGTCAGCTGAGCCGGCAGAGGGATCCCCTGAGCGGCCAGGGGAGAGACCGGGGACCGGGTCAGAGACAGCCGTGACATGCTTCTTCCCTCCTGAAAGCAAGTGTAAATAAAAGCCATGGGAATAAAGATAAAGACTAGGAAAAAAAAAAAAGGAAAAAAGAAAAGGAACAACAACACAGTGATCCTACACAGGGAAGCAGGTAGGAGTATCCTTTCTGAACGCTATCAGATCACTTCCATGTCTGTCTGGTCGCATATTTAGCCTGGAAATTATTGCCACCGCTCTAATTAAGTATGTTTGCATCTTTTCATGCAGCACCGGAGGCGAGGATAGGAGGATGCTTATTAGAGAGAACCGGGGTGAGAGAGAAGGAGGGGAGGGAGGGAGAGAGAGACACAGAGAGAGAGAGAGAGAGGGAGGAGAGAGAGATGGACGGATAGAGAGAGAGAGAGAGAGAGAGGGGGAGGAATGCTAGGTGTCAGCCTCCAGGGGAATAAAACAAACTGCTGCTGCAATATTCTAATTAAAGGTCGCCTTATGTGTTAGACGTGATGCGCCCAGACACACCAACCACCAATCTGAAACACGACGGGGAGGGAGAGAAGGAGGGAGGGAGGGAGGGAGGGAGAGAAGGAAGGGGGCAACTTTTTCCTCTTCGCACACACATACATTCAAAACAAAAGATTCAGGTGATGACTCGTCATGTACCGACACATACGTGTGAGCCGCGTCTCAGTTTACGACTGTGCGTAAAAACGCGCCAGGAGATTCATCCACCAGTGTCCACAGGCCAAACCGTGAAGTATCCTTCTCCGTGTGACTCAAAATCAGAAGGATCGTGTTTGAAATCATTCCTCAAAATGATAATAATAATTTAAAAATAGCCCTCAGTGTTCACAGGTTAACACTGGTGTTGGGCTGCGGAGGCGCAGGTTCGGGACGTCGGGAGCACGCAGAGGTCAGCGCGGAGCTGAGTCTGATTAGCTGCGAAAATGTTTGAGAAAATGTTTTTAATTCGCTTCGACACGCCGCCATTTGATTCCGTGCTGCTCCTGAGCGAGCAGAGGAAGAGGTGGAGGAGGAGGAGGAGGAGGTGGAGGTGATCTCCAAACTAACTGGTGCGTAATTTGTTCGCCAACAGCTGCAGGTAAAAACCACCTTCACCTCAGAGTGGCCACATTTTGGACGCGTCTCTGTTCAGACCAGCAGCTGTGGTGTCAGCGGGTTAGACTGAGAGAATCTTTATTTATTTGATGAAACAGAACAATTGTATTATTTTTCCTGACTAAAGGCCACTCGCTTTACTTCACCCTCCCCTCCGGGCTTCGTATGAAGACACAAACCTTCCCCCCCCCGATCACAACAGAAACTTTAAACAACACTTCTTCGCTTCACATCTGGGCTCCAACAGATCCCGGATCAGCGTCTCATCCTCCAGTAAACCGGGTCACACTGCTGTCATGACCGGCAACACTGAAGGCCCCGTTGTTGAAAGTCCAGACCTACAGCCCCTCGGCTCTGAGAGAGGTGAGCGACGTTGGGGGGCACACACACACACACACACACACACACACACACACACACACACACACACACACACACACACACACACACACACACACACACACACACACACACACGGGCCTTCTTCCTCGCAGGGTGTTTCCCGCCTCACAGCAGTATCGTGTTCGTTTAATACGATTACAGGAGGACGGGATTACATTTCAAATCCCAGGAAGAGAGAGAGAGTGAAAAAACTTGGAAGGACTTGAGAAGTTTGGGGTTCATGCCGGCTGTCCCACCGTCTCTCTCTCTCTCTCTCTCTCTCTCTCTCTCTCTCTACCAATCAATTAACTAATTAAATCATCGACGTATATATAAAAAGGGGAACAAATGACCCGTACATCTCCAAATTATTCTCCAAGCAAATCACATTTTCCATCACATTTCACATTTGATCTCTCACTCCATCTCCAACACACACACACACACACACACACACACACACACACACACACACACACACCACACACACACACACACACACACACACACCATATATGATAAATTCCTCCACACAGGATCGCAGCAACTTTCTCCCTCAGAGCTGCCGCGTTACTGCCTCCCTTCCTTCCGCCGACTCCGTCTCCAAGCGTCGTGTTTCCTTATTCCGCACTCATGACATCCACATTAAATAATCCCCCCCCCCTCCTCCCATAATCCCACAGATAAAACGACCCTGTTCGATCCGAGACAGCATCCCGCTCCACACGTATCCACTACTACAGTACGAGCACTGCGCGCTGCCTTTTAATTCAACTCCCCCCCCCCACCACAAATGCTCAATATGGCGTCTTATTCCTGCCGTACAATTACAAAAAATAAAAAAAAGAAGCATATAATCCCGACACGTGTAAATCAGCCGCTTGATAAAAAACCCCTCACACGTGTTAACTGTCCTGTCTGGGAGGAAAGAGGCACCAAAAAAAAAAGAGATAAAAAAATAAAAGCTCATTTGTTTCGAGCACAATCCGCGGTCGACTCTCCTCATCGGAACCTGCACAGACTGAAGCTGCACCGTGCGTAAAAAAAAAAACAAAAAACATTTGGATTGTGTGATATTAAATTTGTCACCCTACCGTTTCAAACATTGTAGGGGAGTCCAGAGGAAATCCGTGCCGGCGGTCAATCCCAGCTGCTGTCCGCGTAACCCCCTTAAAAAGAAAATTCTCAAATATTTTCTCCAAAACGCCCCCGAGTTTGTGGTACAACTACACCAACCGAACCATCCAAGCTCCGGCACGAACCTATACTGCCGCACGGGGGGGGGGGGGGAGAGAAAAAGCCAAGTCTTTGCTCCGTATCTCCGCACAAAAACTGCTTTTTTCTCTCTTAAAAGACACTACTAAAGGCTGTGGCCGGGATGAACTGCGTGCAAAGAGTCTCTCTGTGGCTTTAAAAGGCTCTATAGCAAAGGCTGGCTCGACCTGTCCTCACCAAGCTTCTTTGTACCAAAGCGCACAGGAAGCGTCCTTACCTTGTACATAGATGAGACGATCTCCTTCCTCTTCTCTGCTCTTATTTGGATACGCGTAAAAAATGTGCGCTCTTGTTGGAATCCTTGCTCCGGATTTCTTCTGCTTCTTCTTGTCTGTCTTTCTTTCTTTTTTTCTCTTTTTTTTTTGCCTAAATGAAACTGCCCCTGTGGTTTGTTATGAGAAGAAGAAAGCCAATAATCCGTCTCTAAATAACAGAGCAGAGCTAAAAAAGAAAATTCTTGCTCCGGGCTGCCCAAGCGCCTCTGGGCCAGGGATTAGGCTACAATTAGCTCAACTCCACTCTCTCGCCCAGGCAATTTTCTCAAGGAAGAAAAAAAAAAAAATAAAACGTGATACCCCCCCTCCACCTCCTTATTCTGGAAAATGATAACTGTACAGATATATAAGAACTTATATTTTTATCCGGTACACACCGAAAAAGTAGATCGCTCCCTTTAACGGTGTGAAGTTGTGATTTAGATGTTGGTTAGGAAACCTTTAACAGCCAACTGTTAGTCGCTGAATAGATTTTTTTAAGAGCGGCGAAAAGCAGATTTTAATCATTGTCATTTCTGTCTGATGTAATAGTTCCCCAGGCAGTTCCAGCTAGCAGGCACACATTTCCATCTCCATCTCCAGCCCAAATCTAAAGTTTAAAACCCGGCGAGCTGCCATCCGTCCTTCACCCGGGCAACACGCAGCGAAGGCGCAGTAACTTGTTGATAAAAGTCCCAGTAGGAAAAATATGTTGAAAATGAAGAGATATCCTTGAACCAATATCTTTCACGCGGTGATTTTTTTTTTCTCCCACTGTCGCTCTCTCTCTCTCTTTCTCTCTCCCTCCCCCTTCTCTCTCTCTTTCTCTCTCCCCCCTTCTCTTGCCTTAATGTCTGGAGTTGTAACGCCAAATTTCCTGCAGGCCATTAAAAATCAAATGACGTCCGCGGACATGCATGCATGCTGCTGCAGAGTGAGAGAGAGAGAGAGAGAGAGAGAGAGAGAGGAAAAAAAGCGCCCTCACAACCTGCCTGCAGCCAAATGCGCCATTTCAATTATAGCGCAGGGCTTAGATGGAGATATCTGCCCAGAACACCCCCCTCCTCCCCCTCTCCTCACCCCTCTCCCCGCTCCTCACTCTCCAGTGAAAGCAGGCAGCCTCCAGACTTTTTTTTTGGGGGGGGGGGAAATAAGATTTTTGGCTGATCGTTGTCAACATGTTAAAAAGACACAACGCGAGTGATGAGGCGCAGAAGTGGCGCGTCAAGGTTTTTTTTCTTTTTGGGGGGGAGAAGGAGAGTCAAGCAGGTGCTCACAACCAAGGAGACGATTATTTATTTATTTGCATGTTTGTTTATTTGCGGGTAAATAACTGTGAATAATTGATGCAACATTGAGCCCAGTGATTACTCTGTACCAGCATCCTCGGAGAGGTGCGACGCGCGTTTTCTTGATATTTGGCGCCAACCAGTGTAGGAACTGATTATTGGCCGACAGAGAAAAAAAAAAAAATGTGGTCACTTTTTTTTTTTCGGTCACCTTTTTCTTTTTGTTTTTATCACCTGTAAGAAAAATCAACAACTCCTTATTATTAATTCTATGGAGCTTTAAAAAAAAATCATCTGGAATCACCAAAATACTTTCCTCTCTTTCTGCAGGAAAAACAGGTTTAAGATGATTTAAATGTATAAACAGGGAATAAAGCAGTTGTGCTGGTGATCTGACAGCAGGGGAGTTTGAGAAATGCGTCTCTCTCCTTGAAGCGGGCCCAAGTGTGCGTAATTAGACAGACCCCAGCGCGCCTCAGAGCGCTCCCGTCGTCGGCGTCCTCTCTCCCCTCCCGGCGCAGATTTGTTGTTTCCAGAGGTACAAAACTGGAGGGGGAAATTTTTTTTTTTCTCATTAAAGGAAACAAGCCCGGAGTTAGTTCAATTACATGAAGTATGCAGGGATGTTGTAAATTTAAAGATTTAAATAGCTTACAAAGTGGCCCGGGGCCCCATCAGTTAATTTCCTTAATTTATGGATTTTAGCGGAGTGTCTATGTGGAAGGGGAGGAAGTAGGTCATCTTGAGGATTTGCATGCGAGCTTTGAGATTTTTTTTTTTTTCATTTTCACACATCCCAAAAACATCTGACCGTCGTCCTGACCAGGTGAGAGGACTCTCTCTCTGACACAATATGGTTCAAACAACAACAAAAAAACCCAAATGTCTCCTCGTTTCCAGGGAGGAAAAAAATCTGATTGTAATATTTGACCCAAGTAATGAGATTATTGATGTTTGGTGTCCCCAGACAGAGATAACAGCTCTGTTCCACTTCTCATTAAAGGATTGTTCCACTGCAATTTCACTGTTTTTTTTTCCAAATGTACTTCAGATTTCTGCTCAATTTCTGATTTTCACAACACGAGAGATTAAAGTGCATATATTTAAATAAAAGAAAAGAAAAGGAACAACCGAGCTTCAGTCAAGATTCTCATCAGTCTCCGTCAGACATTGTATGTTAATGAAGTGTATGAATTAATGCATGACCCTATAAGAATAATAACTCCGCCTGTAGGTTCAGAGGCAGGTGCTATTAGCGGGGTTGTGCCCTAAAGTGGCACCGAGGAGGACAATGCTGAGCCTTTTCTCCATCTGAGCAGCTTTGTCTCGGAGGGTGATATGTGATTTTAAAAGCTTCTCTAACACATAATAAATTAATCTTCAGCTACAACACGTAGTAGCAATTAAAGGTGCACCGTGTAGTTTTGGGGAAGAAAGAGAAAAATCATTTATTGACCTTTTTTATGCCTAAAAAAACTAGACGGACAAACTCTCTTTGTTTTCATAACTGAATAAATGAACTGACCTTAAAAGGATTGTTTTAGCTTGTTTACGTGTGGCGGACCCTGCCACCTTTCTAAAGCATAAACATCTCTGACTTTGTACTATTACCTCATTCGTATTGTAAATATTAAAACTCTGAGTTTGAATTCCTCCTCTGCACCTTTAATCCCTTAAAAAAAAATAATCTCTCGCCACGTTTGCTTTGGTCGATTTATGAAAATATCTTTTAGTAAAAACACATTTAGAGTCCTAGAGTTCATTCATGATTCAGCGTTAGCGTCTATGATGCAGATTATGCAACCAGGTCAGCGTCCCTTCACTGAGGAATCGATACAATCTGCTTTTTCAACACGTATGCATTATAATGCAGCATCACACCCAGCTGGGACGTAGTACCACCTGCTGGTTAGCAGCCACACTGTGCATTAACCCTCATACGTACATGAATGCACTTACAGCTGCTAATTTGAGGGTCCTATAGGAAGAGGTTGGGAGAGGATTATGTGTCCAGGGGGGTTAAAGGTAAAGTTCACACCTGAAACCCAAATTCATGCTCTTATATTTGAGCATTTTCCCGTGAAAAGCCTTCAGGGCATCTGGCAGCCGTCCTGTGATCCACACAGGTCACCATCGCACTGTAACTCACACACCGAGGTGAAAACAGTCGAGACAACACAGTCACAGTCACCCCTCTAAACGCGGGCATTTTGCAAGAATCTCTTTCAAGCATTTTACATCAGATCAACACCCCCTTTTTGCTTTCCCCCCTCGGGCACGTGGAGAAAGTTTGAAAAGAACATTCAGAACTTGCTTTTAGTAATCTGCATGCCTGGTGGAGCCCGGTTTGCTGTCAATCGCTCCGTTCTTCCAGCCATTTGACATTCTGCTTGATGTTGGTGTGTGTCTGAGGTGCAGCAGCGACACTTATTGTTCATTATTTCAGAGAGAGAGAGAGAGAAAGAGGGAGGGAGACAGGGAGGGAGAGGGGAGAGAGAGGGTAAGAGGGTGTCAGTTTATTAATAGAACGTGTGGGGTTGTGTTGCACACAAACACCTAACGAGTGCAGCGCAGAATTCCCTCAAGTGCTTAATGCCAGAAATTAAGTTTCCCAAAAAGCTGAGCACAA
Source organism: Diplodus puntazzo (assembly GCA_963678695.2). Classification (NCBI taxonomy): domain Eukaryota; kingdom Metazoa; phylum Chordata; class Actinopteri; order Spariformes; family Sparidae; genus Diplodus; species Diplodus puntazzo. The sequence goes on along the minus strand of OZ023155.1, from coordinate 4,553,049 downwards.
GGAGAACACTTTCCCCGTGTACGTCTGAGAGTCACGAGTCAAATCCCACTTTTTACAGGTGAGAGTGGAAATGAGTCTGATGCTGCCAAAGTTACATCCTTGATGTAATCAGAGTATTTTGTGATTAGTTGAGACATGAAGGAAATGTTAACCAAGTGACCCTGAACACAGAGGAATGTTGTATTTTACTCTACTCTTGTACTTTAGTAATACACCACTAAAATTCAGTGGTAAATATTGTTATTTTTCCTTCTCTATATTAATTTTTTACATCTTTATTTACAAGTTACTTTACAAATTACAATCCTATAGACATTATAAACTTCTTAAATATGATACAGGCTGAGGGAGTAATAGAGTACATTTAATGGAAAAAAGAGAGAACTGTCTTCTGCTCAAGTTACAGAAAAAAAGATGTAATTAGATTACATATAAATAAATTACATGTAATCTAATTCAATTTAAACCAAAGTAATTTTATTGACATTTCTTTTTGCTTGTTTGTTCTTGAGATAATCCAAAAATAACACAAGTAATCAAGTTACACTCGTAGTGTTGTGAGACATCCACAGGGGCACTAAATACTTTTACCTTTTAATATTTTAAGTACATTTTACTGAAAAATACGTCTGTGCTTTTACTTTGATACAGGACGTTTACTTGTAATAGATTACTTCTTCCACCACTTTATCTAACCTGTGAGTGATTCAACCAAATATTTTCCAATATAGTTGATAAAAAACACAAAGATTAGAGAAACGTGTGAAGAGTTTGGCGTCTGTGTTGTTTATTTCTCTGCTCATCTCCGATCCACTTTAATACACTGACACCTACTGCACTAATATAATTGAAAATGTTAGATTAGTGAGTGTCTGATGGCATCGTTGGGACTGAAAACGATCAGACAGGAGGTCATTTGTGCATCAACTTACACAATCCAATCATTGCATCACTTCTCTGGTGTTACAGAACATCCAAATCTGGACCAGGAGTCGAGATTTGGCTAAAGAATCTCTTTTGCTGCCATCATGTGGTCTGAGGCTCTAATCACAGAGTATATACATAACTGCTGGGTACCTGTGAAGAAGAGTCAGGTAGCAGAGGCTTTCCTCATCATTCATGGAGGACGATCGTCACCGAATTTGGAGTTTTTGGTTTTCTAATTAAGAAATCAAATGCCAAAACATGAAGCACATTTCTTGTTAATTCAGGGGGGCCGAGGTGATACTGAGGCTTTGTTCTGCATCTATTTGTTGAATCCTCCGTCAAACTCTCCTAACCACTCAGACACTGTGTGTGCAATCCTCTCTGAAAGTCTCTCCCCCACCCCAAAAAAAAAAAAAAAAAAAAAAGAAATCCTCTGAAATGTGTTATTGCGCTTCTGGCTCCGACCAGTCTTACACATATCCAGCATCATGCTTTGAATGTTTGAACAGAGGAAAAATGGTCTTTCGCTTTTGTTGCTGCTAGTATTTGGTTAGCAGTAACAACGTGAACAGTGTGATGTCTCCAATCACATCTGGTATGCATCACATACCATTCCCCCCACTCAGCGTGCCTTGGGGGGAAGTCCCTGGCACCGCGGAGCACCCACAGTCCTCATTAGAGTGCATGTGTCATGATGGCATCAACCCGCAGCCTTGACTTATGCTTTATATTTACAACCATCCATCACGCCGCTGTCATCACAACAGTCAGAAAAACACGGATCTCGTCTCGAACGGTTTGAGCCGATCCGGCTCGTGTTTGTAACTCGTGATACGTACAGCATCCTCGAGGGCCTTCTTCTTTTTTTTTTTTGTCTGTCTGTAGCCATGTTGTTGAGACTAGTAATGGCCTGAGACTGAAACTGGAGTCCCTGTCCTTTTGTTGTGCACTGAGCTCCCTAACAGAGGAGGGGACAGGGGGTTTGATGTGTCTTCTGAAGGCCTGCTGCTTTGTCAACACTGAGGCCTCTGCGCTGACACTATGGAAGCTGAGCGCCTCGGGGTGACGGCGAGGGGAGGGAAGGGTGGGTCACTGCACCCTGGTAAAAAAAAAAAAAAGAGAGAGACGGAGAGAAAGAGAGACAGACCGAGGAAGAGAGAGAGAAAGAGAGGCGATGGGGGGGAAGGGTGCCAGCTAGTGTGGCCAGCGCCAGCGGCTAGAGGAGAGTGCTCTGTGCAGCAGACTGCCTGATAGGGACTGAGGCTGCTGGCTGATGACATTTTATGGTCACAACATGCAATCCCACCAACTTTTAGTTGGTGAAAATCCAGTTTTCATACGCTGAACGGTGGCGGGGTCTTTTTTTTTTTTTCTTTTAGTGTGTATGTGTGTGTGTGTGTTTGTCTGTTTTGTTCGAAGCCGCACAAAGAATGACGCAGTTTTGCCTGTCATACTTAAAAGTTTTAATTCTATTACAGCAAACTGAGCAGTGGGTGGTAAAATAATCTCCAAACTCGAACCATATGGAGGGATAACAGAGCTGTTTCAAACGAGCAAAAACAAAAAGCTCGAGAATCGCAGTTCGATGTTTGATTCGTGGGCTTGTATTTGCACTAACCTGTGGATTTTTGACTGTCGTTGTTGATGATAAATTGAGGCATAATCAGCTGGTGATTGGGTAAAAGTATCAGCTACATTTACAGTACTCAAAGCGCTGCACCATCGTTGAGGTATTTCCCTGATGTCCTCACTATCTTTGCTTTTTTACATCCTTTGCATCAATAACACTGTTTTTTCCCCTCACATTTACAGATGAGACGCTTCAACTGGGCTTCAGAAGTGCTTCAAAAATACTTTTACAGATAGCAAGAAAGTTCAGAGAAAGTCAAACATGGACGCCCTGAGACGCAAGTGAGAGAAATAAATTCTGCTGTTCCATTTTCTAAGTCTGATGTAAATAGTTTTCTCTTCTCTGATCATGAATTAAGAACAGGTTGGTCAATCTCCCTTTTTTTTCCATCAGCGAATTTTTGTTGTTGCTGCCGTCAGTATCAGTATTTCTTGTTGTAGTTAATACTCTGTTACTTTATTCACAAAAAGGTAAACATATTCTGTCGTATGTCACATTTCTTCCATGTCCTTCTGTTGGCTCAAAACTAATTTTAATCCACGCAGTCGCTACCTGATCCGTACATCCTTCCTGTTCTCGGCAGAGATGAGAATCACAAGCCTAAAAATGACACTAATATATTGATGAAGTTGTATTAACAATCTAAGAATTCACTGTGTACGTATCAGCAAAAAGGACAATTTTCAGCCAGAATATGTGCTTTTTTCCGGTTTGTTTTAACTTCTATTACAGGTTGAATTCGGATGTAAGCACCAGTTGTTGTTATAAAACAGTACTTCTTCCTCTAAGTTGCATTTATCTGCATCATTTCCACACAACAACCAGAGCCAGCATCTTGTTTTTTTTCTTTCTGTCGGCTGTGGTGTTATAAGCTTGTTAACCTGTGATGTATCTGTTCTGTGCAGTGAATCGTAGTCTGACCGTGTTTGCCGTCCTCCAGAGGGGCGAGACCGAGCCGAGGCCGGGGCTCGCCGGAGGCACCGATCTCTCCCAGGCTGAGGAGCTTGTGCCCCGCAGACACCGCTTTCCTCCACCAACACTTTGTGTTAAGTGGCCGTATGTAATACTGGCTTTCCATCGTGCATGCAGCTCCAGAGTTTATTCTCTCACACATCATTATGGCTCAGTCGTGCGTGAGGTCTCAGCGTTGCATTCCCCTCTGTTTCAGCTCTGACCTCATCCTGTCAGTTTATACCTCTGATATGTATTATTCCACTTCTAGCGTAGACGACTGGCAAAGCGCTGTCAGCCACGAGACGCATTGGATCTTCTGTGGTTTGTCTGAAAGTATGAATTCAACATTCAAACGTCAGGTTCTCCCCCCCGGCTGCTGTGTGTCTGTCCCTTTTCTGTCTCTGTTTGAATTAGACATTATAATACTGATCAGTGTTGCAGAAATCTGAATATAGTTTATTAGAAGAATTATATTATGGAATTGTAGCTTAAGACATTCGAAAACTAAACGAAATCACAACAGAATATGAAGAAATAACAGACTTGACATTATAGCAACGACGCGTGTCCCACTGCGACTGAAAAACTTTGCTGCCTGGCAAATTACAAAGCTTCTGTGCTGGCGTGAACGCTCCTCCAGTCCAGAGCAGAGTATATACAGTGTCTCTGATTAGACCGCTAGCTGCATGGCTAACTGAGCTAACCAGCTGACTGCAGCTACAGTAAGCGGTTACTCTGGTTATCTGCTGCCCCCTATTTGTCTGGAGTATGAATTCACCAGCGTTATGGTGTGCAGGTGGGCAAAAAAGGTTGTAAAGGAATTCATTTAGCAGCTGGAGGGAACTCGGGCTCGGTAGTAGCTCACGACGGTGCAGGCGGAAGCTCAGGTGGAGGCACAGGTGAGTGAGACTCTGAGAATCCACAGTAGGATGCATGCAGGTGGTGGCTGTGGAGCTGACGCAGAGTTTAAAGGTGAGGAAAGAACAAAGACAGCTTCATGAGAGCAAAGAGTCACGGTTAGTAGCACGAGCAGGGAAGCTCTACACATTCTGGCAGCGAGCGGAGAGACGACCTCAGTATTTGAGCCGGTGCTGATGATCAGGTGAGCTGCAGGTGTGTGAGAGGCGGGAGCTCCAGTCATGCTGGGAAACAACGTCCGACCTCTGCAGAGCCCGTCTGAGAACACATGAGACACACAACGAGGCACGGAGCACAGACAGCTGCACACAGAGTCCAAATCATGACAAACAGGCGGCCGATTGTTTCATACCGCACCTTTAATTCAAATCTATAAACGGGTCAATAGTTGCGAGGGCTGCTCATTGATATTCTTTGCATTCACAATGGATGAAATTAATAATGTTAACAAGGTTTCTCGTGGTGAAGAAAACACGCGGTTGTTTCTCTCCTGGCTGCAGGTCCCTCGCTGAACGACGTGTTTCAACACCTCTCAACTCTTTGTTTTAAATTTACACCCAGACCTTCATTGATTATGTTTTACTCCCAACACTCTCATCAACACCGTAGACTGTTTCAGTGAAAGAAGCTCTGATGAATCCTCTGTGCGCAACCTGCCTGGCATGAAATAACAGCTAGCCGGTGAACACATTGGAGCATGAAACAAACAAACAATCATCCCAAACTCCTCGACACTGGGATTGAGTTTAAAACTGTCTGATCGTGTTTCTTCACTATCAGTACCTCTGGGAAAGCTCTCTCTCTCTCTCTGCAAACTCGCGGGATTCATCATCACCAGAGTCTAATGAATACCACCACCGCTGTGTCCTGCTCGGGAATGAACTGCTGTGAGTCGGCGTGGTGCACCTGCCTTCTGCCAGGCAGCCACAGCGCTGCAGCCAGCCTACAGGCACTTCTAGATAACTCCTGTCTGATTAGCTCCTTAGGAGGACATTGTTCCAAAAGCAATTCACTAGACTCCCAGTATTAATTTAGTCCCGAGAGAGAGGCCCATCCATCGTAGGTAGGACGGGCCGTGCTCAGGGCCTACCCCACGGCCTGCTAATAGCACGGCACCTCCTGGCCTGTCACTATAAGTGATAGTCTCTGCAAGTTTGTTGCCTCGCTGTGTGTTTCTCCCATCAGGCAGTGCGCCTCCCTCCCTCCACCTCTCTCCTCCTTCCTCTCCCTCTCTGTCAGCGGCGGTTCAGGGCAGGTGTCTTCTCTGTCACTCCCATCACTCACGCTGCTTGACGAAGAGGAGACACAGTTGGGAACACGGCGGGAGCAGAGGGGTGATTCATCGAAAGCTCGCCTCTCACCTTGAAAGGGAAAAAAAGAAAGTGGCTGCCTTTTTTCTGGGTGTCTGTGAGAGCTGCCAGCAACGAGGAAATACGAGAAGGAGAACGCGGAAAATGCTTTCAATATCGTTGGAGCTCTGAGAGAGAGCTACTACAAAGTGAATGAAAGTTCTTTTTTAGAGAAAGGTTGACGCGCTCTCTGATGTGGGATGCACCTTTATTGACAAAGAAGCCAAGCTGTTTTAAAGCGGCAGGGGATCCCAGCTGGTTGATGGGGAGCACGAAATGTATTCCTCCTACATGTTTGTTGTTTCTGTTAAGAGAAGAAGAACTCTGTTGTCAGGAACTGACAGTGTTGAACTACGTGTGATTAAACTAGCACAGTTTGCTGGCAATACATCTACAACCGTATTTTACAAGGTGACTCAAGTAGTTCAGTCATTATTGTGTAATTAACGACTGAATCATTTTTACATTTTACATCTAACTTTGACCCGTCCTGTCACTCTTCCTTCCTTGACGGCTGTGCATTCATCACTTGAATATATCAGATGTCAGTTAGTCGAGTATTGATTGTTGCTTTGTGTTGACAAATGCTCAGAAGGTTGTTGCACGCTTTGTACATGTTAGCTGGCTAACAGAAATGATGCAATACTCCCACCTGGACTCAAGTTTTCAGAGGGCGGATCCAAAACCAAAGCTCAAATATTGGGGTATCTTTTTAAGTGGGCGTAGTTCGCTGTCATGCATGTGAAATTTTGGTATTATATCGCACATAATTTTTTACCGGATTAACTTGTTGCTGGGATATGATGTGCGAGCCGAGCTTTCGGCCATGGTGACAGGATGAGGCGATTTAAACTAAATCAGGAAACACAACACCGGCCTGGACGTCGGCTTTTACAAGTTATTAATGTGAGAACGTTCACGATTATCCAGATAATGAATTTCAACTTATTACCAAAGTTCTTCATCCCATCACTCTGCTGGTTGGAGAGTTTGGAGGCCTGTTTCAGTGAAGTTTAGATATGGGAGAGAAGTTTAGTTTGAGATATTTATTTTAAATTTGTGTTGTTACTTATGATGCACAAAAACCAAAATCTAAAACTCCAGAGAATTTAGACATCTCCAGCGTTTTCATCTCGTGGATTAGTTTCAGAAACTGTTGCCACATAAAGAGGTTGTCAGTGGATTTCTCAGTTCTTGGCAACTTAAATACTCAAAAACTCAAAAACAGAAACAACTATATCAAATTTTTTATTTGTCTTGTTGGAGGGGAAATCGGGGTTATTCGCGTTGCTCTTCCAATACAAACAAATCTGATTATTTGTGCTTTGACATGTGAAGCGGACTGATTTACAGACTGGTGTGTGATGTCGTGTCAGTTTTTTTGTTCAGCCAAGAGAGTTGGCAAAACTGTGTTTCAACACCGGATCTCTGTGCTCAGTGTTGGAAGACGGCGAAGGCTTTAAAAACATTGTTCTCGTTCCAAAAAGAAAGTGACAAATCAGTGTTATCAGGCGTGCTAATCAGTGAGAAACTGTCTCAGACATGATGTGTGACAAATGTGTGCTTTCTCCCTTTAACATTAATGTGAATTTCATCTTTGCATTTCCTCGTCTGCTCTTACCACTCACATCTCAGCCCGCCTCCTTCCTTCCTCCTGTCCATCAGCACCACCGCCCAGATGTTCGCCTCAACCCTTGATGTGTTTTTTTACATTAAAAATTCATCCACAATATGCTGTCATTAGAGTTGGGGAGGTGGTGGTGGTGGTGGTGGTGGTGGTGGTAGGGAGGGTGATGATATGAAAAAAAAAGGCAAAGTGGAGGATTATTTTATCCACCCAAATGTTTCAGCCGTTCCCCGGCACTTGTGCAGAGACATCGCCCCCAAGGTTAAAGCAGCGCTCTGCCCACAGCAGCTTGTGTGGCTGGCTTCATTATAGATCCTGTGTTTTATTGATTCAGGTTCATTAAAGCCTCTGCATAATTCATGTCAATGCCGGCGTATAGCTTAATTAGGGAGACATGCAGTGGCTTTCATGGGCGTTTTAGTGTCAGACGGAGGCTTGACAGGTGGCGGCAGAGTACACATTACTGCACGTACCTCCGTGTGCAGGAGAATATGAGGAGGACGGCGTGGTTTGAAAAGCAGAAACCAGTGCTGGGGTTTGTTATATTTCAGATGCAGTACTGCCATCATGTGGTTGTGTACAATATTTCTACACTATGAGACAAGAGACGTACAGAAGGTTTGAGATCTGAATAGAGATTTGATGTCTGCCTACAGCATAGGAGAGTGGCTCAGAAGGTAAAATAAAACAATGGCAGATTGAGATTTTATTCTGCTAAAGCCTTCCTCCTGATGTTATCTCCGTCTGGATGATGCTTGTTGCCAGATCTGTGTTGATAGGACGGCCCCGGCTAATTAACCAAATGAGATGTTCAGGAATCTCAACAGGACTTGAGTTCTGAGATTTCCTGCACAAGAATTATTTCCCACTTGTCGTTTTGCTTTGCTTGATTAGCAACAGAGCTCCGGCAAATCATTTTAATGAGGTTGGTATCAATGAGGGATGCGTCTGGAGCGCGTTGCCAAAACAAACACGGTCTTCATGTTGGAAGCGGGGGAAGAATTAACCTGGCGTGAATCTGAGAAGTTTTCCGTTTTCGAGCTTTGGGGAAATATTTTCTGCCTCTCAGATGTTGCCCCAGTGAACCGAGGAGTCAGCAACTCAAATTGGTTTTGCTCTTCTAATAAATTGGAGATTTTTGCAGCGGCGCTGATGCAGTTGATGAGTGCTTGAGTCTTTGTACTGTAAGCGTGTGTGTGTGTGTGTGTGTGTGTGTGTGAGAGACAGAGCTCTGTCGTCCGAGAATCAGCCAAAAAAAAAAAAAAAACCTGTCATCAACCATGTTAATGCAGGCTGGCAGGCAAACACGAGGATTAACGGAGGAACCTGTAATGATAATGCTTGAAAAATGGAGCAGTCTCTCTCTTTTTTTTTTTTTTTTACAGTCCTTCCAACCAAGCCGAGGTTGTTTATCACTCTGAGAAGATGTTTGGTTGCCTCCCGTTGTATGTCTGCTTTGGGCCCTTAAGCTGATTTAGCTACACAAGCACGTTTCTCTTCAAAGCATGTCAAGATTTTCCACGCACACTAATGAGGTAAATGGATGGCTTTTGTTTTCCTCACAGTTTTAACTTCCCCCAAAGTGCTTTCATGACTTATACAAGAGCTGTTGCGGAAATCAGCCTTGAGCGTTTAATCAAATTTCTAACTCTACAGAGTGATCAATTTGTGCTGCAATATTCATCTACCGCACAAGCGTACACATAATCTCACATTCACAGACAGACACAGACACACACACACGTAAATGACAGCACAACAAAAGAAGCCGGTCTGCTATTTGTTCTTATTAAAACCGTGTCGTTTTGCTGGTATGACAAAAAACAGTTGTGACACATCCTCCCCCGCCTTCCTCTGTTTTAAATGAAGGTAGAGTGTGTGAGAATCATGCAAATGGTTTCACACCATACGGTACCTTCTCTGATCTAATCACAGATTTGGACATTAAGCAAAAAAAAAAAAATAAAAATCCTCCTCCACCAGAACGGGTGTTACACGGCTACACGCGATGGAGGAATAAAAAGCAACCAATTTAAAAGAGCTTAGAACTCAAAAATGAAAAGTTCTAACTTCCAGACATGAGAGCGCGTTGACAGTGTGTGGGTGTGTGAGGTGATGCGAGGATACGTACCCTCGGGTGGGAGTGGGAGGGGGGGGAACTGTCTGACTCCCAACCCTTTGTGGCACAGAGTGCATCTGGAGACACCCCTGTGGGCAAACTGCGACTGAGCTTAAAAGGTAGAACTGGGTTGTGGTTTCTGTGCATATTAACAAGCGAATGTAAAGGTTTGAAAGATACAGGAAATTAGTAGCATGCAGCAAAGGTCAAAAAGTCGACACTTCATTACAGAAGTGCATTCAGTTTAGTAAAGTAAGTAAACATGCAATAAACTTTTTATCTTTGTTGTTTTGTGTTGGTGCTGGATGGAGGACGGGTCACTGCTCAAAATAGACTCATTTGCTCTTGAAGCGGATCAGATAAACGGACAGATCCACGATTCCTTTCTCACTTTCTTTAGCATTCGAGATTTTTGTTAATTTCTGTGGGATCTTGATTAAAAACAGTGGTTCGTGTCTACTCCTAGAATCACTTGGAGACACGTACTGCGTGTTAAAACTCCACAGTCACGCTACATGCAAGTTAAAGTTTCCTGCCTCTTTCTTCTCTAATTACAGGAGGGTTAATATTGCTCTAGACGTGCTGCACATGCCTGAGTGTAAGAATTACGTGTGTGTGAAAACCCGATGATACATTTAAAGTTAGGAGTCAATCAGTTTAGTGGTGATGTTGTGAAAATAAAAGAAGTTTAGCTGCACACAAGACTAGCAGATCAGTTTGTCAGTTAAGTTACTAAGTTAATAAGTTACTGAGATGCTAATTAAAGACGGGCTAACGTGACGTAAATGTTGATATTTTTACAGTGTTTTCTCCTGTTCTGCTGTAGAGAATCTTCTTGTTGTTTCATCTAAGAGACATTTAATGAGCGATTTGGTATGTTAGAATTTTTTATTTTGTTCTTTCACGTGCAAAAGTGACAGAAAGGGACAGGAACTACTTGAAATGCCGTGTTAGGAAGCTCAAAAAAGGGAACAAATGGGTTACTTATGGATGTTTTTGGGCATGAAGCTTGTTTATTTAACTGTGTTCCAGCGTTTACACGCACCAACGTGACATACATGTGTGTATTTTTATGACGGTACTGTAGTATCCATCTAATAAAACCCAAAGAGAATGTGCAGTAACTACAAAGTGTTGAGTCGGATGAGGAGTTCTGGTTAGCGTTACCTGGTGCAATGTAAAGTTTAGCTTGTTCTATTGATCCCACTGAGAATCAACGCTCACTCTGCAGCTCTGTTTCCTTTCAGCCACGTTTCAGCTCCGCTGTGATTTCTGGGTTCGTCGAGTTGCTCGACACCCACACATGAGACTGTAGGCAGCAGCTTTACACATGCTAACTGTGTGCTAACTGTGGGCTGTGAGTGGAAGAGAAAACTGAACATTCAGCACATAATTGTTATAAATCTGAAGAAACAAAAAGGTGAATTGTTGAATGCAGCTTTAGATGTTTGTTTGTCAAAATCATATTTGGAATGATCTCCGTCCAGAGGAAGTAATGGAGGTCATATTATTATGTAGTGACACAGAAGTTACTCTGCAGACCTCTTTAAGCCTTTAGGCGTCTTTTTTCAGTGCTGCCACCAATGTGAGGTAAATATACAGGAGAATCCAGCACAGGGCAGAAAGTAACAACGCTACTCTCGGTCAAGCACGATGCAGCACAGCTGTTTGATTTTGTTTTGAGCAACAAGCAATTTCTTTGTTGTGGATAAAAAAGATTGGAGACTTTGTAGCACTTCTCTTCTCTTTCCTCCCACATGTAACCCAACAACCGTATAAAAGAAATTATTCTCAGGGATTTTTCAAAAGCAGATCGTGTAAAATGTGACAAAACGTGCGACAGAATCCGTCCTGGTGAACAGACTGATGACACACGACAGTTTCTTTTCTTCTGGAGTAAAACAGAAACCATTTTCTTGGCAAAAAACTCTGAAAGCTGATCTTGTCAACATTAGATCCAGCACTTTGCCCTTTTACCCCCATTATCTTTTGACACGTTGACCAGTTGTTGATTCTGGAAGCTGCTCACTGCCACTGACCCGTGACTTTACCTCAACAATCTTTTTCTCTTTCTACGTCGGCATTTTAAAGTTGCCTCTTGCAGCCAGTGAACCTGCTCAGTGTAGGTTTTAAAACCTCAATTCAACCTTGTGAAGCTACAGAAGCAGGCTGTGTCTGTGTGCGCTGGTTGAATTAAGGACAGGTGTTGGAAGTTAACACTTGGTTGGCTGGTCCGACACTTTGTACTGACTCAAATATCTCACCAACTACTGGAATAATTGCCATTTTGTACAGACGTCCGCGGTCCTCCAGAGAGCGACTCCATCCGACTCGTCACTCACTGACATTCCCTCTAACATTTGTGAGACTTTGTGACAAAGGATGCCATGAGATTTCATCCAGACATTCACACTTCCTGGAAGACAATTCCCACTTACCTCGGCGATGATTTTATTTATAGCTCCACCACGTCGCTTGACGTGAACAGGATCCGCCGCCTCTGCCAGGTTTTGTGTGTACACCTGGTCTGACATTCGTCTTCTTTTCCCCTTCCCGGCTAAATTTTCCCTGCCGCATCTCTGAAGCATGAAATTTGTTTGTAAATGTGTATAATTGCCTGAATCATTGGTTATTGACTTCAAATTAATTTTCAATGATGCATTTCATTTGTTTCCGATTTTTCTTTTTCTCCTCCATGCATCCACAGGAAAATTAGTTTTTCAAGAGAGAGAAGGAGAAAAAAAGAAAAGGAAGGAAACAGGTTATTAAACCTTTGTTCTGCTCCCTCCTGGAGTTTGTGTGCAAATCAGAAATAAACACTGACACTGCTCAAGGATGAAGTTTGAAGCAACAAAAAGTCTCAAATTCAAGTAGTAGATCATCTCCTGCTACGTCTAAATGAGCTGCACAAGTGTACAGTAATGTATAGGCGACTCTAAACGATATTATAAATACAGCTGCAGAAGAACAGATGTTTGATTTTAAAATGTTTGCTGACAGAGTGAAGCTGGACGTCGTGCACGTTCATCTTTATTTTGTACAAATCTCTCATTGTCTACTTGTTGGATCGGCACAAAACCTTGCACAGAAATGAATGTATTCTTCTTTCCTTCTGGCACCCCCATGATGTTTGATTTTGTGGCTTTAAATGAAATTCGATTTGCTGAGAAATGTGGTGCAGCTGTTTCCCTCAGAATGAATTATAATAACCTGACAACTCCCTGGAAATTCATTGTGCACCGACACCGGGTAGAAAAAAATAATCACATTTGTCCAGTATTTTCTGCAAAACAGTCTCATCGGCATCAGCTGTACAATGTGTTTGATGCTAAGGGAGTATGCTAGCACGCTACACTGATATGGTGAAAATGGTAAACATTGATGTTAGCCTTTAGCATTATGGACTGGTGTGTAGCGTTTAGCGGCATCTAGTGGTGAGGCTGCAGATTGTAAACAATTCAGTAGCTTTTTCGCCTTTGCTGCTAAAATGTAGAAAACAGCCCGCTCCAGAGCCGGTGTTTGGTTTGGTCCTTCTGGGCTACTGTAGAAGAATGGGGGAGCAACACGGCAGATTGGAGGAGGACCTCTTACTCTGTAGATACAAAAGGCTCAATTTAGGGTGATGAAAACACAACGATTCGTAGATTCAGGTGATTGCACACAAATGGAAACATAATTCTGATTAAAATAATACATTTGAATAGATCCAATTAATCCCTTTTAATCATATTAAAGCAATGATTTTCCTACATGCAGCCTCGCAGAGATCCTAACATGGCTGCAGTCCTGCTTTTGATTTGAAAAAACACACAATGAGCCAAAGCAAAGCCTTGCACCGCTAATTCTCCCTCCAAAAGTTCACTAACCATGTTGGACTCGACTCGAAATGACTCAACGACACGGCTGCAAGAACGAAAAGAGCATACGTTGAAAATGCTAAAGACAGTTTTATTAGTAGACACTCATCAGCCAGAAATAATAACCACCTGAAGAATGTCTTCCTGAAATACACCATTTAATTGGCAGTGTAAAATAAGGCAGAGGGCTTAAGATCATATTTTATACACTTTTGCACCAACGATAAACAGTTATACATTCACTTGTTACTGTAATTACGCTTTTTGATAAATCTGTCCACACACCCACAGACCAAGAAAACTTTATTAGCAGGGGGAAGGGGCGCGGACCGGCAGAGTATCTGCAAGAGTAATGCTCGTCATAACGCAGTAGCTCTTTTTGGCCAGAGATCGACTATACCTACATAGAATCTGACCACAACCTAAACAAAGATTAGATTTTTGGAATTGCAAAAAGCCAACACACTATACTGACAAAAGGTTCATACAATTACCATCGCCGCGAAAAGGGTAATACTTGTACCACCGAGATTGTTAAAGGTCTTCAAAAGTTGATTATAGTGTGTAATAATTTAAATATGAATTTCCCCTTCTCTTTATAAAGAACATCGTTACGTAAAACACATTTCCAGCGAGCTGCGAAGAGTGTCGCTGGATTAGTGACCACAGCTTTATAGGAGACGAGCCGCAGGTTGTTCTCACAATAGCTCGAGTTCAAGTTCTTTGCATCGTGCCCTCGTTAAAAAAAAAAAACAATATACCACAGCACACATCGGTTGTAGCCAGACGCTTAAGGATCATCTTGTGTTTACTTCTTGTTTTTGGTCATTCAACACATTTCACTGTAAATGTAACCTGCACATTGCAATCTATTATTTTGGTGTCGCAGTCGTCATATTTATTCACTTCTCCATTGCACACACGCCACAGTGAGCTTCAGCTGAACCGGGAGATAATCTGGGAGAAACCTCGGCTGACGTTTCCATCCAGTCAGTATAATCTTGAAGATTTACAATACGTGATTACCTGTCGAATGGTTCTGCTCCTTTTTTTTTCCTTCTACCTTTTATATCAAATCTTACAGTACCTCAGACGTGTCTCGTCTGAGAAAAGTGTTATAATACATCCACCCAATTTAAAAATGTTTTAAGTGCTCAGGACCTCAGAATTGTTGGCGTCCGTGCGGTTTCAACAAGTGCACATTGTTCTGTGGTCTGAACTGCATCACGTAGAAAAAAAAGTGACATTAACACTTTACAGTAAAGGTACACAAAAGTGTGAGTAGGTTTCTGAGGAGCGGGTGAGGCGTGAATCAGAAACAACTTCATTCTTATATAATCGTTAATGAGTGATCCCTGAATAACTGTGACTCAAGGACGGGAGTAGAGAATAGTTTGGGGGATAATACGTATACGGACTCATCATTAGTTGATGTTTAGTTCATAAATACCTGAATATAATGAACAACTGATTAAGTATCCACAATTCAGTTTCACTACTTAAAAGTACACCAACAAGTAACTAATGAGTAAGTAATCAGTAATTAATGAGTCTACTTGATAACTACTCAGTATTATGTTTCACTTAAAAGTACACAAAAAGAGTAACTAATGAGTAAGTAATCAGTAATTAATGAGTCTATCTGGTTACTATATGTATTATGTTTTACTTTGATTAGTTAATTAGTAACTGTAATTAGTCATTAATGAGCCGACACTAGTTTTTGCTCCTCAGCGGCTGGTTCACAGTTAATCAGAAACAATGCATGAAGAAAGTCCTTATGAACTAATCATTACCTAATGCGTCATTAATATCGTATTCCCCAGTCTGATCTACGATGGTGTTACTGTTATTCAGGAGTTGCTCATTAACAATTTATTAATCAGCGCGTCGTTCCTGATTCGTTCCTCACTCTCTCCACATCTTTGGGAACATCGTCGTAACTTTCAATGTGTTCGTTCCCTTTTAACAGTGTGTTTATCTTAATGTTTCCAGAAAAATGCCGGACAACAGATTGTGAAACACACACACAGGCGCACACACACACACACAGGCGCACACACACACACACACACACACACACACACACACACACACACACACACACACACACACACACACACACACACACACAGTGGAGTAGCTGTGGGTAGAAAACGTCATTAGTCAGGGTGGTTAACTCGGTGGAATGCAGCTCATCTGTACAGGGTCTATTATCCTATCGAGAGACCAAACAGATTAGGGATACGTTATTAAAAGAGCTAATTTCCAAAATGTAACATATCCATTCTCATAATACAAAAAAAAAAAAATCTTTCAGCACCTTTCAAAGCGTGAGGGTTTGTATCAATTCATCAATCAGACTTAAGTCAGCGTCTGCACTTTAAATGTAACCACAGATTTTTCTTTTTTTTTTTCTTGCAGTAATTTAGCCGCTTGAAAGTTTCGATTTTTTTTTTCCCAGCTGGTGGATATTTGTTTTGTTTTGGAAAGAAACTCTTTCTGTTACACGACACTCTACACTGGTATCACTGAAAGAACAATCAATGACATCTAGAAAGGAAATGAACGTACCTTCACAAAGAAGCACTGAATATATATATTTTAGAAATACATAGAAAAATATATAGTCATCTGAATGCCCATTATACAATTTTACACAGTAGTGTCAGTAAAAAGCCTATAAGATGGTGCGGAAAGGATGTGATACATACAGAGATGCTGACAGTGTGAGATCAGTGAGTGATGGCTGTTCAGGGAGGTGTTAAAGCGTGATGGATGGAGATGTTTGGGGCACGCTCTTCTTTTTCTCAAACGTCAGAAAATCATACATTTTTAGACAGAGTGTGAAACATCTGTTTTTCTTTTTTTTGTTGTAGCTTGATTTTTTGCATCGTGGACTTTTTATGCATTTCGTGTCCGACGCTGTCAAAAAAGACTCGAGATTAGTACCGATTAGTAAGTCTGTAACACTAACAGGTATTAATTTAAAAAAAAACAAACAGATACTTTGTACCTTTGTACCTCAAACAGCCACCGGAGTAAATACCTCTGGTGATGGGGGGACTGACAGCACACGCATGTGTTAAGACTAAAGCACGAACCTAACCCACAAAGTTAGAAGGTACAAAAATGCTACAATAAGTGCACACAGCCTCCGAGTGAGTAGCACTTGACACATTTGAAAGATTTAAACTATTTATACTGTTTCATTTCGTCGCGGTTTATGTTCAGAAAAACCATTTACATGAAATATCTGTATTAGTACGTACTGATATATAGAGGTATACTGATGCTTAACCTCGCTGTGAGTCAAATAGTGAAAGCAAATATCTAAAAAACAAAAAAAAAAAAGTCTGCACGGCTTTGATCGAGGACCAAAGCAACTGTACTCATAAATAATTTGGTGTAATTACTCTGAAGGGAGTTGGTAGGTCCTCACATAACAAACTGTTCTGTAAACTGAAATTACCTCTGAATGCAGAAATGTGTTTGGGAACTATTAAATCCCACCCAAGTGTTGAATTAAACACATAACACACATTTGCAAAATGCTGTTTGACTCACAGTGAGGCGTAATTTAAAGCCTGTTGAACGATAATAAACTTTTTTTTTTCTTTAGAAGCATAACATTTATATTTTTTTTAATACTCTACTTCACCGTGTGCCTGTAGTGAATAAACAACTCTAGTATATCTAATATGACATCACATGAACCTTTTCATCTCAGCGTAGTCTAAAAAGTAAGATCATCTGGTAGAAATGCGTTTCATAAAAAGCAGCTTTTTGCGAAATTCAGAGAGCGTTTTTTTTTAGTCTCTGATCTCTGTGCTTAGATGCAAAGATCCATGTGAGCCAGTGAATAAGCCTCCGTATGTTGAGATTCCTATCATGGTTGAGATGTACATGTGGTGGAATGTGACTGTGATTCAAGCATTTTTTGTAAGGAGTCAATCAATATAAATCTTTGAAAGGCTTGGAGTAGTTAAACATCAGATAGTCCATGTAGTAGAAGTCGTAGACCCGCTGCCTCTCCAGCATGCTGACCTGTGAAAAGTATTTTTGCGTGATCTGCATAGAGGTCCTCGTGTCCGTCGGGTTCCTATCTTTAAAATTGGGCAGTGTGATGTTGGGTGGCGCCCCAGTCAATCGCAGGACAAAGTTGGACTCCTCCTCCATGTTCTCGAACTTGCCGATGAAGTCGTAGTCTATGAGACAGGGGTTGCACAGCTGGTTCACCTGCTCCCAGTGGATGTCCATTCCCACGGGCCGGTGGACGTCCAGCAGGTACTGGACAAACTCCTTGAATGTGACCCCGCTGCCAGTCTTCAGGGCAGCCCGGGACGGGTTCACCCTGTACTTGGAAATGATTGGTTTCCCAAACAGGGAGTGGTAGTAGTTGTTGGGGTTTTCAAACTTGTCCCTGTACGCCGACACCATTCTCTCCAGGGGCTCTCGGACGAACATGACTTTGGTGTATGTCTCCAGGCGGTGCATGATCCCCTGACGGTCAAAGTTGTCGAGCGTCTTGAGATGGTGGCCATAGTGGACTGTGTCGTGTTTAATGCTCTGAGCGTTGGGCGCCTGGCCCGCCAGCACCATCAGGGTCCTCTTCCAGTTGGAGCAGCCCGCCTTGGGCACCTGGCAGTACAACAACTTGTACTTGTCCTCCACGTAGAGGTGCTTCACGTGATGGCGTGTGATTGTCCTGGAGATGCTGCTTTTGTACTTGGCGCAGATCTCCTTCATCAGTTTCCGCCGTGCTTCCAGGATATCGGGGGAAAAAGCGCCTAAGGCGGGGGAGGAGGAGACTGAGGATGAGGAGGAAGGAGAGGAAGAGGACGAGGAAACATTTTTGTTGGTGTGGTTGATCGGGGGGCTCGTTTTCAGCAGTTTGCGCTGTCTTTTGGAGACATGAAGGGAGCCTATGTCCTGCTCCCGGGACCCAGTGGTGGCCGTCTGCCTGCTCGCCTCAAAGTGTGGGAACTGCATCGGAGGGATCGGGCTGGACAAGGATCCCTCTGCTGCCCGGGGGTCTTGGTAACCGTCAGATTTGCCCCTCTCTCTGTCCTGCGTAGAAAGAGTCTATAAGACAATGAACGACAGCACAAGTTGTAGGAGACAGTTCAAGCAAACAGCAACATTTCCAGATGAAAATATAGAATTTAAATTTCTACTTCATGTGATTGTGGTTGAACTGATCTTTATTACCAGACACCACCACGTACTGCCTTCAGTACTCAAACAGGCCACTTGATGGTGCTGTTTCACTGCACCTTAAACAAAGGTCTAACTTTGTTTCACGCAAATGTCACACTGCCCAGTGCCATCCATGACCTATCAATAAGCTGAGCTGTAATACCATATAAATGTCTTATAAACACTTAATGGCGAATCTAAATTAGAATCATCTACAGCCTAATTAGCATCATTTCATGCCCGAGGCAATCATGCATTCTGACATTTTATTTCAATTAAATGCTGTAATGGCGTCATAAAGCCAATGGACTGGATGTATAATTTTAATTTTACAACAGACAAGGTGATGAGGCCGCCATGAATCTCGGCTCATCCCACCCCTTCTGACTTAAATGGTCACATTCTTTCAACTGCAGGGACATCTGGAGGGGAAAGAAAAAGGAAAGGAGTGGTTACTCGCTGTCTGTTTAATGTGCGAGGCGAGGCACAGGGGCAGCAACCCGTTCACCAGACGTCACGTTCGTCGGGGGGTTTTTGCACTGATGCAAGTCTCTCATCGGTGCTGATGATCGCAGCAGAGACGAGAGCAAGCTGGGGTCAGCCGAGAGGAGATACAGTGGGACGAGCGCTGCATGTCTGACATATAAACCTGTCTGGGAGTGAAGCTATGACGCAGCTCCCTCTTCATCTCTCCGAACCTGGTGGGTAATAGTGTGATGTAAGCCTGGCTCACATCCTTCATGCCTTCATAGTGCTGTGGGGAAACTCAGGACACATTTCAACCCCGCTTAATTGTTTATTCGGGGCTTTAGTTTTGATTTGCTATGGCACCCGGGAACAATCCCATTCAGCTTGTTCTTGTGCAAATAGCTATCTAACATAAAATCACTGTTGTTATTCTATTGCCTAAAACAATAAATAAGCCTCTCATGAATGTGTGCGACTGTCCAGAGTGGATGCAAAATAAAAATCCTAAGCTAGAGGAACTTGTGGGTGTGATCACACCCTGAGGTACTCCGGCCCTGGTCCGACTGAGACCGTTTACTCAGTACTCACCCAGTGTGAGGTCAGCCCCTTCTGCACAGATGCTATCAGACACGCTGAGAGCTACAAGGCTGACAATCACTTTTTAGCGGGAGATAACAGTTGCAGGCAACCGGTGTATCTGTGTTTTGGGAGAATTGGAGTAAACACGTACCTCTCTGGACTGCCGCGGAGTGCTTCCGAGCTTCACGCCTGGGGAGAGGGAAGAGAAAAGAGAGGAGGAAATGAGCACTTGAGTAAACAACATGTGTTTTTTTTTTTCGTCCTTGAGGTGGAGAGTTAGGAGCCTCCGACGCATCAGAGGCTGCGATAATTTAACGCTTCCTATCACTTAGCACGTCAACGTTTGATCGTCTGCAAAAAGAAGAAAAAAAAAAATCAACCAGTCCGTGGAGGGAGGACAGGTAGCTCTATCTGTGTAATGAGCTGCCACAGGCATGAAAAGTTGGTAAATGAGTTGCACTCCCTGTAGCAAGCAGTGAGAGGATGAGAGGGGGACAACAGTACAGGAGAGAAAAGAAAGAAAGAAAGAATCAATAAAAGTTTGAAAGGGATGTAGCTTGCAGACCAGAGGGAGGACAGGCAGACAGACAGACAGACAAAGAGAAAGAGAAAGATGCCATTTGTTGAATTTCCAGAGGAAAACAGCAGAGTGATGGAGACGCGGATTGGTTTTGTGGCAGCCTTTGGGACAGGTGGTGCGTGTATTGGCAGATGTGCGGCAGCAGGACAGACGACGTGTTTTGTGGTCTGTCTCCAGCTGGACATCTCCTTTCCTTAGGTCCCCCCGTCCTGCTGACATATAATCAGGCTGACAGCTCTGAGTGGGGCTGCATGGCTGCTGATGGGGGGAGCGAAGACACCTCCGCCTGAGTGGCCTGTCACTTCCAATTTGAGGGTGGAAGTGATGGGAACCTGCACGAGGACGGGGGGGCGGCAGGGGCTGCAGATGCAGGCCACAACCTTCCCTAAGTGATGAGATCTGCAGATCCCCATCACACACTTAAACACGCCTCGGTGGGGATGGGATGAAATGCGTTGGCCAGATGCGATGTTGTTTCAGATTAGTATGCGCCGGAGAGCCCGGCGTCTCTGTCTGGCTCTGTGTGTTGAATCTTTACTTGTCTTTATTCTTCTGAACGAGACACTGGAGGAGAAGGAGGAGGAAGAGGAAGAGGGGGGAAAAAAGGAAAAAGGAGTGGGCTAAGGATGTGGCGTGTGACATTTTCTAATCTTGTTTGGGTGCCACTGTGCTATTTGATCTCTTAACCCTAATGATAGCTTACGTAGGATGCGCAACTTCGATATCAGTTTACATTGGCGCATGTGAAGCGCATGAATATTTATCACGACACGCACAGATGCCATCGCCCGGGAAGCACATCCATGCGCAACAATAGCAACGGTCTTTTTCAGTGTCTGCTGTTCTGAGCTGGCGGAGCGGCGCGGGGCCCCTTGTAGCCCTGACCATCTTGTCAAAATACACAGTTATTGATCTTGAAAGCCCCATTAAGGTGGTAATTGAAATCTCCAAACGGTTTAATTGGTTCCTTGGAAGAGGTGTTTTGTCTGGCCGCTGTTAGGAGTTTGTCACAGCTGCTGTTGATGTCAATACTGTCGCACTCTCCGCCGCCGACAGCATCCAGGTTTGACACGCATTTAATTTCTTGAATATTTGACCTTTTGTTTTCTTCAAAGGGAGAGACGATCAGACGGTGGTGGAAATAAAGTGCGGCGAGGTTAAATTAGATTTGTGACAAAGGTGTCTCGTTAAAGCTGTTCTGAAAACGAATCAGACGCGGCTCTGATCTGATTAGATAAATCTCGGCTTTAAAAATCTGAATGCTGGCGGAGGCGGCTCTGAGAAACGCGCTGCTTCTCTAAAAGGAGGGAGCCAAAATTACATTTCATGAGTGGAACATTTTTTTCATAATAGACTATAACTGAAACAAGTAATATAACAATGTAAACCGAATTTCAGGGGGATTTGTAAACATCATTTGTCTCTGTAGTATCTATTTGGGTGAGGGTAATAGTTGCTGTTTGATTGCAATTTCACACTCAGTCAATTCCACTCAGTATAACTATGCTATTGATTTTTACTGCTGCGCGGTGAAACTGTGATAAATTGGGCAGACTGAGGTTTCATCTGTGCGATTGCAGAAAAATTCATCCTGTTTATTCCACACATATATAGACGTAGAGAGCTGCAGAGGACGGCGAACATGTTTGTCAAAATAATTTGTTTTAATAATCGAAAAGTGAATAATTCTCCCATGGAGTAATTTCATCCCGTGTGCAGGTTTGTTGTTTCTGCAATCTGTAGCCGTCATAAATAAGATTTTCTGCAGCACTTAATGGAAGGGTTCGGGATAAACGCACCAGTGAGGAATGCTGTAATGGGAAGAGAACAGCCGACCAATAAAGCTGAAGTTGTTTTCATCCCCAGACATTAAATGTCAAACGATCATCTTTTAGCAGCTTTCGAAAAGGCTTTCAGCAAACTCATCCAAATGTAAAAATCCACCGCTCGGATCAAAAGAGGGCCTGCGCTGAGTTTTCTGCTGTGATTCTCAGGTATTTCACTGTAACACTGCGTGGTTTTAAAAGCAGAACCGGCTCCTGAGTCTTGTCCTCTGTTGCCCTCTAAAGTAACCTTGAGCGTCCAACTCTCTCTCTCTCTCTCTCTCTCTCGGAGACGAAGCCTCTGAATATTCATGCTGACGACCCCGCATTACTGCAAGGATCCACATAAGCGAGGGCCACATCATTAGCAGATCCATTATCATCCTTCCCTCTCAAAGACCCTTGTGCTACTCACTAACAGAGACGCACATCAAACACCCTTTTTTCCCTGCCACCGCCGCCGAGGAGGAGCAAAAGGACAAAAACAATGTGAAATAATGAGCTTGTTAAGTGAAGCATTGTGGCCCCTCTGTTCTGGGAGAACTTGTTAAATGCCTGGTTTTAACCAGAGACAGGCCAGGAGGCTGCTGGAAGCCAGACAAGGCGTGTCCTCCTCCAGCCCACAACTCAGGCCAGGCAGCCATGCTGCGCCACTATGAACCTTTCATTAGTCATTCAGCACACTGAGCCACTGTGACCCCAACCAGCTGCACTCCCCTTTCTACCCAACACACCACCCACACCTGCACTCTGCACACGTGCTCCTCCTCCACTTGACTCTGTGTGGGAATACACGGCTCTGGCATGCTGCCGTGGTTTATCAGAGGAAAAGCGCTGGAGAACAGAGGTATTAGGCGCTAAGCTCTGCCCCATTGATGTTTTAACTTGTTGTGGTAGGAGATAAAACGACGTTTCAGTCGGTGCAGATATCCTCCAGGCCCAGGCCAGAGAGAGCAGCTGCCGGGGAGGAGGAGGAGGTGACGGGTGAGCAATCAGTGGTTCGGGATTGAAGGCGTGCCCTTTAAAAGACCAAACGCGGGAGCTTCTGAAATGTCTGTTTATCATCATCTGATGACTGGCTTGTGTTGCGAGAGAAGGCCTGGAGGAGTTCAGAATTTCTTAGGTGTTCACGACTCAAAGCGCAGGTTTGGCCAAGAATGACTCACTCGCACGTCTTTAATCCAATCAGTTATGATGCCCTGCGAGTGAAACTAACTACCAGGACACTGAGGAACAGATCCATCCGACTGTTTCTGTAGAGACCATCATCCCATAACCAGACTCACATCTTAGTATAGAAAAGATTAATGGTTTTACCACCTGTGGAGTGTTGATATCACCACCTTTTAAGTATTTATGACACACTTATTGGTTGTGTATTATGACATTCAGCAGATATGTGCATTAATAACATTAATCTGAAGTTGTGTTTGGGTCTCCACCGACTCCCCCAGCTGGTCCCTAACTTTGTCTTCCTGGTGCATGGTGGGTAAAGTACACTTGGCTTTCGGACCCTTTTTTATTCTGAAATCAGCTGCATGGAACAGTGTGACTGCCTCCTGCAGACCAGTGTTGTAAACTAGACGCTAGGTGCTTTGCATCTGGTGCTTGTGCACCGTTATATGTTGCAAGGACATTATTACTGTTGTGTTCACGTTGAGTTAATGTACTAAACCTCAGCGTGAACAGAAACAATAGTGGAGTTTTGGGCCTGAGCACCAAAACATTTCACTAAAATACGCTACAAGTCTTTGTGGAGCTGAGAACTGCTGACGGGGGTTGGGGGGTGTTTTTTTCTTCCTGTGGGCTTGTTTTGTTCATTTTGCCGATAATACTTTTGTACTGTTACTTCTGTGGCAGTTTAAATGCAGATCTTTTACATCTTTTACATCTTTACTTAATAAAAAACGTTAACGAATACTTTCAATCACAGCCAAAGCCACCATTTAGTGCAGGAAGTTGTTGGACGGCACGCCAGCCGTGGTTCTATCTTGATCACCATGTGTGTGCTCCTGTAGAAGTGATCTTACTTCTCTAGGTATCTGGCAGTGTGAGTCCAGTGTCACTGCTTCTCCCACTCCACACCTCCAGCACTGCTCACCGACGGAGCGCAGTGCCATGAGCGAGCGGCTGGCATCAGAAGACATGCCACCTACAAAGGTTTCGAGCGTGTCAGAGCTGAGATGTCTTCCTCTCCAGCCAAATGACAAAGCCGTTTCATTACTGCTGCACTTTGCATGGCGATGGCTTCTGTATCCATCTGACATTTCTGATTCTGGCTCCGCGTCCTAATTACACCTTATTAGTCGGTATTGTTTGTTGTCTGTATCGAGAACAGGGTAATTACGGGCTTTAGATTTACGATACGGGTCGTGGAGGTTTTTTCCTTTTTCCCTTCTGACAATGTCGCCGCAGTTCCGTCTGCTCATCAATAGACGCTGATAAAGGTCACGCATGGCTATGCTCCTCTAAAGCTACATTATGATTAACGAAGCCACAGTATATTTATGAGAGGCTGACATGAGTGAAGTCAAAGAAAGAGACAAGAGGGTGCGAGGCGCAGACAATAACTGTGATTACATTTCGTTTAAATCAGCGCCGCATTCACATTTTTATCTGTGAATAAAAAAACATGTGGTAATTTCTCTGACAAAGGACGATGTCACTTTGTGGTTTTGCTAAGCAGCCGGGTATATTAACCTCGCTCTTGAGCAGCCCTCCTAAACCCCATCATGACATTCTCCTGACCTCCTCGCAGCAATTGAGTTTTTTTTTTTTTTTTCAACTGCACCTCAGAGGGGGGCACGCCAGGATAGAGTTATTAGTGAAATCCATAAATTACATGATGTTCACGATGCCAAGTACGGGCTCCCCCCCTTCCACCTCTGACCTCTCGTGAAGGTCAGGTGACGGGAGGACTCGTAAATCGTCGGGGATGTGCTCCCTCATTAGATGCGATCCAAATGAAAAAGAGGACACTTCCTCCGACCCCCCTCCTCCCTCCACATTAAATCAGCCGTCCCTGCACCATAAATAACACATGGTTCGGCTCATAATTGTCCGTGGCAGGAGCGCGGGAGCTAAGCATACAAAGACTCCACCAACAATCAGAGAGATAGAAAGTGAGCTCAGTGGAGGACTATTTATGACGCGAGGTCTGTGCTGCTGCATTAACACCTTTGCACTATTTTCGGAGCACTTTGCTTCTCTGCTCCGAGGCGGCAGCTTAGCAGATCAGCTCGTGCATCATCGCTTCCATCATAGCATCGCTTCCTATGGAGGAATTTGTGAATTGGCTGTTGATGCTGTATTATGGAGTGACAGATATACTGGATGTGTTTTTTTACATATAAAAATGATTCCAACAATGATCATTTGACAGTTCAGAGACCTAAAAAAAAGATGTTTTACTGAATAGAGCTGCTTTATCTCAGAGTAATTAAATGATGAAATTAAGGCAAAGGGATTTTTTCCCCCGATCCAAATGGACACACCAGTCAGTGCCTTAGGGATAATACCCTCCATATAGAGACGGAAAAAAATTGCCAAAGTGCTTTTAAAGATAAAGAGAAACTGCCTCTGTGGGGCGATGAAGTAGGTAGCTATTCTAATCCGTCTCATGTTTTAATTTGCTCCAATATCAGCCTTCTTTTTCTGTGCAATCTTCAAATTCTCCCTCTCATGCTGGTATCACTGGCCAATGAGCACAGCAGGAGGCGAAATAATGAACCACTCAGATAGGAAGCTGCTGAAAGGGGGGGAATCAAATGTGGCACTGATTACCGTTATGACAATTCATTTTGACAACAATATATTCTCCGAGTCGATCTTACTTGGGGTACTTTCAAGGTTAGGAGATGCACAGACTTCCCAGGGCAGATTTCCATGGAAACAGAGAGTCGGAGAAGCTGTGTGTTGGGCTGTAGTGGGAGGCGGCGCGCTCTAATATCGTGTAGAGGACGAGGCCTGGCAGCTTGCATGAGAAGGGATGTGTAAACAAATGCTACCTGTCAGCCCTGAGCCCGGGGGTTAAGTGAATTATCTCGGCCGAGACGAGGTGCAGGAGGCTTTTAATTGGCACGCGTCTTATTTAGATGCTGCAGAGTTCTTGTCCTAGGCGTCGGACGAGACGCTGCAGCACTCCCTTTGTGAACTACTCCCTCGGCGATGACAGTGGTGAAGCTGTCGGGGGTTCACAAGGTCCAAACAGTGAGAGGAGGATTTTGTAAAGTTCGTCTGAGAGGAGTTCACACTGGTCACGAAGTCTGCAGGCCGAGCGGCTGTGCGCTGTCCTGGAGCCTGCACAGACACGGCTACATGAAGGAGAGGATTCAACAGGCCTGATGATGACATGAGAGGAGCGATGTGCTCTCATGTATCTGTAGCCTGAGCACTGAGTCAACTTTTCAAAAGGGAAAAGAGGGCAGACACACTGTGAAGAAGGCTGCAGTTCTGAAAAAACTACATGAACTTTGGTTTGAAACAGAAGGATGTAGACTGTGGTAAAGATTTGGCGATAACTTTTAGAGTAATACGCTAACATGTAGGACTTTAGCTATAACAATACGATCAAATTGCCCATTCAGGTCCCAAGTTAATTTGTCATGACCATATTAATACCTCCATGTTATGAGTAAACTGATACTGACTTGTTGACACATGCAAAACATGACATGTTTAACATGTCATACTGTGGTCAGTAATTGTGTTTCAACATTTGACACCACTGGATTATTTTTAAGGAGATCTCAGAACGATTTCTGTCCATGTTTGTCGTGACAAAACACTGATCTTTTCCTGAATCTAACCAAGAGGTTTTTGTTGAACTAGTTGATGAGCATCACAAGCCAGACCACATAAAAATCCTGAAGTCGACATAAAGAAACGTAGGCTTTCAACATTTTCGTGTTTTGCAGAAACGTGCGTTGCCAAAGTTTATTCTGCCGATTGGATTCAACATTTCGGCCTGTGCTGTTCTCAGTGTGCAAGCCGAGTGACGGATGTGAAGTGGGAGGATGTTTTTTCCCCTTTCTGTATCTCCATTTCCTTTTTTTTCTCTCTAAATACTCAAGTCTGAATACGTCACTAGCCGTTGGCCTTGAGCCATGAATCCGAGCAGTGCTGACTCCAAAACTCTTCGTCATTACAGATGAGAACAAAACACGGCACCCACAATTACACCACAATTTAAAGGTGAGCTGATTTCAGTGCTCTCAACAGCTCAGCCTCCAACTGCTGTCAGCGATGCATGTAACAACATTTTAACCTCAGTGACTGGACATAGTTAAAGCATGCCACAAAGTTTTCATGAACAGTCTTCTACCTTGGACTTCTTTTCATTATAGTACCAGATATTGTCTGATGGAGTTACTCATCTTCCTATAACTGCATCTTTTAAGCTGACCGTGCAGTAGAAGTGCTCCGACTGTGAGTCATGTAACGTCGTGAGAAAAGTGATTCAGACTTTCACTTCTGGAGCCGGGGGTGCCCGAAATAACTCCCAATTTGCTGCACGTCTGCCTGCCCTGGAAGAGAGACCCTTCCTCTGTCAGTCGTCTTGGGGTTTCTTACAGTTCTTTCCCATTAAAGGTTGTTTTCTTTATCTGGACTGATGGTGGAAGGATAGAGGGGTGTCGACGCTTGAAAAGCCCCTTGAGGCAAATTTGTGATTTCGTGATATTGGGCTATAAAAATAACATTGCCTTGACTTGATTCGACTTGACTTGTGCAATTACTCCTGCAAAAAGCAAGACAGTCCCAGTAACCATTCCAGACTCCTCTTCATTGATTTCAGCTCTGTTCGAATGTTAGTTATCATAAGCAACAGACCAAAGGCAGTAAGGATCGGACACAAACTCGACTTCGCCGTCATCATCAGCGCATAGACGGCTGCGTCCGAAGAAGTCTATTAGTCCACGCAACACATTACACAACGTACCTCATATATGCAGATGACACTGCCATTCTTTGAGTCGTTATTCACTCTGTTGCAGCCTATCAGAAAAATCAATAATGGGTATTTCCTTCCATCCTTTACATGAAGCCTCTAGTTACCAAGGGAGTGCTCAGCGGCTCCTTTACAACACAATTTCCACCGTCCATACATCACCTTAAACAGCGACCTCATTTACAAGCAACATGCATTTCGATCATCTGTAGGTTTAAAACACAGTCATCCAGATAGTCACGCTACACGGCTAAACCAAAACCGAGTTATGACCAAGATCAGAGTGTTTCGAGGCCGAGTCAAGACCAAGACCAGCACAAGTAACACATAATAAAACGTGGAACCACAGACACTCCTAAAATCGATCTGATCCACACTTTCACGACAACACTCACAGAGGACAAATGAAAACTCATCTTCATTGACCTCTTTTATTGCCGTATATATATTACAGCCTGACTGTTGTGTTGGTTGGTCAATATCATCAGCTGATATCGGCCTGTCACAGATATGTCGGTATTGTCATATATGTTTTGCAGACAAAGATCATTGCGGTTATTAGTAGTTCTAAAATTTCCAGTGTACCAAATACCAAATACCAAACGCGCCTTTTCCACATTTACCCATCGATCTAATCAAGCATTAGGTTTTCTAGGTGACTCTTGTGTTTCCCATAGAAACCATCGTTAAGCACAGAAAGTGTTGAACAACTACATATTCCTTCTTTCGTGATCTTGACTGGTCTCGAAGTAAAATCCTGTGTCTGAGACCGATACAAGACAGTGAAAACATGGCCTTCACAAAGTGGTGCCATCTGATTTTATTTGCTCACAATAGCCTCCTCTGTGGTAACATAACACGCTGTTAATTGTTTTTCCACCCGTCCTCCTGCTGATACAGGACGCAGGAAGGTCTGCTTCATCAAGAACCTTCACTACATGTTCACATCCTAAATGTAGAAACACACAGCAGATGAGAACTCCAAAAAGATTGAACACTTGTTTATTCAGTTGGGAGGAACACACCGGTTAAACAAAGTGTGAGGAAAGTGTTTCCACAGTTGGACCGTGGACAGCTGCTGGTGCTGAAATAAGGGCGACATCCACCTGAACAGAGAGACAGAAATAAAACCCACCTCATTTACATAAACAATTCCGGATTTCCTCGAACAAACACCAAAAATTCTGTTATATCTCAAAAAGAACATTAGCATCTTATAAATGTTAAAGAGATTATTATTTGTTAAAAGTGGTAGCGACTGAAAAAAAAACAAAACACACACACTGGTCTGGAGTTGGAAGGAGAATCGTGTTCGTTTCCGGTTTTCATTATCCATCTTTGATTCTGAGAGCGACCTGATGGCGTTTAAAAGAGGAAGCGGTGCTGAGTTTTAAACAAATAAAATGATTTAAAACATAATTGCGTACCCACAGTGCTGTGCTTTGCGCTCTGGCTCCAGGTGGGATTAAATGAGTTGTTTGATGACCTCTTTTGAGTCTTTTCCCCTCCTCGCCAGGTTTTTTCATTTATTTTTTTGTATTTCTCCTAGATTAAAGTCGGTGCCGAATCCTTTTAAGGTGACCTGTTGGTACAGTGTGCTGCGCTGAGGTGCTGTGATCAGACGCCGCTATGTCTTCGTTAAGTCTCCGTGCTCCCCTGTTCACCTCTATTTGCGGTGAGATTGGGAACTGGAATTGGCCCTGTCACTGTTTACTCTGGCCTCTCATTTGAGTTAGCTTCACGTTCTCCCACACACCCCTTGTTTTCCTGTCAGAGCACACCTGATTACAGCAGCGACTGATGAGTCCAGACATGTGAGTAAAGCACAGGGACCGCGGCTGAATACTAAAGCGTCAGCATTCCCCCCCCCCCGCCTGCAGTTCACGTCAGTCCAACGCGTGGAAATGCAGGGGGAGGGATTGAAATGACTTTGGAGCCAAATGCAATCAATGGATCCATGTTCCTGTCTTTCATTAAGACTTTTATTTGAAGCTAAAAGAGGTTTTACACCAAGAATAGAGCTGACTGTGACTGAAAGGAGGAAGACAGGAAGGAAGATGATGAAAAATAAATTGCACCCCCCCCCCAAAAAAGAAAAGAAATCACAAGTCGATAGAGTCACAATCAGGGGATCCAGTCTTCAGCAGAATATGATAAAAAAAAATCTCCCCCTCTAGTCAGAAATGTGTTTTTCTTTTTGTTCCTACAGTTGAATATTGGAGCATCACTGTGTTGAATGACACACGTGCAGAGTGCTTGCTGAAAATCGGATTTTAAGAGGCATCACTAATAGTTTGGAAGCCAGTCGTGAGCCAGTATTCAACATACGCAGGTGTGATGTGGAAACGTGAAGCCTGCATACGCTGATGCTGCGTCTCAATCCAGGGTCTGCATCCTTCAGCATTTGAAGGCCAATTATGTCACTACGCTGCGCGAAGGCTGTCCCGATCTGAAGGCTTCTCCAAATGCGCCCCACAAATGCTCCGTCTTTTATCTCTTTTGGGAGGTTTGCACCATTACTATACTTCCAGCCTCACATATCCCAAGATTCTTTGTGTGCCCGAAAAAGAAGAAAAAAAGAGAGAAAATTGTGACAATGCGTGGTGTAGATCGTCATTTTTGCAGGCCTGGACGGCAGAAACCGTGACGTAAGGGTAAAACATCTGGTGATGCAACCAGGAAATGCTCCAAAGGCGAGACCGTCCCATTTAACAACGGCTGACGCGGTTAACAAGGTCTCTCTGAAGGACTCGCCTTCAAAGACCGCAAAGGCCGAGTCCTTCAGAGGATGCAGACCCTGAATGGAGACACAGTCTGAGAATGGACTTCACAGTGAAGACATCTTAAAGTTGAGCAGATAAACTTGTGAAACTTGTAAATATTTGCATATTATTCTGGAATTGTCACACATTAGAAAACGCTGATGTATGCATCAAGGTGCAATAAACATACAAAATAAATAAGTATTGAAATATCTATTGAAATCAGCATGCTAACCAGCTTGCCCCTAGTCATTTTGTACCTCAGGAGGTAACAGTCTTACTGCAAATAATACCGATCTTTCAGTCCAGGCAGCTAATACAGCCGCTAGCTGCACAGCTGACCGAGCTTACTAACTAATGGCAGCTAGTTGTTTGTTAGCAGCAGCTAGTGGCAGCTAGGAGTTGGAGTTGGAGTTGTTTAGAGTATGAATTCAAAAGGTGGCCAGTTCTTACATTTTGCACCTTGTGTGGAGGGGATCTGTAAGATTTGTCCTTTTTATACTATTTACAGAAAGCAGATTAAATTAAAGTCAGTGAGAATCTCTGGAGACTTCACACAGAGTTCAGTAAAAAAAAAAAATATTAGTGAACCATGCTGGCCAATATTAGTTCTTTGCTAACAGGGCTTAAGCTCTGTTTAAACACGATTAGCTTCACTGTGACTGGTCACATAATTTAAACTCTATAGAGACGTACAGAACTGTGACCCAGTACAGAATTTTAGCTGCTGACACCTTTTGGTGTTCGAGTTTGAGAACGTGAACTACATCTAAAAATGACCGTGTGATTTGATAGAAACAAAAGGGTTCTGGAGCTGTGGTTGAGATTCACTCTGACGCTCCCCGGTGGTTTAGTAATGAGTTTTGGGGAATTCGCTCCCTTGTTTCAGCGAGGGTCAACTTACATGATGAAGAGCAGATCATCAACTTGTAAATATGGCCAACAGGCAGTGATTTCAGTGAAGTGACAGTGTTCTTTACTCCTGTATGTATGAACAGTTCTGTGCGTTTACACACATTGTGCTATTATTAAATGGCGTTTAGCCATCCCCGAGGAAAACTAATCCACTTCAGAGAAAAACATGCCTGTAGTTGTGAATCTTAAGCCTCTTTGACACTCAAATGTAAATACCTTAGACTGACAGGCTGTCGAAAAGCAAACACACAGTATGAGTCTTACAGAACCAGTACCGGCGCCGTGGGTTCACTCCTCCGAGCCACTTTATTTCTCTTGTCAGTCAGTGGCCTCGAAGCCATGCATTCTTAACATGCCTGCTGGCTCACCTCTGGGCTCCGACGCCCTCACAAACAAGACCATTCCAGGCCTTCATAGCGACGCCTGATTAGCCCTGAGTGTTTTCCTGTTTTCTTCTCACTCGCCTCTGGTCTCGCCTCTGTTATCCTCTGCACACACCCTCCATTATCATTCTCCTCCCATGCTGGTCGTTTTTACCCCGAGTGTCTTATCTCCTCGCTCCCCATCCACTCCTCTCCTCTCCAACGCCTCACCTCTGGACCTCAGTCTCCAACCTATAATTTCCTCCCGCCCTCATCTTTGCCCCCCCTCTGCGTCGCTACATTCTTGATAATAATAAAAAAAAAAACAATAAAAATAGCAGCAAAGAACAAACGTAGCAAGACGGCTGCACAGTTACAACTCCTGTGACTGCGGAAGGTTTTATTTTTTATCTTCTAGCGCTGCACGGAAATAATGACAGTAAAAGTTTTCCTTCTTAGACACTTTTTACGGAAGCCTCTCGTCCCACAGCACTCCGCGCTCTGACAGGCAGTGAAGTGTGTGTGAACATCTGAACAGAGCAGCACTTACTCCACCCCTGTACAGCTCCGTGCTAATGAGAGGTGTGTGTGTGTGTGTGTGTGTGTGTGGTTGACTGCTGCAAATGGCTGTCTCGCTGACTGACACACTCTTATGCCTGAAATAACTCGTTTACACGTCAGGTGGCTGTTGCCCCAAGGTCCCCAGAGCCGAGGTGTCATTTAAGGAACACAGTTTGGGTTTTTTTTTTTTTGCTGCCGACAGCCGGCTCATTGCTCTGCCTATTGTGCGGAAAACAAAAAAAAAAAAAATCGACGTGCACCTGAACAAGTAAAAAGCAGCTTTTCTGGGACAGACCTCCAGTGTGACCCAAAACGATCCGAAAATCTGCAGCTGAACTGTGCAAACTTAAAGGGGCGTTGTGTAGTTTTCACACACATTCACACATTCGCTAAATTAATGAGGTAATAATACAAAAACATCTTTCCATAAGCTGTTCTCAGAGGAAAATAAGGTCCACAGAACACTGTTTCGGAGCTCGAAACGGTGGCAGGGTCCGCCACATATAAAAAAAAAAGTATAATCAGTTTGTTTATTCAGTCTGTTCAGGCATCTTCTGATTGAAATGTCATCCTCCAAAGCTACCAAGTGCTCCTTTAACAGATCCAAACCTCTGCTGATCATTAAAACGCTCCTGGATGTTCTCGTGTCTTATGTTTCAGGATTCTTCCTCTCCGCCAGTTCAGCGCCAACATGCACCTCACCTCACCTGAGCCTCTGCGTATTCCTGCCTGCTGTGTTGAAAAAAAAACAAAAAAAACAGCTGTTCATTACGGAGCATAAACTCAGTTTGCAAGCATTTTCTGTATTCTATTTCGTGCCCGCGTGAAGCACCTGGTCAGGTATTCATAAACTACAGTCTTGCCTGGAAAATCAGCTGAAAACCATCCGTAGCAAAACGCCTTCGATCCCAGCCGTCTTCCCCTGGTCTCACTGACTCTGTCTGATTACCTGGCTTCAGCATTTAAAGTGCTCATTGAGCCCCCGAGCCCTCCCTCGTTCTGCTATCTCAGACTCCTTTCTTCTCCCTGTCAGGGAAAATGCCAGAGAGGTGCAGCGAGCGCCATGTCCCGCTCCCAGTGCTGGTAATTTGACAGCAAGCAGAGAGGGCGCAGAATAATTGGAATAGCATTTACGTGTCAATGTGACACTGACGGAGGGCTCAACATTTAATGTGTCCGACTGGAATGTGGGTGTGGGGAGAAAGAAAAAAAAAGATTTGGGAGATTCCTGGAACAGAATTCACAAGTCGACTGGCTAAAGAAGTGGTGGATTAATCAGACAAACTAGACATCTGGCCTTTTGTCAGAGTTGTTTGTGTCTGAGGCAAACAGACCGGAGCAATATAAATGATGATTTTGGCCAAACGGTGGTCTTGTGAACAACAAGCCAGTGCTGGCCAGAACTGGGGCTTGATGATGGCTATAATTGGACCCGACTCAGTGGGGCAGATGCATCCAAAGACAATAGGCTGATAAGACTGGCAGCTTTCACCGTGATCTGCTCAGACAGCCAATCTTCCTCTTATCAGCTGATGCAAGAAGTAAAACAGCACGTCATTTTTATCTGAAAGAGTGCCCGTCAAACAGCGGTAACTGCGATCAAAAAAAAAAAAAAAGTAGTGGGATGATGTGACTGGCAGCTTTCACATAACTTTTTAATTGGTCCCTCTCGCCGAGCAGTATGGAGTCACTGCAGCTTCCAGTGTGAAAAGGGTGAACCTTCCTATTAGCGGATGACACAGGAGCAGAAAACAGCGCCGGCCCGTAGCATCCTTCAACAAGAACATCACATACATTCCAGCAGCACCGGTGCTTTTCTACCGTCTGAACAATACAGGCTGCTTCAGCGTGTTGAAGAGATACCGAGTTCGTGTTTGCATGTCAGCCAGTGACAGTAAGAGAGGTCTACAGTGGAAGCTGAATGCTCAAGCGATCATCAAGAGGCAGACGAGAGTGCTGGTTAGAGCCTCTCTCCGGTGCCGGCTGGCCT
Source organism: Diplodus puntazzo (assembly GCA_963678695.2). Lineage (NCBI taxonomy): Eukaryota > Metazoa > Chordata > Actinopteri > Spariformes > Sparidae > Diplodus > Diplodus puntazzo. The sequence continues at coordinate 4,518,482 of OZ023155.1, read as the reverse complement.
GTGAGGACGGCTTTTTTGGCCGTCCTTGTTCTGCTCTCGTACTGGCTGCTGCTGCCGGTCTCACAATAGAGGGACAGCACAGTGTAATGAGCAGGATTACCAAGGGAGACTGGCAGGAATAGTATGGTATCAAAGGAAATCCAGTCAGTGAGGGATATTCAGACAGCACTCCCGTTCTTTTATTCATTGCCTGCGCACCCAGAGTGACTCAGCTCACTCTCCTGCTGTCAAACCCTGTCATTATCCATTAGTGTGTTTCTGCCTCGCCGGGGACCGCCCACTGCTGCCACTGCTGGCATGTGTGTGTGTGTGTGTAGGTGCGTCCGTGTTTGTGTGTGCGTGTGTGTGCTTTGCGAACAGGTGCACGTGAGTGTGGTGTCGCGTACTTAGGTTTGTGTGTGTTCACGTCGCTCTCGAGGTTAGTGTGTGCCCTTCAGGTGCCTGATAGTGGGCAGGTTTCCTGCTACGACTGCTGTAGCCGTGGTAATGCCTTGTTAACCACTGTGAGTCTGATAAGCAGCAACAATTAAGACCAATTCAAACAGAGAGGGCTCTCTGAATGGATCTGGGAGGACGGCACTGCATATGTGTGTGTTTATACCTGGTGGTGACTAACCGGTTCGGTGCAATTACACATTTAGATGGGAAATTATTATTTCCAAGGTCTATTGTCGGGTGTTCATGTCCTTATGATTCCCCAGGATGTTTCCCGTAAAGAACAACTTAATATTGCAACTAATTGTAGCAAAGAAAATGTATTTATTTCCGAGTAAAGCTCAATTCAGGCCGTGTCCACACGTACTAAAACAATCATTTTCTCTCCCGTCTTCCTCGGCATCATTTCAAGACTATTTGTGTCCAAACGGATCCACTGTAGACGACTCAACACGCTGTAGTTCATATTCCAGGCCTATAGGTGGAGCTTGACATTCACCAAAAACAGAGAATAAGAGATGGAGCATGCGTGTAAAACTTGCACACTGTGTACACACAGACAGTAGAAGGAGACACCGAACACAAAAATGGCTAGTCGGTTGTCCATAATCCTTTTTCGCTCAGCGTAGTGGCAGAGGAGCTTAATATTTTGTCCTAGTAACCCTGATAGGTTCAATATCTTCTGCAACATGAACACAAGCATGTAGTCCGCCATTGTTGTTGTTGTTGTTATGAAACGTCGTGGGGTTAAGAGGTGGAAGGCTAGAGGCGATGGCGTCATTGATACGCAAAGTATGCAGATTCGCCGTCCACATGAGAATGCAAGGGCGGCGTTATCGGATTTTTCCACCCTGAGACCAGGTTTCAAAAAAGAGCGTTTACAGAATCCATGTGGACGATCGGCCAAAACGATGCAAAACACGTGCGTGTACACACAGAAGCGTTTCCATGTGGATGGCTCCTTAAACTCAAATTCATTAGTAATTGGCCTAAGTGCTTTATCTTAGAAGTTTCACTATCCAAGAGGCTTCTTCAGTTCTGAAGATGATGAATATGAACAAGTCCAGATATCACACTTAGTCTCACCGCGGCCTGGATGACTAAGAGCCTTCATCAGTATTAGAAACATAGCCAGATGTCCTTGTTTACAAAAGCAATAAATTACCATCTTTACCAACTGAACTCTGACTCAACTTTCACTATCAGCATCAGTACGAATCATTCTTTCCAGAAAATGTCCTATGAAATTACAAAGGAATAAATCAGAACTGTTAAATAAGGCGTTGCCCCCAAAGCTTCGACTTACCAACATTAGATGACAAATGAAGGACTTTAGTGTAATTTAGCTGTGACAAAAGTCAAACAACTGTGAGAAGCTTTTGCAGAATAATTGCCACCGCTGTGATTTAAAGACATCATCACTCGAGTGTGACCGAAACCAGCGAACGCCAAACATGATGTTCTCCCGGTGCAGAGCTGCAGGGGCTGGACGTATAAACGCTGTGCACACACATGAAAAAACATGCATACGCCATTTCCCCCACGCATACACTGACATTTCAGAAGGAAGAATGTGCGGTGAGGATGCGTGTTGCCTCGCGCATACATCAGACCGGAGAACACACTCTCTTTGTGGGAGAGAGAGAGAGAGGGCTGCATGTGAAATGATGAGGTGGGCGTGAAATATAAGGCGAGAGAGTTAAACACTGTTTGTTCAGCTTCACTCATTGTGTTATTATTCTACAGTCAGAGGCGCGTTTATAAACCGCACGCACAAATGACTTTCCTGTTCATGAGCTTTAATTTGATCACGAGTTTGCAAAGTCTGATTGAAAATAATCTCTATTGGGGGCGTCCACATAGCTCAGCTGGCAGAGCATGCACATAATGTACAGACGACAAAAAAAATGAAATAGAGACAAGAGGATCGAGGGTAAAGACTGGAAGAAGTGTTCTTGGTGAGTTCTGAGATCAGTCAGAGGCCAAACTGAAACACAAAACTGCTTGCTTTGTGGTTCGTGGTTGAATTTGCGACACTAAAATAAGCACATGTATAATGCAACACCGCGACACATCAGATGACAATTTCAAATACGAAGTGGCTTTTCTTTCCGGCTGAACACACCTTACTTTACTACGTTACCTTGCGTTCATACATTTAAAAAAAAACTAAATCCAGCGAAACAAGGAAAGCATCACCCTGTGACAGGCTCTGTCACAACCAGAAGAGTCTCTCTTCATTTGGAGGTAGAGAATGTCAAAACTTTTCCACGGCGCCTCGCTTGTCAGCCAATGTAAGTCAAGGTCTCTCTGAATTTGTCTGCCAGCGATCTGCCAAACAGCTCATCTTTCAAAAAAATGTCACCTTTAGAAGGTAGCTGTCCGCTCTGTCACGATTATTGGAGCAGGGCTGTGGCACATCACTGCCTTCTTTTACCTTTACGCCTTGATTTTCTGCAAGGCCAGTGTGTCGAAACTGTAGAGGAACAATAATGCAATTTCAGCTGCAGCACAAGGAAAAAAAAACTGTGATTCATCAGGAAAAGCACCCGCGGGAGTTACAATTTAGTCAAGATCCGAGGAGTGCTTACGTACAAGTCCGCACAATTCAGGTGGCGTGGCTATACGACAGTGTGTGCATGTGTGTGTGTGTTTGTGAATATATGAGCATCAGGCATCCCTCCTTTTTTCCTCTGCGCTCAGCTGTGTTCCCCGGAGGAGAACAGGCAACGGGCCAGAACTGCTGGGCTGGTAGAGATCCAGATAAGATGGACAGAAAAAGAGAGGAGGATGTGTGCATCGGTGCATGTGTGTGTGCACGTGCCAGCGAGGGCGGGGAGGGCAAACATATATCTTGTCAGGGTGAAGAATAAAAAGAAGAGTGAAATCAGATGAGGAAAAAAAAAACAGGGAAGGAGCAAAGCAGGAGACGTGGGAGCAGAGGGAACTAGAGACCGATATATTGAGAGAGAGAGAGAGAGCGAGAGTGAGACGAGGGACAGATGTGATGGAAAGGAACAAAATAATGCCTGAATGACAACGGAGTGCAGAGAAAAAGAGGCAGAGGGAGTGAGAGGTAACAGAGGAAGGGACGCAGAGAGAGTGATGGAGACAAAGAGCGAGGCAGAGAGAGCGTTAACCCAGCTGCTGAGTGAAAAATGGCAGAAAGAGCGTAAATGAAAGAGCTCGGCGCCTGCAGTGAGACTCTTTCAGGCCTTCTGTCGGCTGTGTCCACCTGAGGGGAAGTGCTTTTAGGCCATCTGTAACACACAGCGATTACTGTTTCTCGGTAACAAACACAGTCTCGGTGACGCCGCCCAGGAACCGTTTCTAAAGCTCAGTGTGCGTCTTCTCGGCGGTGCTTGTCTCCACCTAACACCCGACCAAAACTGGGGCAAAGAGGTGGAGTGTGGGCGGAGCTGTGGCCTGGTTACTGATACCCACCCACCTAGCTCGAAGCTACTAAGCTAGCGAATGCCAACAAGCTCACATCAGCCTCACATTATTCGTTGGTGTCAGTCGTGGTTATTTCTTGTAACATTATACGTTAACAACATACTTTACTGTACATTAGCCGTAAGCTAGTTACTAAGGGTGTTTCTGTTTCATTTAATGTCTCTGACCAAGACAGCACTCACTACAGACTCGAGTGTTTCCGTTATCTTCCAGTGTCTTTTCTTTCCCCCCCATCTCCTCCTGACCATCACAAAATAAAACTTTATTTTCCCTCCATTCAGCAGGCAAATACGAGAGAATTAAGGCACATTACAGTGGATTTCGGCTTTTATACACAGAAGCAAAATGAAGATAAATCCACTTTTAAAAAACTCTCTCCCTGTGCTCTCCGTCCACCAGTAAAAGGCTCCGCACCAGAGCAGAATCCAGGGACTCGGGGTGTTTATCCCTCCACAGGCTCTCGGCTCTCTCCACAGCCTCCTCCAGAGTTGATAAGCTTGCATCAGCAATCTGCAAGGTCACGCATTAATCCAAAACACCAGCATCTGTCCCTCTACTCCAGTCTGTTAGCTCAATCAACCGATGGCTCGCCACTGGTACGCCTACATTCAGGACGGTCTGCGAATCCCTGCAGCTTCACTGAGAGGATGGAACGGCTGCATGCAGTGACTGAGGCTAATCCAGCTGTTGATGGTTGGTAAATAACTACAAACTGACCCGACATGGAACAACATGTGTGTGAACAGAAACAAAAGGCTTGTTTGTATGCATCCAGCAGAGTGCAGAGTAATTGCGAAACCAAATGTTCAATTACTCTTGTAATCCAATTAGTGACGAGCAATTGATCACATTTCTTAAAGTGACGGACACGCACACAAAGAGGCCGACAAGCACCTCAAAGCCCGCAGTCGTCCTCCATATTAATCAGCACCTCGTGTTATTAAGAGCAACGTTTCCTTAAACCTCAGGCCCGCCAAAGGTCACGAGAGGGTCGATTTAGTGAAGTGAAAAAAAAACAAAAAACCCTGAAACTTAAAAGACCTTTCATATTAATAGAGGAGCTCTCTTCTGAATCAGTTTCTTTTATTTATTTAGTTTTTCATATTTGCATATTGCTCATCCAAAGAATACACGAGGTCAGCACAAACCAAGGACGAAGAATTCATTTGCATTGAGTACAGTCGATGTAGGATTTTTATGTGGGAGGCGCGGAGGAAGAGCGAGGTGGAATAGCCAACTACAAAAACAGTTTATTGAATGTCTCAGAAATGACGACTGACGACTGTATTGTGAAGATTTGTGCAAAACTTGATACGAGCAAATAACTGTAACGCACTTGATCCAGTGACACTTGATTCTGATTGGCTGTGGGGTGCCAACCAACATCTCAGTGTTATAATAAAATTATGGTGAATTATAAAAAAGAAAAATCCATCAGCAGATCACCCTCTGAACGCCACAGGATAGCGTCTGTAACACACAAGCTGCAGGAAGTCGACCTCAGTCGCTACTTCACGCTGCAGCCGACGGCACACATGGACGACTGTTTGTTCGTGACAGTCTTGCAAAAAAAGCTTCAGCGAGCTGAGCGGACTAGTTCATCTCCTGCTGCTAAGGCAAGGCGAGTTTATTTGTTTAGCACGATTCAGACACAAGGCAACTCAAAGTGCTTTGCAGGCGCATAAAAATGATATTCAAATTTAAAATTCATTAAAAACAAGTAGGAACACATGAAGAAACACAACATTAAAACAAGTTAAGAAACAGGAAAGTAAGCTAAAAATAGAAAAGGTTTAAAAGAGACAAGACTTCAGAATAGAAGTCACAGTGCGGGTCAAAGCCTTGAAATTGCTTCAGTGAAAGGTTGTGGCGAACAGAAAGGTCTTCAGCCTTGATTTAAAAGAGGTGAGAGTTGGAGCGGAGTCTTATCGAAGTCCTGCTAAGTCCTATAGGGTCCGTCCTACTGGAGTAGTGAACAACCTCTCCACTGCATAAGTAAAACATTTAGTGACTATTACAGCTATTAGTCAAACTCTGCTACGGAAATTATTCCCTGTCAAAAAAAAAGAATATTTTGATTGCAAAACATACGTCAAGACACGAGGTCAAGACTCTGCTGTCCACCTACATTTTGAAGGTGAAAAATCATTCCTTTGAGGACAACAATGTAAACATCTTGGCCAGATAATATGAACATATGAACAACCGTCTTTGAACAGAGCAGGTGGACTACGACATTACTTAACACCCACATACAAAGCTGCACTGCACTACACCTGGGCTCACCTCGCCCTGGCAACCCACACAAAGGCCGGTTGGATCAACGACCCACAGGTGGCCCTAACGACTCTGAAACTCAGAGCTCACACGTGTCCTTAACGACTCTGCGAGGACACTCCCACACAGAGTTTGCCTGCGTCTCCCCTCCAGTTAGCTCGAACTGAAGAAGCTTCTTGGATGAGAGGTGAACTGAAACCCATCCAGCCTACGATCCAGCAAAAAACTAAGGTTGTAAGATTACTTTATTTGGCAGGAGATCATGGTATAAGCATCTATAAAATGTCCCACGAAGTGTCCACTATCTGGAATTAATGGATAATGTGAAGGCCTCCGCGTTGCCTCCATGTTTTCCCTTTCAACAAACTGCTGCAGTAGAAATGTTGAAAGTTCAGTCGACCTATTTGATGATATATTATAAATAGAGAACTTGGATCAGGTTAGTTTAAACTAAGACAGTGCTTATACCCTGAGTCAGTACTTTTTTTTGTACATGATCTGTGCTCCTTGTGTTATGCTAATTAAGAGTTATTTCTTTTTAATGCATTCACTTAACTTTTAAATTAACATTTAACACTTTTCCAGTAACTCCCCAAAAAAAAAATCCTCCCACGCTTGTGTATTTTACATAAAGGCAGAGATAAAAAAAAAAAAGTGGCTAAAGATTAAAATCTTATTTTCTCCAAGATGCAAATCACCATCAACTTCCCGCGCCAAAACTCTTTGGGCTCACTGTGTGCGGGCTGTTCGGAGACAAGTTCCTGTTTCCTAAACCAATCGTGAATAGCGACTCTCTCACTGAGACGAGCGGTACATCCAGCATTCAGCGCCACCGCCGTGTCCAGATTGTCTACACGCTGCATACTGGCTTCCTTTACACTTCTGAGCAGTGAGCAGTTCAATTGTTAATGTGCAGAAGCTGTGAGTCGGGTCATGAGGGGTGAAGGCAACCAGCCAGCAGCAGCTGTTGTCACACTCATGAGTGGGCTGATTTGCTGGTTGTGGTGCGAGCTACTACAAAATTGAGTATGCACTCTACTGTAAAATAAGTTGGTACGAGGAGACAATGGCTTAAGCGCTTCAGAGTCAAATAGAGAATATCAAGAGCGGCAACTTTACAATGGTTTGCACAATGAGAAATCTCAACTCCTCTTAGCATGATCATCCATCTAGGTACATTTAATACAACATAGTCATCGCTGCACAGCTGGCAGACAAACTTGACCTCGAGTCATTGAAATAATTATGAAATGCAATAAAATGCATGCAGGTTGCACTTTCAGCACTTCCTCACAGAACAACATTTCGTGATGCATCGGACATCGCAGCCTGACGACGGTGGACGCGTTTTTGGAGGACGAAGTTTCTCCACAGCCTCAGAGAAGCTTATCTGCTGATGAACGGAGGAGGACCACGGCTCTGCTGGGCAGCCCGAAGCTCGGCTGCCCAGCTTGTGTTACTGTGTGCTGCGGAAAGTGTGCACTTCAGCGGCATGCCCAATCATCTTAGGTTAAAACTATGTAGCCTCCCCGACACTGTTATTGTGCCGCCGGCTGTTTGATGCCGCTGACCTCAAACTTTAAGCTTATTTCATCATTGCACTCACAGCATCAGTGAACTGCCTACAAAAAAAAAAAAAAAGTGAAAGTAGTCCTGCCTTTCCCCCCCCCTGCTGTGGCTGCTCGCCTTTTTATGAAACGGTCTTGTTGTCTTGTTTTGTTCTGTTGTGCTATGAGATTGTGCTGCAAGAACTTGGCCGGCTTCTACCCCTCCGCGGCTTGATCGACTGACAGCTCTGATGTTGCATGAAAAGCAGGTTCGACTGATGAGGGCTCCGGCCGAGCGGGAGTCTGGCCGGCGGTGCGTTGCGAGAGCTCCGGCTCTATGGGAGATCTGTGTTATTGAATGGGGCTCACTTTGAACTCAGCGCCTTGCTCAGCGGCTGACAATGGACTTATAACAAATGTACCAGCTCTTCAGTTTGCGCAACGTCGACAACCAGGACAGTCAGAAAAAACCCTGGTGGGCTGCACGGGGGGGAGGGGCGTGGGGGTGTAAACAAGAAAGAAAGACAGAAGGAAAAAAGAGATATGGAGAGCAGAGTGGAGGAAAAAGAAAAAGAAATGACACCAAGGGGCAGAGCGACAGACACGCAAGATAATAAGACAGAAGAAAGAGAGAGAGAGAGAAAAACAAGACGTAAAGAAACAGAACACCAGCGGAGTGCAACAGAACAATATGTGACCCAAATATGACAGCGAAATAAAACGGATGAGAGAAGTGGGAAGACTTGAGACGCTCTGCCAGCCTCTCACAGTATAATTATTCATGAAGCGAGGTCAGTCATTCATATCATGCAATGGCTGCTTTTTATTTATAATTTTCATTTAAATACCCCCTACGTCTTGAAATTTAAAGAATACAGCAGCTACCAATTATCTCGCAGGACCACATCTCCTGGAAAGAAAATCAATTTACACACAACTAATCTGCAAAAGAAAATCAATTTGGATTTTTTTTTTTCTTTTTGCATAAAGGGGAAGAAAAAACACAATTTTCCCTGAACTTTGACCAGAGTGTTATCGGTAGCCAAAACTGAACCTTCCACCGCCCACCGACGTCTTCACCGCTGCCAGACAACTTCCCCCAGAAACAGAGAAAAAAGAAAAAAAGCCACTGAACATATTCCAGGCAGAAAATAACATCTCCTTCAAAGTCTGTATGCGAAAAACAAATTAGTCATATCTGAATGAAATTTCTATGACGCTCGTGTGTCTTTGCGGTGGATATTTTTACAAACTCCACTGTTACTGTGTTTATAGATTCGAGTGTTTTTAATGCACTTCACTTTAAGGAAGGGGCTCATTTTGTTTCTACTTATAGCCGTCTCAGCCGTCCACCAGTGTTGTCCTTCCATTATTCACCAAGGTTCAATGAATCATTGAGCCTCATGGGACCTTTTTTTTTATTATTATTGAATGCCTCCGTCTGTATCAGAGTACAAATGCACGGGTGTTGAGCTGAGATGTCTCCTTTTACACTCGTGTGGGTTGAGGGTACAAAGTGTCCTGCTCGGTTTCTGTTTCACATTTCAACAAGAAACAAGATCGGCTTTTTGTGATATTGGAGATTTAGGCGGGTTACCCATAAACGCACCTCTCAGTTTAATGCCAACGCTCAGAGAAGGAGATGTGACTATAAAACTGAGGCTTAACAGAATCGATTTCCAATATAACTTCCTGTTACGCAGAAAGGAACCATGAAAAATAAAAGGAAGGGCTGTTGCATCACTGAGTCTGGCTTCGGGGTCGGCTGTGTCGAACACAATGGGAGATGCATAAAGAAAACACAAAACCACTAAAACCCAACATATCTACACGTCGTTTGTCTTCTGATGAAGAAATGCCTCCAGAAACTGAAAGAACACACTTCAGAGTGTAGCTACGCTGCGTAACACGTGCTTGCTGGACTGATGGTTGGATTCAGATCACCTGTGTGCAGGGTGCTGCAGACTGACCCCTAATTAATGAGTAGAAGCAGCTTGGGGCGCTCCCCCTCCCAGACAATCAGGGTGTGATGAAGGCTTAAGAGAGGCGGAGAAATGGCACCCGGGTTGGACTCACACTCTCACTGCAGAACTCATCCAGCCATTAACTCCGGCCTGTTTGGGCCCCTGTTGAGATTTCTTTGCTGCCCTGTTTCATTCTAGTCGAGGGAAATTGTGTTTATTCTTCAGCACAGTTGATTGAGAAAGTCACCAGTCAACGAGGCGACCTGCATCAGGGCCGTGCTTCAGTGTTGCTCACCTTCCGAACACCTGCAGGTTTTCTTCTCTGTATCCCCAGAAGAAGCATTTGTTTATTTTCCAATACATTCCCTGTAGATATACAGAGCGTTTTGTCTACATTTTTATTTAAGTTGGGGCTGGTTTGTAAGCATTTTAGTGCCAGTATGGCTACAAGAGAGTAGCTTAACCACTGATTTTATCTTATTTTATTTTTCCCCCCGATGTGATTGACGGGGCTGATGATATTATGAACAAACGAGGCAGCTCCCACTGATTTCTGTGTCGATATAAAGGAGAAATCAGTGGTTGACCTCATCTCTGAATTGTGGTCTTCCGTTGTCTGGAGCCACATCAGAAGTCATGCAGCGTGGATATGATGAGTTTAAGTGTTTCTCCTGGCATTTCCAATTGACTTGAATACAACACTAATGTAGTAGCAGCAGCAGCGAATGAGGAGACTGTAAAATAAAACATGAATATCATTTTCTTGTCAAGTCTTCCAAGCGGTTTTCCACCGTTTAAGGTTTGACTGATGCTCTTTTAATCGTGTCATCTGATTGCACTTTCTTCTTCTGCTTTGGTCTAATAGTATTGTAATGGAAAGTTGACTGATGACTGTATTACTTATAGTTTCAGATTCCGGAGGTAATAAGCAGGAAAAAAAAGCTTGTAAATCACATTATGTTCAGGTTTTTTTGGCCCTTTTTTAATGATTTTCTATACCATTTTTAGATCAACGCTCTGTGAGACCAAATAAAGTGCACTTGAGGTGTTGTGTCCCAGCGGGGCTCGAACATCAGATTGAGCTCCTTGTCTGCGCATCGGGAAGCATCTTCACGCTACTTAACCCATTAATCTGTCCTGTGCATCAATCTAATAGCGAGTTGTCCACGGCGCCCTTAAGTGAACAGCAGAGTGGGGATGACACGGGCTACCAGGGAGATGAGCTGTCACTCGGATGATTGACGGACCTGTAGGAGACTCTCAGCAGCTGAAAGCTAAAAGGCAACAGCCAATTGCTCACTGAGGAGGGAGAGGAGCGAGTCAATCGCCTTGCCAGCCATCCCGCCTAATGATGGCGGCCCACATACCCACATACCAACCGGGATAGATCAGCCTTGCGTCCTGTCAGCGCCGCGTTATTAATGACAGACTCTTAAAACCTTATTACAGCCTCGGCTTGTGGGTATACGCCTGACGGCTCGGAGGCTCAGCCTGCCGGGGATTGGCCAGGTAATGAATAAATGACACGCTTAACCATTCCACCAAAATAATATTGCGCTACATTAATACCAGGAAAGAAAAGGAGGGAGTTTATAAAAATGAGGGAGCAGCACAGGCCACAGTCGGCGCAATCACAGCTTCCTTGTAAGAAGAACAATGGCCGCCCAGCCACAATAATGGCTGTCAGACAGCAGCAATGAGCAGGTGAGATTAGCAGCTGATATGATAATGTTATTCCCCATGGCCAATTTTTATATTCACAGGAACTTAAAGAGCTGAAGTATGACATGGCTATAGACTTAATTCCTGTCATTAATCTTCACAATGCTTCCACCGAAAATGGACGAGTAATTCTATTAGGTCTTCAGCACGGGAGTGTCCAAAGAGACGGACGCGGCTGCTGCTGCTGCTGCTAATATCTTCCTTTTTTTTTTCCTGCCTCGTTCGTTTTTTTTGAAGCTGAGCCAATCAATAATCTTTCTATTAACAATAAGTCAAATTGCTGTGTTAAACGTGAAAAGCGTGGCTCGTAAGGATGATCTAGCAGAGAATTATCGTCCAGCTCTGCAGCTTTACGGAGCTTTTATAGCGTCTTTCAGCTCATTGTTTTGGTTTTACAGCCGGCAGCTTTACAGTTCGGCTTCACTCTCACTGCTCCCATTAGCTGTGTTTCCAGCAGGAGCTAGCAAATGTTTTTCAGTGCAAGGAAAGAAACAGACAGATAAAGGGACTAGCTGGTGAACATAATGCAGTGCTGAGCTGGTAAAGAGCCGGGGATATTTTCCTCCGGAGTTGGAGGAGACAAAACATAACAAAAAAATGAAAAACATACTGGGAAAATCAATAAATACAGCTTTAACCTCTGGTATTCGGGGAATGAACAGGATTAGTTTTTATCTTTTAGAATAAAAGTGTGCATCACCTTCATACTGCTGGTCAATATGATGGATGTGGGCTTGCATTTGTCTTGCTCAAAAGAGCACCGCAGCAGCAGTTTGAAAGGGAAAGTCGGCTTTCATATCTTGTCTAATAACACTGTACGGAGCAGAATTGAAAGGTTCTTTCTTGCCCTAAACTTCCCAGTAACCAACTCCCAACTTCAAGCCTTTGACTTTTATCTGCCAGTCAATGCCTCACAACCCATCCTGCATTCAGACCGGTTAACTGCGAGAGTTTCTTCGATCACGTTTAGCTCAGCCAGGAGACGGGAAGTTTTTAAGTGTTATTTGTGCCAGGTTGCACCTTTCATCCCCCCCGCAGTGGAGCGCAGTAATTGCCCCGCCTGCCAGCATGGAACGAGTGCCTCCCATTGAGCGTTTCCATCATTTTGAAGGTTACGGCACTTTGATGTAACGCGAGCTGCTTCATTTGACTATCTAATGCCATATCCTGCGTTAAAGGTGGCTCTCTGGTGTACATGTGGCCCATATCAAGCATTCAGAATGAAAACATTTACCAGGGAGGCATGAAGCACTGTTCTAATTAAGCCAAATGGGGACATAAGCCCGGTGTGCTTCATGAAAGTGGAAAAGGAGACCTTCGATCAGAAGTTAATGTCTTTTGTGCTCAGGAGAAGAGCTTACCTTTTCATAGTTATGGGTTATAACTGAGATATAGTTATAGATGAGATATTTATCTGCCTTGCCAATGTAAAGGCAGTAAAGCTACTGTGTGGTGTCGTTCTAAAAACATGAATTTACTCTGCTCAGTCATCAGTGGTTTGCAGAAATGTTAACATTCTGACAACGTTCTTGTTTGTGCCATATTGAAATCTGCTGACCTGACCTGACTTTTTATGTGAGGAGGTGGAGGCACTAACCGCAGTTTGAGACTCAGTTTCAACATTTGTAAGTGTCGCACCACTGGGTTTTTTTTTAAAGGAGACCCCGGGACAATTTCTAGCCATGTTTGTGTTCACAAAAAATGTGTATTTTACACCAAAACATGATCTTTTCATAACCCTAACCAAGAGGTTTTTGTGCCTAAACCTAACCCGAACATGAAATTGGAACCTAAAGAAATGTAAAGTTACAACATTTTCCTGTTTGTCAGAAACGTAAACTGCAAACATTTATTCGATTGGGCTGATTTATTTATTTACTTTATATGTTTATCAGTATTACTTCTTATAGTTGGCGTATTATTATAGTGTTCAGCTTATATTGGATATGTTTTATAGTAGGTAGGAAGGTAGGTGTAAGGTAGCAGAAAATGAAAATACTCAACTGAAGTATCTCAAAATTTAACTTAACTTCATTAGTTGAGTAAATCTAGTGACATTCTGTCTCTTCCAGGCTCACCCATTCACATTCTGCTGATGTCCATGCTGCAGAACCAGACAGCAGCTGTCAGATTGGAGCCACGTCCGTCACCAAATGTTCACAACTTACAATACAAAAGCATCGCAGTAACTGTTAGTGACCCACTGACACACGTTCAGATGATGGAGAAGAGACAGCAGCAGTGACAAGTTCTGTCTCCTGTGAACGACAACTTTCTTTTAGAAGTGAGCAAACAATGAAATACTTAAGTATTTAACTGAAAAAGAAAACTGCACCACCCGTTTTTTTTTCAAGTTTCAGAAATGTACAGGAAACACGTTCAAACTTCAGTCAATGACTCTGAGAATACTTGCGAATATGATGGGAAGTGGTGGCAGCTGTGCCGCAGTGGGCCCATGTAACACCCCTGTCCTCGTCCCCACACTCGTACAGTAAGTGACAGTGATTCAGCGGTGAAGGCACGTTACACATCCACCCACAGCAATGGCTTCAGCAGGGGGGACGGCACGGCGTCATCTTAACAAGCCAGTGCATCTCCTGTTGGTGTAAATGCGATCCCGTCTGCAGCGCTGAGTGACGTGAACCGCTCGGGTTCACTAGAGAGACCAAATGTAAGCTAATTACTGGTATTGGCATAATCTCACCTTGGGTTCGTGTTGAGTGCCGGCCCATAGGGTGTCTTTCTGTCATACAGACGCGCAATAATCCACAGCCAGCAGATATTAAGGACGACTGTACGTCTGCTAATTAACCTTAATTGCGAATGGAACCTGGGAGGCATCATTCATTACAGTAGCACGTACACTGGAGCTCAATTCGGATGTTGCAGCCTGTGACAAACAGCACGGTCGGGAGATGCTCTCCCTATTTGTCAGCTTTTCACAATCTAGTTTCAATTTTCTTCGCTCCTAAAATTTTAACATTAGTGTGGAGATTGGCTCCGGAGAGACAGTCTCTTCCCCGGTACCGAGGGATAAGGTCATAATGTGAAAAAATGAAGGCAGCCTGAAGTTGCTCTGCCTCTAAAGTGAGAGATTTAGAAGTTAATATAAAACGAGAGCGAATCTCTGAGTTCATCGAGATGACTTCACCTCAGGCTCAATGATCTGTTTCATCACGGTGTTTGCTCCTCTTTTATTTTTAACACACATTAGGATATGACATTAGGTGTATTCCCGGTGTCTTCTCAATTTCCCTGCAAATCCTGGAGAGAAAAAGTTTATATCCATCTAACTTCTGACCTCATCTCCAGTGATAAAACTATTCATATAAATGCGATACGCTCCTTAGGGAACAGAGTTTGAGAGACGGTGTCACGACCAAGAAGCCACTGAGCACACCATCAGCGTCTCTTCTTTTCCCTTTGCATTATCAGACAAAATGTGAGACAGATAAGGGGATAATATGAACACTGGCATGCTGTCTCCCGGTTGATAGACAGCGTCTGATATTGGCGGTTTTGAACAAAATGAATCACTTTATCTTTTTTTTTTTCGGAGACAGCCGTGTGGGCTGTGGAAAACCGTCCTCACGTCTCCGGTGTCACATTTTCATCACAGCCATTCAGCTGATGTGCTACTTCTGAGCATCTTACAGTGAGTGCTGCAATAAAATAAGCTTTCAGTTCCTACACCAACAGTATCGCAGCCTTCTGTGCCAGCAGCAGAGCTCTGAGTTTGATGGAAGCAGCCAGAAGGAGCCGTGTAGGCGGAGTGACATGGGTCAGCTTGTGGGGGGCGATGACAGGGCAGGCTGCAACTTTTTTTTGGGATGTTTCCATGCCTGTCGTGGTGGCAGTGAGCGAAAAACCCGAACACATAACTGTCCAATGGAGGATATATTAGCTTCCCCTTGTGCTACAACCCTTTTGGCGGAATGCTAACATGCATGTGTCACAGCCAGGGCACAAATTCCAAACAACGCCGGGCGCACTGTGCTGATTGAATCGCTCTGAAAACAAGAGAAAGCAATAAAAATCAGCGAGAGAGAAGCCAAGACGAGGATCACAGCCCTTTCAGGGTCCATATCCTACAGCTCCGAGTGCTGGAAAAAGGTCAGCTCTGTTTTCACCGGAGGCGGCTGGAGCTGGATTTACTCCAAAAGCAACTGGTGTGGAGAGAGCCGGCGGAGGGGCGAATCGTCCTGACCTGGCAGCAACCCCCCCCCCCGCTGCGTGGGCGCCTCTCTCCATATATCTCTGGTCATCTTTTCTTTCATTTTCTTTTCTGTTTGTTTGCCTTCACAGCTTCATACACGGGCGCTGCTTAATATGCACACAGACGCATGTGCACACTCACACAAAGGAGGCCATCTGCTGTACGATCAATCAGCGGAGTAATAATTCCGGATGCAGCCTCCTCCCGCTGCGACCGTCTTTGTCGGATTTCTTAGAAATCATTCATATTAAATAGATCGATGGTAAGAAGGAAGAAAAGGGTGCGATGTGGATTACACCATTGTTGTGGGTGTGGCTGCTGGGCCTCTGGGCTACGCTGACATTTCAACACAGCG
The DNA here is from genome assembly GCA_963678695.2 of Diplodus puntazzo. Lineage (NCBI taxonomy): Eukaryota > Metazoa > Chordata > Actinopteri > Spariformes > Sparidae > Diplodus > Diplodus puntazzo. The sequence continues at coordinate 4,502,510 of OZ023155.1, read as the reverse complement.
GAGGATTCACATAGCTGTTATAAAGGGCTTCTAAGAGGAGGAGCATATTGTGCTGCGGCAGCGTAAATGCCACCCACAAAGGCCGCTCATTCCCTGTTTCCTCTCATGCTAGGTTGAAAGGGCCTTCAAATATTCATAAACATTCCCATCAATAAAGAGCTGCAGTCATCGGCTCCCCGCCACACAAGAGGACTCTGGCGCTAATGGCTGCCAGGATGAAAGGCTGAAAGGTCGGCGGCGGGGGCGAGGGCGGCGCATTGTTTGGGATCTTGCCACCTCAAACACAATATTCAGGAGCAAATGGAAACTTCAATTAAGTGGCCATTGATTCGTCAAGGTCCATTCTGAGATGCTCGGATGCATTCGCGTGTTCCCTCGGGTGCGTCAGTGGTGAAAAATTTGCTTAGCGAGGAAATGTGATTAAGTTATTAAGGAGAAAGTCGGGACTTGGAGCTGCAGCACTCAATCAATACTTCTCATAAGTCAACAAAATAAAAAGGCTCTCTTGGTCGTTTGATTTAAGCTGCTGACCCGGCAGAGTGTGTGAGCGAGGGCGGAGCAGCAGCTTCTGAGACGTTTTGCCGTCGCTCTCACAAAAGTCTGCATTAAAGGAAAAAAGAATCTCGAGCTGCAGTGGAAAAACTCAGCGACACTGTTGGTGATATCTCATTTTCAAACCACTTTCTTTTTTTTCCCACATTAGGCATATTATTACAGCATTAATGCAGCTACAGGCATGCATTTGTAATTACCCCTCACATAATTGAAGTCCTAAATGTTTTCATTCTGAAGCAAAAATGGAATTTGCTAGTGAACATGGTCATGGTGCAGAAAATTAGACATTAATACCAGGATATTAGAGCAGAATTGAATTTCACAGAAGAGGGGGAAAAAAAAAAGTATAAAGTTATACGCTCTCGCTCTCCGGCTAACGCCTGTCAGACCCTGATGAAAGGCTGTGAAGTTAAAGGATCCACCAAACAGAATCTGTCTTTTTTAAGAAATAAAATTCGGCTCTTTTTGACATGTAAGATTTTTAATGAAACTAGTGAAAGCAAATGTTAGCTTTGGACTGACAGACGAGGAGCCTTTTTGATTAGTTCGAGAAGGGAAAAACATGTGCGGCTCGCCTCCGTGTGCTTGTGCCTGCCCGTGTGTGTGCTCAGTGTGTTTGCATGTGAAGGCTCTCGCTGTCAAACAGGAGGCGCGCTGAAGGTTCCCGTGTGGAAGCAGCCCATGCGAAGGCCACGCTTCATTTAGTCACTGTCATGCCAAAACCCAGGGCAGATCTGATACAGAGGATACTGTTTTAGAACTCTGCGGTGACTTCGAGAGCATGCAATTCATTTGACACCGCGGCTAATCTGAATGCTCCATCTTATTCCAGCGCGTTATCTGTTTAAAGCATTGCATCTGTTCTTAGCGGTGGTGTGTTAACGCCCAGTGCGCACGATAAATCGCGCCTCCCCCCCCCTGCGAGCAGGAGATGGATTACAGTGCTTTCATGGGGAGAAAATCACCTACATTAGCGAAAACGAAAGGCCACCATCATATACAATGAAGCCGGGCTGCTATAAAGAAAGGGAGCAGAGAAGAGGGAGAAAGAGTTCATGAGTGTACGTTCTTTATGTGTGAAGAGAAAACTAATCCTCATAACACAATGCCTCCTGTGATGGAAACACTGTGGACATAAGATCAAAGCTGCATCTGGTCATGACTGTGCACTCAAATTAGAAATAGATCCGATTCAAACGCATGCAAACGTCAAATTTAAATCCAAAGAAACGCACTGTGACATGACTGATTTATAATTTGATTCATTTGATAGCTCGTTTAATGGAACAGAGCCACCTTTTTTTTTCTTTTTTTTTTTTTTACTCATCAGCCCTTTTCTATCCAGAACCATTTGTCATGTAAAGAACAAAATTACCTTTCGGAGGCAGACACAGGGAAGCTGGACGTATTCAAATTATGAGATAAATTTAGAGATGAGGGGGAAAAAAATGTGTGAAAATGTAAAAACGGCGTGATGAAGCCACATGCAAACTGCACGAGACTGATGCAGTGTCGGACCGGACTCATTAATTTAAAGGCGATCTGATTAAAGACGGGTAGTGAAGGATCTTTATTTAAGTCACATATCAGACAATATAGAACGTGCTGGGAGTGTTAGTCAGTGTCTTGGTCTAAGGGCGCTGACTGGAGAATCTAATGTACATGTTCTGATGGTGGGGACACTTGAAGTAATCCCACGCAAGCACCGGGAGAACGTGCAAACTCTGCACCCAAAGGCCCTGTCCCAGCGGGATTCGAACCCAGGACCCCGGGTTTACACTATAAAATTGCCTTCTTGAAAACATGTGCAGGCCAAAGTTTTCTTTTTGTTTTTTTTTTTTGGTTTATTGCTTTTGTTGGATTTGCGACTTTCTTTGCGTGAGTGTTTCATCTGAGCTTCCATACACCACTTTTACACAGAAATTAGTTGATGTACACTGTTTTTTTTTTTTTTGTTTTAAATGCAAGTAAACCCGCCACAAATCAGGGATTAACTTCTTTCATATTGCCAGACGGATTTAAAAGTATCAACATGCCAGCAGTCTTGTATTCAACACCAGATCATAGTAACAAGCATGAGGAGTGGCGAACATTAACGTTTTCCACCGAGGTGTTCAAATTACAGCTGATCTGAGGTGGAGACGATAAATACCTGTGATTACAGCAGAGAAGCGGACGCTGATTGTTCACATTCACAGAGGGTTTTCTGACCAGTGCGAAGGGATATTAGCATTATGATTAGACTGAATTTCATCGCCGGTGAACTGTTTGAATAACGGGTGTGAATGTTTGTTTACATGTACACATGTGGGGCCCATGTTTAAGCGATCTATCCAAGAGTGTTATGTGCTGCTGTGTGTCTGAGCTGTTCCTCCAGGCGCGTGAGTGCGGTCGTGCTGTCTGAGAGGTAAAGCCTGTGTTATTGGGCAGCAGCCCTCCAGCCTTCAGCTCTCTGTGTATACAGTCAGAGCGGCGGGACAGACCAGAGATTGCCACCACCTGCGGCTCAGCTGGGAGCTGCTGCAGAATGAGAGGCGCGTAAGAAGGAGAGGCGACGCGGAATTGGAGAAGGGGGCGAGTGGAGGGAGGTGAGAGAGGAGTACATAATTACATGGCAGAGCAGAAGCTCATCTCTTGGTACTCTGAACTCCTTCCCCTCTCTTCTACAGGGTGCACGCACACACACAAACCTAGACCTTCTCCCCCATCGCTCCCTCCGCCTCCTTTATGTCTTCATTTGGGAGAAAACAATCCATCAGAGAAAGGTCAGTGTACCCCCACCTGCACCACACCGGCTACACACACACACAGACACACATACACACAGATAGAAGAACGAGCAGGATGAAACTCCAAACATCACATCATGAAAAAAACTGGAAAAGCTCACATGTTAAACATGCAAACATACAGACGACCGAAGTGCTGGCTGTGTGTTTTTACTGATGCGTCATGTTGTCCATACTGTCTTGAGAGGATGCAGCTGTCTTTACTTTCTCCCTGCATCTGTTTTGATCTCCTTATCGCCACAGGTTGATACTGTGGACAGAGGTTACTTCCTGCACGGAGGGCTCTGCAGCCAGATCGCAATCAAATGCTTCCTGACCAGTGTCTCGAGAGCGTGCCAAATGACCTTTGGTAATTTTATGGCCGGGCTCCCTCAGCGGTGCACTTGGGCAAATTGTGTGGGATCATAAAGAATACATTATCATATATTATAGGCGGTCGCATTAAAGTCTGTCCGTCACAGCCTATCACAGTCAGTGCTTTCATTCCCTTTTTAAACGCGCGGCTGTCCCCGCCATGACTGTTTGGGAATCCTCTGAGAGTTTAACCTCAGAGGAAATATGCTGCTGACGGGAATGTGCAGAGTTTCAAATATACGAATGCTGCTCAAACTGCCAAGAACAGTGTCGTAGTTTAGTAGACTTCACTCTTTTAGGACATGTTGAGGAGTCATCATGTTTACTGTGAGTGAACCATCTGAACTTAAAGGAACTCTATGTAGCAAAGTTAGAGCAAAATACACGTATGAATAGATTTGTATTGACCATCTCTAAGCAGATTGTAACATGACATAAAAAAACGTCTTTCTTGGTCTTTGTTAAAGACTCCGGAAGTCCAAAAATGGATGTGACTTCGTGCATGTTCTCAAAGTGCCACGTCTCTGTGCCTCTCTCTGCTCTGCTAACAGACGGCAGCAGCGGCTAACATTAGCTTTGAAATGGAGCACGCTCAATACAAAAGGCTTCCAGCAGAACACAGGGCTCCAACAGGGCGCCTTTAAAAAAAAAACACTGTAGTGCCATTAATGAAATAGAAGCAAAATTCAATACGTGCTGTTCAGTGTGTTGGTGAATTTATTTTTAAAGTTGAATTCGGCTACGTTGTGTCCAATGATCCCTACCAGCCTTGTGTATACAGTTCTGTTCTGTTCTGCTCTGCTCTGCTCTCATGTTCTGGTCCTCCCAGTCCCAGCTTCCGGTCGTTCCTCTTTCCTCATGTGATTCCTGTTCTCTACCTTGTCTTTTGCTTTGTAATTTGCTTTTTCTGATTGTACTTTACTCAGCTTTTGTGTTTTGGTCTTTGTATTTTCTTTGTCATGTGCAGCTTTCTTTATCAAAGCTCGCTTTCTCACTGCTTTTCTTACTATTCTATTAGTCTGAACAAGAAGTTTGAGAGAGATTTCTGTGCTTATGTCTGTGGAGACAAAGTCCACAGACTATCTTTTAAAGCAAAAACATCTGTTTCTCTGCAGCTCGGGAGGCTTCAGTATTCAAATAAGACAAATCGAGTGCATATCTTCTTCTGAAGTTGGTCTCCCATCACTTCTGTAGAAACTCACAAGCAAAAGATCCCTGAATGGCCAGTGTGAACAGGGTTTATGACTACAACCTCTTTCAAAGTTCATATCAGCACTTGATGATTGTTTTTAGACAGACCTCAGAAACTTTAGTTTTGCTTGGTTGTTTCCAGATCAAGAAAGGGAAAACGAAAACTTGTCAATCCTCATTTAAATTATTGAACTGGGCATCAGGTCTTCACATTATATGGCAATGAAACCTAGAAGAACGACTACATAAAATAAATAATGGAAAGGAGCGGTGTGGAAGGAAGAGCAGCGAGCGGCCTCATTGGAATAAAACTACTTTTTGTCTGAGACACGGCCGCCGACAGGCCTGCCATGGCAAAGTTGGATCCGACTCAACCTTTACAAACCTGTCATGGTGTGGCTGCACACGGCTGATCAATCGATGGATGCCATCCTGCTTGACAAATGCAATGAGAGTCTGCTGATTCTCAGTCATAGAAAAGAAACTCATTCTATTTGTGTGAGATTTCCCAGAGCTGTACGACTGCTCTTTATCAGAGTCTACAGAGGGTAAAAAAACCCCACAAAGCTGGAGGGAAGAAGTGGCAGTCAACAAAGGTTTCACATAAAGAGCTGAAAACTGAGCAGCGGTGGAAGAAGTGGATTCAAATTCTTTACATTACAACTGCATTATAAAGTCGTGAAGAAGCTATTCATAGCGTTCTTCTGAATATGTTACTGAGATAGTATTTTATTTTATTTTGTAGGAACTGGGCAGCAGTACAAGCCCCTCAAGTTTGGTCCGTCCGGTCAGTGGAGTTCACCTGTACGTTTCTCCATCATGATCCAGGTAACCATTAACTACAGCTATCAGATAAACACATGCTGAGTTTATCAGGGTCTGCATCCTTCAGAGGAGCATTTGAAGGCCAACTGCGTCACTATGCTGCACGATGGCTATCCCAATCTGAAGGCTCCTGCAAATGCAGCCCTCAAATGCGGCCTTCTTCTCCCTCTTTTCGGAGGATGCACCGCTGCTATCCTTCATGGCCTCACATATCCCAAGAGTCTTTGAGCGTCCGAAAGAGAAGGAAGAAAGAGAGAAAATGGCGACATCGCGTGGCGTAAATCATCACTTTCGCGTGCCTGGGCGGCAGAAATCGTGACGTAACGGGTAAAATGTCTGGTGACTGTTGAGCTGAATCTCAGGAATGGGTCTCAAAGAACCACACTTCCCAGAGTGCACCAGCAGCAGCAGCAAACTGGCTGCTTGTCACCTGATCAGTCACTGTCACTGATTTGGAGCACCTGTGAAGACGTGGAGGTTCTCAGTCATTCAGACAAACAAACTTCAGAGAGAAGACGCTCCAAGTTCACTCATAGGTTCAGTCCAAAGACGCCAATGGTGGGTGAAATGTTTTATTTACTTTCATGGTGTTTAATAAATATGTTCAAGTTTATGTTTAACTGCTGTGTAGATTGGTTAAGGAACACATTGCAGCATTTACTTCATTGATTTTGTGTTAAATGGTTTGTGCTAAAATAATATTTCATTTTGAGTTTGAAAAATCAAAATGACAAGATACAAAAGCATAATACAAAGTTAAATGTTAAAACTTTACTAAACAATTTGGAAAATTCATGAAATTAGATTGTTCTTTATTCCATTTAAAAGGCTTAAGTGGTTAATTCATTAAAATGTTTAATTAAATGGTAACTCTTGTTTCTCTGTCTTTAATTTACTGAACAGACCAATCAACTGACAAAGGAAAATAAAAGTGATTGAGTCGGAAATTTGAGTTTTTCTTGTGTCCTTTGGAATTTGAACAAGAGGAGGACTTGACAGTGACACAACCAGGAAATGCTCCGTAGGCTAGACCGTCCCATCTAACAAGGTCTCTCTGAAGGACTCGCCTTCAAAGACCGCAAAGACCGGGTCCCTCGAAGGATGCAGAGACACAGCAACAGGGTCTCCAAGTGTCTCAGAATTGAACTTTAGTAGAGTCACTGTGTGGCAGTCGTGTCTGAATCAATCTTAATTGTTATAATTGCACTTTCTATAAACATTTGAATACAAACAATACAACAAAGCACCGTTGCCATGAATGCAACTGATCGGCAGTGAAATCTGTTCAACGCGAGATGCTACCAAAGTTTACTGTACTGTGTGAAATTGCAAGAAAAAGCAGCAGTTTGGGTAAAACAAGCGCCGACAACATGCTTCTGTTTTATCTCTCTGTAGCTTTTATCATTCATGAGGAGCGACTTTAGCTGAAAAGACATCTGAAAGTGTTTTCCTCACCTATTGGAGCCGGTGTGGCCTCACTCTTTTGATATTTAGAGGGAAAAGAACAGTTTTTTGCGCTATCCAAGACAAACTTAGGGATGAAACTCAGTCGGCTTGCACACAACAGCCATATTAATATCTGACGTGACCTTCCTCTGACTTAAAGCATGCATCGTTAATTGGGTTCGGCCTGAAAATGTTCTTCTTTTGACAATTAACACTACTTTTGCAACTAAACGGGTGTTATCCACTGTTTGTCTCCGCTCGGTTATCAGATACACGTTCTTTGATGTTATTTGTGCTTCCTGCTGGGTGCAACAATGCTACCACTAATGATGCATACAGCTGATTTACTGAGCACTGTTCAAACTCAACAACATGAAGTACTTGGCAAAAAAGAGACAGAAACAACAAAATACAGAGTACAAAGAATAAAGCAGTGCGGATAAATGGAATGCTAATTACGTCAACAGAAGCCACGTATAAATAAAAAAAAGTAGCCAGTATTCAGAAGGTGATTGTGATACAAAGCTGCAGACGAACGTAATTTTATATGCTATATATGTACACATGAATAACTGGATTTTCATCTTTTTAGTCACAGCACTGTCTTGATTTTCATTTTACAAATCTGCTCTGGCATAAAATAACCAGTGATGAAAGTTAACCTGGTCTTCTCATGCCATTTTTTTTTCACGAGCACTTTTTGCCGTGCCGAGTCAAACCGAGCCGATTCAGTCAAGCACCGAATTTTAACTAACTTACCCTTGAAATCCTCATTTTTCTTACCTGTTGCTTCTCTAACTTCAGATATAAGCATACGTGTTTTCTTGTTTTGTTTTTTTAAATAGCTGTGATGCACAGCTATAATTTCAAAAGCAACTATGGCTTCTTAATTACATTTTTCACAAAGATCTTTTTTAAAAAGGTTTTAGATAACATTATTATCCTTTTCATTTTGAATTTTAAGTCTTTTATCAATTGTAAATAAAAACGGTGATCATTCTCAGTTTCCCAAAAATGTTATTTAATTTATTTGTTGCACGCCAAAAATCTTGTGAGCCGAACTAAAAGCTGACATTTCACAATCGTTCGTCCGGTCATTGCTTTATTGATTTGTTTACGCCGACTTTCTTTTCTCAGGCTGAAAACGTTTTGAAGATTGTAATGTCATGTCGGGACGCACCATATGAAAAGGAACACACTGTACATGGGGATTAATATCGCCAGGCTTTTCAAGTTGGAACGACGGCTATTCTTTGCATGTAAATTAGAAAGCTGGATAAAGAAGACAGGCTCGATTTTCCAAATGTCACTTTAATTGAGCTGCGGTGCGCCAGACACCGATAAATAATTCTCAAAATGAAAGAAAACAGCCTGAAAAGATCATGCCACTTTTATTATGAATATCCAAAGCAATACTTTATTGTTATTAAAATCCTCCGGTCCATAGACAGTACCTCATATTCCACCAAAGAGCTGTTTTAATATCCTTATAATTTAATATCCTCAGCAGGACTCATTTTTATCTCTCCGTCTGACACCGCTCCCTGTGACTTACATTCACTGACAGCAAATGTAGATGTAGTGCATCAGATGACACTCCTGAATAATAACTTAATGGCAATGATATGAGGATATTTCTGTTTTTTTTTCCTTCCTCTTTTTATCCACAAGGGTGGCTAATGATTCATATTCGCAGATGAAAATTATGTGGGGAGGAAGCGGTTTTGCATAATAGTTTTAAGAGTTCACTGCTTGCATAATTTTCCCTTACAGAGGGAAGGTCAACAACTCATTTGATGAAATGGGATTTTAATTCCTACTCAAGACTATTTACATCAGGCATATTTACATACCACTAGTTTGTAGTAAAACGGTTTTAATTGAGCGTTATTTGGACCTTGACTACAACTGTGCAGATTCAGTCTATGGTTTCTAATGTGTGTGTTTAGGGAGGTGAGAGGATTACATTGAGTTTGAGTGTATGCAGGTATGTGTGTTTTAAGGTGGAGGTGGATATTTAAATAATAGGATCACAACATGGGCTGTGGTTGAAGAGCTGCAGAGGCCTTCACAGGTTTTCTCTGGTTTTAGTCTCTTGTCCAACTCGCTGCACTCACCTTTATTGTCTAAAATTATTCATGGCTCAACCCCAGGCTGTGTGTGTGTGTTTGTGTGTGTGCATGGGGGTGTGAGATGATATTCACTTTCAAGCGCACACACATCGTGTACACACAGACTGCAAGATTCAACCCCAAATAGGACAGTCAACACAATCACTCTCCTCTTCCTACCGATGTTCTGTAAAAGACGCTCTGCAGTATTTCGTCTTTTACAAAGTGACGACCACAGTTTATAGAAATCCAGCTTGTTCTCGCCTCGGAGGTGATGGTATTACCTGCCCACGCTCACATGGACACACGGCTGTCAATAAAAAAAAAGAAGAAAAATGTCCCTCCTTGGATTTTATATTTTCAATTCGAGGATTTGGCGCACTTATCCTTAAAACCTTTCTTGCCCTATCTCTACTTCATGTTGGTGAGATGATTTCTACAATGAGAGAATTCTCAATCACTTGCTTTGGGTTAAAGACTGTGCCTTCAGTATGGTGTCCACCACAGCACAATGGGTACTGCTTTTGTTGATGCGCTTGCATAGAAAGAGAAACCTTCGAGATCACCGACTATGAAAGGGACAAATTCAGATTTCACCAACATTGAGTGCTTTCAGAGTTATAAGAAAGGTTCTGCCAGTTACCATGATAGACCCTCTATGGGGAGAGACTGAAGTTCTCTATGTGGTTCTTGTCAGACTCTTAATTTCTAGGTCAGCCGCAAAACGGGTACTACAGTAAATTCTTCCCTTTTCCTATGGACGTCTGAGCACGGAGGGAGACAGAAAAATCTTGACACACTCTTTTTCTCCCTGTAACACAGTGCATATTGCCGCAGGGTTGCCTTATTAAGAGATGTTTGGGAAAGATGTTTTGGAGAGTACGTTTCAATTATTGACAGGCGGGGACTGGCTGAAACACATCAATGCCAGAAATGAAACTAGGGCTGACTGCAAATCGACCAGTGTTCAATAAACGCATAGTCTTATTAACCACACATGCTGTGAGAACCAAATTGACCTATTGATTGAACTATCGGCTAGCTGATTTTATCAGTGTTTTGATATCAGTCCAGCAGGGGAACTGTGGCAGCAGTGCAGCATAACGAGGTTCAAACAAGAGACTCGTGTCAGGCATCCTGTTTCTGCTTTCAACTGATTTTGAAGGTTTGCAATCCAGTGGTGAACTATTTTCAGTTTGTTGTACTTCTATAGCATATCAAGGCACACAGGTATCACATGATATCTATACAATGTCAGAGAAGACTGTCCAATAGTTCATCGTGTGCTCCGTGTTTTTTTATCCAGCCTCAGTCTTTGTATTTTATATTCGTTAAAACTTATAGTTTCAAAGTGACTCATATATAGGATAAAAATACATGCATTCAAATGCAAGTATACATACTGTACGTACCTACGTATACATGGGCAATCCAAGGCTGTTGGTAGAGAGGGAGTCAGTGTAAAACTATCAGGACTGATCACAAGGAGCTCAGGTTGGATTTAAGTCATCTCATTTGTAGCAAAGGTTCGACAGTCATGAAGGGTGGTAAGGTTATGAGGTTTTAAGGTTTAACCAAGATGTAAAGTCCCGTGTCATCGGCTTAGCAATGGTGAAAGAGGTACAACTAGAGGAGTAAAAAACAGGTGGCTGCATATATAATGAAAATAGAATATGTCCAAAGATCGACCCTTGAGGGATCCCACATAAAGCGGGAGCTGAGGAAGACACGTAATGTCAAATACAGCAGCCTGGTCAAGTTTTAAACCTGAAGCGCCTCTCTAGTGCAGTAGTGTATGACATGGGGCTTGTGTCCTGTTTGTAACCAGGACTCAAGAGTCATATGTTTGTTACGTAAGTACGTTAATGTATATAAATGATACTAAGACATATTTATATTACACTGTACAAGACTGAAAGTAATTATTTTTACTCAAATTATCTTTTCCTAAACCCAACCCAAGTATTTTTTGTGCCCCTAACCAATCTGCGTCTGTAATACTAAAAGTCATAATATGTCACTGTAAGTTTTATTTTGAAAGGTAAACTGCATGTGGCATATTACGTATTATTGCCAACTTTACTGCGGAGCCCATCACTGATGCGGGGAGAGTGGGTAGACAGTCACTGTTTGACGATTAAAGCCACTGACCAGGTGCCATATTTCACGTTTGGGAGTGAGAACATGTTGCCCTTAACCAGTTGAAGAAGCTGATGAGGGACAAACCTTCCAAGAATTAAAAAAAAAAAAAGAAAGAGATATCCTCATCCACTGTGACACCGGACGTGGCCAGTGTTGTTTCTCCGCCCAGCGGTGCTCCACTCAGCCTCAAGAGCAGCCCTCGTTCCTCACGTGGTGACTAAAAGGCAGGATATCTCATTAGATCACACAACAGACCACTAAACAGCTCTCCGCACCGACAGGCCAATAAGGTGCTCAGTAAAGCAAGCCGCGTGTCACTCAACTCACATCCCAGATGCTGCACAACACTGTCAGTCCATTAATGGCAGGCAGCAGCATGTTCAGTGATTAGGCCGGGTAATGGTGAGTGACGGCCTCTGGAGGCTCAGGATGGTTGGTTGAGGTGGGCTCTGTGGAGGACGCTGACAAACCCTGATCCAGTGTTCCCCGCATATTAACAATAAAGACAATGCGTCAAGACAATGGTGTACTGCATGTACTTTCCCACACGAAGACTAGAGCTGTATAGTCTCTCTTCTCTCATGTGAAGGTGGCAGTAGGGATTAGACTCAGAGATGGTGATTCATTCCCTGACTTTTGGCACAGCCACTCTGGAATCTCCAGGGGAACTGTAAAGCCTGTATTATACCGGGGATGCTCACAGAACCCAGCTGCTAATGAAATAAGAGCTCCGCTGAGCTTATGTTCACTCCAGATTTCAGGAGAGGGTGTTTGCAGGCAGAAATAGGGACTCGAATATCACTACCTCATTATTTTTGGTTTGAACGCTCGAAGGTGTCCTTTGTCAGTAATTCTGATTAATTATTCCCTGGATACCGATTGGTTTAAAATTGATGGTTTGGTTTGCCAAGTTCAATCAGAAAGTTAATAATTACTCAGTCAGAGACCACACACATGTGACAAAAACCTTTAAGAAAAACAGCTCATCAGATTAACTACAGACAACATCACAGCTACAAGGACATCCTTCTTGTGTGATAAACGGAGAACAACTCCCTTAAATCGACCCCTCAATCTTCTAAATAAGAGCGATAGGCAGAACCACATTTCACCGTGTTAGTCTCTGATACCTAAATAACAGTGTAACGTGTTAACTTTTATCAGTAATCATCATCACATTCATCACCACATGCCAAGAAAACTGTAACAAAACAATCATAATAATAAACTTTACCCCCATGACAACAGATTCCCCCAGACTTGGTACAACGGCAGCCAGTGCTAAATATTAGATTATCAGGTAAAGTGCTGGCGGTTCTAATGGCTCCACAATAGATAGAGAACAATAATAATGAAACATGTTTTATTCTGTCTCTCTCCTGCAGACCCTGAACGATAATCAAATTGAGGATATTTCACTTAAACTGTTGCATGTGCACACAGAGCACTGCAACCCATTCAAAGAGAGAGGAATAAAAATCAGGAAGTGTTGGTTGTCACCCACTCAAAGACAGCCTAATCAATACCTGTATGCTTTGTTTTAACAAGTAAAGGTGGGGATTAAGTGTAACTAAGTATTACACACCGGGGGGAAGCTAGTAAAGGTTGTCCCTCACCATTTAACAGATTAAGATTTCATTTAAGTTTAGTTTTGGAGTGCTCTAAACCGCTGTCTCAAAATAAAAGCCCAAATACTCCAGAGAGGTCTGGTGGGGCTTCAGCCGACCAAGTTACTGGCCCTGTTGGCAGACTTTGACAGATTTCTCGAAACAAGCGCGAGACAGTGCTGCCACGAGTCAATTTAAAATGCAAGCTGCCATTTCCATGAGATAAAATTGTGCCCTAATTCAAATGCAGAAGCCAAGTTTGCAGTTTGTCAGCCAAATAAAGAACAAAAAAAAAAGAAAAATGCAAAGTTCATTTCAAGTTCACTATCTTTTGAATGGATGTTGGGTCTCCTCTGAAAATGTTTATACAAAAACGCATATTTCAAATTTGAATTTTGACGATTATTATCTGCAAAGAAATAGAAGTCTCATTTTCATTGGAATATCTGACTTGACTGAACAGATTGTGTTGGGTTTGTCAGTAGAGTCTTTCTTTTTGTCACCTGCTGAATGCAAGTCTTATATTCACTGCTTTCTTCTTTTTCTGTAGAGCTCAGGCTTGATCTGTCACCTCTTGAGAACATATTGTAAGAGTCTCTTTGCTGATTCAATCCCACAATTATGTGTGCAATACGCAGGTGACATACCATTCAGGTGTGTGGCTGTGAATGATAGCAGCAGCCATGCTTTCTCTTACACCAGTGCTCTGTGTAGGAAAGCAGCAATATAAACATTATTTGCCAAAATCTTCTGAGAAATGTAATTACAACAGGCAACTACAAAATTACAATATAATCACCACTTTTTCATTTTAGATAACTTTATCAATCACATTTTTTCTTAGACCTGTATTTATTTTTGCTGCACAGCTGTTTTCCATCTTCTTTTAAAGGAATCCAAGAATTTAATCATCTGATTTTATTGATAATCACTTTGTTTTGTTTTGTCTTACAGTACCGGGATCCACTTCCACATTGTAAGAAATATTCTGGTGCAGTCTTAATTTAAAGGTGTTGCTTAATGGGAGCTTTGATATTGATAATATTGCATCCTGCTTTGGTCAATGTGTGGAAATATTGAAAAGACAGTTTGAGCCTATAGGTCAAGAAATGCTGAGACTGATGGAAATCACATGTGGGTTGTAAAAAAATGTGTTTTAATTCTATTTTAAGCATTTTGCTGCATTAATAAAGTATTCACAGACAGCACATGACATTGGTGCTGGAACACAACGCTGCTGTATACTGCACATAATGTGCCGCTCGCTCGTTGTGTAACAAATGGTTTTTCGGAGCGGCACCTTCTCAGTGAAATGGGACTCTAGTCTGCTGTGAATTATTATCCGCTGTAGGTTTCAGTCATCTCCACTTCCTCGATTTCTTTGAGAGACCTGTCATGGCGGACCGCGCCACAGCGATCATATCTCACCGTGAAATGCGTAGAAAACACACTCCGACGGCTCAGCGAGCCTCCATTAGTTCCGATTACCATCTCTATTATCATGTCTCTGCCCACTTGTCTAAAGTCACAGAAGTGTTATGCAATCCATATTTTCCAAGGATATCCCGTATAGAGGAGGTATAGTATTAAACCTTGTCTGATGTATCAGAACTGTGCTGGTGCAACAGATCGTTTCAAATTTCACTCAAGAGATTCTAGCGAGACATTTGTATCGGGGAGCACGTGCATGTATAAAAATGAATTTACAGCCGGCATAGAAAGCAGAAGCCCAAAACACACCCGACACTTCACTGAGCCTCCCTCAGGGCCTGCTGGGTGATTTTCTGCGCATGTGCTTCCTCTTATGATGGCCAAATTCTTGTTTACTGAGAAAAACAGTCTCAAACTCTTTCTTATCATTTACATTTCTAAATGGACACACACAGCGATTATATGAAATAAACACTGCATAGATATACTGTGTTGTATTAATGCCTAACTTTCTAAATGTACCTACAGTATTTATGATAATAATATTTAGGGTAGACACACAGACAGACTGCTGCTGATTTGCCAGTGGTAGGAATATTAATGACGGGTAAATTCTGGACTGGTTACCGACTTTCTGTCTCCTGAATATCATAAAAAAAGCTCATAAATAATCACAAACTGAAAATCGCACATGAGGCCGCAGGACATTTTTCTGATCTGCGGGTCATCAATACACCACCACAGGGTTTATTTGCTCTGATGCTGCATCGTCCAGCCCTTCGAGCTTTCCCCTCCTCCGAGGTCCTGCCTTCTGTTCACTGGTACTGTTTGTTTCCCTCTCCAGGCTCGACCACAGGCTGCCAACTGCTCGTCCTCTGCTCCTCCCTCCCTCCTCCGTCTCCTACAGTAGCTTCCTGTGCTGGAATGAGGCCCAGTGTTTCCGAGCTTAAGTAATGTGCACTTCTCTCTTGCATCCCTGCTTCTGAAAGAGGAGCGGACTCCTCACCTGGAGACTGACGAAGTCCTTTCAGCCTGTTCCATCCAGGCAAACGCCGGCCCCGTCTGCTGTTTTATTTACCAGCCCCCCCCCCCTGAATTATTCAGGACAATTTAACCGTGCTTCAGTCAGTCAGAGGAAAAAAGACAAGCAGTATTATAAGCCAGGATGAGCTCAAAAACCTGATGAATAATACACTGTAAGAGGAATTAATCTTTTAAAATAAACATTCGTGTGATTCATTTGGAGCATGCACTGTGGGCCAGAAAAACAAACATGTCTCACAGTGTCTGTCCTCTCCTCGGCGATCGCATCTCGGAGAGGGAGCGTAGCCCGAGGAGCTGCATTGTTTGGTCAGTGAGGAAGCTAATATCCGAGTATAAGACAGTGGACTGAGCTCCAGGCTGAAAAATGTTCCTTACTTTTTATCATTGAAACTTTGTGCCTGTGTGTGTGTGTGTGTGGCTCCTAAGCTCATTCATATGCCATAAGGTGTGCACTCTCACAGAAGGAGCCAATTGTCTCGGATTCATCAGCTGAATCATTTTTTTTTTTTCCCTCACAATTTTTCAATCTAGACTTCGTTAAAAAATGCACGCGTTGGGATTAGATGCATAATTCACCCTCTTCCGCTTTTTTTATTTCAGGTGAAAAGATGAATTCTTTATTACGTTGCCTTCCAGCTTTTGAAACACAAGTCTCCTCCCCAAATAGCCAAAATGTACTGCATGGTCCCATTTCCTTTAAAACCCGTCTCCCAGGGAAGCTGTTAAAGAGGCAGCGCTCTCCATCTGTCACTCAGCGAGCGCAGAGCGGGAAAATTCCTCAGTGGTGATTGTGCCTTGATAAATATGTCATCAGCTGTCCATCCCCTTCCTTGCCTGCCACCCAATTTATTTTGCTTGTAATTGATTACTTGCTCTTCCGCACCATGTGAGTTTAATATTACAGTTTGGGATTTTGCTGTGCACCCTGTGAAACCCCTATTCACTTTGCATTAGCTCACAGCTGCGGCTCATAAACAAACTCTCGGATGCGTTCGGAGTGGGAGAGCCGCTGACCTCATTTCCTCACTCTGCTAGTTAAGTTTTACACTCCTGCCACCGCCATCGACGCCGGACCTAGCAGCGCCATCTTATCGGCGCGTCATTAACTATGACACCTATTTCTCTAACAAGCTTGAACTTGCCGCACAACTGAGGGGGTGAAGTGGTACAGAGCAAACACCCAGAGCAAGCACACCGGCTGCTATAAATAGATCGGTAGACGACCTCTGAGCTTCGTGGTTCACTGACCGCTTCTTTCAATCTATAGAAATGACGTGAAATAGAAAACAGCCGAGATAATGTCTGTTTCTGTGCCCTGAAATGAAACTGACCTTAAACTAACGCCACACAGATGGAGCCCGGCGAAATAGGACAGCAGTGTCATCTTTCCTGATTTAAAGCCTCTCTCTCTCAGATTGATTTATTCTGCACTAAAAGCATATTCTCCCTAGGCTGCCCACTAGCACTTGCTTCTAACTGCTCGGGGGAGATCTCCTCCAGAGTGGCACTCTCAAGGGTGAGTTGATAGCCGGCCGGAGGCCAGGCGTGACAAAATTTAAAACACCCAATCAAAGGGCAAGAGGTAAGGCAACCAACAACCTGACCTTGACAGTATCATACAGAATCCTAATTTTCCCACAGAGGTGTAAAGTGCTGAGCCGGTGAAACGCACAGAGCACTCCGTGGTCCTTTTGTGTGTGGGAGTAATAGGATTGGCTGCACTGCATATATCAAAGTAATCTGAGACCAGAAAGAAATATGATTGATGCAATCTTCTTAGAGTCCCTCTTCAGGTTGAGAGAAAAGCTCTTTCTGCTATCAAATACCGAAATGAGCTTTTTTCGTCATGTTTCTTTCATTCATTTCTTCTTGTCACGAATGACTGCTGAACTTTCCACAAGAGGATAACATGTCCTGGAACTCCAGACTTCGTCTCCTTTCAACCCCTCTGGTTACACAGAGGCTCTTTTCATGGTTATCACTGCAGCTGCTGGGCATTTCTCTGACTGATGTGCACTCGTTTTTTTTTTTTTTGAGAAATACAAAAATGCGAACCTACAGCTTTACTTTGAGATTTCTTTGTTGGTTTACGTCGCAGCGATCAACACGAGGCTTATCTGCTTACCTTCATCTGAATGTTGCCGGGAAACACAAAATATCTTAAGTGTTTGAGTGCTTCTATGAAATAATCAGTGGGTGTAATGGCCATGTGAGCTGAAACAGTGATAACCTTGTTACGTTCCTCCTGAGGAGCTGTTTTCTTACCTCCTCTTCCTACTGTATTTTTTTCCTCCATCACTCTATAAGCTCCAGGTGCATTAACACCAAAAGAGACCATCTGCTTCAACCATCTCCTCTTTCTCTCCCTCACCTCTTTGCAGGTATGTTTTATCTCCTTTACTGAATTAATGCGGCTCCACAGTGCCGACCGAGGCGTCAACGTCTGCTGGTGGGAGGCTGTCGGGTCTCTGGGTTCAAGAATGAGTGGATGCCGGCAACCAGCCGCCCGCCAACTGCTTGCAGTCAAGAAATTAATCAACTTTGATTTAAACTTTGGTACAGAAAGATTATAAATCCTCAAAGCGTTTACCTGAGGAGTGCCAGCAAACACCATATGTTATGGAGGCTTTCTTGTTCTTCTAGGCTGTGATGAAAATTGGCTTTAGTCGTTATGAAACGAGGAAAACAAACATGCTGTAGTTTTGTGTACGCTGCCATGCTGTATATGCTGAGTTGGGGCCTTTTTTTTGAAATATGAACACAGACCTCTCATTTTCTGCTCTTGGCAGGCACTGTTAGTATTGGGCAAATCCTCCTGCAGCTTTAGAAGCTGGATTTTTTTTACTTGGCTATTGTATTCTAATGAGAAATTATTAGCTCTGATGGCGGCTCAGCATGAGCATCACCCAAAGGTCACAAGCCGTTTAAAGAGGGAAGATTGCTTATAGGCTGTTTGGTTACGAGGCAGGGTGGCGACGAAGATGGAAGACAGAGCCGCTGATGAAGAATGAAGGAAGATGAATGCTTCCCGATGGGTCATGGTTCACTTTGTGGGTGAAAGATAGATCAGAGCTGATTGCCCAATTTACATCACTTCCAAAATGAATCACACTATAAAAGGTATCTGTATTTGTTTGACTGAATAGTTCACACGAGTATAAAGAAATGTAAGAACGAGCCGGTGGGAGGAAAAGAGAAAGCAGTTGACTTTTTGGCACGTCCATACGGCCGTTAATCAGACCTGCTTCTTCACAGCAAGTGTGAGATACTTTTCAAAGAAGTGAGTTTCTTCCATCACGACATCCTTTGTATTAAAAACACGCTCGCTCGATGGCAGCCACTGTAAAAAAAATTATGAAGCTGTTGCTTCAGATGCTATCTAAATTTCAATTTCAATGCACTTTCATAAACATTGTATTGGACCAATTACACCAAAGTGTTTCTGACAGTCAACACAGCGAGCACTGCAGAAGGTTTTCATTCAGACGGAAACACGAGACGCACCTGCTCTTCGCTGAAGGCATTTGGCTGAAGCGACAGAAAAAGAAAAAAAGAATCCCTGAACGAGGCCGCCAATCCAAATGGAAATGAACCCACTGCGATGCGTGTGATGTCGGTGGAATCGGAGGAGATTACGAGGGGCTGCTTGCCTTATCATCCTGTGTTTACAAGGAGAGAGGGGCTCATTTTGTATGCCATCGATTGAAGGGCACCAGAACTGACAGAGCACACAGACGACTCAACGCTTCACTCATGGGCCTCGACTTACCCTGAAACTATTGACCGGGAGGCGCAACTAAAGAATGATGATAGCCACAGGCACACAAAATACTCCTCAGTAACAATTGTAGCTGATTTGTAAAAATACATCTCTTCTGATGAAGTCTTTTTTCCTTCGAAACACTCAAGATAGCCATCTCGTGGTGACCTTAGAATGAATCCTCTCATGTTTGCCCTACATGACTTTCCTCCTCTGTCGCACCATAATAAAACTCCCAAACTATCTCTGTGCACACAATTATCATGTGATTTTTCTTTTTTCTGACAAGAGTTAAGCTGCAGAAGCTGTGGCCTGCTTCTCTGGTGTCTAACCAATAGGCTATCCGTTCACTTGATGTCTGATATGTCTGATGTTAATGTAATTACAGAAGCGCAAACTGAAAAGGGCAGTTTGGCCCTCGAGGCACATCGCCCTCATAACAGCCCTATTAGATGGGTATCTAATGACATGAAAACGTGGCAGTAAGCTAATGGATAACATGTCCTGATGTGACAACACACAAGAATACTCGGTCCTATGTTTCCAGTACATTTAGGCTCAGAAACCACAGGCCATAAGTGGACATGTGAACAGTATGTGGTCTGCTGTGAAGGTAATGGTGGCGCTGAGTGGTCGTGTGACACAGTGAAGTGGAAATGAGCCAGCAGAGGTTTCAGTCCATAGATATGAATGTGTTTTTCTTTTCAAACGTGTGCTGATTTCTATGTGTTGTGTACTTGGGGTGTTTTTATTTTACGGTATAACTTCTTAATAGTATTCTTGTTGCAAGTAACATACCTGCTGATCCAATATAGGACTGTGTGTGTGTGTGTGTGTGTGTGTGTGTGTGTGTGTGTGTGTGTGTGTGTGTGTGTGTGTGTGTGTGTGTGTGTGTGTGTGTGTGTGTGTGTGTGTGTGTGTGTGTGTGTGTAAGATGTTTTTTTTCCACCTTGACATGAAAAATGCATTATAACCCTTAATGTAGCACCATAAGCACCTACTTAACTTGCACTACTTACACTTCTACCTCCGCCATCGTGTGCAATAATACCATTCATATTTATTTTTTTCATACATATTCATAGTCTTACACCGAGTCTGGTTAATTCAAAGACTTTATTTATTTATGCATCCAGCCTTCAACAGGGCAATACTTATTTAAATGTATATAATGCACATCCACCTCCTGTGTATAATGCACACAGTACTTTCTATTTTGTATCTTTCTCTCTTATCTAAATCTTTTTTAGTATTTTTTTAAAGTCTTGTACTTATTGCATGTCTGTCTAACTGCTACTGTAACAAGTGAATTTCCCCGATGTGACATGAATAAAGTCTTAAACCTAAATACATGCATGTATCAATGTGCAGTACCAGCAGGGGGCGACAACAACAGGAGAAAACTGAGTATAAAGTGCCGTTAAGTTCATGTTTGAAAGAGGTTGGGATTGGTTGAGGTTTGAGTCAACGGTCTGTGGTAACTGACTGAAACCATGATGTTTTCCTCAACCTAACCAGGTGGTTTTGATGATTAAACCCAATCAAATCTTGCCTTCTAAAGGTGAAAGCGGTCTGGCTGTTTATGGATAAACAGAGGCTTTGTATCAGTTAGGTGTGGTTGTTTCTTTGTGTCGGGGTAGAGGGTTAGTCCAGCTCTGACGGGCCCTTCAGTCTGTTTGTTTTGAGGTTTTTCCCTTTTTGTCCGATTGCCGTTCATTTAATAAATTCATCTTCTTTAAAACTACAAAGCAACAGTGATATAGTGGACTGGCAAGTCTATTACACAGTTTGGCGTGACACATGTGTTAGGGTATAAAATTGGATTCTCCCCATAATAAGTTCATGATGGGTGTGAAAGGAAGCCGGCGGTTCTATTAGCTCCTTCCACCGTTCATTAAATCTGTTCATTTGGTCAAAGCTGCAGACGTTTCCTTTAGTTTTAGCCCATCACGGAGCCATTCAGGACCTTTTCAGAAGTAGAGCTTTATATTTCTCACTGGATGTATTGGTAATAGCCGGTGCTTTAGTGCAGCAGTCTGCTTCTCAAAAGTAATCTAAAAGGTTTTCGACTTTCTATGAGTCTGTGAAGTAACATGAGATAACCCTTTGTTGCACTTACCGTTTCAGGAGCGGGAAAAAGATGTGTTTTTTTTTTTTTTCTTTTAACCAGTGGCTTGAAAAAAAACTACAGAGGGGTGTTAAATATTTTAGCACATATCTCTTTAAAGGGAAGTTTGAAGCAATGACTGCTGATTAACCTTCATTTTCATAAAAAGTACAACCCCAGCACATACCGTGTAGTAACAGCTCCTTGGAATGCAAATGAACTCCAATAAGAGCTCCTCAGTTCACCAGAGCCACACGGGGTAATGCCCAGATCCAATTCATAACTTCAGAATTAGTGGTGAAACAACACTCTCCCCTCTCTTTGCCTGGAAGCTGAGACAGAAAGCTGACATGAACACATCCTTTCAAGTTCCTCATGTAAGCAGGCTGGGGCTGCTGCAACAAAGCATGCAGTTCTATGAATTTGAATATAAATCCGCCCTACAGGAGAGGCTCAACGCGCCACGCGTCACGCTGAGAGGAGAACTAATGTGAGATATGTTGTCTGTGCTTTTTTACAGGCTGTCTCTCCTTGGAGACATTTCAGAGCTAATATAGGCAGGGATGCATGGCACCCATGCACAAACTTGCAGAGGAACACACTCCTACGCGTGGAGGTATAAAAGAGTTGGGGCAGGATTTTTGGCAGGCTTTTCCCAGACAAGTGGAATGAAAGCTTTCATGATGTCTGGCCGGTGTTTTGATCTTTGAACTGTGTAACTAAAGTAAAAGTGTACAGCGGTTTTAGTGTTATTTCATCATGTTCGACAGCGTGTTCGCTCTTCATAAAATTGAGCAGGCAATTGGCCGGGTTTTCCCGAGAGACGTCTGCAGCACAATGCATGCAGCACCGCCTGATTTGTTCAGCGCAGATCAACTATGAATTGGCACAGCTGGGCCTGCTAATGTTAGATCCAACTGCTGATAATTAGTTAAGCTAACTAAATCCTCAGTGTTTACTAATGCATGCTGGGATAGGTGGCTCCAGCACCATTCTGAGCAGAAACAAGCGCAAGAAAGTCGACATTTAAAGTCAGGTTTGTGGCAACCAAAGCAGGTATTTTTAGCCAAAATACGACCTTTTTCCAACTCTAACCAAGTGGCTTTTGTGTCTAAACGTAACCAGAGTGTAAGCTCATATAAAATGCAACATGAAAATGAAAACTGAACCTAAAGAATTGTAAAGTTTCAACATATTCATGGTTTGCAAAAATGTACAAAACCAACATTTATGCTGATGATTGGGTTGTGTATACAGAAGATTATAGCATTCATGGTTATGATACATTACGTCAGTGATTCTCAAACTGTGGGGCGCAGCAATTCAGCTGAATTTTGCACCGAGCAGACAGGAAATCAAACGCCGAAATAACAATATAGCATCCGGTTACTTTTCAAAATAAAACATTCCGTGTTGACACCAGCATACAAATCTCAAAAAAGAGACAAAACACAAGCTCTTCTGCTAATCCTTCGGTCGGGAACAATGGAGCGGGAAATATGACGATGCCTACGTAGCCCTTGGGAACACAGTCGGAAATGAGGAAAGACCTGTTTGTGTTTTATGCCCAAAAAGTCTGGCAGGACAGCATGAAACCATTTTGATAATCAGGTGATTGTACGCAGCAACTCATACAGTGGTTTATACAGATAAATATTATCAGATTCTCAATAGTATTTCAATTCAGCGGGGTGTGAAAACATTTCTGTCCTCTAGGGGGGCATGACAAAAAATAATTGAGAACCACTGCATTACATTATCGTTGCTAACACTCGCTGGCTGATGTTAGAGTAGTCTGCTTAGCCAACTCTGTAGTCCTTTTTGCAAGCTGGCAGCTACCAAGACTGTTGATTGCTGATGAAAGAAAGATACCACATGATACCAAAGCCGTTATTCCATTTGCACACAAGCTGGAACAAATTCTCACTAAAGAAATGATTTCTCTACATAAAGATGACCATTGAAATGTTTTCTGATTCTTAATGTTTGATTGATGTTCTGTGTAATCTTGCGTATCATAATATAAATGTTGAAAACGCATTAAAAAAGGATCAAAATAAATGGAAGCATCTCAATGGCTTAAAGTTTGTACCTCCTGACTAAACTTCACCACTTATTACTTTTCACTGTCAGCCAACACAGTCACAGATGATGATGCCTTGAGCTAAATGATATAATAGGCAGTTGTCACACAGAGAGTGTAAGAGACAAACTGACAAAGACATTCAACCATTTTCCTGCAGGAAATGAATTCTTATTTTCCTCCTCTTCAGTAATTTGTTAATGTCTCATCTTCAGGCGAGAATTGGCATATTGCATGTCAGTTTTTTTCTCAGTGGCGCCTTGGCGCACCATGATTCACTGCTGAGTCATGCAATATGAGCTGTGAGGATTATTCAACTGTTCCTGGATGCGATCTAGCACCAAGATGTGTTATATATATTTTCTCCTCATTAGCAAACACTGTTAAGGGAGCTGAAAAGAAGTATCTGAAACATCAGGAGGTCAAGTCCAAGAGGTTAGTGTGGGCTGAGAAAAAAAAAAAAGGAGTTGTTTACTTTTCTTAGTTAGGCTTAGAGGGGGAAAAAAAAAAAATCTTCAATTTACCAGAGGCACTATAATGATCCAGGTGCAGAGCGTGTCTGTCCTTTTCCCAGTGGCTAAATATTGACTGTGCTTTATAGCAGCAGATGGGCAGAACGGTGAATGCAGGCTGTGCTGGAAGGAATGAGCGAGTGTACGAGCGACATCTGGTCCTTCCTGCGCCCAGTGGACCTGGTTGCTACATCAAGCTGCCTCATTAGAACTAGCTGGGGCTTTAGGAGCATTCTGCCACTCAAGCCACTGCTCTAGTGCTCCCCATCAAATCCCTCATTTGCCACTGAGCCAAAACTGAAGGACCATATAATGTCTTGTGTCGGCAAGTTTTGCACATCCCACTGCTTTCTCTGCATTCTGCTGGGTCACCTGTTCGAACTCTGGGTGATTTCATTCGGCCAGGAGAGAATTATGATGCGGTCGCTGTCCAAAAAATGTCCGCATTCAACTCCAGCTCACAGCTGGCTTTCAGGAGAGCTTCCTGACTGGTGGGATGTGGCTTATGCAACCCGAGGTTTCACTGACGCTAAAAATAAATGCCTGTACACTTAACGATGGAGTGTATTTAAGGATACTCTTCAGTTGGCCCGTCCATGAGTTTACAGTTTTGCCATCCCATTAACTAAATAATAATGAATCCGGGCATTCTGTGCTATGATTTTGCAACCGTCCATTCCTTATTCTGCAAAAGATGGTCAAATCTGTAACGTGGTTGCAAATGTGACTAATCGTCCGATCTTACCCCCGACTTCCTTAGCTCGTGCTGCCAGGTCGGACAAGCTTGACCATAAGAAACGCAGCGGTGCCGGTCCAGTTTAGCCGGCTGCAGCAGTGTTTTAAAAGATGCATTCTGGGAGTCAGGCAGTTTGGCTTTTTGTAGCTTTAAACTTTAAACTGGACAAGGACAGGAGTTTGTTTCTTACTCTTTATACCATGACAGTTTATTCTATCATTTGCACCAAAAATGATGGCAGTATTTTCCGAGATGACGATGATGCTAATGTGTAACAAAAGCAAAGATTCTGCCTTTTTTACTCTGCGACTGATGATATGTTATTATATGTAAATCATTAACAATCACAATTTTTACAAGTGCCTTGGATTTAAGAAAAAAAACATTACGGCAGTTATTCAAAACACGCAGAATGAGCTGCTTAATTTGGGCGGCATTAATCATGAGTAAGATCCTGGTACAAGTGTTGAGTGGTGAATTGCCGCGATCGTAAGGCGCGGATCCACTGATTCCCACTCCGAGTAGAGAGTCATCTATTTCTCTGATGGCTGTGAAGAGTGCTCATCTCCGTGCAGCCCGTGGCCCTCTGCTCTGCTGGTAGAGGCGGCTGGGCTGGGCTGCGGTTCAGCAGCTCAACTCGCCTCTCCTCAGGGCCGCAATCATCTGCAGCACCATCTACTTATCACAGAGGGCCGTTTGGATTACCGCGGCACGTTCAATGGCAGGCTGCCATATGATGAATATCGTAATACACAACACAAGCGGCGCTACACTCCCTGTGTCTCTTCACAGAGCGCTGCCATGCTCCTCAATCCCAGCAGGCAACAATCGTCCTGGGAAATGTGGGAAGAATGAGAACAAAAACAAACAAAACACAAAAACAAATAAGCCAGACGTATATTGTGCTTTAATATTGAGACTCTTCCTCATACACACAGGTCGTCTGCAGCAAAAGGCACTGCTGGTGAGCGACAATATTCCATGAAATCAATCATCAATATCCAATCAAAATTCACTGGCTGTATGTCTTATTTTGGGGCTTGCTGAGCAATAAATAAAGCCGCAAACTGCGACAGAGCAGGCAGGTAATTTGAAATAAGCGTCTGACTGGCTGGAGCGGTTGGATGGTGCGGCGGTCACCATGCAACATTTCAGTTCACGGCTTCAATCAGGAAACCGAACAGCTGGCATCACCAAAGAGTTTTTCTTTAGGCACTGGAGGGGGTGGATACACAGTGCAACACCTGTGCAATAAAAATCCATGGGATACAATAAGAACTAGCTTTCTGAAGCATATAGTTCTTCCTGAGAGTTTTTTAAGAGGCCTGTCAGCGGTCAATTGAGTTTTAGTTTCTAGAACAACCTAACAGCAGCACTTTATAATGTTAAGCAACACAAACTATCACATTGACACCGACCATACAACTTTATATATGCAGTTTCTTCATTAGACTGTGTCATGATTCACTCTCAATGTACTGAATTTATTGTGTTTCTCTCTCATGCGGATAATTATTTCAAAACTGAATAAGTCGACTGCCAGTCAACAAATATCACTGTTCACAAAACCACATGGACTGTTGCATGGTTCCAGTGATGAGGTGAGTACTTGCGTTACATTAAGTAAACTGTACGTCGCTGACTTTTGGTAATTCATTCTTTTTAAAGTCCTGTTGCTTATTAGCATGACAATACAACCACAGGTAGGTGATGAAGCGTCTGGGCGTTTCGGTAGTGAATCAAAATCCGACTAAAACTGTCTTTTTTTTTTTTTTACCGAAATGACGAGTAGATTCAATTTTAGTGTCATATTTTTTTTTTTATTTATAATCAAAGTTTTTATTAATTTTTGTTTTTCACAGGAAACACAACATACACATCATGTAACACTTTGTGCTATACACGCACTTCACATCCATTCGGGCAATAAAAACAAAAAACCAGTAATACAATTACATCACCTTAAGAAAATAACAATGGATAAAATAATACAACCTAAATAAAGTGAAATAAAACACAATAAATAAATAAATAAATAAATACACGCAAAAAAAAAAAAAAAAAAAAAAAAAAAAAAAAAAAAAAAAAAGGTGTGGGGGGGATTTTGCATGATAATACTTTACTTATGGGGCACTAGTCAGTTGAAATTGGATGAAATGTAGGAAGTGGGACCAGACTTGGTAAAATTTACCCCTACCATCATTCAATCTTGCAATAAGATCTTCAAAGGAGGCTGTGTCCGTCATCAGCTTTAGCCAGTCTGTGAAACCAGGCCTTACTTGGCTTTTCCAGTGTCTTAGGATTATTCTTACAGCTGAAATAAACCCAGCTAGTGCCAAAGCAGATTCTGCTTTAGACACCCCTGGAGGTAGAAGGGACCTGTCTCCTAATAGACATAGCTGTGGAGACTCTGGTAGTGGCCTATTTAACCATTCTCCGATAGTTTTAATAATTTGTTTCCAAAAAGGGAGGACCAGAGGGCATCCCCACAGAAGGTGGAGGTAAGAACCTGTGTCATTCATACATTTCCAACAACGGTTGTCCTTCATCAACCCCATTCTATGAAGTTTGACTGGTGTATAATAATATCTGTGGATAACCTTATAGTGTGTAAATTTACTAAGTGCATCCCTCACAGGCCACCCTGCATTGAAGACCACTTCTTTCCATGCCTCCTCCTGAATATTTGAGTTCAGATCTCTCTCCCAGATTTGCCTTAAATGATTGTATTGACCATACATACTGTCTGCCATAGTTTTATAAAAAGCAGAGGCCTTACGCAAATGCTCAGGCAATTTGAAATAGCAGAGTAGTTTATTCTTGTCATCATCACATGAGATCTTTAAACACGTTACACAGCTCCTCAGTTGCAAATATTTCCAGAAGTCAGCTTTATCTCTTAAGTTAAATTTTTGTTTAAGTTCTTCAAATGACTGGAACAGCCCATCACCATACAAGTCGCTTATCCTACTGATATTTTTGTTCAGCCAGGTTGTCCAAACAAAGGATTCCCTCCCTACTTTAATTGAGGGGTTATGCCAAATTGACGAATATCCTTGCTTGTATTGGGATATATGCAGTTGCTTATGCAATTTAGTGTCATATTTAATGCCACAGTCAGTATTCTGCACATAAATGGCAACGAAATGGCCGTAAACTGCGACTGCTGATGCTTTACATGAGTACAGTGAGTGATTATGTAGATTATTTTATTCGCACAAGAGTTCATGCTTCTGTTCCTCTCAAGCAGGCATAATTTGAGGTCAGAAAATTGCAATTTTTTTTTGCCAGACGCCTGAATATTTCCTGTATTTTGGGTTCACTGGTATTGTTATCAACTTGGATCGAGTAAGGCTATTATATGACGTGGACCCATTGTGTTTTCCAGTTAATGGGGGCAGCTATAGGTCATCCACAGGCTGATTTTTACATTTAAAAAATAACTATTTCATTTTGTTCAAACCCCTGAAGATTAATGCCAGGAGCACGAACAGAGATTCTGACTGTTGGGGAAAAAGAATGTAACCTTTTAAAAAAGACCCTAAAACCTGCCTGGGCTCAAAATTGATCAACAGCTGTGGATTTACTTTTACCTTTTTGGTGTAACTTTACATTAATTTTCAGGAAAGGTAGGAGTTAACCCAGCCGTCCACGTGATCCTCCTCCTTATGCGGATTGTGCAGCCTGCAAGAGTCAACCTACTGTATATGGTTGTGTTTCTGAGGTTAATTAATAGAGCTAACGTGACAAATAACATATTAAGATGGAGGACATTGTTACCAAAAAAGAGCATATTCATTTACTGGTTTCATTCAGGACACTGGTATTTTATAATATTTCGTTTTCTGATATATTCTGAAAGCCATAATAATGCAAATCTCATTTTCACCACAGGATTATTCTGAGAAGTGCTCAGCTGAACCAGTGATGTGGTGAAAAATGGTGTCCTGACACAGAGTCCCTAAAACCCAAATCCTCCAAAAACCTCCCCAAAAGTGTCATATATTCTGATTGTTTCTATATGTTTTTTATCATCTGAACACAGAGTTGAGCCGCTGGACAGACAACATTCGTTCAGATGTGCATTTGCAACCACCGTCACGTGGTTTTCCTGGCACCTGGACCTGTAAACCCTGTAGCGGTGCTGCAGGAGCCACGTGCATCTCCTCCACATTCATCTCACCTCTTCTGGGTCCAAATTAGTTTTGCGGGGGTCAGCTTACTGCAGAACTGTCCCGTTGTGTTATGCCCCTCCTCACTTTGACCTCCTGCCTCTTGACAAAGTCACTAATGCCAGAGCCAAATGTGTTTCACTCCCCTTTCAAAATAAAATGACCGAGCGCAGTAATGAATATTCTCACCAGTCCGCCTCCCTCTTAACTCCCCTCTCCATCCTGCACAGACCTGATGAGTCCCCTTTTTCTCCTCACATCACTTCTCCTCCCAGCCACAACAAGAAACAGTAAACTTAATTGCACTCTGGCTTGTAATGGTGCAAATTTAGACATTTAAACTCCCTCTTCTGGTGCACTCATATCACTCTGGATGAGAGCTCCACAGCTAGCATGAATAATGCAGATGGAATGAATCTGAAGCAGCGACGGTGAAAGCAGTATCACATCTGGGAAAAAGTGCTTCTACGCCTGACGGCCTAAATGCTCACCAGCACAAAGCAACAAAGAGAACATCGTAGTCACGTATATTATGACCTCAGCCATTGCAGCGACACATTAACTCTCCTTTTTAATCCAATCAGCCATTTTTTTTTTTTACTGTGTTGCAGATTGCAGAGTATAACACAGTGGATTTCTCGCACCGGTATAGCGCTTTTCATTTTCGCATTTCCATATAAGATGCTGAGGACTGCCCTGACTCCCACGATGGTACTTAGATTGTGTGCTGTGTTAAGTGTGGAGTTCAACAAGCTTGAAATCAGCAAAGTCCAACAAGCTCTTGAAAATGAAAGAGCACTTACCAGACAATATACGGCGAAAACAAAACTGTATACTTCTCCCGCTGACCAAAATAATCACACAGCTGTGCAGCGAAAAACTTACTGACTGTGAATCTTTTCTTCTGTCAATGTTACTCTGAGACTTTTGTCCTGATATGACAGTAATCACACATGCTGACACAAATTAAGGATCATCGTCACCCAATCAGGAGAGAGAAAGAGGTGCTGCTACATTAAATTCAGAGCGTTTTAAACGGTTCTGAAGAAAATGACAAGTTGTGTGTGTGTGTTTGTGGGTTAAAGCTTCACCTTTACTGCTTCAAAGAAAAAAAGTTTTTTCAAAGACCGTCACACAAACTGATTTAGCAAAGTCGACGTAGCCTTTAGCTACAGGCTGGCTTCAAAGTCTTTCTTACCTCCGCCAAGGAGGTTATGTCTTCACCTGTGTCCTGTTTGGTTGTTTGTTGGTTTGTCAGCAGAATTGCACAGAAAACTGCTGAATGGATTTCCATGAAACTCCGACAGAGGATGCGTTGAGGAACTGACCCCATTAAGAAACACTGCTGAGCATGAGGTACCCTTTGTTTTCTAGATTCTGTTATCTCTTGGTGTGGATCTGGATAAAGGGATGGATCATTTTCTGCTAATTTCTCAGGGAGTAATGCACGGATTGTGATGACGAAGATCAGGCACGTTTAGGTGGCTGGTATCTATGAGCGAGGACAGTATATGCAGACAGAGTGGTTTCAAACGTAGAGTGACGGAGGGCTTTGAAGTTTGGTATCAGATTAATAACCAAATTAAAGGGAACTGTGGGCCTCTGCAGAAGTATGCGCCAGTTTCCATACAATGTATATAAATATTACATTGTAAACTTCAATAATTGTTAGATATGGTTAATTATGTGTTCAAAGGATATAAACAGTTTTGAAGTAGATGATGTTTGACATGCAGACATGCAGGATGTGTCGTGGGTGCAAACAGCTCGCTGCAAACTATCAAATCTACTGCGATAAACAACAGAGCATCAATATAGGACCAAAAAAAACCAAAAAAAAAAACCCTCACAGAACAAATAATAACAAAAAAAACATCACATGCTTGTCAACATAGTGACATGGCCAGTGGCGATCCATTTAATTCAACACTGTCCCAGGAGCTGCGGGCAGCAGTCTGCGAGCTGAGCCGCCGCCTCAATCTTCTGGGGTGCTAAGATGCGTCTGGGCACTATATTAACAGAGAGAGGGCCCCTGCCTGATGGAATATTGATAAAATGTTTTTTTGTTTGCTGCACATTGCTCGGAGAGTTGATGGCTCACTGCACTAAATCATAAAGCCCACTTGGGCGTACTGTGGAGTCAATAACCAGTTCTTTTTCTATTCTGGGAATGCACTCAGTATCTGGGAGGTCGTCCACTGAAGCAGTGGAAAGACTAACAAAGCACTTCTTCTCTGTGGTGCACTCTGTAGTACAGGCTTTCTTTTTTGTTGTCGTGCCTAATCTGACTGTGAATGTCCTAAAACAGGAGGATGCTTTGTATTATTAGTAGTATTTAGTCCTGCAGCGTCTTCTTCATTCGACACTTCCATCCCTATATCACGCACGTCAGAATGTACTGAACTCCTGACACGTCTCTGCACTAACGTACCAGCAGGAAAATCCCTGTGAATAAAATAAAGCTGCACTTGCTAAGTAAAGTGAATCTGGCTCTGACAGTCACTATACATTCGTGGTTTGAAAGAACAGAGATGCATATCAGGGGAAAAAAGAGTGGATATTTTACCCCTTAACTCAGTGATTTGACAGTTATTGTAAATGCTGGTGGTTCTCTATGAGAGCTAGTGACAAGTATCTTCTGTGTGAATGAAATGTTTTTCTCTGCATAGTGACAGGTGGGTAGAGCATGCTGGAGCTCTGGCAGGCTCTGCACCAGCACCAGCAGCAGCAGCAGCAGCAGCAGCAGCAGCAGCAGTAGCGGTGGCGGTGGTGGTGGTGGCGGCGGCGGCGGCGGCAGCGTTGAGACTCAGAGCAGGAGACGGCCTGCCAGGGGAGGTGACGCTGCCAAGAGCGGTTGTATCATCACAAAGCCTCTCTTTCCACCATAAATTATACACTATCTCTTGAAGTCTTAACTCTGGTGTTTTTCAGACGTTTTAGATGTCACCTGGGTGAATTGCCACGCTATTTTAGTGGACATAAATCCATTTAGAGCGGGGTATTTTCGTGCAGTGTTGTAATTTTGCTGAGATGAAACCCTGTGGAATACTTGAATCATAAATGGTGGTGTATGCTTGGGTGATTCTTTTTATGGGCAGCCATTAAACAGACGGACGCCAAAGACAATTCATGAGGCAGGAAGAAAAACACAACTGGATACGTTAGGATGGGACGCACATGTTGTGAATAGTTGTGTTTAAAACTCGGCATGCAGATCCAAAACGATCAAAAGCTCTGAAGGAGGTGTAACGCTTGTGTATATTTAGTCTGCTTGCATCATGACGATGACATCTATACAGATGGACGACACATCCCCACTTCCTCCTACTGTGGAGCCAAATTATCCCAAATACAAGAGATGCCGGAAGCATCAGTCTGTGACATAGTGACCGGGAAGTGTAGCCATACTATCGAGTTCCCACCCCTACACCCAAGCAGGGCTCAGCTGTAAATCATGACGTTTCAGCCCCCTTTCACACCATCAAATAACTAATTAAAACCAAACTTATCAGAACACCTGTAATTGCTCTAAAGGGGCCCAATCCCTTTCCCCTCAGGACAGAGACAGAAGGGGTTGTGTTTGAAATCTTCCACTTTGCATAGAGAAAAGGTTTTTCCCGTTTCAGTCTTCAGCTGTGGCAATCCTGGTATTATCACCACCACCGTTTGCCATTTATCTGATGAAGATACGAAAGCATGGAAGATCTCAATTTACTTACGCTATCAGTCAAGTCATCAAATAGAGACAGAACACAGCTTCATCACCTGGCTGCTCGCGGTGCTTCGTAGGCCGACGTTAGCAGCCTGTGATACCAACCAAGTGCAGGAGTCGTGTGCAACCAAAGGGGGGAAATACTACATCGAAATAAAGATGCAGGACTGTCCATGCACAAATCAGCAATGGCAATGTTATGATAGCTGGATAGCTAGCAAGTAGGTCACAGAGACATCGGCCATAGTGTCTGTTTGATGCTTATTTACAAAGACACAAAACAGAGGGATAGGGTTGAAAAATACCTAAAATAACAGAACCAATCATTGCACATGTACTTTTTTGATGAATCGAAAATGACTTTTTAGTTTGGTGGCTAAAAGGAGATTCCATTTATGATTTTCCAGCAGCCATCCATCAAGATTTTCTTTGGATAGCTGTCACGTCATCCATTAGCAGTAAACATGTAACAGCACAATTATGTAATTACGACACAAAGAAGGAAACTATATTCCTTTAAAGCTACAGAAAAAAGGCATATATTGGACAAAAATGAAGATTATTAGCAGGATCTCATTGCTTATATACATTTTAGAATAAAAACAGATGAGACCGTAACACATCCTCACACGTTACTACACATCAAATATATCACAACACTGGTCTTGAGTGAAACAATTACTGATTTTGCAGTTTCCTATTTATCATCATGGTGAACATATCATCTTTCCTTTGTCTTTAAAGCAGAAGAGGGGAATTGCATCTAATTCAAAGCAACATTTATAGGTTAAACTTGGTGCCAACATTAAAAAATCAGGTTTAAAATGTGCATAATTACTGCTATTTATCTAAATGTGCATCTGTGCACAACATAACGTGTGTTGTCTCTTATCCTTATTTGCATATTTGAAACTGAAGTAACCCAAAACTAACATTGAAACTAAACAGTGAGAAAACGAGGATTAGATTACAGACGACATATTTCCATATATACACACAGAAGGCATCAGTGTAACAAAGCTAACCTATCGACGAGACGTCTTTCCCTGCGTGCCCCGATCGCTGCACTGGATGTTGAGACGGTCCCTGGAGGAGGGAGACGAGGACTGGGCGGCTGTGATGTGTTTATTTTTGGAGCACAACGAGCCTAATTGGTAAATTGGTCTAATGATTGATTCGCTATCGAGTTTGGTGTTGCCTGTCTTGACTCTGCGGTGAGGGATGTCTAGAAATAGCAGGGATGACAACAAAGAGAAAGTGGAGCCAATACTTTCCCCCGAGTGCCTGATCCTCCTATTAACAGCCCAGAGTCTCCCCGAGAGTTCAGCCCACTGTAAGCAATTAGACGCATCAAGGTTACAGCTCAGTCTGGCTGCCACGGCGCTGAATTAAAGCTGCTTGTGAAGAGGGGTTTGTATTTCCACCGCCCACTGAATCATATCTTAATTTTCTTTTATTTGATGTTTATTTCATTACCTCAGTTTTTGATCCATTAGCTCATCCAATAACTGATCCAAGGACTTTTTTTTTTTTTTTTAAAAAAAGGTGTTGCGTAATGATGGGATGTAACAGCTCCAATCTACAGTCAGATAAAAAATGTAGGAAGTGTACAGCCTCGGGGCCTGATGATCCTAACCTGTGTAGCAGAAAGTGCAAATGAATCCGATCCATCAAAGCGTATCATAACAGTGCCCTGCTCAGATTTTCCATGTCCGTGTAATTAAGCATGTCCCTCCATCCTCTGGAAGTTTCCTCTGCAGGTTAAATGCTCAAATTTAATAACAGTTTTTGTCTGCTGGTCACAGCAATCTCATTTTTTTTCTCTTTTCCCCCCACACAAGTGTTGTTTCAACAAATGGGGTTATTCCTCTCCATGGCAGAGAGCAGCCCATTACATGATTTGATAGGCACAAATAAATCATGACTTTATGCATAACAGTATTCCACCTCATGCAGAGGACTTAGCTCAGGGGCCTATCTGCTTCCTGGCTTCAGGTTTGAAATTCAATTACCCGCTGCCCTGGGTAGCTGCTTGCTGGAAGCAAATCATGGATCTGAGGTAAGGTTTAATGGATTTGAAATATAATTTAGCTCTGGCTTGGCTCCTTAGAGACAGGTCACCATTACCTATAACCACATTAGAGGTAATCAAAGATTCTCCTGAATTTGTTACCTCGGCTTCCAGCGAGCACCTTCAGCGTTCTATTTTTTCCATCCCCCCCCCATCTCTGATGCATTTAAAGGGCACGTTATGTTCAGGCATAAATCACTGATTCAATGTGGATTTATTGTGAAAAGGCATCTAACTGGAGCAGTGTCTTTCCTTTGCGGCCATTTACAATGAACGATCTATCGCCGCGACCGTATCAATAGACTGTATTTATTACAGCAATCTGCTCACGGTGTCATCCGTCCTCAGTCACAGAATCTCTCCACAACCACAAGACCTTCCGAGTTTTTGGGTCGGGCCGATGTGACAAAGCAAACCCACTCTTGCTTCAGGTTTTTTCGGTCTAATTGCACATTGTGGCGAACGCTTGGCCTTTTCTTCCGAGGGAACGGTTTCCCCCCCCAACAGGCAGAGCCTTTCCTTTCCTCAGACACCTGTTATTAATTCTCTCCTGTTTAATCAGAGACCTGGGAGGTAGCAGTCGCTCCTCGGGCTGTGAGGATGACAAATGAATTGCCAGGTTAGAAAAATGGACTCAAATTCATCCTCTCCAAGAAATTTGTGTTCACATCCATGCATTGTTCTTCCTCAAGGATAATGGATGGCACGGGGGGGGGGATTTTGAAGGTGCAGCACAGAATTCCAATAAATAGTTAATGTTGCAAAAAAGGAAAAAAAAAAAGTCCACCCATTACAGCTCTGTGGCACTTTGGTGGTCTGGAAATAGCTTGCTGCAGCTAACAGGGTGCAGTTGGTTTGGTGGGAAACAATGGAACGATTGACTGCAAAGATAAACCATCACTGTCGCGAAAACGCAGCTGAGGAGAAACGAAAATGAAATAATAAATGGAAAGAATCTGTGGGCAAAATCAGTGGCCTTTTTATGCTATTTAAACCTTCCTTTGCATATAAATAGGACCGATTCTAATAAGTTTTTAAATCCTTTAGCTGCGCTGTCTTTCCTCCATCAGCCGAGGCACCTGGAAATGTCACCGTCGCCGTCGTCCATACAAATATAATCCCTGCGCTGATCCATTGTGTAGCGAATGAGAAGAAGCAGGACTTCGCATTTCAGATGTACTGTACTGTTACATTTCCATGACGGGCTGCTAAAGGTTTCGCATTTAATTAATTTGGACGCACCTCAGAAAACACACAAACTGATTCTTTTATCGCTCCACGACAAGAAAAGTGTCCCAACATGAGCTTGCGTTGTGTCCTGGCATCTCTTCTAAACCATTTCTATTGTCTTGCATCGGTTTCATTAACCCGTTAATTATTCATGAACGTGAATGTAATGAATATGCATTAAGACGGGGACATGTGGCTCACAGAAACAAGCTTAAAAGAAATTGTTCCAGTGGAATTGCAAGGGGGAAAAAAAAAGTTTTCTTCGAGTGCAAAAGTATTTACTCAGCGTTGCGTCATCAAACAGGAGCGCTGGCCCACTAAAGCCTCGAACGGTTGCTCTTTAAAGTGTCTGAGAAGGGGAGGCATGTTTTTCTCTTGTCAACCGGCATTCGATGCAGGCGAGAGAGGAGGTGACCTTGCTCCGCCATGCGCTTGTGGCGGGCCAACTCAAGTCTTTAGAACTATTCCCTGCTGCCGGCTGAAGCTTTGGACAAGCTTTGTGAAATGCCGTTAGCTACAGCTGTGGTTTGAGAGAAAAAAAAAAGCTTTGTTTGCTTTTGCCGTCTTTGTGAAATGGAACTTTATATTGATACAGTTTGGCACAAATAATCGACCCACGTCAGCTTATTTACACGACGAGACTTCCCACGAAACCGGTACAGTTCATTTGAAGCAGCCGTATGACTAGTAGAGTTGTCATGTTTAACACAAAAGGGACTCAAATGCATGCAGACAAACAGGCCGGCTGGTTGAAACGACGAAAAGGTAGCTTTTTAATGATGTAAGCTCTAATCCACTGTTCAAAATCCCCAAATCCTCAAAACAGAAAGTCTGAAAAGCAACGAACAAAACTAACAAAAACAGGCAGGAGCAAATCCACAAAAGCAAAACAAAAGAAGGACAAAAGAAGGAACACCAAGAACATGAAGAACACAAGGGGAAACAACCCAAACCACGCACAGGACGCTAGAGTACCATAACTGATGTAAAGAACGTGTGTTTTGTAGCGTTAAACCTTCAGCGAATGCAACAAATCTCCAGTAAAGAATGAGCGACATGTGTTTTTAAAAAGTATTACATTGGGGTCAAAAGGCGGATCGTCTATGCAGTGTTTTACAAACCAGATAATATATAACGGGATTACAGCGGCTGTCAAAAGATTATGACATTGTTTTTTCATCACGACGACTGATGTTTCTCACATCTGAGAGTTCAAAACCAGATATTCACGGGTTGTTCTAGACAATCTAGACAACTCTGACGGCGTCTGCATGAAGATGGAGCGAACAATGTGCCACATCTGCTAACAGGAAAAAAAACACTGATGATTTTCTGCTGCTGATTTTTATTTTGGGTTCAAAAGGGAGGAGATGTCTGGCGTTTAGGAATTTAACAGTTATTGATATCGACAGAGAACCCAACATCCACAGCTTGTGCTTTTTGTTGACTTTTGTGTCTTATTACCAAACTGCCTGATGGCTCCGCACCACATGCAGTCATGAATAAGGCAATGACCATTTAAATGGATGAAAACGAGGACAGTGTGTTCTGAATCCTACACGGATCACGCTGTCTTAGCATCAGAACAGCCGTCGTCTGGGGGATCACACTGTTCGGGTTTTTTCTGTCCGCCGGCTCACTTATTGATAAAAAAGGGTCTGACGGCGTTGAGCTGGACTTCAACGGTTCCAGTTGTCATTCAGAGTCCTTGTACGAGTCCTTGCATTAATCGTTCAAAGACAGACTGCTGTCCGGAGTTAAAGCCCGTAATACGATATATCAGCGAACATAAAACCTTAAGAGGATTTGTTTTTTTTAAAAAAGTGATTGATATCAGCAGCGTGCAGACAAATGAGGCGTTGTGTTTCTGAGGTTGCAAACCCGCAGACATGGGTATGTATTTCAAAAAAAATGACAAAACTGACAGGTCTGTCTGCTGCTGCACTTCCGGCACGGTCGACCTGAGGAATTGGATTTCTCTCCTCGGAGTTATCAGCCTTTGATGTGACACAGTGACCGTATACGAGGCGGTCGTCAGGTGTTAAGAATGAACAGAAACCCCTCAGATGCTGCAAATCCCAAAAGGTCTTATTTCTCAGTGTGAGTCTTCGTGCCCTGCTCACAGCATGAATCAAAGCCCACAACACCTCATTCCAGAAAACTAATACCTCTATCGGTATAACTGAAGCTGATGAGAAGAAGGGGGGAAAAAAAAAACAGCTAATTAATTGTTTTTTTTTTTCTTTTTAATAAGCTCAAGTGTTGAGTCACTTTTAAGCATCTGGCTGAAACAAGATAACAGTCCCTAATAGAAAGGAGCTTGACTTTTTCTTTTTAATGAGACTAAAGGTCCAGAAACCTCATTTAACGAGCTATATCCAAGAACACAAATATTTGATGGAAGGAAAGAAAAAAAAAAAAAAAAGCGTTGGGGAGGATAAGCGTGGGATTCTCAGTGACTTCAAAGCCAACAGAGCCATCCATATTGTGAGGAAGCAGCCCACGGTCAGGTGGTAATCAGGCTGCTCTGCGCCGCCTCTCTCAGAGTCTGTGGATAATCACAATGGGCCAGTGGCTGGTGGAGATGGCCGGTGTGGTTGTCTATCCTCTAGCTATTTGATCATTGTAGGAGGACAGCGCCGAGGCAGAGCAGGAGAAATAATCAATGCTACAAGGCCATAAACAAATAATAATGAGGACGGGGAAAACGTCTGAATTTCTGAGATTTGCAGGAGGGTCTGCCAAAGGGGCCGGATAAATAATGGAAATCACATCACTGTCATTTCTGCTGTTGAAATCACAACTATTTTTTTGTGTGTCGAGAAGCGTAAAATAATAAGTTTCGCAAGTCACTCAGTCAGCGATCACATGGATTTGACATGTGCCGTGGCTGATACATCTGTCGGTGAATCCTCCGCTGCGTTTTGGCAACCGTGAGAGAAACGGAGAACAAAGGGAAAAAGGGGGCTTTGCTGCGCAACTGTTTAAACACAGAACGGATCCTCGTTCCAAGCTGCCGTGAGTGACACGTTTCAAAACACGGAGCATCAAATCTATCGAGCCGCCGCTGAAATACAGCCGTACACAGAACTTCTTTCTCCAGTTGTCCTTCTGCAAAGTGCAACAGGAGGTCTGGAGATCCAGAAACCTTAAATGCAGTTTGAAAAGCCTGGCAGATTGAAGCAATTTATCCCCAGACATGTAGTGTTTTTATGAGGTCACAGTCTGGCCTTGGATCTGTCTCCGCACTGATGGGGTTGCTGAGACGTCACGGCAGCAAGCAGACAGGTGGACACACAAGCCAGCACGCTTTTTACCAAGTAATTATGAGGTATGATTATTTTCTAAACAGGATAAATGATTAATAGCATTTGTTAAAAAAAGGTTTCTCCTTGAATCTTCCAGCTGCATTAGGTGCTTCTGAGAAAAAGCAAACCTCAGAGGGAGAAACAGGACCGGAGCACATGAATTGATTTGCAGCTTTTTTAAGTTATAATCCTTAATTATTTCTTAAATAACACAATTTTTCATGCTATTTATGGCTGTGTTTCTTATGCAGCACCCATGCAATGTATTTGCATATGGTAATTATCTTTCTAAAGTGGTTTTTGTTGGTTGCAGTGCAGTCTGCCGATGAGCTGGACTACCTGAGCAGCAGGGGATTCGCAGATAACAAGGCATGCGTGTAATCCGATGCAATTTTAAGAGGAGCATCCTACTGTTTCTGCCAAACAATGAAAGTGTTCAGCTCGAGAAACACAGGGAAGCTTTTATGTAAGGGATAATGCCCAATGAGGTGTCCATTATCAGGAATTAATGGACGACTGGCAGGCTGGAACTGTCCAACGCGCAGTGGAGGACGGCTGCCTCCGTGGAGTCCATTAACTCCAGATTATGAACACCTTGAAGGTTTGTTCTCGAGCCATAACACAGTTGTCCTGGAACAATCATACCATCCTGTAAGGTTGTAATGCAATGGAAACATTATTTACTCCAGTTAAAGGGATGAACCTTAGATTTGAGCGGGCGACGGGAGGTAAACTAGTTTGCTCAGCTCTGGGAACCCTGTGGCTCAGCTACAAGCTAGAAAGCTAACGTTATGCTAGCAAGATTCAAAGTCAATCACAGGAGCGTACTGCTGACTACAGGAAATATAGTTCCTGCTTCCAATTCCAGAGCTCCCAGCGATGGCTTACAATACCAAACAGGCCGAGCAATGAAACACACTTAAAGAAAAAGAAAGAGGCAAAGAGAGCTGCCTCGGAAAAAGAAAGGAATCGTGCAGGTTTATATCACACGTTTATATCAGCACAACAGTTTCTAGATTATTCAAGACTGTAAATAAAAGCCTGATGAGCTTGAGATTCCAGAATTGTGTCTAACTGCATTACAAAACATTTGAGTTTAAATAATGAACCTATTATGTTAATTTTTAAGCTTTTACTCAGCTTTAAGTGAAACTGAAGATGTTTTATTAATGTTAACACGTTTCTTATGAGTGCTTTTTAATGTCTGTTAATCCAACAATTAACATGTAAATTATACTATAAGTAATACTTATATATTTGTGATTCATGTTACTTTGCATTTTACATGGACTTATGGGTCTTATTAACAATTTCAAAGACCCACTGATGGTTATTTTCTGATTCGTCTTCATCAGAAGATCATTTTTAACCAGTAAACAAGAAGGAATATAGTATTTACGATATGATTATTGTGTATTTTGGCCACTGGAACTCACACTCTCGGATCCATCTTTCAATAGATTTTAAAATCCTATTTAACCACTCATCCAATGACAGATGTAAACGTATATATTGTCCATTTTGTCTCTTATGAATGTGGCGTCAAAACGCATAAAAGAGACATAAAAATGAGTCTTGTTCGTATAAAAAAACAATACTGCAGCGCATCAAAGTTTAATGCTATATCTTATTGTCTGTCCTCATCAAATCCTTCCATCAGGACTCCTGCTAACAGCCTTTAAATCAATTCAAAAGATTAGCTTTCATTAAAAAAAAACAACATATGAAGACACTAATCTGTCACCAGCCATCGATCCGTCACCACAAAGTACTGCACTTCCATATCAGAGGACTGTACTCTGACTGACACACACACACACACACACACACACACACACACACCACCTGAATGACTGCATGAGGTTGGCTCATCAATGAGGTGGGACGGGTAAGAGCAGGATTATATTCAGGTCCGGCTGTGTGACTCTGAGCCGTGGGAGGATGACCCTGATAAATCTCCACAGACTGTGAGGCAGCTTGGCCACAGTTTGTGGAGACAAGCTCATGGTATGGGGTTCAATTTATGTGGAAAGACTGCTCTAGTTGGGAGTGTGATATGGGAGCCAAGCAGGCGGACCGCGCCGCCCGCCTGTCTCAGCAGAGCAGCGGCAAAAAAAAAAAACAACAACTAGCCAGACGCCTCTCATGTGACACCGTCATCTTGACAATACACTGGCAGTTGATGTGTCATGTCGCTCCCCCTGCGAAAAATCAAAGACGGTGCAACGAATGCAGTAAACAAGCTCGGGGTGGGGGTGTGGGAGTGGGTGGAGGAGCGGGGTTTGAGGGGGAATTCAAAAAGAAGGCTTCTGCGACTGGACAACAGATAGGAGGAGGGCCTGTCCCTGCTGAGTTTCTGATTATCGTCTGATCTGAAACTAAATCACACAGCGAAAAAAAAAAAGCAGGAGGCTGCTTCAGCCGGCTTTCATATTCCACAGCGTGATGTGTACAAACTACCACCGCCCACAGGATTCCTGCTGCAGCCGCTACGTCCATGACAAATCATTTTTTTTTATAACAATTCCTCCTGCATGAGATAGGTTTGTAAAAAAGAATGGGTTATTTAAGTTTGGGACAACATGTCTTGGTTCGCTCTGTGCTCGGTGTT
This sequence comes from Diplodus puntazzo, assembly GCA_963678695.2. Classification (NCBI taxonomy): domain Eukaryota; kingdom Metazoa; phylum Chordata; class Actinopteri; order Spariformes; family Sparidae; genus Diplodus; species Diplodus puntazzo. Next base: position 4,460,713 of record OZ023155.1, on the reverse strand, counting down.
TAAACGTCAATATTGTGCAGTTTACTGACATAAATCACGCGTTTCTGGAGGAGTCAGCTGTCTCAGTCTGCTGTTGAGGAGACTGCTGCTGCTGCTGATGGCAGAAATCTTTGGGTGTAACGATGTGAGATTGGCGTACGACACAACGCAGGTGTAGTTCTGATGAGTAGATGGGTTGAGTAGGACGGTTGTGGGATTCCAGAAATTAGCGTTGATCCCTTCGGAGGCGTCGTGTCACTAAATTAATGGAACATCTGCAGCAGGAGGAGCTCACTTCGACACCCCGGTGACATATTCGCATTCACCCAATCCTCCTTCGCTTAATGTCCAAGACAGGTTTCGATAAAGATGCTCACCTGAATTGGCACAAGCATTGTTGATGTAACACTGCTGTCAACTGGAAAGTGATGACATGCCAACACGTGACATTTGAACCCAGTATCACAGCCACAATAGTCTATTAGTGACACGACGAAGTTTAATTTGTTGAGTTTTTGTCTGAGGATAAAATTATTTCTAGAGTGCACATTTAAGGTCGACAGGTGTGTAGAAGAAGACAGTCGAAGGACAGCAAAATCAGGAAAAAGACCTGATGAAGGTCTAAGTACCGGAACGTTGTTGTCAATAAACTAAATTTCAAGTGAAGTGGACCGTGTACATGAGTCTTTTTTCCTAAGAAATGATTTTTACAAAATCTACGGAAGCCCCGAGGGACAGCTGAGGATTATTTTTCCAGTGATAAATCAGATCTTCAATGTTTTCTCTCATGTGATTTTGACTTGAGAACTGGAGGAAAAAAGGCTTCAGCAGGATAATCTTTCTGACTTCCAATTTTTTCATCTCTAAAAACAAATTTCAGGAGAAATTCTTTTTTTTTTCCCTAGAGTGAAAAATGTTTCCTGTTGAGGGTCACAAAAAAACAATCACTAAACAGTATTACTGCCCATGTACACGAGTGCTGTAGATTATGTTTCGTGACAACTTCATGACCTGTCGTGATATTAAGTTGGTAATTTAAAGCCTCTGCCTTGAGTTAGGGCTGAAAAAAAGAAGAAATATATCTTTCATACATCAGATATGATCAGAAAGTCAGAGAGTACAGAGCAAACAATATTTCCACAGCCGAGTTCGGAGACCTTGACACGGCGGTCAGAAGGTCTCGGCTCAAACGGCCCTCTGAGGGTGAAGTAAAGACAGCCGATACGCAGCGTCCTCATTACACATCTCAAGATTACGCTACGTCAATAAATAAATAAATAACTGATGCTCATAGTGTCAAATTTAAAGAACAACATGGGATTAAACCCCACATGCTGCTCTGGTTTGTTACTTGGAGCAGGAACAATGTTTTTCACATAAAGAGCGACTCGACCGACAGCTTTAAAGCAGTCTTTGAATTTCTATCAACAATATTCATTTTCCAGGGTTACTTTCATGTAGCTGCTCATAAACAGATTCATTACACGTCTTGTGCAACCGGCTCAAAATAGAAAACAATTCACAAAAAAAAAAAAAAAAAAATGTCCTCCTCCAGCAAGCCAAATTCCTCCAGGGGAAAAACAATAGCCTTGATATCTTCAAACAAATGCAAGTATGCAAGCTCTGCTGAAATGTTTTCTGCCATGCTGCACTGTGCATAGGGATGTACTTTGCATATCTATTATGCGCTTTCTCTGTGAACAAGCAACCTTGTGGAACTCATCCGAAATCTGCTTTATATTTTCTTTTGAAATCAATTTTCGGCTCGTTGCTTGTTTCCAAGTCTGCCAGCGACAACAAGCCTACAGGCGCCCGAGTCGCGGAGGCTCCTTCACGAGGAAGAGCCTCCGCTGATACCGAGGCTCGAAGACAACGAGGGCCGACCGCGCGTACTGTCGGCCAACTTTAGCTCCACGTTTACTTTCAAGCGATTCCTCGGTGACTGTGTGGGAAAATTTCAAAACAAAGAGTCAACTGCTAGTTTAATTGGGCGTCGAGCTTACTACACACGAGCCTCTTAATGCTCGGGAAGGTGCAGTGTCCTTGATTTAATCACTGGCATGTTCAGTTCAAGGGGATGGTGGGAAAAGAGATCGTTCTTACCTGTCAGGTATCAGCAGAGCAGATGAAAGCAGTGAAAAGAGACAGGAGAGAGAAACAAAGAGGGAAACAGTTAGTCACATGTTTAACACACTAGTTTCTTTGTTAACTTTATTTTCACTTTGTTCTTAAAGCAGAGATGACATGAGGAGCGAAATTGGAGGGATTTTTAAAGCTGCAGTCTGACATTTAGGGAGAGTTAGATGAGAAGACTGACACCATTAACACATACACTGTAGCTGGAGTACATTCGGTTAGCTTAGCTTAGCTTAGCACAAAGACTGGAAACAGGGGAAACAACTAGCATCTCCTAGCCTGGCAGCACCTCTAAAGCTTAGCTGGTCTAGTTGGCTCCTGGGTTTAGGGTTATAGTCTAATAATGGACATGAGAGTTGTATCAATCTTCTCATCTAACTCGCTGCCAAGTAAATAAGAGTAATTAACAAAATGCCAAATTAGACCCAGTGCTTCCTCTGTAATTGTTTAATAACAGTGGTGACGAGAGTCAGCTTTTGGTATTTTGTCCTTATTAGTGTTATTTTAGAGGTTGCAGTGCGAACATTGTAATTTTTAGTATTTTAGTGTTGTCTTTTTGTCTTGTTATCTAGATTAAAATACCCAGTTTCCCTTTTATCTGTCAACACTCCTGAATGAATGAAGAGGAAACACTTAAACCTTTAAATACGAAGACTATTAATGCTCAAAATGAAAGCGCAGTTTGGCCGTGAAGACACTTTGCGAGTGTCAGACTTGTTTGTGTTTATCAAGGTGAGTCCTGGTGAAGCTGTGCAGGGAGAAAGTTTTAGGAGTTAAGTGTATGTTCAGTGATCGTTGTGTATTCTAATCAAGATACACACTTTCAGCGTCCATTCACCAAATGATACTATTTGATTTTGCTCATGGTGTTCACAGGTTTAATGTTTCACTGATCTGCAGTCGTACATGTGCAGCACACTTTCACTATCTGCAGCAGTGCTTGTGCTTCTTTCTACACTTGTGTGTGTGTGTGTTTGTGAATGATGTGTGTGCTTCTTTCTGTTTGTGCCGGCGTGCAAATGCATGCGTACACGAGCCGAGAAAGACAAGTTTGAGGCAAACAAGAAAAGTGCATTAGAGAGACTGCACGCAGAACATATGGTATGCACAGTGCTCTCTCAGTGTCAGGCAGCCGGACGCAGGAGAACACGTGGAGCAACTTAATCTGGCTCACCGTGAATCAGAGAAATCTCCGGGGCCTGTTCGAGACAATCTCAAGACAATCCCTGCAGACTGTTTTTCTTCACTAAAAGCAATTTCTCACCCCCTCAACTTGCTAATTAATGCAAGACCCATGCCCCCGCGGTCTTCTATCGGGCCGTGTCTTCGGGCTCTTGCCCACAGCCATCAGCCCCGGGGCCTCAGTGAGGTCTGCCCTTGGCCCCCAGCTTCCTCCAGCATGACTATACAGCTTGGCTTTGAGGCCTCGCCTGAGGCGGCGCAGACCAAAATCAATGTGGGAACAGTGAGGGGGCGTTGGGATTATCAGATGAGGTGAGAGAAAATACAAATGACTGAGAAGTCAATTAAAATGGTCCGATTGTTCATTCTGGTCCATGCAAAAATGGCAGAAACACAGCAGATTGAACACTATCAGTTCAGTGAGTAAGAAATGAATCTAGGTCATTGTTTTAGCACAGCTCTCATGTCATTATCCTATTTAGTCTCGACAGCCTGTGTTGCTGTTTCATAATAAATTGCTGGTGATTTAATTAATTATACAGAGGTATTAAATAAAACATTAGGGAAATTATGTTTTATTGAATCAAGCGCTCACCTTTGCAATTAATCTACATTTAATATGGCCTGGCCTGCTTAAATTATGAAAATCACCGGTGGTGGCTGCGCTTTAAAGCCCCCACACATACATATCGTCCCCTGAAATATTATGCAGATGACAGTGGATGTTTCTATAATTAACCTCTTCTGTTGGCGTCTTTGAAATAGAACTATCACTTAAAGTTTTTGGCAAGGGTATATACACAGTGAGGGCTTCCAGCAACAAGAGGCAGAGCTGAAGGGTAAAAACTATATTAAGAATGTTTTCAGGCGTGAACATTGTCTCATGCTATTAAAGTAACGCTGCTGACTGGGGCGCTGTTGCTCATTACGGTTGCTTTTAATAACCTTCTGTATGTTTTTAAAAACATCACGTTCCCGTTGTTATTTCGGTGTCACATGTCAAATCAAAAAAAGGCTTTAAAACACTGGTTGTCCTCTGGAACAGGTGTGTTTAAAGGGCAACTCCACTAATTTCACACATTGAAGTGTGTTTACGGTAACAAAAAGCCTTTTGTGGCTTCAGAGAAAGCTGCATGTGATTGATAAACTGTCCCCAGTGATGTCACTCAGTGGCTGAGTTGCATTGTGGGTAATATAGGCAGCAGGTCTTGAAAAGCAGCTGACTGGTCTAACATCGCACTCCTATAACACTGTTGGATTCATGAGGAACAGTTGATCATCTTTTTAATCCTACTATCCATCCTGTTCTTCTTCTTCTCTTTGAAAACCTGTTGCCTATATTACCCAAAATGCAATGCAGCCACCAAGTCTGCTAGTGGCTGTGTTGTCAGCATCATTGGAGAAGGAAGCGGGTGTTTTAGATTAGGAGCAGCGGACTTTGAGACCATCACGGCCCCTGGCATCTTTAGACCATCCAGCCTGACCAGACGGACCGCCCCAGGAAGAAAGGAGCTAAGAGCCACGCTAATCACGCCTGCTCTGCTCCGGGTTTATCTCCAGAAGAAAAAAATGGACATTGGGTCAAACTGTTGCGCAAACAGGTGGACTGTGTTGTGAACCGACAGAGTGCAGGACTGCAGCGGGACAAAGAGGGACGTACTCAGTGTTTACAACATCGATGCTTTGTCATCACACAGCTAAAGCTTTCATAGATGTTGAACTTTTGATAAGAAGATGGTGACCACATCATCGTCATCAGCACCTTGTTGCTGCTGTCTACATTCAGCCCGACGCAGATTGTATCTAAATAACTGTATATACATGTTCTGTAATCTATGAAGCATGGAGGAGTTTACAAACGTTCATTTCATTATGCAGACCTGTGTTCTGCATTGGCAAATAAATCATCCTGTACGTTGAACTTTAGGTAATTTATCAGTTTACATGCAGCTTCCTCTGGAGCCACAAAAGTCTTTTTGCTAGTTTTTCAAATATGTAGTCGTACTCCCCAAGGAACTATAAATGTACCTTAATGAGTAAAATTTGTGGAGTTACCCTTTAATACTCTGGTTCTGCTGCAGAATCGTTCTATAGAACAAATGTTTAATCTTTAAATCCTACATTTGTCTGACATTCCCTCAAAACTTTCACATAACGTCACTTGTTTCTTTAAGACTCTTTAGACCTTGATACTGTTTTTTTTGCTATTAATAGGAACTCTACATGATAAAATATCTCATAGCCTTCATGAGAAAAACAACCTTGACTGACCTCACACACTGCAAATCATGGTATGGCAGCAAATGCTGGCAAATATAATTATCTTCTGAATTCATAATGATACAAAGCAGGCGGTCTGTCTTCTATAATTACCCTCAATTAATGGGGTTTGTCTTAAACAATTAATCTGGTAGATATTAACATGATAGTAATGGATTTCATGTCTTATACAAACAGAGCCGAGCTGCCTCAAATACTATTTGCGAAACACTTATTAATGTTTGCATTGACCTGTTGGGAGCCGCGCAGGTGGGACTGACAATTCAGATGGTGTCAGATAAGCTGTCCATCACAGAGCGGTGGGACTAAATTGAAATGCAAACCTGTAAGGCAGAATAGTGTGCAGTGATGTTACTCTGGAGGCATTTGGAATAAAAAAGGTGTCCATCAAATTGCAAATGCTGCGCTGCACAGGAAAAAAAAGTCCCACTTGTAAAACCTGGGTAGCAAAAAATTACCATAATAGCCTACAGTGATGCATTCAGGTCTAACAGGAGGATCATGCGCTATAATTATTTAAAATGCAAAAATTCACATGCTTGAGGTTTTTTCTTTTTAATGTTTAATTCATTTGAACTACAACACAGTTAACAAGCTAAATGTATTTAGGCTGAAGTTCCCATTGATCCTCCAGCTCTCTGACACCATTACTGTTTTACAAAATATCGACACACACATATACACTTTTGTTTGGTGAGGTTTATTCCACAGCGCTGTCTCTGCTGTAATTCTGCCTGTTTGGGCTGGAGAATGGAGGAAACAAAAACCTGCCAGTGAAATATATCAGAACTTACAAAGAGAGGAGGAACAGCCCCATGTGATTTTATGGAGTAATACTATTTAATTTCAAGTATAATATACATCATTTTTTATGGTTTAGCTTTCTGCCTACAAAATGAACCATCACAGAAAATTTGACCGTCCCATTGAATATCCCATTATTTATACTGCTGACGCGCGCTAAAATTCCAACTATCTACTAACTCACTGCAACGGATTCTGAAATTTCTCACAGGCTTTGCAGGCAGTGTACTGTTGCTGTTAATTAATTAGTGCCAACTCAGTTGCAGTTTATGCTCAACACAATTAGTCTGGCACCCTCAGCTTACTGTGCAAAAGGTAAAATTGGCTGAGGGAGGAAGTGTATTCTTGTAATGAACTTTAAAAAGTGATGAACTTGTGTACTCAGTGCACTCACACACACGGCTGGTTTGTTTTGTTGTTGCTGCTGCTGGACTCACAGTTTTGTGTCCCACAGGTTGAAAAGCCTCCTGGGAAAAAAAAAACAACTCTTGTTGCAGCAGCTGGACGGTGGAGCTGTACCCTGGTGTTTAACGCAGTTAGTCTGGCTTATTAGCTGATTCAAGCACTTTTTTTTTTTCACTTGTCACAGCAGGAAAAACACGTGTCACTGATAATAACTACTGCTGTTTTCCTCTTAGTAAAGCCAGCGAGTGTGAGAGCGAGCGAGCGAGCAAGCAGGCACAATACCAGGGCCCTGAAAGCTGCACACCAAAATGGAATGCAGCCACCATCACGGATGCTTTCCCTGCCATGTGGAAGCATTTCCATTTGGGCCAGTTAGTGGGGAATTAATGTCATCAAACTCAATGTAGTAATAAAATAATAACACTTTTTGTTTACGACGTCACTCGATTGATTATTGTTTTCATTGTTTCTGGACTTTGTATAAATCCTGTTTTTCCTTCTTCCCCTGCAAAAGCCCATTGCACTCAGTAACTGATTCTTGTTCATGTTGATTTATACATCTGTTTGACAGATATGCATAATTGCAGATCAACATTTTACATGTGATACATATAAAATATAATCTTATCAAACTACCCAACAATATAAAAAGTAGGGAAGCCCTGATCTGAACTCATTGAGATAAATAAGACGATACTAAACTTACCGATCATTGAGATCGGAGGTTCTTGGGGGTTCGGCCGTGACTTAATCAATGCAACAGCAGTTAAACAGACTCTGAATGATGGGATAGGTCACATCTGGCTGATTTCTGATCCACTCAATAGGTCAGTATTGGAGCGGTTACCTGTCCGGTGGAGTGGATCAGTGCATCACCGATAACTCCAAATCGCTTACCCGCCTATAACAACGCCACAACACTTGAATGGTGCTCAGCAGTAATCGGGGCCAGATTAAATAGACAGAGACAGATGCTTTGTCCTGACTTTCACTGAGGTGAAACCACTGAAGTACTTTGTCACGCACATTAATGCAAACATTGTGCACGTTTAAATACAGTTTGATGTTCCTTTCCCCTCTCTGTCTGGGCCCCCTAGTGGCAAAAAGGCCCGAGGCATGCGTCTAAAAAGCCTGTGCATAGATCGTTCCTTAGAGTGCTTTTACATTGATATCTTACAGTACATTTTATAGAACTCGTGGACTAGTTATTATTATGGCAATCCTATTGCTATTTTTACTTAAAGAGCTCAGTACTTCCTCCATCACTGAGCTCTGAGTGTCTTTCAGCTTGATGTGTTTTTTTTTTTCTCTCATGGTGCAAAAGGTGTCAATCAAGCGCAGCCTGTAGATGATAATGATTGTAAAACACCTGTGTGGGAGGCTGTCGGGAGCGTAGGGGCTTTGAAAAACTAATTTGCATCACTTTTGTAAAAGCAGTAGAGAATTGTTTTCTATTCGTTTATTGTCTTCATGTGACACCGTGTCGTCCCGGCGATGTGATAAAGTTGCTGCTGATCATTCTGTAGCAGCGCATCGTGACTCCTCTCCACTTTTACCACTTTTTCCTCTTTTGGCAGGGAAGCTTAACAATCCAACTGGGAAGGGCAAGAAATGCAGCTCATTATGTGAACGTTGCTAAGCTCAAGATCAGTCAGCAAAAAATAATTAGGCGTTACATTGCAGAGTGTCATATCTTTAGACGGACTGAAGCCATCCAGTTAGGATCGATTGCACTCACTTTGTGCCGGGAAAAGTAATAAACATAATTATGCTTTTTTTTTTTTTCGCTGCTTTTTGAATCGAAAGCCACACAGTGTGACTGAATGGGGCTGTGTGTGCGCGCTCAAGCTGAACGCCGTGCCAATTACCACAAATCACAGTCAGCTGGTTTTCTACCTCTTTTAATAGGACTCAAAACTCGCGGCTTAGCATCGTTGAGCACGGGGCCCCCATTCGACACTTTCATCTAATGTCATGCTCATTAAAATATAAATTGGTTTATGATTACTACCTGCAACTTTCCAACTGGACCAACTGATAGTGATTTGACCAGCGGCAGAGATTAAAAAGGACACAGTAGTTAGTTATCGGTGTGAACACTTTACAGTCGTAATGATAAAAGCTGACTGACAACTGAGTTTTTCACCAGCTGCATTTTTGTACCTGCTCTGTCCACTAATGTGAATCAAATAAAAAGATAAAACTCTGCCGATCCTGTCATGCTCTTGTATGAAGCTGTTCATTACAAGCTGCCTGTAAAAGACACCATACAAATACTGAAGCTCCATTAACAGCCTCGTCAAGGTGGGAATACCACGCAGTATAAAAGAAAAATGTCCCACACTTCAACCAACAAAGCGATGCTACAAGACCAAACAAATGTGGCTGCAGGTAATGTCTTTGGCAGCTTATACGAGGAAGAAAAGCGTAGAAAAGTGGCCGTCGTCCTGTCTGTCCTAACGACTCTTTCATGACATATTTCCCTGGAACACAGCGTCGGTCGCCGGCAGAAGGTTGACTGGTGATCACGTGACGCCATTTTCTGGTCAAAACCTTTAACTCACAGCACCTTCTATTATTCTGTTGTTGTAGTTACTGTCTTTGGCAACTTATATAGAGAAAAAAAACACCAAATTCAATCACCGAAAATCATCGCGACCCGGTCAGCCCGGGTGAGAGCCAGACAGGGTCCCCTACTTACTGATGGTGATTATGTGATGTCATCTCGAGCAAAAAAACCTCATCGTTGTCACTTTCTATGATTAACGGTGGGTCAGGATCTCAATCGCAGCACAATATTACAGCATCCATGTGATTAGAAACAGTTTGCTGACATATGTTTAGATTTACAGCTGCTTCATGACGACGCTGCTTAGTTCAGTGTGAAGAAACAAAGCGAGTCTTCGCTGCGGCGCTATTGTGGAACCGGCTGTCCTGGAAACGCTTAAGATAACTTATTGGTAGTGCTGACAATCCCTGTTTACTTCCATTATCATAAAAAGAGAGATGATTTCTGAATGTCTCTCAGTCTGCAGGCAGCACAGGCTTGACGTGTGATTCCAGTGTCAACACATAGAAGCAATTTCGTGCAGCTTGTTACATGATATACTGCAGGCATCTCATTTGCTCATGACGCGCCTCATGTTGTGCTCATGCTTGTTGTTTTTTTCATGCTGTTAACATTTCAAAGCGGATCCTCTTTTGTGCTGTAATCGACACGCTGAGTGGCAGTGTGAGCAGACTGTAATTTGAAGCTCTGTTCCCAAGGAATCAAAAAGTTAGCTGGGGGAAATCACGAGTTTGTTTCCCCTGGTGTGTTCCAGCCCTTGTTATGGACCCAATAGAGTTACAACAAAGGTTTCACATATAAAAACAGGGATCGGCTGTCACTTTCAATGAATTTCTGTTAAATGTGACAGACCGATAAAGGAATATATATTCGCATCAACAAGGACAACAGGGTGTTAAGTAGCCACAACAAATCCAGTTTTCCGGCGGTGATTCACTGTTCCCTAAGAATGATCGGAAGCTATTTTTCAACGCCGTGGGTCTGCTCTGGTGTCAAGCACATGGAAACACTGCTGTAAGATCAGACAACAGACAGTCTGAGCCTTCAGACCTCCTCCCACTCACACGCACGAGCAGCCAACATGTGACGAGGACGTGCTGATCCCTGTCACAAGGCGGAGGATCCCGCTATATTACAGCCTGATTGATTTCAATATCCTGCCACATACAGGGCTTGACATTTATATTGAATTAAAAAGTAGGACTTTAATTAATTCACACACCCGATCTGCTTAATAATACTCCCTTCCATCTTCAACACATTGAATTAAATCGAGCATGACTCATTGGAAATGTGAAATGGATGTTTGGTTCAAATAAGCATTCTTATGGAGAACAATAAATCTGCCTAATGGACTTTAATACAACTGCCAGGCGTCTAATGTCTTATTTTTGCCAGTCTGTAGGGAAGTGGTTACTGACGCCTGTAACACAAAGGTGTCGGCAATAACTAAGAGCGAAATGGGTTTGTGATAATCAAGCTGCAAATGATGCTAACAGTCATAAATTACAACTACAGGGGAAAAAAACAAAGTAATTAGAATGCAAATACTTTCAACAGCTCACTTATTTATTTCAAATAGTTTAAAATTACATTTTGATTGAATGCATTATGAAGTTTTGTTTTGTTCTTTTTTAAAGGTTGTGAACTCTATAATGTGTTCGAGTCATTGAGATCGAATCTGTGTCCTCTGGAGCAAAAACCTACCTCTCTGCTCCAGATTTCCTTTAAAAATCACTGAGTTTTGTGAGATGTTGAGTTCAGGGACACTTTGGAAATGTTGTAAAATGATTTCTGCAACACATTCTTAATTATTTCTTCCCTCTTGAAGATTCGGCATTTGTAATACATTAAATTATTCCTTTCTTTGTATATAAAAACATTGTGTCAGGTCATCCTGGTTTGTCACTGAGCCGGCCTTTAGACTCAGGGGGATGTAACATACAATCTATTTCTGGATATAGAAAAAAGTTTTGATGAAAATGTATGTCAGTATCATTTTATGTTTGTTAGTTTTAGTCAACATAAATTAAAGACATTTTAGTTTGGTTTCATTCTTGACATGAATTTAAGATTTTCGTGACATCGCCGCAGCTGTCACCATCTTTATTGTGTGCAGTTACCATGGATACAGGTATCATTCTCATCTATTGTTGGGTCAGAGGGGACAGACAGCTGTTTACTTACACACACAGACACACACAGACACACACCTCAGGAAGTGAAGGTGTCATTTCAGAACAATTGAACATTGAACAAAGCTGCGCTCTCTGTCGTCGCTGCTCACCAGCATCACCACGGCTGCCTCTGCTCTCCGTGATCATAATAATTCAGAGGCTGTTTTAATTCACCGGGTCACTAAAATACTGCTCACTGTCTGAGTTCAGCTTAAGTGGAGAAGCTAAAACATCAGGGAACATACTTCCAACATGATGTCACGAGAGACCAACAGCACTCGTTAATGTTATAACATGATTATGGCCGTTTTGTTGCTGCTGCTCCTCGTCAAACTCTCAGTGGAACATAAATGAACTTAGCTACCTCGTCTATGGTTCTTTTCTTGAAATGGTAATTTCAGAAAACATCAGTGAAATCCATCAAAGAGAGCTTTCTTTGCAGATCCATGCAGGTTGCTGAACATTTTGAAGACTCAAAAACGAATCAGTTCATCTGTTCATCAATTGATTCAACGTGATCGTTCCATTCTTCGATGAAAAATAGTCACATATATCATCATAGCTCTTCTGTCGGGGCTGCTTTTTATTTCATTGTAGTCGTCAACTAATGCTTTCACTGCTGTAGGCGAGACTAACACCGGCTGGCTGCCTGTGGTGAACAGCAGAGACTTTGAACTGACGCTCACTCTATCAAAGTGGAATAACAGTAATAGGAAGGTAACAAACTAAATACATAAATAAACAGGAAAGTGAGCCACTGATGTAAGATTGGGTTGTTGAACATCAAAGTTGGTACTCTGTTTTTAAAGGATACCCACAACTCTTCTTATGTGGTGACACTGGAAGAAACCTTGAGATTGTCGTCTACTCAGGCACTGACTCAATAATCGTGACAGCGTGACAATACGCTGATTCAGACGAGCTTTTTTTATTGCGAGCCAAACACGTATAATCAAGGTGATGTGGAATTATGCAGATTTGCTGGATGAGTTAATCTTCAACACCGCTCATGGAGATTATTTAGTTTTTTCTCTCAGGAGACACTGCATGCGGTTTTCCCATTAATAAAGCATCATTAATGAAGTTTTTGCAGCTTTTACAGCAAAATCAGCAAGAAACATAAGAGCGACTACAAGAGAGGGAATAAAGGAAAACATTGCCACTCTTGAAAGCGGTGGTCTTAAAATAATCTGCCTCGTTCTTTCAGGCTGGTCCAGCGTCGCCCAAATGATACTTGGCAAAGTTTTTTAAAATTGCATACAGGCTGACAGGCTGCACATCATAAGACGTTGGTTGGGGAAATCTTTACAAGACATTTAAAAACAGCATACATAGGCTTGGCAGTAATACATAGGGTTTAACCAGGTGTGTATAACGGGCAGAGGAGAAACAGCAATCCGAATTTCTCTCTACGGTGTATATTAATAAATAAACAGTATTTCTAAGTGACACTGAGACATAAGGACAGACTGTTTCAATGAGTCAGTTCAACACATACAGACTGCTGTAATAATACGCTCAACATACTTTTCCTCCCTTGTACTGCATACTGTACGGTTCTGATGCCTCCGCAACCGACGTGCACTAAGTTGCCAGGGGTGCAATGAGGTCCAGCAGACCGTGAGGAAGTTTACCCGAATTAAATGGGCTGCATCAAACAAGCAATGCTGAACTATAAAGCAAGGCATCAACAACAACAACACGTCGCGTCGGAAAAGACCACAGCCAGACAAAACAAGACAGCGTTTCACAGCCGTGTGCTGGAATTAATGATATTGCTCATGTTTTTTTCTTGTTCTTCTTTATTTGAAATGCCTGTCATAAAATAAACACGGCTCCTGGCTGCGCCTCGTAAAGCCTCCCCCGCGGTGACGGCAGACCTTTTGACAGAAATGCCCAATCAAAGCCGCAATGGGTCAATGTGGAGATGTTCCAGGAGTGTGAGTTATGGCTGGGTTCAGAGTGTTATTTTAATGGGGCTCCGAGCACTGGCTGTAAAAACCTTTGGCAGCTTGTTGGCTCTGCAGGCACCATTCATGTGTATCTCTTAGTTGACACAAGCCTTATATAAGCCCTGTGACACTGGGACTATCTGTGTAACATAGTGTCCCAACTCTGGGGACTTTTTAATACTGAAGCTGGATAATGACTTCAAGGTCTGCTACCGGTGGCAGCGAGACGAACAGACCTGGCGGATCGCTGCATTAAAGCGATGGGACAAGATCGTTTACATGCATCCTGATGTCCGAATATGAGGTTTATTGATTGAAGCCTGACAGCGGTAAAATTACGTGATTTTCAAGAAAACATCAACCCTGAAATGTCTCAAGGGCAGCGGGGAAAAAAAGTCACACAACCAAACTCTTGTGCAGTTTTTGCTGTGAGGAAGAAAAAAAAAAGAAAAAGGCACATCATTTTCGCGTTTGATAAATCAGCTCCTTTCCCAGAGCTCCTCTCACACCCACAACATGCTGCCATGAATTATACTTGACATTTCTCCCCACATAATTTCTCTCCAGATGGCACCCTGCCCAACGTTTTAGAAGTTAACAAATAAAAAAAAAAAACAGACGCAGACTTTTTACTCTTGAGTGGAATTGAAAGAGAGTGAGCGGTAATACAGAAGTTGATTTTATATAATTAGTTTTTCCCTGACCCCCCTGAAAAACAACAGGCTATTATCCTCCCGTCTGTTTGCACCCCTGCAGCCTCCTCCTAAATTTACAACATAATCACTGGCCGGCGCTCAAAAACCTCCGTTCAGGAAAAAGGCTCTCAGTATTCACAAGGCAGTCCGACCAACATCTTCATCACCAGATAATGCGCTTCATGTTTATTCCGCCCAGCGCTAAACCCCGTTTGATAATAAATTTATCACCATCATGTTCTCGCACTGCTTCGTTCAGAGGCCTCATTTCATCATCGCGGAAAGCAGCAGAGAATTGGTTTGAAGGTTAAGAGAGAAACACACAGACGGCCTGCTACTGACCACACATGCATCACTACATGTGTTTATGCCCACAGACATGAACAATGAATATTCGAAGGAAAAGACACACACATACATACCTGTCAATATTACCAACAGGGGACCACATCTCTCCACTATCTACGAGGGGACTTTTGTTTCTGGTCATTTTTAAAAAAACAAAAATAGATTTTAAAAAAATGCTCCTTTTAAGGTCTTTCACTATCATATTACCTCACATGTGTTCTTTACATTTTTTAGAACACACACACACACACACACACACACACACACACACACACACACACACACACACAGTCTCCCACTGACAACTCAAAACATCTAAAAGAACAATGGCTGCCTCCACACATGCCATCTTTTCAGTCCTGTCAGCTTATTCATCAAAAGAATGTCATCAAATCCTCCATTTTTTTTTGTGCGACACTGTTCATAAAAGATTGTCTTACAATACAAGGGGGGCTGTAATTACTGTACACTGAGAATCTTTTATCAGACTTGCTGCGTTTTAATGAAACCGAGTACGCACTGGCACAGGGAGTGTAGATGTATGTCAGTCTACTCAATAGCTGTTACTGTAATAGACTGGTAAATGAGAGGTGTGGGGGGTGGTGGTGGTGTGCGCTCTCCTGATTCATTTGACATGCAAATCAAATAAGAAGTAATAGCTGTCGACACTGAATTCACAGGGGATCACAATCTGCAATTCCATGATGGTAATAGAACCAATATCTGAACATACACTGCTATTAGTCTGTAGGCGAAACTGTAATTTGATGTGATTTCCCACATCTCCCACTTGTATCTCTCGTTGAGGAAAATAAATTGGATTCATTGTTACGGGTCATCTTACAAGGTGGCATGTCTCCCTGATGAGTGTGTGTTTGGCTGCACTTGTGGTTGTCCAGGCCCAAAATTATGGGGAAAAAAAGAAAAGTGAATAAATAATTTGTATAGCAGTTGCATTTCAAAAATACATATCAATGTATTTATATTGGAGCCCGACTGATATGTTGGTTGCCCGAAATGATCAGCTGGCATCAGCCTATCACAGATAAATTAGTACTGTGCCGAATATGTGCAGATATGGGAAAAGAAATAGCATAAGAAAAAGATGCTCAAGATAATTAATAATTATCAATTACTGAGTGAAGATTACCGTTTTACTGCACTGATGTTATCTTAGACCAAAACATTTGTTAATCTGTAAAATGTCCTGTCGTCTGTTACATGTTTGTCACAACTGTTTGATAACCAGGTTACACCTGCATATTGGCCGATTTATCACAAATTATAATGGTTACGTATATATATATATATATATATATATATATATATATATATATATATATATATATATATTATATATATATATATATATATATATATATATATATATATATATAAAAACGTAACTTAAAGCCACCATTGTCTGCTTTAAGTTAAGTAATGACATCTCTGTGTTACAGGAAGATATGATACACCACACAAAATGTAAACGCAACATTTCTTTGTTAATAATCCAATAATCCATCAATGTTTATGATGAGTTTTAGCCATCTGTTTGATAATGAGTCATGATTATTGTTATAATACATTATGAATATGTCTATACAGCGCTATAGGTGGATATATAATGCATCGTAAAATATGTTCACATGAGTTTTAATTCATTATGAACATGGGCTTCATAGAAAGTGTTGCCAAAATTCATATTTAACTTTCCCCCGCTTTAATTTCTTCTTCTTCTTCTTCTTCTTCTTCTTCTTCTTCTTCTTCTTCTTCTTCTTCTTCTTCTTCTTCTTCTTCTTCTTCTTCTTCTTCTTGTGTGCAAAACTGCAGCAAGTAAAATACTAGACTGAAAAACCCAGTCTGTCTTCCAGTGATTCAATGTTTGCATCATGCATAAAACATGTCACAAAGATACCACACGACTCTGTAATGACCACATTTACATCATCTGTGTCCATTTGTGTAAACTATTTACCAATATGTAGATCAAATCCCATCAGGGCAACATAAGCCGTATGATAAATAAGTGACTGAGTCAGAAACATGACCATAGTCGACTTCCTCACATGTTTACGATGAGAATGTTTAAGTCCCTCGGAGTCAGGAAAGCTTTTTTTAACAAAATTTCCAATGAAAGCTGAAGCACCTTTGTTTTCACACCTCAGCACTGCAGGTACAGACAATGCTGCACAGGTTCAGGTGCACATGGGAACATAAGAGTCCCTGTAACCATAGAAACTCACTGCTGACAGGCTGGCACAGGAACATTTAGAGCAGCAGAGAGGGCTATGAGCTGGTGTTTGCACAGTATATTAGGAATTAATGATTCATGGACAAATAAATCACACATTTTTTATTTATAAAGCATGTGTTTATTACACTGTGGGACACTTGTCTTTTACTTCAAGATGCAGGAGAGATAATCTAAGACCAGGAATATTTTATACAGATTTTGACCTTTGGTCACCCTGTAGGTTTATAAATGTTTGATGCCATATTGGCAGCGTCTGGAAAATCCAAATTTGGGCAAACATATGGGGAGCATAGCAGCAGCTGAGGCGAGATGAGCAATGTGCAAAGACTGTGAGTGAGTGATGACCTGGGACACCAGTCACAAGGTAACTCCACCAATTTCACACAACAAAGTGGTTTACAGGCGCATATATGGTGGAAAAAAGTCCTTGAGTGACATCACTCAGTGGCAAAGTTGCATTGTGGGAAATGTAGGCAACAGGTTTTGAATAAAAAATGCAATATCTGTGTTCTGCTTCATCCATTTTGATCATTTGTTTGTAAGCTGTCAATGAATCCAACCGCGTTATAGGAGTGCAAAAACATGGCACCTACATTACCCACAATGCAACTTAGCCAATGACGGACATCACATGCTGCTTCCTATGAAGTAACAAAAGGCTTTATACTACTTTTTTCACATATGCAGTGGCACTGTGGTCGTACTGGCAGTAAAACACATAAAAGCTCGCCCCAGCTTACATAAAAATATAAACCAAAAAAAATGTAAATCTAGAAGGGATGCCCAATGTCAGCTACTTGGACAATAAACCAATGAAAAAATATGCCTTTTCAGGGTATAATCAAATTGAAATGTGCTCCTACAAGCTCTCAAGCTCCCTAGTGTAATAAATTGTTAAAACTGAAGGTGTACAGGGGTTCAGTTAAGATAAATGGAAAACAAAAGAACTATTGCTATTTGCAAGGCAAGCTTGCACATTGCACAACATGGACGGCCTTGATGCAGGTAGCCTGATTGCCTGGTAACTTTGTGGTGGTCCAACTTGGCTCGAGAATAAACACAGTTTCCCTCAACTAGAATGAAATGGGGCGGCCAAGAAATCATGACAGGAGCCTGGACAGATTCAGAATGAGAATGAGAGCCACTTGGGTGCCATCCCCCACCTCTCTTAAGCCTTCACTAAAAGGGCGTTGTCACACCCTGATTAGCTGGGAGGGGAGCGCTCCAAGCTGCTTCCACTCATTAATAAGGAGTCAGTCTCCACCACCCTGCACACAGGTGATCTGAATCCACTGCAATCAGTCCAGAGGGATTTTTGAAAATCAGCTCAAAACCAAGAAAGATAGCAAGACGTACACAACGAGACTGCTGTAGTACTCCACATGGCCTACACATACACTCTGATGTATAAAATTGGTGGAGATACCCTTTAAACCTGCACATAAACCCATTTCTCTTCATGTCTCCACAACCATAACACACATCCTCACTGTCTCCTCAGTCACTACTGCTCACTACTTGTATACAACATTTATGCGTACAAGGATGGATAATGTTTTTCACGTCATAAAAAATGGGTTGAATGAGACTGATTTAAAAATCACGATTTATGTTCCATCACACTAGCTTTGGTTACAAGTACATGTTCTCCAAATGGTCTAAGATTTTCCCAGCACCCCTGGGCCACCACTTTACTCCCTCTCTCCCTCTGTAGCACCAGCTTCTGCTTTGGCTTGTTGCAGCTCTTTGCTGCGGAGCCCCTCTCTGTTCATGCTCTCTCTGAGGCCTCACTGGGGAGCTCTCACTCAGGCAACATCATACAGCTGCCAAGATAAAGTTAGAGACACAGGGATAAAAGGCACGGGGCTATTTAGAGTCACCGAAGCCCTGTTTCATCAGATAAAGTGACGTTACTTACGGCAATGCTGGACGATACGGTGTAAGGTGACTTTGGTGTCGCTGCCACTTGTGGGTTATTTATGCAAAGAACACAGCTGCTCAGGTTCATTAAAGTCTGAATGTGTCTGAACGAATAACATAAAAAAATCTCATTGAACAATCTGCAGATCCAGCGCTGTGAATCACTCGTGCAGTGCTGAGTTATGTGATTGAGAATATTTATTCCCGTCTAGATCAATGGAACTTTTTAGCCTAATTAAATGTTAAATTTGATTGACTGGATAATAAACTGAACTCACCACAAGTTGGGAGTGAATGTTTTACAAATTTGTTTAAAAATGTTTTTAAAAATAGAGCGCCAACTTTATCAGCCAACCCCCGGAGAATCTCCTTTAGCGCGCTAGTTAAAAAAGATAAATGCGCAGCACAAATATAACACAGGCTTTTGTATAAATCACAAAGTGAGAAGGTTTCTACAAGTCGGTAAAATACTCAGCAGATTGGTGAATAAATGCAGCCTGATCAATGTATTCAAAGCAGCTTCGTATGGAGTCACCTCGTGGTAACTGCTAATGTAGCCAGCTGTGAATCCCCCGGGCTCATATTTGCTAATCCAGAAAGAAAAATAAGTTTGTCTCGTTAGTCGTGGATGATTTGATAAATGGCCACCCTTCCCGGCGTGCCATTCCCATGATGCATGTCAACCTGGAGGGGATTCTCGCTTGTCTCATAACGTGTTGCTTGGAAATTGTAGGTGTGTGTGCAAAACTGATATTTATATTAGCATACTAACAAGCACCATTACTGTGCTTATATCTCCTCTCGCCTGGCGCAAATAGTGAGGCAGGACATGCTTTTTTTTGCTGAATCCAGGAGATGAGGGTAATGAATTGCGTTCTGCATATGGCACATTGATAAACTCACTTCATGCCATTAATCAGCAGCAGAGGGAAATGGGAGAGTCTTGGGAACATGCTGTGATTGACAGGCTAATTTAGTGAGAGGAACAGCTTTTCTCGCTGTGAATATGACTCTGCCTACATCGGCTGATTAAAGGTGGCCACTGTGCGGGGGAGACTTTGCCGCGGGATTTGTGCGACGGGATCAGTTTTTGGTAGGATCAGGTTTGTGTGGTGGAGGGAGCGAGACAAAGGAGATGAAAGGGCTGCAGTACAGTTTGTGGCTTTCCAGAGACACGGGTCAGAGGCTGGTTGCAGGCCGGCTGGCTGGCTACAAGCATGTCAACACTGGAATTGTGTGGATAGGAGGGGATTATTGCTGTTATGATTGCCCACATAAAAAGCCGATCTCGCCGTGTGATTATCTTACTCTGCGTCTCATCCTCCTCTAACAGCAGCTGAGCTGAGATGGCATTAGACATCAGTCTTGCCCTCAGTCTCAAAATATCTTGTATGCGTTGCCTCCCCTTTGAATTTCGTCTGAGGGCAATTCTTCTTTTCTATTAGCATCTCATCTGGCCTTACACATTGAATTTTCTCACTTTACATTTGTGTGCCAAGCAGCGCTTCTGCTTGAATAGCAGAATAATCCAATCAGCTGGGAGCGCCTCAGAACCAAGACATCTGACCTCCACTGAGGATGGGATCCTGTCAAAGAGCCTCTTATTTCAGATAATAATTCTCCTGCTTTGTTTGCAGGGGCTCATTTCTGCTCTTTGCTACAAGCCAATTTGTTTTTTCAGTAGCAATGTGTAAGACATTGGAAAAATGTCACCAAATATTTATTGTAAGAGGGACAATAGTAAACATTAAACATCTGGGAGGCAGAAAATGCCGTCGCGATGTTTGTCTGCATTCTCCTGGAGTCACAGACGACTTCCTCATCATCAAGAGTAGATTTAACCAAGCAGGCGATCATCACTTTTAACATTAAACTGTATTAATATTATTCTGCTGTGGTCCAGAACAATACTTTTTAACTTTTGGGATTCAACCTTGTATTTATCTTCACTCCTGTTTATCAACCCGACCGTAGCAGCGATCTACGGCAGTGACCTTCCGCTGTCGGGTGTTTACTGTGTGGGCAGATGAACACCAATGATTGCTTCTATTGTGGTAAATACACCATTAAAAAAACCACCACCGCTGATAAAAATCTATCTGACGTGACTCAGCCACAGAATGTTCACAGACAGTAATCTTTTAAAGTTTTATCCATTTTAAATTAAGTCTTGTTCACCGACTTCTCTGGCCTGGAAAAAGCTTCAGGCAACCAAATGCGACGTTGTGGATTTCGCTGGGTTGGAACATTGTTGGAAACATTTGGGATAATGGGAGTATACGCAAAAGAACAAATTATTTATCAAAGGTCTTGTCATTTTCAGACATTTTATTGTGGAATATGTATAAATCATATCAGGCGGCTGTAGCTCAGGAGGCAGAGTGGGTCATGCAGTAATCAGACGTCACTGGTTCGAATCCACGGCTCCTCCAGCTGCGTGTCTAAGCGTCCTTGAGCAAGATCCTTTACCCCAATACTGGTCTTGATGGGCAGTTGGCACCTTGCGTGCAGCCTCTTCCATCAGTGTATGAATGAATGGGTGAATGTGACAGGTCTTGTAAATCACCTTGAGCGTTCAGTAGACTGGAAAAACGTTTAAGAAATGCAAGTCTATAGCTCAAAGCAAATCCTTCTATGGATGAACCGCAAAAAGATCACCTAACATTTACATTACAACACACAGAAAGTGTTCCTCCTCTAGATGTCATGCAAATTCAGCCCTCTATGGTTCGTTTACCAAATTATCATAACGAGTCTTCTACAGTCCAACGCTCAGCAGAAACACATCCTCAATGGGGTCCCTTTCGTCCATGTAAAAAAGTTGCAATTAATGTATGAGATTAGCCTAATTCAATTCAATTCCCTCCCAACCAGGCACAAACTGGAGAAATACATATAAACTGGATAAATATACATCTAAGTAAAGAAGAGGGAGCCAGCAGGAGCATCCTGGGATGTCCAGGTGTCTAAATGAAGCAAACAGCCCAGAGGAACAGCTGTAGGAGGACTAAATGACGGAAACAAGGTCAGTTGCTGAGAGTCCAGTTAACAGTAATAGCACTGGCGGAGGCTGTCTGTATTACATCATGTGACATGTTGAGGCTCTGAGACGTAATCTCAGGAAACCCTCTGCCTCGGCAAGTAGCTCGGCTCCCCTGACAGACTATCCAACAGCTGTCCACTTTTGTTTGCCTTGCTGCTGCCTTCCATGTTCCGTGAGTCCAATCACCTAACCTGTCGACGCAGGAAGAGCTCGTCCTCCTCCACTGCTCTGCTGTGGACTCCGTGTCTGATATCAAGTAGTGTCTTTTCTGGTAGTGCTTTATATCAAAGTCCTTGTAATTACCATTAGTTAATAGGTAGTAATAAGCGTTTATTGAGTTAGGTTGTTTATTGTTAATCTTTAAGACAGTTGTAGAACCCTAATAGACTTCTTAAGAATATCAACGAGAGCATAGAGTTTCTGATAATTGTTTATTTAAAGCTGCTATGAGAGTAATTAGATTATAATAAACTCATAAGATTTGGATCAATGTTCTTAAAGGTGCAATATGCAAGAATTGGCCAGCTGTTGTAGTCAAGTGCAAAACAAATAGGGGTGAGCATACCGCCAGAGTGACTGCTAACTGTAGCTAATGTTAGCTGGTTAGCTTGGTTAGCCGTGCATCTGGTAGTGTTGGTGTTTCCACCGTTAGCACAGGAGCTTTGTTACCGGGGGCCAGGGCTAACTGGTTAGCATGCTAACGTCAATAGATACCTCTTTTTTCACGTTCTCTCGATAATATTTGTTCTTTTTTCAATGTTTTCCAGTACATCAGCAGCTTTTATCAGTTCATTTTAGGTGATTATTAATGCCTTATAATCTTACCATGTTTTGTGTTCTATTATTAACACTTTTATATAGATTTTCTGAAGTGAATAAGCATCTCATAAGGACATTTAATTGATTAACTAAGATTAATTACAAGGACCTTACTGTCAAGCTGCGGGCACAACGTATTGATGAGTTTGTGTGTGTAAGCTGATAGTATGGACTTTGCTGTGTATAAGGTTACACTCGACTCTCGAGCAGCTATAAACAGTTATTTCCCACCTTTGCCTGAGGAGGTACTTCAAAGTAGCAACTGAGTGTTTGCAACCCTTCAAAGAGGAACCATAGCGGTGGCTGCGGAGCCGTGTCTTTGATTGTTAAATCACATTACGCCTGTGAAACATTATTTAGGGGACTGTTTATGAGCAGTAACAAGGAATCTGTGTTGTGAACTTGACGTCCTCCGTTGTTAAGTCACATTATGCTCGTGAAAAATTATGCAAGTAGTCCAAAGTAATGGTTGAATATTAATGAGGTGTAATTTTTGACTGCTGGTGAGGACACTGGGATGCTCAGTCGGGGAAAAAAAAGCTAATTAGAGGAACATGATAAGTTATGGTTTGATGGGTTTTCAGCCCCCACAGTGCTCGCGGTATAAATCTTATTTACCAGTCTTCTCCAGATGCATGCGCATCTTCGGCTCTGAATCTATACTTGTCATGCCAACTGCTATCACGCAACATGCCCCATCTGTTACACATGCAGGGTCCTGTTTGTGTCGGGTCTTTCATGTATGTTGTCAGCCCTCTATTGTGTAGCGGCCTTGTGATGTGTCAGCAACGACCACTTTCCTGTTCTATGTGACAAATTAAACCAATTCTGCGGAAGTCAAAGACCTGCGACTGAGGAGAAAGACAGAGGCAGAGAGAAACGCTGCAATATTCATAGCGCTCGACATCACTGACTAACACGTGGGGAACCTCTGCCATAGTAACATAATCCTCATCCAAGGCCTTGAGATTTAGTAAAAGGACATGGAGCCTGAATCTTTCATTAAATGAAGGCTTATTTCATTATTTAGAAGGTGTTATTTTCTGCCTCAGTTCACAGGCTAAATGCCAACTGGCAACTCCAAGGCCTATTTAAATGAGTCAGATTCTGGTCCCATCTGCCCCGCTGGTTCCTTCTCTCTTCCCTGCGAGTGGGTGGGCAGACTGGATAATGCAGTCAGCCTGCGAGATGCAGACTGGCTTCTGCTGTGTCATCTGTCTTCCCACTAAGCATCCCACTCACCTGTGCCAAAGTCATGGTCTCAGCAACACGCAGACCTCGAAGCCACAGGTAGGATCTTTTTTCAGTCGGAGCACTTCATCTGCTATGCTGCGCTCAGTGGTGGTCTACGGTACCAGGTCACTACTGTACGTTGTTTGAAAGACAGTTCATTAATAACATAAGCCTTGACTAGGGCAGTGCTGGCCCTTTGATGGCTCGGTCATGCAGTGACCGCAAGGTTAAAAACACAGTCTGTAATTTCAGACACTAAGGGTCTTTCAGTAGAAAATAATGAAAACAAAATACATCGTGTGACTCTATCCTGCAGTTGCGTTTGATTTGCCTCAATGCCGACCGAAAGCTTCAAACTACGATGCTCCACAGTACCTACACCCCTAGCATCAGCTCTAAAAGAGGTTCCATTGGTCAATTTAGTACTTAAACATGATATAAAATGTCCTGTTAGACTTTCAAAATAACGGCTCCGGAGTCAACGAACAACGAACAACCGTTTTCAGAGTAAAGCTTGCTGACAAACAGTTCACATTACATGACATACCGCTTCAGCAAAAAATAAACTACTTTGTCAGGGTTAAAAGAGGATCACACTGAACTCATGTTACGTAACGTACGTGACACCACACGCATAATCATCATCAGTTACATGGTAACAAATGAGATGTGAGCACCGGTCTCCAGAAGGACCAGTGACTCACCGACAGCCGTCACCTCCCGACTCCTCCTGCTCTCTCTACCGCTGCACAGGATGGTGACTTTTAAAAGTGATGCTACAGAGGCATCTACTCTGCAGTGTTTGATTCCTTGGCGGAGAGAACTGGCCGCTCAGGAACAAATGTTCATGGACGATCAAACGTATTAGAGCCATTCGCCAAC
The DNA here is from genome assembly GCA_963678695.2 of Diplodus puntazzo. NCBI lineage: Eukaryota > Metazoa > Chordata > Actinopteri > Spariformes > Sparidae > Diplodus > Diplodus puntazzo. The sequence goes on along the minus strand of OZ023155.1, from coordinate 4,436,032 downwards.
CAGCTTCCTTATCCTTTCAGCCATTATCTGACGTTTCCTCAGAAGTTATACCGCAACCAAATGAAACATTAATTAATTTAAATGCAGAACTTTTACATGTTATATCGTCACACAGGCACACAAACCAGGCCACTGACAAGAGAGTTTCTGCTGCACACAGTGGTGGGTTATGTGAAGAATAACTGCTTTACTTACAGCAAAGACCAGCAGGGTGAGTGATAAACTCTCTGTAATATACACTCATCAGCCGGCTGCTGGGGAGACATGTTATCTGCTGTGCGGCTCTCGTAATCTTCGGAGCTGTGTATGTACTATTGGCTCTGATATTAGAGTTTCTCACATTGTTCTCCTCATGTAATTTCATTAGCTTGTCTGCAGTGGAGTCACCACATGAAATTCATGTATATTAAACTGCACTGTGAGTCTTTTCACATGAGCCATGCCATGCAGCGAGCACCCTCTCGTCCTCTCCCAGGGACACGAGACGCATGCATAATCACGTCATGTACTTCTGGATTTTGCGTGCCTTGAGAATGAATAGCTGCAGCTTCATAGACTGTCAAATAGAGAGCATCATTACACACAGCTCTGACTGCTGAGGGATCATTTGAATATTATAGTTGGTTACATTATTATCAGTTCCATTCATTACTGGCTGGTAGAGTGGTTCTGTTGCTATTACGGAGGGATAACACTTCACTGTACGAAACATTTAATTTACTGAGCTGGGTTTTGGCATAATGCTGTGTGCTGTCTCCAAGGAGGAAACCATTATCTGCAGCTCAGAAATCCTCTCTCCATGGAAAGTCTTGAGCCTCAGAACAAACAAAAACTGGCTTTTTTCCCCCTCCTTTTACTTAATTTTCCAAATGACTTAGTAAATAACTCTCCACTGAAGGAATGAGGCAGCTTCCATTGCTGCTTATCAGGGGATTTGTGTAGCTTTGAGTGCTAAACAAGAAACAAAGCCAGAGGAAATAAAAAGAGGCAGCACAAGCCCATAACATAACATCTGTTGACATCTGCCGTTAAGTGAAATATGACCACGGTGAGCTTCGCCTTCAAAAAAAAAAAAAAACAACAACACAGTTTTAGTTGTTTGTGGTCCAAGCGGCTAATCTACACAGTTCTTTCATGGCAAGATGGAAATCTCTGAATTAATTAGAAGATTTGGCACCCAGCAGTCTTGTTTCCCCAGAGAGCAATGTGCTCTCTTGTTACAGTGATGCACAAAATAATATCCCATTTTGCCAGATGTCCCGTTATCTAGAGCTGGGAGTTTATTACCCTGTGAAAATGCAAAGGGGGTATTGTGACGTGCAAATGCTCCGTCATCTATATTCTCTCACAAATGACATTCCTGATATTGGAGGAATGTCAAAATGAATTTGCAAAGGTGAGAAATATCTTAACTTATTCTTCTTTGTGATACTTCATCGATCGCATCGTGAAGCCAGAGTACGAGGGTCAACCACAGGGCAGGGCCGCTGGAGTTGCTATTGTCTTCACTTTACTCAGCTCAAGGTAAATATACTATATGATATGTGCACACCACATGATCCATTATATAAATGGAAGTTTTGCACAAGCAATTGTTGGTGGTGGAATGCATTCAAGATCGGTGTCAATATTGTCATCTATTACCTCCACATGCAGGTCTGCAGTGGGGTGCAGAATGAAAATGAAACCAGGCAGTGTGAAGGCTGATGGTGGTGGAGGTGGAGGGGGGTTCATACAATAAGTGCATGTATATTTTATGTTATACAAAAAACATGTCGAGTTTTCTCATACATTATTCATGTGCCAGCTCGTGTGCTCGTGAAGCGAATGTCGATGTAAAGTAACATTGCAGCACGGTTGGCAATTACATAATGACTCTCAACTTTCTGCGGGAGCTTACAGGGACAGACATTCAGAAATTTGAGTTTGGAGGTTGTTCTCTTTATTTGACTGAATAAAATCAGACTCAGCCTGAATGGAAACTAATTTTACAACTAAAACCCTTTTACAACTACTGTTTAAAAAGCCCTGCAGCCTGTCTGTCAGTTGTATTCATTTCTTGGTGTATGCTAACAATTTCAAACAATTGATGCTTTTAAAAAATTTAAAATCGGCCGATTAAAACAAGTGGTGGGGAAATGTCTCACGTCTCATCTCGGATCAGTCAATCAATCAACAAACCACTTATGTTTCTTTAAGGAACCAGATATATTTCTTACTAAAGTTTGTAGCAATTTACATGTATTAATCACTTTTTTAATGGCCACATGTGAGCAGAGTGTCACATGATTTTAAAAATGTGCACGGTTGCGCGTTCCCGCGTGCCTCGCCTCAGCGTCTCTCTCCACTCCGATAACAACAGCAGCAAACATTTGGTTACAAATTGAATCCACTACCATTAAGTAACGATGGGCTTCCAGCACAACGGAGCCCCTTTAAAGATCCTCAGAGCCCCTTTAATGTTTTTTAATGGACGGATGAATCAAAACAACAAGCGAGCCCACAGAACGCCTCGACACGCTGCAGGTTTTTGTAATTCAAAAATCTTTCGGTCTGTTTGGTCCCCAGTTTACAACAAAAAGCTTCTTATGTTTTCAGAGTTTTTACTTAAATCTTGTTGCGTGCATTAGTTTGTTTCCCACCGGCTGGTTCTCAGGAAGTAATCAGGAGTAAAGCCGCAGAAAGAATCAGCAGTATAATTAGAGTAATTAAGAAAGCACCAGGCAGGCAGTGTTTTGGATGCCATGAACCGCTAAGCGCAGTCCCTAGGTGCTAATTACATGTATCCACTCCCACCCTGAGCTTTGTTCAAGGTTTTTTTTGCTAAACTAGCCTTGAATTGTATAAGAGTGGTTGGTGCGTGCAGGAGGACATAATTGTTCGGCAGAAACACAAACATGATCTCACACTGACATTGTCTTGTAATACGAAATTGCGGGCAATAATCAGGAAGGCAGTGCTCGCTCGGTGCAATTACAACAACAACCGCTAACCTGTGTGGAAGGTCATGATAATATAAAATTGTAATTCACATGTATCTCTGTGAAGGACGTGTTTTGTTTCCCACCAACTAGAGTAAAATGTATTTATAGGTGTTTCAGCTGTGAATGAGTTAAGAAATTGTTGGGGCTTTTTTTTTTTTTGGCCCGAACATAAAAGGTGAGTGAAGATATCTTTGTATCAACTGGACGTGACATTTTGAAGGTTCACATTTCACCGCATGGGCTAGATTTCATCAGGACGACCTTGCTGCATCGGTGATACTCTTCTCCGGTCTGATTGTACCTGTCCCGCTCTCTCTCTCTCTCTCTCTCTCTCTGACACGACGCTCACAGCTCACGGTGTCGCCCCACAATCACGGCATTGTGCGAGGAGAACTCCGTGTTTCTCACCCTGCTGTGAACCCTCCTCCACCGGGAACACACTACATCAGGGGTACACCTGGGGAGGAGACCTGGTGCGATGCTGATAAGATTTGTTTTCCAGATCTCTGCACCGCTGATGCACCTGTATCTCGGCAAGGAGACGCGGTGTTGAAATCATTTACATTTCGCACCAGCGGCCCTATCACACGCATCATCTCCAAAGAGGAACCTAAAAATCATGCATTGGTTATCCATCCCGATCCGGCCCATCACTGTCAATTAAAATGGCTGGCCTTGGCAGTGAGAGTCAGACCTGTGACACGCATCAAATTTAAGTGAAGCTCTCACGAAGTTAATGGGAGACATTAAATAATACAAATAGTCTCTGAGATACTTTTGAAAAGCTTTGATGGGATGAGGTTAAAAAGTCAGTTCTTGTTTCTCAATGTGGATTTATATCCATTGTAATGAATAAAAGATACTGTAAATGTGGAGTTCAAGTTCCTCCTCAGCAGTTCATAAAGTACAACGTCTACTTCTCATGCAATATTCTTCATCGCCTTGCCAACGAATTTGTGCTGCACTTTTTGTTCCCGAGTCACAAATATTGAATGTGGGCTTTTTCACATAGAGAAAAATGCCCTTTTTTCTAACCTGTGCTCGTCTGTATAAAACTCATTTCACGTGATAAGCCACCAGGATATAATGTTAGCATGTTATAACATTTCTGTAAAGCACAGGTACGTCCAACTTACTATAATAAGTAATAGGCTACGTACCATATAGACTTTTTGTACAAAACCTGCCTTATTGCACTCACACTATGAATTTATTGGCTGACTTTCACATTGGGAGGTGGAGGAGACGGTGTTGGAATTATAGGCGTCGAGTCACAGGTCGAGACTACGTTGTGGGATTTACGTTATACCACTGGATTTTTTGAGACCTGTGAAGCTTCTAGCCGCGTTCGTGGCCGCGTACCAAAACAGGTATTTTAAGCCCAAACCGTGATGTTTTCCGAAGCATGACCAAGTGGTTTTTGTACCTTTTGTACATCGTGTGACCAGAGAGAAATAGAAAATTCAGCCTAAACAAACATAAACTCAGGTACAATTCTAACTTATCTGTGGTTTTGCAGAAACGTACTTAGCGAACATTGGTTTTATAAGAGTGATTTTCACTGCTCAGACCAATTATTATGCAAATCCGGGATCCTGTCTGCAAAGGAAACCGTTAATCAGAAGGCAGCATTCATTTCCAAATAGACGATGTAATTAAATCGTGCTCATCGCCCACAAGTGTCGGGCCACTTCGATGTCACAGTGTCACGTTTGCTTTAACGTTATGTAGAGTAAGAGGGAGAACACAAGATACTGAGAGACAGCGAGTATGTAAAGCATATTCTAATGCATGTTCTCCATCAAGGGTCAAATTAATTTATGCACAACTTCACAGGGGTTTGCTAATCTAGTATTATGTTTTTCTTAGCAAAACAAACCTCTGATTAGGAGGTGTTGCCAAGTTACATATAATGAGGCTTTCATTAAAAAGCGATAAAACAATGAAAGTCTTTCTTCTTTGAGTCTAACGGGCGCCGGTGGCTCGACAGCGTGCTGTAATAGCAGCTTTCACCGGCCGACGTTCTTAAATATTACCTCGAGAAATCTCATTAATTCCCACTTAATTATCATCACATTCCATTTGGTGGATGACTCGGGGAGAGCTGTGATACGGGGACATAGTATCAATACTTGCAATTGCATCCTGACAGGCTCCTCATTCACTTAACAAGAAGAGGATCCCAATGCATTCTAGATACTGTAATTAATCATTTACATACACCGAGTGTCACCTGATAGGTCATCCAGCCTTGCCTTCTCCAGTGCTCCTCTCATTAAAATGCTAATCTAAACTGCTGACCCTCCCTGCTGCCGAGGAAGACTACTCATAATGACTCGCTCTCCTTCTTCGCGGGCCCCCCTAAGACCTCCAAAACAGGAGGCGCCACGGGCCGAGAGGCAGGACACTTTCCCGCTGTACAGGAGCACTCCAAGCACGTGGAAATTCATTTATTCCGCCGCCCTCCCCGCCGCTGCTGTGGAAAACGCAGGGCTCATTAACCAAATGTGATTTCTAAAATAGCTATTTCCCCTCGCTTCACCTAGTTAATATACCATACACCATACGTGGCTGATATTCATTGAGAAGGTGTAGCCTAAGAGATTATAAACTCCCCGAGACTCATCTGTCTGTCACCGGGAGGATGATCGTGAAGTGAGGAGCAGCTCAGGCTCCACGAGATAATGTGATGACTCAATGATTCAACCATCAAATACCCGGGAAGCTTCATAAACTCTACAGCCGAGGAAATTGTTAAAAGAAAAAGAGAATTTGTGGAGCAGTGAACTGAACCTTGAAATAGACTGAACAGCAGGAGGAGGGGCAGGTGAGAGTAAGTCAGCACATCGCAGCACAGATGTTTTGTTGAACCTTTTTACAATTGGAAGAGGCACCCTGGAACCAGACTCAGCACACACCTGCTGTCCTCATCCAACATACCTACCGTACACTCATCAACACCCGGAACTACACTCAGGTACTTTCTCCATTAAGCATTTGATTCAAGGCAAAACACACAGCAGGGAACATCGTTTGAATACTTTACAGTCGCACCTTCATCAAGATCAATTCCAGCAAACTCTAAAAATCATCAGCAAGGTATAAAACCCACTGTCTACCCATCTAGCAGCAGTTTTACACCTGAAGGGGTCCGTGGTCAAGTTAGCAACAATACGTCGTATACAACATCCAGTTAGACTTTCAAAATAAAGCATGCTGACAGTTCACTTCACTGTCAAGCAAAAAATGCTCAAGCAAATAAATATATAAATAAATTAATGCTTGGTTAGGTTGAGGCAAAACATCTACTTGGTTAGTGGGAGAAAAGTACTTGGTAAGGTTTAGGGTTAAAACAGCTGTCACGCAATATATGTGACGTCACTGTACGTGGCATCGGTTACATAATCTACGTACGTTTATATACTTCTGTTACATAAATTAAAAAAGAAATCACTCTTGACTCTCACAAAATGTGAACATTTACATTCAGGGCATTTAGTGGATGCTTTTATCCAAAGCAACTTACAGTAAATCATACGTATATTCATACGCTGATGGCGGTGGCTGCCATGCAAGGTGCCGACCAGCACATCAGGAGCAGTTTGGGGGATCAGTGTTTTGCCCAAGGACACTTCGACATGCCACCAATACCACTTAGTTACATACTTACCAGTAACACCTTCCGATAACAAGATGCTGGTTCTACCCCTGAGCCACAGCCGCCCCCCCTGAACCCCAGTCTTCAGAGGGAAACTCCTGCGATTAACCACCCAACCGCCCTCTGCCTCAGATTTTTTGAAGCTTTTTATAAAACTACACAAGAGGTGCGCTTCAAGAAGTGAGACTAGATGGGGTACCTACAGCGTCAAACTTCCAAATGCGGGGCCGTTGACCGGGCTGCTGTATTTCACAGATCACAAGTAAAAAAAGATTGTTGATTTTGGTATTGTCCAGTCAACAGAGCTGAATCTGAAACATGACAGTGACAGCTTACAGTTCTGAGCACTGAACAATAGTCATTTGTATATCAACTGTTCCATATTACACTTTACTTCCTTCTGTATGTAAGTGTTTTCCTCTCTGACACGCAGGAAGCCTGCAGTGTTTTATCCTGCTGGCTGTCAGTCTGAAAATGATTATAAAACACACTTCTTTTTGACTAAGCACTGCCAGTAAACAGGGCATATAAGAACACACATGAACGGGCGGCTGCACAGCAAACCATGCATGCCGGCATCACAAGCCAGAGGAAGGCCTCCGTCGACTGGTACGGACGCGACTATATGGGCTAAAAATACACATTCTCACACTCCAGTGCATGGCAGTGAACCGGGGATCACAATGTGGCGCTTTCTCAGATTAAAATTTAAATGTATTTGAATTTTGCAGCGTTTAACATGAATAAATAAAGCACATGCTAATTAACATCATGTTGTTGGGTTTGTTGATTGAACAGTATCTGCAGCACACAGTCAGACATCAGATAACCAAATGCGTCGCTTCATACTGGCGGGGGAAGCCTCTTAAAAGGATTAGTTAAACATTTTAGAAAACATGCTTACTGGTTTTCTGGCTGAGAGGATTGATGTCACTTTCATATCTGTCAGTTAAAGTTTCAGGCTACAGCCTGCTAGCTTAGCTTAGCTTAGCACAATGTTAACACAATTTGCCTCCAAGCAACTCTGAAGCTAACAACACACATGACTCGTCTGAGCCATTAAAACATGTTTAAAAAATACAATTTACATTATCTTTGCTGGGAGCAGAAACCAACTGCAGGCGCTGCTGTTTGCCCAGAAAAGAAAAGATTTTATTTTTTCTTATCTGCTTGTTTTATTGGTTAAACAGATATGACATAAGGTTTACATTATGCCATACATGGCGTATAAAGATGGGCTTATGATTTCACTCATGCTCACTGTCTTAAAGTTTTTCAAAATGTTATCTTCATATTAATATTCTTTACGATAATTATGCCAAATTAAATTAAATTAAATTAAATGTGTTTCCGTCCTGACTGACAAGGGTCCCAAAAATAGCAAGATGACTGATGACAGTGACGAACATGACGACAGACATCTTACTGACGGTCCGGCTGATCACTCCGGTTAAGGGAACTGATAAATGGTGTATTTATGTCATGTCAAGTTGAATAATGTGTGCAGCTCCTTGTAGACACACTAAACTGATTGTGCCATTTACTTCAAATGTGACACTTGAATTTTCACTCATATATTAAGATTTTTTAAAAAGATTTTTCTTCTATGTTTTCCCTTTTCCACGGCAGCATCCGGCAGGCCGGATCCTTCTGTCGCAGACACGCATGCCATAGCGCGGTGCGGCAATTCAGCCGAATTCAGCACAGAGCTGACAGGAAGTCACACACCGAAACAACAACAACATAACATCAGAGGTGGATTTCATTGTTTGATGTCGACATTCAGTTCTTGTCGGTCAGTTCGGCAGGAAGAATCGTTCATATTGTTTTTTTGTTTGTTCGTTTAGTCGCGTTTCCGCTACAACGTCGTTTAGCAGTAAATGTAATGCACAGTTCTCAGCTCGGTCAACATAACACTGTAGTTCAAAGCAAATACATAGCTGTAACTTCATGATTATGTGTTCTTTTAGACAACACAACAGTGGATAATGTGTATATTCACCTTGACATTAAATTCACGTGTATTGAAGGTAAGCCAAATGTGACTGACTGACTGAACGAGAACGATGAGATACGGACGAAATTAATTTTTTTTTTTTTTTTCATGGAAATGGTTGCTATGCTTTCCTGTTTCCTGTGTCCTAGACTCAGCATACGATTGGCTGGCTCTCAGTCAGTTACACCCCGCCTTTCCAAAACCCCGCTGTTCCGAACATAGACTTCAATTCATCGTAATGGCGGGGTTTCCCTTTTTTTCAAAGACCCCGCTATTCCGAAAAGGCTATTGGGGAAACCCCTCCATTCCGAAACCCCTCCATTCCGAACTAACCCTAGCCTTAACCCACTTCAGAATTGTGGGAGTGCGGCTGAAAGTGGGATTTCAGCACCACGGATAGCGGTGTTTAATTTCGGAACAGCGGTGTTTCGGAGTGGGGGGGTTTCGCAATGGAAGGCCGTCCCCCTCTCAGTCCTCTTCACCACTCTGATAATTAAACAGTGAACAACACAGCGACTCGTCTGTGAGAACGAAAGAGAAGTGAAAAGTGGAATCAGGTCAGTTCGTTCGCGTTAAAGAGTCGTTCCTTCGAACTGATTCGTTCGCTAACGAGCCATCTTTACATAACATCCAGTTAATTTTCATAGTAAAGTGCCAGAACAAAAATCTCAAAGAAGAGAAAAATCCAAGCACTTGTTCTAATGCCTCGCTCGGGAACAACTCCTCGGTCTTGCAACTCCAGCTGACTGTGAAGTGCTGCACTTAAAGCGGAGCCAGTGAGGGTTGACGGACGACAGAGCAAAAACTGTACCTCTGTGTATCGGCATTAATTAACATGCTTTACTGCCATCACTATTACTAGTAACAGCAGCAGTGGTGTTGTTACAGAACAGCTAGCTCAGTTGTTTTTGTTGCGTTAGCATTAAAAGTATACTGCTAACAGGTGTGGGGTGCTTCAGCTCCATGGCTAAATGTATTTTACAGGATTTTTTGATGCTGCAGTGCCACCAGTTTGTTTAAAATGCTGCCTCGGGCGTATCGAGTTCACATCCTCCCATACATCTCCGTCTGCTGCTTCCTGAATCTATCCAGTAAAACTGCTGCAGTGGAAAAACTGCATTTGTCTTTGTTTTTGTTTCATTTTCTTTAGATTTAAATTGTATATATCGTAAAAATAGGCGTCGGGTTGCTTTATAAGACAATCACACAAACACAAACACACACACACACAAACACACAGACACAGACACACACAGAGAGAGACAGCTTCTGTGTTTCTGGAGATCACACATAATGATCACTTTTTCGAACAATAGCTGGAGAAAATCCAAACAGCAGGATGGTAATTAATAAATTTCTCTGTATTTCCGTCTCATTAAGTCTCAGAAGACACACTGCAGTGTCGTCGGAGACAGACTGAGTGAACAGACGAAATTACTTTGTGTGCCAAGGAATTAATGCGCAGGAAGTTTGAGGAGTGGTGCGGATCAATGTAGCACACACACACACACACACACACACACACACACACACACACACACACACACACACACACACACACACAGGTGCAGGCATTGACGGTTAATGCTGACATACTGTCGGCCATATGCAAAGCCTAAACATCAGGAGAATCAGATCAAAACAAACAGTGACGCACAGGCAGAACAAACACACACAGAATAGAAAAACAACCAGCGATCTGCTGAGGAATTAGTGCAAAAGTCATAAAATAATCATGTGAAAACTCTTCATGTCGTATTTGATCCACAAAGCCGGAGCTCTCAATTTATTTTTTGCCCGAGCGGAAGCTCTTGCTTTTGTCTTGGGTTTAAAAATAGACTTTTATTAATACTGTCCCTGACAATATTAATCACGTCAAACCTCCAACGGAGTGGAGGCGAGGATTGAAGCAGCCTGTCGTATTTCAGAAAACATATTCTACTGTAGCGGCTCTTCGATAAAGCCTCTCTCCACCAAACAAATGGCTGCAATAACTCCAGGCCTCAAACACAATGGGCTCTTTCCAGGGAGAGGAATCAAATAAATGGAACAAACTGGCTGGAAGTGATATGTCAGTATATTAGATGCCTCTGTGCCAATATTAGATGCTACTATACCCACTATAGCCTCTGGGTCCGATTTAAACAGTGTTGGGGTTAAATGTGTCTTTACGTCATACTGAGATACTTGAACCAAAAAAGATAGAATCCAGGCCTTCTTACTGTCTGTGGGTTTTTTTTCTTCTCAAATGTGATACTGTGCAAGCAAACTGCATGTAAAATGGTTTTCAACTTATTGAGGATTCCTGGAAGAACAATCGTAGATGAAATCTGTAATGAATATTTCCTGGAAAACATCTAAACAGCGACCAACGCACTACATTTATCCAGCTAGAGCTTCATCTTCCTCCTCCTCTTCAAAGATTAGATGTTAATTGACGATCCCTTCGATAAATATAATCAATTCCTCGGATTAGACTGAACTCAAACGCAGAAGATCTGCAGTGATGTCATTGATATGCTGCGGGGGGGGGGGGGCATGTACGATTTGAAGCAGCCATAAGGTCCAAATCAGACAGAGATCGGATCCAATTAGAAGACCTAAGCCGAAGCGGTGCAAAAGAAAGAGAATCAATAATACAGATGTCAAGATAGAGCAAAGCGGATCCAAAAAAAAAATCCCCTCCGTCTCCCGTGGAACGGCCGAGTATTTATCACTGTCTCCGTGGCACCTAACTTATCGTCCTCCTCACTTCAGCAGGACTGATAATACAAGCGTGATTTATCGCTGGTCAGCAGAGAGGCCACTGATCCCTGGAAGGGGTTTGCATTTATGCATTATTCAAAACTTTTATTTTAATCTGCCACTCTTGGATTAGAGGAGGAAATGCTTAGTTCTTCTCAAAAAAAGGCTTAAAACAAATGTGCCGACTGCTTTAGTTTGACTGTTTTACTGTACATGAATCAAAACAGAGCAAAAATAAGAGTATCAATACACATTGCAACAAAGTCACATCCCATCATCCGTCTGCATTGTAGATTTTTTGTCCGAAATTGGAGCCAGATATTTTGATTTAAGCGTATTAACGACGAATGCCGTGAATCCCGTCTCGGCGTTCCCGGGCGTCCCCTCCCTGTCATCGCTTTCATCATGCCAATAATGTTAACAGCTGCAACAAGAGCGAGTCCAATCGATCGGGCCGTGTTATGAGAGGCTCGCTTCAGTTGCTGGAGAGCGTCCATCGAGCCGCGATAGAGTGAGAGGAGCCTCGTGTTAATGAGGTGAGTAATTAAAGGAGGGGGGGGGGGTATTGAGCCCGCTGACCCCTCTGGCCCTGTTCAGCAGGGGGACCGGAGAGAGACGGACCATGAGGGCCAAATTACACTAAGACGACTCATTAGACGAGCTTGGCTGCTCCGTGAGGCCTCACCCCGTCTTCACGCTCCCTCTGGCCGACATCTTTCACTGACCTGCACAGATCGACACGATTATTCTCTCTTTTAAAGGGTAACCGTGCGTTTCGTTTTTGGAGAGAGGCGCCCAAGAGAAGGTTGATAAGATTCTGGCGACATATGTGATGAAGAGGAGGGGGTGGGACGTTGAAATAGCTTTATTTGCAATAAATTAGTAATAGAATTGTAGCTGTGGGGGTGGTTTTGGCTCAGGGGTAGAGCCAGCGTCTTGTCATCGGATGGCTGCTGGTTCGATTCCCCTGGTCTGCATGTAGAAGTGTCTTTTGGCAAGAGACCGAATCCCAAACTGCTCCTGATGTGCCGGACGGCACCTTGCATGGCAGCCACCGCCATCAGTGTCTGAATATGTGTAGGCATTAATTACTGTAAGTCACTTTGGGCAAAAGCATCTGCTAAATGCCCTAAAATGTAAAATGTGGCCGTGGCTAGATAGCAAATTAGCTCCTGGAACTGCTACTGAATTATTCAAAAAAACATAACACATAACTGAGTTCTAGTATCTCTAGGCTGTGTGCCTCTGAAAGCACACTACTCTGGACACACCACCCTGAGCAACAGGGGCAAAAAGGGTGTTTTGGGTTCGGGTGCTGATCCTGGTACAAACGGAGGCCTTGCACCTTCAGTCAGAGAGCGATTCCTCGGACGGCCCGGTGTGCATTAGGTGCCAAAAGAGAACAGTAACGTGATATAAGAAGACAGAGGAGACGCAGGGGAACATGAAGTGGAGCTTGGGTCACCACTGATGTCTACAAAGAATGAGGGAACCGCCAGCATCAGCAGCCAGGACGAAACATCGGATTAGAGCCGACGCATGTTAGCGTAAAGGACTGAGATGCAATGTGTACGACAACAAAACATATGAAAATGCAAGGATAACAAGAAATATGACAACTTCTATAGGAACCTTTAAGTTTGGGATGTTTCATTCAGTTCTGTTATGTCACCAGAATACACATTTTCAGTTCAAATCAATGTCACATTTGCACATAAAGTGTTTGCAAAAAGAAATCACTGAAGCGTCGGAAGATCACATTATGCTTTCTTTGTCTTAACGAGGCAGCTCATCAAATTATGAGCTTTTCTCACATCGTGACCTGCTACATGGTAATTCATATAATCACTGAAAAATTTAAAAACCATTTGCCAAACCATTTGTCACCGGGGGGAAAAAAACAACAGAGTTGAAATGTCACGACGGCTAAACCGCGCTCGCACCGGCAGCGAACTTATCAGCCACGTCATCGCTGGGCACAAAGTTAGACAACGAATGAAAGATTTTCTCCAGGTATTCAGGTTTTGGCATCAGGGCGAGACAGAGAAAGCCAGAGACGCGATAGATTAATCCTCTGTCGCAGATAACTTTGTCTCCCCACAGACAGTGACAAATGCGGTGAGGTAAGGCTCAATAATACAAAGTGCTGTATTGTTCAGGTGGCACCCGAGTGAGCTGATGAAATATATTAGATATTTGATTTATTTTTCTTGTCTTAATTAATTCAGAGCTATATTTTCTAGCAACACATTCATCAGGAGACTTTTGAAACACTTTGTAATTGATGTTTTTTTGACTCAACCGGAACCTTTTTGTCTCACTTTGATGCAACATCCAACGTTTTTGTTTTTTTTTCGAGCACAAATAAATCCCTCAAACAACATTTATTCTGTGAGCCGGCACCATGTCAGCAGCTTTAACCCTGAGAAATACTTTTATGAATAATGGCTCCATTACTTCAGGGCGCTTTACCTCCTCAAGGTGATTACTAAGAGAGGCCAGAACGGGCGGCGAATCTCTGCATATTTCATCCCACGGTCAGCACCTGTATTACAGAACGGCACCGTCCTCCCAATCAAAGCGTGTGTAAACAGCAAAGCCCCGCAATCGGCTGTTCAAATTTGGACATGGTAATCATCCCTCTGATGTGGTGATTGGCACGGAGTCACTCCAAACACGACAGGTGCAGGACCAGAAAAGGAGCCAGATAAAACCTCTCTCTCTTTGAACCCATCGTTAATTTATGGCCGTCCAGGAAAAAAAAAAGAAGCTCCCCCCTCCTTATTGACGGATCTACTTCAAATATTAGAGAATACAAATTAGGGAATCTATAATGGCATCTGGCAGCTACTTATTTTCTGCAGTGTCATTCTTCTCGAATGCACCGAGCCATAACATCCGGATAATCACAAAAAATGTCTGTGAGCTTAAATCTCAACTCTCCGGTGTGGTAGGCTGCAAATGTCTCAGCCGATGCCTAAAAAGCAAAAAAAGCATTTTCATAGAGCAAATCTATGAATAACAAAGTGTGAATGCCTCCGTCTCCTCCCTGCGTGACACCATCAATTGTTAGTCAGGAGAAAAAAAAACAATGCATTAACACCTCTGTGCTGACAACACAGAAGAAATCAATGCGCTGCTTCCTCGCCCACACGCACTATTTCCGTTAAAGGTAGATAATCCATACGATGGGCGCGCATCGGGGTTTAAGACGATGTTTTCCTCATTCCACTGACGCCTTTTTCTGATGAGCAGTGATCGCTGCTTCACACGGATTCTCCAGCAGTTGCAGTTCGATGGGACCGGACTGACAGCTGTTCCAGAACCGACAAACAAACGAGCCGTTCTGATCCAATCTGCTGATCAGTATGCACACGAAACACATGTTTTATAGGATGTTTTACCTGTTTGTTACACATGTAGGGGAGAATGCAGTAAGTGTGATACTTTGACATTTAACTGTTTTACTGCTAAATAAAAGTGTATTTCTTTCAAATAATACTAACTATGGTCCCTCAGGTTGTTGTGTACCAATGGAAATTAAAACAAGTTATCAGAACAATCAAAACAATCAGTCTCCATGCACAACTTGCTCCAAGATGGGGTTAAAATGAGCTTGGGGTCGGGGTGAACAGCCACTATTAAATATTAATATATAAATCACTCTAATTCAAACAGTTTTGAAAATATTTGGAACTTAAATAACTTAACTATTCATGCTACCAATATAACAAGGGGAATTAAAACCATATGTTTATGTGAAAACATGCTAATTTAATATTTTCAGCTAATTTTAAACTGTAGTATCTCTGAACTAGTATCAACTTAACATGAGTCAACAGTAAGGTATTTATTACATCTACATTGTGAGACTTTTATTTTCTCTCTGCCTTAAATGAACATGTGATATTTTCCAAAACAAAAATCTATATGATTTAAGATACTGTGACTTTGGGAACATAAGAAATTTACTTGGCATGACGATAATCTTTGTTTTTGTTGGTTTTTTCTTGCTCCGGTTTGCTCTCCATGTGCTTCAGTCCAGCATGAATTGGTAAATGTTTTCAGTTACCTACAGTAGAAACAGGCGGTTGTCTCATTTTATCCACCAGCTCGACTCGACTCAACCTGTTCTCTCCTGCATGTGTTACAGTTGGTGGCAGCAGGACAAAGATGAAGTGAGCTGTTATAAAACACTATTTCTTCTTGCATTTCTCTACACCTGCAAGTTTGCTTGCCTGGAATCATATGTGGATGATTGACCATCAAAAAGTTTTCGTTTGGCTCATATTCAAGGCGACGTCGACGCCGTCAGTCTGTTCTATAAATAACAGCAGGTTTTATATTTATTAAACTTTATTTATTTTTTTACCTGGGACGGGTTGCGTTTTTGCTTTCATCTGAGTGATTTCTTCATCTCTTTTATGTTTCTGTATGAAGCAGCTGTTGCTTTATCAGTAAAAAAATGATGCATTTGCAACGCGACGAGGGATTTTTTTCCCCCGGAAAGATCTGTACAGGCAGCAGATGTTCAGAAGAACAGCTACTGTTACAACAACAATTATACAGTCAGACAGTTGCCAAATAAATCCTTAATAAATATAAAATTTAAAAAGTTGGACATAATTAGAGCACTATACAGTAACTGCTTGATGCACCGATGGAAGTACAGCAGTAATGATGTTTGGCGTTGAATCTCTCCACACAGCCGTTCGTCATGTGTCGTCTACATGTGTCAGTGTGGTACTACGCTCCCTGGGCGGTGCTGTGGAGATGATAGCGGCAGAAGCTAGGTGTCCAGATGGAGCAGCTGTTGGGGTTTTTTCCTCATCTGAGTGGCTCCGATGCCACAAATGAAGCTGATGATGCCTTTGAACTTCACACAGTCAACACCTCCTTCTTGTTCCCGCTAAGCACAGTGCCGCTCCATCAAACCCCCACCTACAAACGCTGCCAACATTAGGATCTAGCCTTCCTCCCCGCCGCATCTTCCAGCTTTCCAAAGATAAGACGGGACTGAGCCCAAACCAGGAGATGCTGCACGGCAGGTCTCTTTCCTCAAACATCCCACGCTCGTCTCCACGCAGAGATGGCCTAAAACTGACACCGACAACAGGAGCCTCATTAATCTTTATAGCAGCTTGAGTCAGAGTTTCCCTCTTCTCCCTGCCTGTCTGCTAGGTGGCACATCCTCTCGAGAGCGCTATTCAACATCTTGGACGCGCGGCTCGTTGTCAGAGAAGAAGATTGAGTGTGTGGCGGGGAGCAGATGAAAGGCAAACAGGGCGTGTATTTGAATATAACCCGTGCCGAGGCATTTACAGAATTAACAGCTTAAGCAGCTCTGAAATCTCCTCTTTATATTTCCTACACCTGCGCTCGTGACCCTGCATACGTCGCTGCAGCTTAGACAGCTGAGAGTTTGCGTCCTCAGCCTGCTGTCGGCGTGCAGACAATGTATGCATGCATGCACCCACGAGGGCCGGCCTCATGTGTATAGATGGGCTGTACATGAGCAGCAGAGAAGAAGAAGAAGAAGAAAAAAAAAGGTTGTATTTATTATCATCATCGCTTTTATTGCAGTGAAACCTGTCCTGTTCCAGAGATATTAAACACACACAAAAGGGCACTGAGAAGGTATAATGGAGGCGATGCCCCAATTCTGTCAAAATGTTCTCTCACCGAGTCCTCCTGCTTTTTTTTTTTTTCTGCGCTGCTTTGTTGCACGGCTCGCCTGTGAGAATCAATCAGCTCTTTACACCTGGGTTATGATGGCCTCCGCCAGCCCCCGTGTGTTACTGTGGGACCGTTAAAAGAGGGACGGACTCAGACTTAGATGCTCTGCCTCAACATGCCACTGCAGAAGTGCTAATTATTGGCTTCGTGATAATTAAAACAGATGGAAAACATTTGAAGTTCTCTCGCAAAAACATACAAAAATATTCTGCTGATTTTCACATACAGATGATTCATTTTGTTAAACATCAAAATCATTACAAACATGAATATTAATAATCTAAAATGGCACTAAAACGTCCCCTCTGTGGCTTAAAATGAATTTATTACACACTATTATATTATTTATTCTAATCTGCCTAAAACAGAAAGTATCAGCATCTTAATTACATGCACCTTTCCCAATTATTTATTTATTAATGTATCTTTATTTTTCCACGAAGATCCCATTGAGACCTAGATCTCTTTTTACAAGAAAGACCCGACCAAGGTAGCAATTGCTAATTCCTAAAATATTAAAGGTGCTATCTGTAGGAAAAGTAGGTTTTAGACGAATCCGGAGTTGGGAATGAGACTCAAAAATCTACTTTTCTTACTAATAACACCTATAAAGGTCACATTTAATGTAATGTTTTGCTATCATGTTGAATTCATGTCTATAAAAACACAAAAATTACAAGATTTGCATTTTATTGAGGGTGCAGTGTGCAAGAATCGACCTCCACTGAACTCCAAACAAACAGGAGGCAGCATATTACCAGAGAAGAGTTAGCTAGTTAGCTCAGTTAGCTGTGCAGCTATCATTCCTGACTGGGGGCTTGGAGTGTTGTTATGAATACAAAGGATGAGGATGGGGCTAGCTGGTTAGCATGCTAACAACAGTAGATGTCTATGCAACACGGTACATCAACGTCTTTGAAATAACATCAAAACTCTTGTTTCTCACATTCTGTCTCTGTCTCATTGTTGTCTATTCTTATAGAAGATATTTGAAATGCATTGATTTTATTCATAATCCTTTATGATAAACATGTAGTGTTCATGTAGGAGTTATACATGAACAAATACGTGCGGTTTCAATAAAAGCATTCACATCGACTCGCTGTGACTAAATCTGACACGTCTGTCATAAAATTGGACTGAAAAATAGGCCACTGGATTTTATTTTCTGGTGTCGTGCCACCTCTTTGTCCTGCCGTCTGGCTCATCTTTATTTTATATTTATGAGTAAGGTCAGTGCTTGAATTGTATGATCTCAACAACAGAAGAAGCTGTCAACGCTCGGAGCTCAGAGGAGATCATTTGGTCTAAAGGATGAAGACATACCCTGGAAAAATACCTCCTGTGCTTCTAGGAATCCAAACTAATGCATCCATTTGAAGTTGTGTCACAGAGTTTATTATATTCTTGCCACCAGGTTTCACGTAAGACAAGAAAACTGTAACATGTGGAATTTTAATTCATTAGGAAGCAATAAACACGTGAAGCTGAGCATCCCGCTATCCAAGACTTCAGGTGAGGCTACATCACACAATCCACATTTCAAGATATCTGCCACCTCACAATCTTAGATTAGAAAATGTCTGACAGGTTTTTATTCGGTGTGTTGAGCTGTCATTTTACCGCATTAATTAAGCAAAATCCTCAGATTTGGAGATGTGGTGAACGTGCCGCAGTGCAGATTTGCCGTCTCTCACCTGCCCTGATGACACATCTTCAATCAGTCTATCAGACGTTATCTGTATTTGAACTTTTCATACCACAAAAAGCAAGTTTCACATAAATAACAGGAATAAAACGCTATGATTAACAAAACACATGCGGTAGGATCACAAATCAAAACATCTCCGCTTCATTTCAGCAGCTCAACAATCTGAGCGAAAAGCCAAATCCCACGAAAACACACACGAATCTCAGAATATTCCATATCCCGGCATGTTCCCCTTCCTGCTTCAACAACAGCACACACCTGGGCCGGCATGGGCCAGTGACTCCTGCCACCCCGGCCCGACCCAACAGCACCCTAAAGAGACTGTGGAGGAAAGTCCACGGCAGCCAGGTCATCTCTGGTTCCTAAGAAACCCCGAGTCCAGCCCGACGTTATACTGTTGCTAAAATAGAATGAAACACTACAAAATAACTTCCTTAAGATAAATATAAAATACAAATATAATAAGATAAATGTATTCTGAAAGATTTGGAGGTAATTCCTCGATAACTCAACCAAGTTTTGTTTCTTTGAGTTTCTCTAACTACTGAGATGAAATGTGTTTTTCACGGGTCATCAGCCGAGCTCTGATGTTTTCCCTCTGAATTGTGGAAAAACTTTTTCCGTCGGTGAAAACATTACCGCTCAAACTAATCCAGCCTGGAGGGGATGTGTGTCCGGAAAGAACAGGTTTCGTCCATAAAGCGTGAGCAGAATTCTGATACTCAGTTTAAGGGTCAAGCGCTGCGACCTGGCTCAGATCTTGGTGGCAGATCCAAGTGTCTCCAGTAGCAAAATGACAAAGATTAACTGTCCCTTGGAGCTTGAAGGCTCATAATTAATGCTGCCTCACTTCCCTCTGTGCCTCTGCTGGGAGGAGGATTGACACTGAATTGTTAGAGTTGCCATTTAGGGGTCAGTCGCACCATGATGGGACAGACAGCGGCGGGCACGTATTTGTCGGGTTTAAGCCTACATTGATCTGTTAGCAGAATCTTTAATGTCCACAGTCGCACGTAAAGGAAAGTAGTAGAAGGCTGTTATCTGATCGGACGCCGGAACTGAAAACAAACTTTCACAGTAACGCATTTGTTTTTACAATTAATTGAATAGTTTCCTGTCTAATATGACATTTTCATTATGAGGCTTTTTAGCTTTTTATTGTTCTTTTCAGCACTAAAACAACAGTGAAGTAGACGCAGCAGGCTCTGACAGGGTTTTTTTAGTTGAGCCTTGAGTATTTTGTGAACGTGCATCTGGCTCTGCTGGGTGTAGGCTGAGGGAAACATGCTGAGTGGGGCCAGTCAACTGAGTGCAGTGCAGTAAACAGCCTTAGACAAATAATAAAAAAAAGGGGCGGCTTTGAAAGGCTCCCTCCTACCTCTGAGTGGGATCTGCAAATCCCTCCATTGAAGTGGGCTTATTTCTTAACAGCGCTCCTACCATTTTTTGTATGGATCCTCGGGAATCCTCTTTGCACATAAACACCCACGATGAAGTAGGCAAAAAAAAAAAAAAAAAAAGTAAGGAAATGTTCTGTCATGAAATACAGTCTGATACATAATCAATAGACGGGGGCGTCAGAGGCGGGGTTTCTTTTTCTCTGCGCTGCGGCTGCCTGAAGATACCAATAAGCCAAAGGGCCAGTGAGGCGTACAGTACAGTGGGGTGTATCAATTCCTGTGGAGGTGGACAAAATCCCCCAGATACAGCAGCAATTGGAAATGGAAGACAGTCCTACTGTATATATGGAGGTTAAGTCCTTTGGCCTCTGCCTCATCCTAGTCGACTCTCATAAAACAAGCAGAGCTGTGTTTTATGGTGCAGGAAGACAAAACGCCTCAAAGACTTACTGAGATATCAGGAAATAAATACAAGGGGGATCTATGTCTAATTCTCTTTCATGCCAACCTCGGAGAAAATTGGAAATGGGGAGTGAATAGCTCAATTTGTCTTGATGTAATTTAATGGCCTGTACCTGTTGCGGGCTCAGTCTAATGCAGTAAAACACAATGAGCGAAAAATGCTACTCAGGGAAACAGGCTGAAAACTGCCCGGCAGCTGTCTGAAAGCTTTTCAATTTTTCCTGTGAAAGCTCCGTTAAAAGGCGCGAGTATATAAGAGGGGGAGAAAAAAAAAACAGAAAACCCCCCCAGACACATTTCTCCATTTCACTTCACCTGAAAAAAATAAAGTCAGATACAATACATTCAGCTAATGACGGCGTTAAGAAGGCTGTCATCTTTTTCTTTTTCTTTTTTGCCGAAAGAATGATAGGAAAGCATTTTTCAGTTCATCCGTACTCGCTTAAAGCGACATTAAGAGGTTCATTTATGTGTCAAGTGTGAAACCTTTAAGAATATACGCTGTCAGTGGGAAAATAAGCACTCATTTTTTCATTTCATAAAAAGGCTCCTCCACACTGATGTGGTCACCGTCTGACAGTCGTTACAGAGTCGTGAAATGAGGTTTAGATTGTTGCGCTGCTTCCTCTCTAACTGACATTAATGGGCTCTTATTGGGTTGCTGAAGGCTATTAGCTAAAAAGGACAGAGCTCTGGACCTGAGATGAGTTGGGAGGATGTGCTCTGCTGGTTAATGGCCAGGATTTGAAGTAAAGTGCCACACTGACTATGTTGCCGATATACAGGAAAGAGAACAGGTAAATCACACAGCGTGATGCCAATTGCCTTCGCTAATGTCCATATTTTTTAAGGGGAAAACAAAAAATGACGAACAAAGAGGGAGAAGAGAGTTTAGATGATCTGACTGAATGGGAGGTGAATATTAACATCCAATTTGTATCTTTAACCGTCAGGGTAAACTTGATGAGGCATGTTTGGGTGTCAGTAAACAAAACGTAGCATCTAATTAAACCAATTAAGCTGCTAATTGGCCAGCAGCAGGGAACCAGCTGCACTCAGACACATTCATACCTCAGTGTCAGCTCAGCCAGGGGCACCGCTAGCTCTGATGTCCACCGGGTCAAAGTTATACGTCTCTGAGCTACGGGACTAAAGAGGGACACCACTTGGAGACCTGGTGAATTACCGGAGAATGGAAAGAGTTGATAATGAAGAAAACACAAGATAACACCTGTGTTATCGAGCAGTGTCCAGTGAAGTCCTCCCCTTTGCCCTAATTGTGTCCGTTTATCACAAATTAAAAGACAGAGCGTTGTGTGTGTTCGAAGGCTCAGTAATTGTCCCCTAAAACCACTTGGTTAGATTAAGAAAATAATCTGGTCTTGGTTAAAGCTTCTTTTAGTATGATAGTTTAACATTTTTGAGTCTCATCCCCACCTCATCAAAGACCGACGCTTTGGGATCGTGGAACGGATCGACCGCCAGGGAACAAAACTCAAAAGCTGACTATCATACAAAAAGTTACTTCCTTCAAGCAATCAGTCCCGGTTGTTGCCTTCACATGGTAAAACAAACAAACCCTACATTCGGTGCCTGATATTGTCCCTATGTGGACTTGATTAGCCGATCTGTTGCACATTGCGGCTGCAGAATTTGTGCTTTCCATTGGGATTTTTGGGACTGCGACTGCTAGTTTCTTCCATTTTCAGAAACAATTTTCTTTTTAAGTTGCTGTTTGACAGAAACTCCCACAGATTGCCTGATGAATGTAGAACCAAATAATCCCCCGGGATCTGTCCAGTACACAGAGTCTTTTGGAGTGCTTGGGTTTTAAGTGTCACAGATAAGGGCAGGCACTCAGCAGAGCGTCATTCAAGAGAGTGTTGCATTTCCCTCCTTTTTTTTCAGGGTTTCAAAGTGGAAAATTGACAGAATCTCACCCCTCATCAGTGTGACTAAAAGGGAAGCCGGATCTAGTTTGCTGAAGGAAAAGCATCCTTGCAGTGCCAATCTAAGCCCCGGATACACGAATGTCAAAATCATCAAACAAGACTAATGACGGGATCTTCGGTCGACATTGCTTCCTTTCTCTGTCCCACTGGTTTCACACACAAAATCATTACCAGACCAGTAACCCAGCCATGAGGCAGGAAATTGACTTCCTTTTGTTCAAGGCCAATCTAATAGTTTCTGATGTTTTCCAACCACTATCACTGTTTGATCAGCCAAAGTGATGTCTGGACTACATCTCAAGGCAACAGTTGATAGCACGTTAGAAGTGGATGTAGAAAGTCATTCCCAACACTGATCACAGGCTAGTTTTAGTTCCTAAATATAAATGAGTCATTGTGAGTCATCCACATCCATCCACATGAACTATTTTAAAAACTAATCGATGGACTGATGAAAATACCTAAATGATATTCCCATCAGCAGCAGCTGTACTTGTTCACATGACTAGCGCTGCTGGCAAATATTAATTTGACTAACACTAATATAAGATGAGGTGAACATAGTAAAGATTACAGTACAGTTTCACAGAGATTTCAGAATATGTGAGATTTCTTTTCGTTTTGGTGGAATGATCTCCTGCCGTGCCTGAGAGCAGCCGTGCACCAACGCTGTAGTCCAGACCACTTACACCAAGAACAGGTCATAACCAAGATCAGAGTGTACCGAGACTTTAAGGGGTTGAAACCAAGTCAAGGCCGAGTAAAATGCAGGACAAGATCCAGTCAAGTGACATCCCTGCAGATGTGGTCCTGACCGGCTCTTAAAATAAATTCAAGAGTCCTCTTTGTCAGCGGCCGAGGTACAAAAATGGTCGATTCTAAGGTGACACCGAGACCCTTAAAAAGTGGTCTGGAGACAAAGATCGATCTCGAGTACTTCAACACTGCGAGTTTGCAAAGTTTCCAGGTTGACATAACAGTTTTTCTACGCATGTGGCATGTGGATTTCATAAGATTCTGTTTCAGAGATGATCTGGAAATTTGGCTGACTTCAGACAAACATATAAAAAAAAATGGGTCCGTGTGTGATGATTGTTCATAATAAATTTTCAAGGCCGTGCAAGTTATTGGAGTTTCCAGAGAGGAACAACAAACACACGGGAGGGTTGGCGGGTATCTTTAATGTATAAATGAAAAGACACAGTAGCCTTCATTACCGTTTCCGATCAGATCGATCATCTGTGGGAAAAACGCTCCCAACTTCATTCTGCTGTCTTGGTTATTTACCATCTCGAGCACCAGACACAATCAACAGAGTGACTCCATGTTATCTGAAATAGCATCGGGTCAATGTCATTTCTGTCTCATTCGGCTGCACAGAAAGCAACTGAGAGTATCTATTTCATATCACATGACTGGTGTTTCGGGATCAATAGCTCCAAAAGTCCACAAGGGAAAGCCCTCTGGCTCTATGTCTGAAATCAAATTGTAAACAGCCTGAAATAGCTCCGGCGTGACTAATTCCCTTTCTCTGCCATAACTACTGAGATTGTAAGTGGCTTTTTGTATGGACCAGAAAATTAGATTCTTTACCCTATTAGAGACACAACCCCCACGCAGATCCGACCAAAAAGATTTGGCCTGTCAATATTAATAGCTAATGTGATCAAAGATGGGCCTGCATGTTTTATTAGCCATCTGGCAGCTCTGTTTGGGCAATTTAAACGCAATTTTAGAGTTGTAACATTTGGGAGAAACAAACAGAGTGATGGCGTGATCGGCGTATGTTGATGAGAGACTGGGAGATACGGTAGGTGCAGGCAATTAGCTGTATGGCGATCCCCTTGTTGAATGGCTGGCTATTGCCCAGGTTGGATTGATTTACTGGCTGCGGTGTGGTGACAGCTCCCATGTCGCAGCCTCACTGCCCACTGAAGTGTGCATTAGGACTCGGTGTTTGGCAGCAATATGGCTTTTACATTTAACAATTTGTGCCCAGACGGAGAGTGGAAGGGCTCAGGAGACAACTTGACGGAGGGGAGCCTCCCATCACTTGTCAGCATTGTCGGGGGGCAATGCCTTATTATCCCGACGTCTGCTGGCTCCTTTTCATGCCATTTATCATTCCCATCACCTTCCTCTTTGTGGCCCATATCAGAAAGAGAGACGAGGTCCGGAGGGGATATATGTAGATAAATATGTCGAAAATTGGCTCAGTATGGATCTATTTGCTCGTGCAGACCTCTTTGTTTGGCGGCAGACCGAGGTGGCTTTTGTGCGTCTGCCAGCGGAGCCATGGCTCTCTCCATCAATGGCACGCCATTCAGGAGATAAGCATCAACTGGCGGGCCCACTCCACTGACACCGCCACTTCCTCCCGGAGTCAGCAGATTACATTTTAGAAGTTGACAGCTTGTTATCACTCTGGATAGCAGGAGGGCTTAATCTTTTGTTCTTTTTGGGGCCGGCGTGGGGCTGAGGAGTTGTCAGCTCAGGCCACTGATTCCGCCGACTTCCCCTCCTCGTGCCCTCTGCAGTGACACACACGGTGAATAGGCCACTCTCTCCTCCGCTCTTTTCATCTTCCTCTAAGAGTGCCTGCACTTTGTAGAGGGATTACAGTGATGGAAGCCTCAGCAGTGCACAATGATATCCATTCAACACGTCTCCCTGGCAGACAGGGGATGGGTTCAAGTCTGATTTGATAATGGGTACGCTGGCTTTCGGTCTGCAGGGACGGATCACAGCTCCTAAGGCAGGGCTCGTCCTTTGGGAACAATCATGAGGAATCCCTCTCAGAATAATATCCGTGACCATAATAGGGGAGGAGAAGGGCATGGTTCCTGCACAATACTGTATCTCATACCGATGGTGTTCAGAGGGGGAAGCTTTTCCTTTGCCGCTACTGAAAACTCCCCGTGCTACAGAGGAGTTCTGAGGCTGGATGTTTTATCGGAGATGGCAGGTCCCAGATGCCAAGGCTCTTAAGAAAATCATGCAACTTTCCTCATGTTGCATGTCGACCCCGCTACCACAGCTGGCAGCCCAGCTGCCTTTTGTCTGAGCTCTCCTCCGTCAGTGTATTCACGGTACAGTTAATAGACTTCATTTTAGCGGTGAAAATCTGAGAGCCGTTCATCCTTGAATAGATGATCTAATAAAGGCAGATTCAAAGGTGCATATAGGCTCAGATAAAACTCATTATTGTGCTTTAAGGAGTTGAATAGTCTATAGAAGCAGGTTCTCTCTTTTAATAACAGTTTTAGCCTTGGGTGTCTCATCGTTATGTTTGGGAGAGAGTCACTTGTACTCACAGATATTAATTGACCTGTTTAATAGATTAGAAAGATACACAGTCCTGTTGGGCTAACAATAACCCACCTTGCATAATCTCCCCCTTTTCTGAGCGGTTGATAACTTGAGCAACCTTGAACATTGGCATTTATTATCACTGCTTTGCTTTTGAAGCCCGGAAGATGTCTCCTTGGTGAGAACTGTGGTTATATAACCTCCACTCTCTCCTCCCACTCTCTCTTTGTATGTCTCTTCCTGTCGACGGCGTTTCGCAGCCTCTCAAGCCTACTGGAAGATGGCGAGGAAGCTCAAATGCACAAGCTTTTTTTTTTTGGAGGAGGGGGGTCGGGAGCGCCTATGACGAGGCTCTTTGCTTTTTTGATGTGTTTTCAGTGGTGGAGACAAGTTTTCTGACAGCAACATTATTGTTTGATACGAAGAGACTCATATGTGGAGGCTGTAACTGTGGAGAAATCATGCTGCTTATGCAACACATCAGTGCTGTCTGATGAAATTAATTCGACAGTTGAAGTTTCTTGCTGACAGTCTGCAGACAGGCAGGAGAAGATACGTAGCGTAGTATCCACGCCAACTTTGAAACGTTCCTATCGACGTGAAGGACCGTAGAGACGAATCCTTAGACTCGAGTAAACGCTCCATTCACTGAGACTGCACACTGAAAGAGAACAGATCACCTGTGTGAGCAATCTGCTAAATCAACTCTCTGTCTTTCTATGTGGGGAGAGGTATGACAGTGTCTTTTGTCACAAGATTGATGTGAGGACAGATTTTAATAACTGCTCAGTAGGGATGAGATGATAAAAGATTTTTTATTGCGGATTACACAAAAAAACACTGTTTTATAGGCTCTTGTAGACACATTAAGCTCTGACCTTCTTCTGTATTACATTTATACTGTCTTACTATTTCTATTGTGTACATACTGCATTGATTGATATATGAAGTTTACCGGTTATGAAAAAGGTCCAGGTGTGTTTGATGGGATTATGGGGCTTACGTCTGTCTGCGGTGTGGCCTGATTGGGCCTCGCGGGTCAACAACCCTGCAGCCTCCCTCACTGTCTAGTAAGATAAGACGATGAAGGTCTAAGTACCGAAACGCTTTTGTCAATAAACTTAATTGCCAGAGAGCTGGACAGCGTCTTATTCCTGATTTTTGTCGGCCTTCGGTCTTTTCCTACTGACTGTCGGCCTTAAGTTGTGCAAAAACTGCACTCAAAAAAACAAAAATAGGTTGGTCGAGGTTCTCAAATTAATGACTTGTAGATATACAGTCTTATATTGGTTTCCTGATTTATTCTGAGTTGCCTCACCCTGTCACCACGACTGAAAGTATAGCTTGAACATTGTGTTCGCCACAAAAACAAGTAAAATGAGATGTGCGTAAATGAAACTGATTGTGCAGGACGACCTCATGACTCACGATAACTTATTAAAGATTCTTTGTGCGTCCTATCTGTGATGCAATCATTTGTTCCCCCGCAAAATGTCAGGTTAAAGTGATTCCTGTATGTCTTTATCATAAAGTTTTCAGAACATTTTGATGATTATCCAGATAATATTAACACTACATTTTCATATCCTCCCATGTCCAGGGCTCCAGTCTCTTTGTCTCTCGACAATACTGTAGATCACACCTCGTCCTGCATCTATATCTTTGTGAGAGAAGGTCTACAGTGAACAGGAAGACAGAAAATTGTGACTACAGTCAAGGCTGCCGTCTTAAGAATTATAAAATAAATATAGTGTCAGGAAATGAATGGCTGAGTACAACGGCCCAGGGTCAGCAGTAAATCAAACCATGGAGGACCACAGTGCGAGGGAAGCAAACCCTGCATCTTTCTGACTTATTCTTCCAGTATTTCTGTAATCTTCGCTGCAACACACAATGAACGGGTAGAAGAAAGTTACGCCATACATTCAATCCTTTGGCTTTCTTATTATTAGTTTCTTAAAAGAGTCTAATTGGATTGGTTGGAGAGTTATAATTTGTTATGGGGACAGGTAAGGGTTTAGTGTTGGAGGGTAATAGGGGGTCATGGGAGTTGGGTGGGGCGAGGATGGAGGCATGATGAGAGGGGGAGGCCGAGGAAGTCTGAGCTGGGTGTTGAGATCCTCGAGATTTATTCGAAGAGCTGCAGGAATCTTCTCCACAGAGAAACTGTTTAGGTTTGGCTTTCTTGACAGTCTCGGCCATCTTTCGCTCAAGATAGACAAGTCTGTCCGTCAAGGTGTCTTTGTTTTTTGTTTCTGAAGGGTCGTTCCTCTTCCCACTGGACCGTCGACTTATTTAGTTACTGCCTTCAATCTGAAGCTCTCTGACCTCTGATCAGCCGGGTCAGTTTCCATTTGATGATCCTTTTCTTTCTCAAGAGCTTTCTAACTTTGTGCAGAACCTCCAGCAGACGGCCTTGTGCTTCAAATAGAGCATTTATTTTATGTGTGGTACCGTCCATATTAGGATGCATTAGTTGCTGTGAGGACTTAACTATTCCCCCACAATAATAAAACTTGACGCTAAACTGCTTTGCTGGCTCGGAAAGTGTAATTTTTCAATAATGGCTGGCTGCCGGCTTTAATTTGTATGAGGAAAGAGTGCGAAGAGTTTGAAAAAAAAAAAGTGTGGTCTAATTACTAGCAGGATTCAGAAGTTGAATAAAAGTTTTAATGTATGAAAGACTTTGTGCGGTTTTGAATGAGATTTCTCGCTCATATAATGAACGAGTAGATAAAAGTTGAGAGGATGAATAGCTGGAAGAGAGGGAAAGTAAGAGTGTGTGAGTCTGTGTGAGTGTGTGCATGCTGAACGTGGATGTGTGTGTGGACGGGAGCTGCTTTGTGTCTGTGTGTATTCATATCTGTCATTATGACTGTTTTGTGTAATTTTGCAGCGTGACCACCGGAGATTTGAGATTACTTTGATCGTTTTTTTGTATTCGATGCTGTAAGTTTGTCAGTAAAAAGTTGAAACAAAGAATGCGGACTCCGATGTTTTATTCAAGCGTACGTCGAGTATCCGCTCAGACTCTGTAGCTTAAGTGGGCATCTTCAAGAAATGGACGGCGCCGCGCTAACAACCGAGGCTCTGTTGTGAAATGCTTGATTTATTGATTCTGCCAGAGGAATTCCAACTAAAAAGGTATCCTCTTTTTGAAAATATATTTATATATCCGTAACAGTCTCTTTGAAACTGACCACTTTTAGGGCTAATAAGACAAAGAAAAGAATAACAAACCCTCAACATGTTCTGTTGTTTTTGTTTCACGGATACGGAGCAGAGATGTCAGTTTTGGCAGTCATGTTGCTCTTATTAAGTAGTTTTTGATAGCCAGTCCAGTGCTGACAAATTGGTGCTACCATGGGAACAAGACTCCCTCTTGTACCGGGAGAGAAGCCTAAAGATTCGGTGTCAGACAGAGAATAAAACGACCAGAGACACTGGCAGGACAGTGTCACGGCGAACAAAAAAGCCACATTTAATCAGTGTCGGTGTGCCCGTGTGCTGCTGAGGCCGACCTGCTCGTACTAATAACGAAGAAACATGATGAGAACACACGCATCGTTCAGGAAACTGCGTCTCAGTTGGCATTTTGTTGCTTCCGGTAGGTCTGATGTCAAAGTCTCACACCATAACGGATCAATCCATAATAATAAAGGGCACAAAAGCAGATGTGACATCCTTACAGATGTCTTTATAATATCCCAATTAGTTTGTATTGCCACCGGATGTGGGCGCCAATCCTGTAATAGATACGGTCAGTCATCCAAAACAGTCAGATACCGGCAGAAAATTGGAATTTGGAGCATGAATGTCACTGCGAACCCTGTCTTTGTTTGTATCTGTGATTTTCCGACGGCCTGCGTTTATCTGGAACTGTCCTCCTAAAGATGAACCCCCTTTTGTGCTCACGGCTGCAGAGAGTGTGTGGAGCCTCAGCTGTGGTTCTGGCCGTGACATAGCATGGGACAGACTGACAGGCAGCCTCCGTGATTACAGTCTTCAAAGACATTTTCAGAAATCGCCCTCACTGTTGGATCCACCTGGTGCCTCTAGCCTTGTTCTTTTTTTTTTTTTGTTGTTGTTTTTTTTTCTTTGGAGTTTTTTAATGTTGCCCAGCGTGGCATTATGGAAAAGGGCACCCTGAAAGCCCCCCCACCACCAGCAGGACGGCCGAGCCGTGCTCTCCGGCCCGGCGGGGGGTCTTCACCCTGCCTGCTCGTCAGTGGCTCAAAGGATGAATCTGCAACTCTGCTGAGTTGAAAGAAAGATCACAGCTATGTTTCTCTCTCTCTCTCTTTTTTTTTTCTCGTGTTTGTTTGTTTCAATCAGCGTCCTCCCCACTCCTCCTCTCATCCTCCCTTTCGTGCTGTATGGTTTCAGATCTGTGGTTCATATTTCATGGTTTTCTGGGTAGCACAAGATCAGCTGTTTTTTTTAAAGTTTTTCACTTCTGAGAGTGAAGAGCAGTTTGAGAGGAGAGCTCTGCTGTAATGTGATTTGTGGCTTGTACAGCCGTTCCCTTCGGACTCTTGCCACACAGAGTAGCCTTTTTCTCACAGCAGAAAAAAAGAAAAACTGAGAAGCAATTGTTCCATTTTTTTTTTCCCCCCCCAAGTGTTTCAGCCTTAACAGTTTATCTAAAAAAAGTCTTTCCAACAATCATTTCTTAAAAGGGCTCATCTTTTTTTGCAGCAGAAATATGAAAAGTCAAATCTATTTGTATAGATTGGCATACAGAGGCTATTGGGCGAGCGGGATCAGATGGCGGAGAAAACAGATTATGTTGCAGGGCTCCCGTGGCATAACCCCGGGCATTAATGTTAATGGAAAACCACATGACCTTGCAGTTGCCTCTGAGCGGCTCCGTTTTAAATCCAATTGACATGGACCAGGTCTGGAAGAGGCTGGAGAGACGGTGATGCAGGCACCTGATACCCACGCATGAAAATAGCCTGTTTTTCTGTTTTTTTCTCCTCTCAGGGTATCCCAGAGGCCCCTGGCACTTAGTTGTCCTCTGTTCCCAGAGATGAATGTGAACCAGCATTCGCTATAATAGTTGCTGGGATACCCTGTGCCAGCAGAAGTCATGTGATCCCACCTCTGAGCAGGTCGGGTTAGACTGCTTCAGCATTCCAATCAAGGTATGTTGTTGTGCTTACGCTCAGAAGACATACCAGCCCTTGTTTTCAGGGAGCATATTGTACGTGACGTCGGTTTCCTCGGTGCCAACTATTGCTTTCCGATGATCCTCCTGCTCTGGGAGGTTATGGAGGGGGGGGGATAGTGCCGGCGCAACAGAAAACAGGCTTTGTTAAAGGAGCTTTGCTCACGCAGATGAAAGAATGGAAAAGCAGGGTAAAATAACACAGTTTTTTTTTTTTCCATAAACATCCGGCGGAGGATTTGCATTCAGGCACGGTGCAGCTCCACTGCTCTGAGGGTCATCAGCACAATTTAATTACATTAAGAGACGGCTAAATTGGACTTTGCAAACAGACATGGCTTAAGGGATTACTGGACCTCTGACGGAGAGATCAAATTTTACCTTCGAGCATGAAACAATATGCCCAGTTCCTGGCAGGCTCCATGTGGACCGAGAAAAAAAGGAGGATGGGGAGTTGGAGGGTAGACGGCCGGATGATTAATTCTATTCCACGTTTTCATTTACTGCATACGAAATGGGCTTGCGCGCAGGAAAAAAAAAAAAAAAGCATAGTGTTTCAGGATAAACTGATCACAGTCAAGAAAAACAAGCCTCTGCGTATCTAAAGAGGATGTTTTATCTTGATGGCTTCACCTGCTCTGCATCCACTCTTTCCCCAGGATCTCCACACTGTTAACCTCTCCTGCACGTCTAATGTTTTGTCCACACGTCTACTGCAGTTTGTGCTATTTATTAAAACTCCTCCACCAGATATGGACCTTTTTACTTCCACTTTGTCTGCTTATGGCAGTAGTGGAAGACGAATCGGGATTGAACGCAACATGGCATTTGAAGAGAGGAAGTGTTGAGTTAACTTTTCTTATAGAGGAAAACAGACAATGGAGTGTGACATTTTCAGACGTTGGCCTTTTATTACACTGATCCCACCTCTGCACTTACAGTAGATGTCAGCCAGATTAAACTTTGCACAAAATCAAAGGTATTGATGACATCCTCTCTGCTAGAAGATGTATTTTTAACATCAACCTTGGTCGGGTAGCGAATAAAGTCAAGAAACCACGAGTGACTGTGGAGCTATAAACACAATACTGACATGCAATCACCTTTCACGTGAGTATGACGACCTTCTTAGCTAAAAGTTGCTTATTGAGCAGCTAAAGAGCAACATTGCCGTAATTTTTAATGACCATCTGGTGAATGTAAGTCCAATATTCATGCTTTCTTAGCTCTGATTTTGGTTTTCAACCCCTCCTGAAGGGACAAACATCTTCAGCTGCCCGCTTTCTCCACCTGTCAAATGGCTAGCTGAAGAAAAAAGCATTGTAGGAGCGCAGAGAGTGGACAAATATAGTAAAGTCAGGGTCTGTGAAAAGCAAAAAAATGAGCTGAAAGAAGTTATAAAACTCACAGAGACCTGAGGCGACCTGCAGAGGTGATAATCCCCCGTGGATGAATCACGACCTTTACAAATAGGTTTATAGGAACACTACATTCTTTGTTCTGTAATTAATGCGTACAAAACCAGGCACGGATCGTATAACACTCCGTATGACACTAAGATATAATTCAATGTAATCACATCTGTCTGGAGTTTTGAATTTCAGTTTTCAGACTTGTTATTACAGTTATTACAACTGGGAGCCATGAAAACAGTCTTTTTACGTTAATATTACATGTTTCCACAAGTTCTTTCTGTTCTTTCAGCATTATTGGCAGGTTGATGGTGTCTGCATTACAGCAGGCAGACTGCAGACCCACATTTTGATTTAGCTTATTTTAGGCTCATTTTTTAGTTTATCTATTTATATTTCAGTAAAGTTCATGTTCTGCATATTTAAAAAGATGAGTAAATAAATAAATACATAGACACTTACATAAAGTTTCAGATCACAGATTCTTTGAGCTTTTTAAAATATTGAATACATCCTAAACTTTATTCTGTGTCGGCAGTTTATGAAACATAGTCCAAGGTTTCTGTAGGATCGCTCTTAAAAACTTCTCGTCGTACATTTTTTATGCGTCACGTAAACATTTCTTCAATAAATGTTATAATGCATTTAAAATGACACATGAATGTAATGTCGCCATGTTTGCGACGACAGGACCCATTTTTTCCAACACTAACAAACAGGATTTGGTGCAAAACACACTCGACCACAAGCACAGCATAGTCACAAAATAAAACTGAATATTGAACATGAAGGAGAGTTTCATCACATCCCTGGTTTGCAGAAATGTGCATTACCAGCATTTTATTCTGGCGATTGGGTTGTTTTCCAGTGTGCACCATCTGTATATTAAAATGATACAGAAGTATATTTTGTGTGTAGTGCGAGCCCAGCTCCACCTACAGAACCCGGGCCAGCTGGCTCCGGCTAAGCTCTAAGCACTAAAGGTAACGTAGGCTACCTCTGTTAATAGCTCTCGTAGCACGATCGTCCATCTTCACTGACACACATGCGACGACTTCGTCTCTTCTCCTCCCTCTACGGATCGTTCTGCATTGTTGTCTGTGGGCAAAACGCACAAGCTGAACTTCAACTCGCTGGAGCATTGGGTCCTCACTGCCATAGTAATCTGAAAAATGCCAAGAGGTGTGAATTCGTGCCGGCAATTTATCTGAACTGCCGGCTCTTCAGGTGTCTCTTCTCCCTGAGAAAGCGGCTGCTGTTTCTCCAATTGTCCTTAAACAATTACTTGGGAGAGGATCAGGGGGAGACTGTTGCCAGTTAAACTGCAGTTTTCTCAGCTACCATTGTGCAGGCCATCTAAACCCCGGGATACAAAGCTCTCGAGCGCACTGCAAGCCAAATAAAGAGGTGGAGAGGGAGGGGGAGGCAGATAAAAGCTGACACCCAATGTATTATAACTCAGCTCTATTAGATATGAGCTTCTGCCAGGGTGAAGCACCATAGCTTAAGGCAAAGATACTGCTTGCTCATTGTGCTTTAGTGAGGGGGCTGGGAAGACTGTGTGTTCTGTATACAGCACACAGTCTCTCATGCATGATTTAGTAAAGAAGAATCTTTCCTTCAGTATTCAGTAACCATATAGCAGTCGAGATAAAAGGATGTGCTTAGGCTGCAAAATGCGTCCAAAGACGTAAACTATATGCTGGAAAAATGACTGATACTCAAAGGAGAGAGAAACCTGCGACAGAATGATGCGTTTTGGGGGTAAAAACAAAGAAATATTCAAAGTACTGATGACATTAAGATTTCTGTTTTTAACATATTAGCCTCGGACAGATGGACATATGTTGTTTTCTGTTTGACAGCATGTACTGTGGTGATAGATTGTCCTGTATAAAGCTTTGAGCGTCACTGTTACACCAATCACTCAACAGCTTTTATGCAAATACAAAAAAATGCAAAGACTCAGATGTGTGGCCTCGCTGGCAAGAAGCAAATAAACTTTAACTTTCCAAGTAAGCGTGAAGATTTGCATTTGTTTGGAGTAATCATTCATGTGGCTGCCAATTCTTACATACTGCACCTTTAATTCCCCGTCAGTTACTTAAAGAATCAGATATCACATGATCTGTGTCTGATGTGAATTCAGAGGAGGCCGTTCCGAGTTAAAACAAGAGATAAAGTTACAGCAGGTTGTTGAATTGCTCTGATTGGCCGCAAAAATATCAGATCCATCTTGAGGCTACATCAGCAGGATGCTATGTTCACCTAATCTGTATTCAATTTTGATATTCTAGTAACTATTTGTAATTTGTGACAAGACTTTCGCTGTAATTGTGTCCATCTCTGAGTGTCAGTTTATAGATTTGTAATCGGTTGAATTCTTAATGGCGATTAATAAGTTGATTAATCGCTGACATTCCTACAAAACAATCTAATATCAGTAGATAGTGTACATGTCTTTGTTGATGCAAGTCTGTAGAAATGAAATCTACTTATTTTACATACACTATCTGAATGATGGTAAGCAGCATGATCGTCTGTCTGCCTGTGTGTTTTGCCGTACCGGACTGTTGGTCAGTGGTGTCGCTGTGTTTTATGATTGTGAGTCTGCCGACACTGACCGCTGCTGGTAATGAAAATGACCTCTCACTGAACACTGCTGGTTTTATCACTTGCATCTACTTCTTGTGCACACGAACATTAGAAGGACGAACACGATCAAGTTTTCTCTGAATCCTCGACAGCATAAATTAATTTCGTATAATGTGTTTTGGGCTGATATTCAATATGAATATTAAATAGTGGTTGTCGTGGTTTGTATTATTTTTGAAAAAAATGTGTGTGTTTTTCAATCTCGTGTGTGTGTGTGTGTGTGTCTGTGTGTCCTACGCGTGTCACTGTGAATGGCCTTTTATTTCACCTGCCACCGTGCCTGAAAGGATCTGACAATCAGGGGACTATTAGAGGGTTGGAGAGATTCCACTCCGGCTAAGTGGCTCTTTTTGCTGTGGAATGTGACACTGCTCTGATATTCATGAGTCACAGTGCTGTTGACAAACGATAGTGTCTCAGCTCAGCGGATCGCAGCTTGTCTGACTATGCTGGTTTTCATCGCTGGAGAGCCCACTGGGACTGCTCGTCATCATTATCTTCGGCCACCATAAACACGTCGACTGCTGACAACATTGAAACAATGAAACTGAGTGTTTATTTCATGCTAACCGCATGAAGGGCGACGTAGAATAACCCAGGAATGTGCATCGGCTGGTCCGACAGCAGCAACATGCAACAAATGCCGCTCCCATTAAGGTGCAGAGCGTACTACAAGCCAAAGATGCACGTAAGCCAGCAGATGATCGCTTGTTTCTGAGACATGAAGCAGCTTAGTTTGACACGCTCAGGACACTCTTCCATCACGGCTGCTTAAACCCCAATCTCCTTAATGCTGGGAGCCAAGCAGAAGCACATCGG
The DNA here is from genome assembly GCA_963678695.2 of Diplodus puntazzo. Classification (NCBI taxonomy): domain Eukaryota; kingdom Metazoa; phylum Chordata; class Actinopteri; order Spariformes; family Sparidae; genus Diplodus; species Diplodus puntazzo. The sequence continues at coordinate 4,400,023 of OZ023155.1, read as the reverse complement.
GTCCCTTCATGAGGACAAAGGTTTGACTCATTTGGAAATTGAATGTACGACCTCCCTCTGTCAGGGTGGAAACCCTGACCGCAGGGCCGCCGAGCTGGAATGAAAGTGGAAGTATGTGGAGAGAAAGCGCTCTCTTCATCGCGCTGGTTAAACATGAACACACAGTGAATAATACAATACATAATAATGTGTCCGTGATGTGCGCTAATACACGGTTACATGTGTGGTATGATTGCGTTATGCATCTGTGTGCATTCATGTGTGTACTTATTTGCTGGTGTACTTATGCAAAACACAACACATGCATGCTTATGTGTGTTTGCAGACGGCCTTGATGTGCCGACGTCTGCGCTGCTATTCTCGTCTGCATCAGCTCACTTGTTATTTCGTCGTCCTGAGTGTCTCCCTGCTTTTTCTTTCTTTTGTGTTTGTGTCCATACGTTGGAGTGGTTATGTATTGTTTTGCAAGTACGTCACATTTCATCCATCCAGTGTATTCCACAGCCAATATCATTAACGCAGCCACATGGAAATGAAGTGCATTGGCAGTTTTTGCTCAACTGTTCGACAAATCTGTCGGATAATATTTTCAGCTATGCAAATGAAAAAAACAATGTTTATCGAAGATTTCAAGATTTAGTTTTCTCTGTGATTTCATCTGTTCTGGACTATTCTTCAGTTCCTTTGCAATAACTTTTGCATCCCACCGATCAGAAGGAACAGATTAATTATTTAGCCATGAAAGCTACAAGTATAACCTGTGGGAAAACTTATTGTTAAATCTGACGGAGGCTTTTACATGCAGCTTTAATGTCCTCTTGACCATTAAATGTGAAGTTCTGTGTCTCTCTCCACTCATTTAGACCGGAGCCCAGTCTGGTCAGTCTGAAATAACTGCCTGGTGGTGTTGCCAAGATGGCTGCCCAGTGGCAAGATTTGCAAACACACAACTGTTGCGGCTACAGACCCAGTCAGAGGAAGAAACAGCCAAAGCTACGTCATCAATTGAAATAGTCATGAGTTAGCTGCGATGCTGCAGACTTGTGGCCGATCGACTCACGCTGTGGTTTACTACATTTTTCATGTCGCATGTTACGTTGATCCTATATCATCGTGCAGCTCAGCTTTTCTTCTGTGGTTATCAAAGGTACGACTGAAGTAGTTCAGACACACGACTAATACAATGAAAAATTATTTTTCTGCAGCAAAAAAATCTCCTTTTTTGCCACATTGTCAGTTTTGTTAATGTGAAGCGATTTGTTCAAACACGCCAACAACAAACTATTAAGTTGAATTTTTATCATCAATAACGCTCTTCACTCCTCATCGGCCCACGCTGAGAGCAGACGTTGTTACCAGAGCTGGAGAAAGTTTGGACTATTGTGTGAATTATGTTGGAAACATGTTTGTGTAGTGAAAATTAATCACGCGAACGCAGCGTGAGGATGAAAACTGAACATGAAAATGTTAATCATGTGTCGTTGGCAGCAGTTTTGCTGGTATCCATTAAATCAATTAAGAAAATCTGAATGATTGCCCCTCCAGTCTCCATCCTGCAAAGACTACATTAAGGGAAAATGTCTGAAGCGAAGAAGATTAATTTTAGACTAAAATGTCGTGTGGCAGAGCTGAGGCACAAATATCGGCCTTTCAAAAAGCCGTGCCGGCTGAACCTTCTGCTGCTCCGCGTCGCGTAGAGACTGACCTGGGCCTTGTTGCTGGACCATCTCTGACAGATCCCGCTGGTGGATGAAGAGAACCAGACCTCCAGCAGCGAACAGCAGGAGGAACCAGAGGGAACAGGGCAGCCTCCTTCTCCGTCCACGCAGGGAGTCCACCACTATCTTCCACTTCATCCACAGCATGATGCGGCACAGTCAGACGCTAATGTAATAAGTTCTGGAGGAAATCAAAGAAGGAACGGAAATAGAAGAGAGGAGGGGGAGCGAGAGAGAGAGAGAGGACAAGAAGGGAGTGAGAAAAAAAAGGAGTATTTCATCAGTGTGGAATAATATGAGAAGTCAAACAGTCGTAGAGGAAACAGCAGGGGGGAAAGTTCATATATTTACTCTCACGTGTCTCACGTTTATGCAACTTTATACTCTAAATATTGTACTTTTTTTTTTAACTCTGCTACTTTTATCTGATAACTTGATTTGCCAGTTAAACCGCGCACTACTATGTGGTAGACGCCTCAGCTCTGGAATATCCTTCCAGAGGCCATTAGACATGATTAAATTATGGGTTGTATTATTTAGTTTTTATCTTGCTGTACTTTCTTAACATTTGCGAAACACTTCCATGTTTCTGTGGTTTAATCTTGTCTCATTATTAACATACGAGTGTGTTTGTGAAGCACTTTGGCGCCAAACCTGTTTGCTTTTAAAGTGCTTTATACATTAAATAAACTTGAAAAGAGATATAATATAATTAGATTTGAATCTGTAACTGTTTCTCCGCTTGCTTTTGTTTCTGTTGTCTTCCAAATGCATCTTTTAATCTGTCAGTATTTATTTTTGCTTCAAGTTTTTATCGTCTTATAAATGCATTTTTGTTGATGTCTTAATTTCTTATTTTGATGCATGTCATTGTATCTGTTCAGCACATTGAACTGCCTTGTGTCCAGTGCAGTGGTGATATATAAGTAACATTGCTTTACCTTAAAGCAACATTATGTGCAACACCACTGTTGTAAATACAAATCTCAAGTTGTTAGACATAAAGTCGGTGCTAACTTGATTTTTGTTTTCTGCCAAATAGTTGTTTTGCTTCAAGGTTTTTAGTGACTTATAAAAGCAACTCTAACATTTTCTTACATCAACACTGCTGTTGTAATAGGTGCTCATTACAGATAAGACTCATTACATCATAACAATGTTAAAAGAGCAGGAAGAAGTAAACACATATTTAATCCTACCTCTTCTCCACAACTCAGTAATTAATCATAATCAGTTTACTTCCATTCCTGAACCTGCGCACCTCCGCACACTCCCGTCTAACTACATGATATAGTTTCTGTACAATTAATAAATCACATTATATATAAATATATCTACTTACTCACCCATATATGCATGTATACATATGTGCTGAACACGTTTGCATATGCACATACATTCACTCACACACATGCAAATATACATATATAATATTATATACAAAATATTTGTACATTGACCAAATTTCTGCTTTATAAGCACAAACACACGCATACATTTGTGAAAACAAACATCGAGTATCATTTGAAAATCACGCCTTGTGCCTCTTTTTCAACTGGATCATCATCGTCACCCTGTTGCAACACACTTTACCATCAAAATGATTTTGAAGCTGACATTTTAAGGTTAAAACAGAACATAATGTTGCTTTATGTTTTGCAGTATTGCTCCTTTTATGGGGAGGCTAAATGATCTGAATTCTTCCTCCTTTGCTGGTAAATTGCAGCTGTTCTGGCTGATTTTAATGGATGGATGCTTCGTTCCCCTGAGAGGAAAATCTGGTAGTTCCTGATTTGCAGAAAATGGGAAAATTCCAAAATTGTCTTGAAATGAAAACAAGATAGAATCCTTCCATTATGGACCTGATTATAGTGTTTACATTTAGCATTAAGTCTGGTGCTCATCAGCACAAAGACCAACCGTTTAATTTTAGGTTACGGAAACACGGATGAACAAAATAAGCTCGTGTATGTGGTGGATGGAAATTCTATCGCTGCTGTTAGAAGAAAAAGAACCGTGACGAATCGAAGCTGTTCAAAAATTCAACACGGAAACAAGCTGTGTGGAAACAAGCTGTGCAAGCACCTTAATTCCCCCAAATAAAGCAATCTGTCTTCTGTTTGTAAGGATATAGTTTGGTAAACACAATATCAGCTGGACTGGCATGAGCGCCGAGCGACTCTGGCCTCCGTCACACAGCAGAGAGGCCGACGAGCATCTGTCTACAAATTAATATGCAAATGAACTTTGGTGACTCCTCAAGCTCGAGTTGTCACTGTAGAAAAACTATAATTGTCTCTGTTTTAGTAAAGTCAAGAACTTTTACTTTCACATAAAGCCAGACGCTATAAATAAACCATCAAATAACAAATGTGACATGTCTCAGTGCCGTGATGCTTGAATATACAGTGACTTCTGTCAAGATTTTTGGATTTTTATTTTCGACTGAAGACAGAAGATAAACAGAGGAAATGAAATACGGCGTGACGCACAAAGACGCAGCTGAAAGAGAAATCCCGGGAGGCTTACAACAATGTCACGCTACATAATCTAGGTAAGAAACAAGGAAGCAAAAGACACCACAAAGACATCACATAGGAGAAATAATGAGTAAAGAAGAGAGAAGAAAGTAAGCTGAGTGCGGATGTGTATGTTCAGGAAGACAGGAGTTATTTTTATACATTTATTTATTTCATTTCTTTCAGTTGATCATTGTTGGTGAGCATTTCTACTTTTACATGAAACTTCTGGGCTTTAATCAGCCTCCACCACAGCAGAGCTTCAGCAGGGTCTGCTCTTGCATTATGGTTACAACACTGCTCCACCCAGAGGAGAAGAGTTCAGCCTATTCCACGAGGACCAATTATCTTTTCGAGAGGAGATTTCATGCTTTAAAACTGATGCTGAAACTCCCTCGATATGTAATACATGATAATATCTTTTCACACAGGTGACTTCAGGTTAAAGCAGCTTCTCATCTTGTATTTAGATACATTAGAAACATGTAATATATCAGAATTGTGGGTATAAAGAGAAGCAATCAGCGTAATGGAACGTGTCTACAGGTGTCCGTGAGCACTGCTGCATATGTGGAAAAAGAAGTATAAAACCATTTTGTGACTTCGGAGGATAAGAAATTGCCTTACAGAGATGTCATTCGGTGGTTGGGTTGCATTGTGGGTAATGTAGGCATCATGTTTTTGTGTTTCTGTTCGACTCATTATGGACAGCTTATAAACAAATTATCAAAATGGATGAAGCAGGACAGAGTTATCACTTTTTTTATTCAACGCATTCTTCTTCCTTTTTCAAGACCTGTTGCCTACATTTCCCACAATCCACTGCAAGTCCACTGGTCAAGTATTGCGCTCCTGCGGACTCATTTAAAAACAAATGATCAGAATTGAAATATCGCCTTTTTATGCTACACATTGTCTTTTCAAAGACTGGTGCTCACATTACCCATAATGCAACTTAGCCACTCACAGGAGGCAATTTATCTGATCACATGCAGCTTCGTCTGGAGCCACAAAAGGTTTTATACAACGTTTTTCACATATGCAGTCATGCTCAGCAAACCTGTAAACACACTTTATCGTGTAAAATTGATGGAGTTGCCCTTTGACTGTCCATGTCCTTCCCGCATGCTGTCAATGGCCGCCCCTGTACAATACAGTCACAATGAAAACAACTCCTTTCACGACACTTATCAACCTGAATAACATCTCAGCACTTGCATACGTGAGGATCAAACTTGTCACGGACATGTCGAACCGTGAATCCACCCTGATATCATCTATACAGCCTTTTATTGACATTTCTATATGAATATTAGGGAAGGGAAACGACCCAGGCAATGATAAGAATGGATAAGACTTGTGATTAGATGGTGCAGGAGTGGATTTCTCAGCGCATAAGTGTGGTTATTATGCTTAATAACCCTTTATTTGATGCAGAGCAGAGACAGGAAATGAATTTATTGCTCTATATTTCTGCCTGTCTTTACACTGTGAATGTGTGTGTGTGTGTGTGTGTGTGTGTGTGTGTGTGTGTGTGTGTAAGACTTCCGTGCAATAGTGAGTACAAATCCCTGCTGAATTAAAGTAGCTTCAACAAAGGTTAAATACTGACATTGAGAGCAACACTATATTAAAATCTTTCTCTGCGTTAGTGATCTCTGTACAGATGGTCATGTTCCTCGTTGTTGCATAGAGAGGATATGTTCCCCCATGAGCACAGTGCAGTTAATAACAAGTGTGTGTGAGTATTGTTTTGTTTAGTTTTTTTTGCCAGGCTCAAACATTTTGTCACATCTTCTGCTTTTTTGTCTGATCTTCACAGCCGGAGCAGCAGAGAGGCTGAAGCTGATGAAGAAGAAATGCAGAACAGAGACGGAGAGAAGAATGCTAATGCAAGATAATGCCACATTCCTCTTTTATGTGTTTGTAAACCAGAAAAAACTGCTGCACAAAGATAATACAGTGTGCATCCATCGTTGGGTGCATGGTTGCCATGCCAACTCTGGCTGCTAACCTGGAGACTCGCTACGAGCTGTCCGCCATCTTTATCCCCGTGTGTTTACACCGGCTCGAAGAAAACCTTTTAATCATCAGACATGCACTTCTATCTGTTGTATCAAAGCCATAACACTCACAAGGGTGTTCTTTACCGGGATTATAGGGACTTGAGCTGGTTCACCGCCAGTACCTGTTGTATCGCCATCTTGTTCGTAATCCCAAAAAAAAACTACAGCGTCTCTGGTGCTAATCTTGCAGCATCACGCCACACTGGTGTAGAGGAGAAGAAATACAGTCGACACACGCCAAGAAATTCAGCTTTATCTTGTTTTTTTTTTCACGTAAAGAAGTTTTCCCTCCGACACTTTCACAGTCATGAAAGCATCGAGTGCAGCAAAGCTTAAAGATGCGGTCCTTTCATTCTGCTTTCTCAACGGAGTTTGACCTTCTACATCCCGGTGTCATTCAAACTGACAGTACAAAACCACAGAATGTAACCTTATCACAGGAAATCATTCCAGGCTTTCACTCCCTTTTCAATTTTGTTTTGTACATGGGGGTCAAGTAAACAACTGTCAGCTGTTTTTTGGCTACTGGAGATATTTTTTATATATATATATTTCTGTGAAAAAAAAACAAGCATTCAGATTTATACCTCCTCAAGTGCACTCTAAGGAACGACCAAGGAGCACAAATTCAGCAAAGTGTGAAAAGCATAGATTCATGTCGGTGTTGATTCGAGGGATTTGAAAAGAGTGTGTGTTGTCTTGGCCTTAAAGCAGGCGGTTGGTTTCAGCAGGTTCCTTTACTTTGTTAAACTGAGATTGTGCCACTCAAGCCTCCTCACTGTGAGAACGCTGCGGACGTTATTCTATCACCTCCACCTCCAAGTTAAATCCCGTCCTCATCGGAAAAAAAAAAAACCCAAATAGGTCAACTGTGAAAGCAGCTTATTACGATCAATATTTGCTGTAGTGATTAAAGCTGCAAAAGGAGGAAGCCAGGAGAAGAAGTTAAAAACCCAGAAGAGTCCATAAAGGAAGGAGGAGGATGGAAGGTCGAGTTAATCAAGTTGCAGGTCTCTTTCATTCAGGAGCTTCTGTTCCAATCCAGCGTGAAACTAAAAGTCACTGGTTACGTCAAAGTTTGTATGTTTGTAACAACGTCACAGAAGTAGCAGTCAGCAGCTTTCTCGCCTTAACCTGTAAGTTTTTGATGAAGGTCCAGTTTGTCTTGTCTTACACTCTGTAATGTCGTGTTGATTATGAGGATGTGATGCACATTAAGTGTATTTCTATCTTATCAGTCAAAGCTTAGTTGCAACGCAGCATGAAAATTGAGGAATGAAGGAGTGAGATTGAAAGCAATATGATACAAAATGTATCCATGTAAGATCCGACAGATAGGAATTCAAAAGTATAAATAAAACAAAACAAAAACCAGCATAGTATTGAGTGTAAGAGTAATATATAGTATACATTTGTCAGGTAATTGGCCACCTTATTGCCTCCATGTTTGCGAAAACCCTGCATGATGAAGTGTCCGCTAGAGTTCCACCATGTAGACATCTTGGCCAGAGAAGACAGATGGTTTGAAAGAGGAGTAAAACAATCCATCTATGTCAAACTGCAACGACCGTCTTTGAACACAGCAGGTGGCCGACAATTACTTATCACCCACCTACAATGCAGCACTGAGCTCCCTCCACAGGCAGCTTAACAAGCACTCACACCTGGGCTCACCTGCTCCTAGCAGCCCACATGAAGACCGGTTGGATCAGTGACTCTGTGAGGACACTCCCACACAGGGTTTAAAAGCCTGCGACTCCCGTCCTGTTAGTAAGAACTGAAGAAGCCTCTTGGATGAGAGGTGAAACGTCCAGTTGAAACGATACAGCACTTAGATTTCATCTCTCTTGCTTTTTTATTTTTGATTTGGCTGCCTCCCCTGTATAATTTAGAGTGACATGTTTTCTGGTTTCCGACATCATAGCGACTGTCCGTACACGCGTGGATGAAAACATATATTTCAGCGTCTCTAAATTATCATATATATAAATGACAATATTACATTGAACTATGTCGCGGGGCATAGCTGAAAGATTGAATGCATTCTCACTGAACTTTACCTGAAATAATGGAACAAAAGATAAAAACAAAATCAGCGCAGCTGTCTCGACTTGACACAAACACCTCATTATGTTCAAACAACACTTCATTCTAAAGACACTGCCTTTGTACTTTACTTCCAAACAGATGTATATGCCAAGATATGACTTAACGTGTCCCATTTTTTGCAACAAACAAACCGTTCTGTGTCAGAGCGATGATGTTTGATGCTCATGTTTAATATGCAGAGAACTGCGCTTTAACATTTGGAGCAAATGAAAACAAAGGGAGCATAATGAATGTGCCGCTTTTATACATTTCTTCACCGACCAGTAGAGAAAGTGTTTAATCGGTGATATGTTTCCTAAAGTCACCTATTGCTAAAGAAACATCTTTTATTTTTATTACATAATATCTGCACTATAGAAAACTATTGGTGGCCTTGTCGCTGTAGGATATGTTTCAAAAGAGCCACACAGAGACAACAAACTTCATCTCGCTATACAACCCTTGAATCTTGTTCATAAAGCTCAGGTTTGATTGCATGGCAACGGTCAAGCCTGGGGACCGACTCAAGATCTCTGAGCGAGCGCCTTGATCAAGGGCACTTAATCGAGAATCAACCTAACGTAAATGTTTTGATGATGGGGGAAACGAGGAGCTTCCAGAGGAAACCCATCAAAAGCGTTTTGACGTCCCCGTACTCAGATATCGAAGCTTCCGAGCATTAGCGACGTATGTTTTATGACAAGCATGACAAGCATGAATCAAACTCTGCGTGTGGGCTGAGAACTTCACAACACGCACTGGCAAAGGAGAAAGAAAACAAAAATCCATTTTCATCACCTGCTTCCTCACAAAGCTTGGGAGCATTTCAGATGACCTAGAAAATATTCTGGGATATTTTTTTTTTAATAGCGTTCATGTCTAGTCCCTCCAGTGTGTCAGTGGAAGGGAACAGTGTTATGCTATCAAACAGACAAGACACGGAGGCCGTTGCAAGGCCGGCTTCATAAATTAATGATCACGTGCAGGGGGAGTTTGACGAGGAGGAGAGCAGGAGCTGGTATAGGAATCGTGTTCAAAGCGTTGCTAATTGCCTTTATTTATGACAGCCGGTGATCTCTGGGATGAATTAATGCATTCGCCACAGTGCTGTGATGAGCCTTCGCAAACAGTGGAGGAGATCAGCTATCAGGCCCGCTAGCTCTCTCAGGCTGCCACTTATTGATAGAAGAAGGCCTATAGGTGTTTGTACAAAAAGGATCCCCTATTCAGCAGCATGAAAGTAATGCACACACAAACAACACTCTGAATATATTCTTTATGTAACTCTGAGGCAATAGCATGAAAAGGTGCTACTGTATAAATGTTGCAACTAACTACAAAACGGTAAAATGTATGCACAAATTTAGCTCGTCGCACGCTGAGATGAAAAGGATCATCTTTTGTTTAAACCTGTTATGTAGAAATAGTCAGCTGCTCCAGAGAAATCGCCAGTACAACCTGTGCACACATGCATCAAACAGCACATTCAAACGCCAGTCAGTGCCCACACATCAACAGTGTGGGCATCTGGCTTTCACTTTCTAAATTTTTAAACTAAATTATGTGACGCATCCCTCTGTTTTCTGGTGTCGGGGGGTAGCGGGCATTAATGCTGCATAACTAAACCCCAGCTGTTCCTTTGGCTCCAGTCCCACCAACCCTCCCCCACCACCTTCTGCTTTGGAGTAAAGCCAAGTGAAGAAATCGTCAAAAGGCGTTATGCAACGCATCTACCTGCAGTAGAGTAACTGCTACCGGAGTACCGCCACACCAACAACATCTCCCAACGCCCCCTCGCAAAAATGCGAAAGCTGCGTGACGGTGACCCCGGCACGCTGGCCTCGGGATAGCCACCAGCTCGGGCAGAGCAGGTGATGACAGCTCCAATACAATCGGACATGCTCAAATACAACACATCCTCGCTGTATCATGTCAGCCCAATGCCTGCCACGGGCTACTGCTGTGCTCCGCTGCACACCTCTCAGATGAGGTTACAGATTAGTTTCTGTTTATATGAGGGGGCCTCAGAGCAGCTCCACGGCCAGCAGAGTTGAGTAGATAAATTACATGCGAGCCTCGGACGGGAAGGAAGACCAACTGTTTGTTTTTTTTTGCGGGGGGGGACAGTATCTTGTGGGTGATTCTGTAATTCAAGGTGATTTTGGTTTGTGTCCTCGTACTTGCAACGTTAAGGATCTGCTCTTTTCACATCTCGGCTCTGGAGAAAATTGGCTTTTTCATGAGGTTTCTGTGTCATCCAAAAAAGCTTTTTGGCAGCTTTTTTTTCTCCGTTTCTAAAATTCAATTCTTGTGAGATTGGCCACAGGGTCAAAACTGCTGCCCATTTTCTCTGCCAGCAACACACCTGACCCTGATACACCAGACAAATGGCTCATTTGGCAAACAGTTTGGCTGTATTGTCTAATGTTTTCATTACCATTTAAAACTCATATAATTACACTCAATGGGCTCCTCTTGGTAATGGCGCACTGAAGCTCAACAACAACTCACAGCTAATTAAAAGCAACGTGCAGAAGGTCGCCTTGCTCCTCTGCGAGCTTTACACTCAGGTGAAACCGGTCGAAATGTACAGTACGCGCTGTTTATACCTTCCATTAAATGCGCTTCAGCCATGAAAGGAAGGAGTTGATGGAAGGGAGGAGACAGGCTGAGGAACCTGTATGCCCTTTCATACTGGGAGACAGATGGTGCAATGCTGGTGCAACTCAGCATTGAGGAGGTAGTCCTAATATTTTCTGCCTCTGGGCCTGTCAAAGGAGGTGCAAGTATGGAAGGATGGATTAAAAGAAAAAAATCACAGTAGGGACGAAGTTTGAGTCGAGTGTTTGGAGTGTAAAATTCAATGAAACAAACAAGTAACATCTCTCTGAATGTCTAGAATATAACCAACAAACAGATGCTCGAATACAGACGGTAACACACTTCTGTATCTTTTTTAGCCAGACGGCAGCAGGGTGAGCAGGCCGGGGTGGTCACCATGTTCACACAGCGGCCATTTTCCCCTGACACCACGCTCGGGGTGGGAAGCTCAAACGTTTGTGCTGCTGTGTCCCAGGACTTCCTACCCTGAGGGTGATGTCAGAGGAAAATGGCTGCCATCTGAATATGGTCTACGATGATCTTCTGGATCATCATGAGCCAGAAGAACGGTGCTAGTGGGCTGATGATGTCATAATTAGCTCTCACCAAACAAGCAGCAAATAGGGATAACATAGGTTTGAATAAATTGGACTGTAGATGACGTTAGCCCGCCTGTAGGAGTTAAAATAATGTTCACATTTAGAGGTTTTAATAATGGCTCAATGGTGAATGACTGAGTGGCTGCATAACTGTGCAGTAGGTTGTGTCATTAGTCTGTTGATTACCGGGATCTCCTGGACACCTGCTAACTGCTCTTAGTGATGCAAATACTAGATACATGCAGCAAAAGTAAAAAACTACACACTGCCATCAGTGGTGCATTAAGTATAACATAATTACATAATGTTTTGGACAAAAACAGGTCCGACAACAGATCATATTAATCTAGGAATTTAAGAGGGATTAGCCGCATTAGCTAAAAGGCCTATATGTAAATGCATATAAGCACACACTGGCTGATGGAATTGCTTCTCAATATGTTAATGGAGGCAGTGCATCTGTGTGCCAAAACAAACACTATACACTAAAGATGTGATGGTGCCTGATGTGGTTTAAATGTCACTGAAAGCTTCTTTTTTGTGGCGTCACCTTGGCCTCGTTTCTTCTACACACTCACTCAAAGCACTTAAGAACTCATTAAACCTCAATCTTTTGGAGAAAGGTCCTTCAGCTTTATTCAAGCATCCGTTAAACCTTGACCCGCTCAGGATTTACCGCCTCGGGCTCTGGCTACGTTCCCGCCCAAGTCCTCTGCACGGGTAAACACTCATTCAAATCGATAGTGCTGAATCTGTGCTGATCCCGCTCATTTTTCCTCACCTATTTTCTAAATTGTCAAAGGTTTTTTGTGCAGATTGCCCGGAGGTAGGTCAAAACCACATCATCCAGATCTGCTAGATGATTGTGCTGCTTTGTTAATTCACTGGAAGCTTGCTGGTGTATTCTTTTAAATGTTTTTCTTTGATTGTAGAGCAGAACAAAGGAAACCTGGACTGTTAAAAATCATCGGCTTCTTAGCTCCCAGCCCCGATTCTTGTCCACCAAAGGGAGTGAGGCAAACATAGCCGGTGATCAATGTGAACCAACAAAACAAACCCAGAACAATAGCACTCTCATATTTACCCTTGGAAATATTTCTGATTTAATTGCATGCCAGTACGTCTAGCCAGAGAGAAAAGGATCACATGAAAAATTACTCCTCTGCTGTTCGGTGAGAATTCAAAAATTTACAACCGTCGGTGGTGAGAAAGCACAGTGGCTACGTGACACCCCGCTAATACAGAGGCATCTACAAAGCTGTCCTCTTCGGGTCTGTCCTTGAGTGAATTATGCTCTCAGCTCTCAATGAAAATGAAATGATTGTACCACTGAACGCCATAATGCTAATTAGAACATAATTAAATTGAAAGCTGATTTTCCCTCACAGATGTGTTCAATCAGCATGTGATTAATGTGTAGAAATGCTATGGAGGGACAGATCGCAGAGCTCAAACGCGTTTTTCCCCTTTTCTCGAATCCCTTTCATGTTCATCTCTAATTCTCGTCTGAGCACATCGAGACCTTGGAAGTCGTAACGTTACATGAGAGACGTTCATGTGTCCTTCATTAGAAAACGTAGGGGGGCGAAATCCACACATAATTAACAAGCGAGGCTGAAACCAGCAGCCCTTTGAGACGCTTTCTTTTTATGTTGTAACAAATGTAATCTGTTTAGTGGTTTTGTTAGATGAATTGTTTGAGCATCATTTGTGCTCTGACCTAAAAAAAACAACAAAGAAAATGGGATTAAATGTGTTTCTAGATTGTTGGTCTGCTGAAATTTTATGGAACTCTCACACCATAAGTTGTTATTAGCTTTAGTCAATGATAGCATAGCTTTTCAAAATAGAGAGCATCCTCAGTTCCATTCATATAGTAGAGTGTGTTGCTGCTCCACTGAGACAATGGAAGCAAGTGAAAGTAAATGTCACAAAAGTTTGGACCATTATCGGCAGCAAATTATGGAAATATAGAGCAAGGAATCTCTGTCGGCTGTCTGTCTGTCTGTTGCAAATCTTTAGGACCGTTCATCCGCTCTACTTCACACTCGGCAGGTTTGCTGCTGAGCACCGAAGTCAGTGCGGTGTGGAATTTGGACTCACAACACGTTCAGTATTTATATATTTTGAATAAACTGTGAACGTTGCTGCGTGTGGCTTCAGCGCTCTGCAGACTGAAGCTGGGCTCACAAGTTTGTTGATCTCATGGGGAAGTAGACATAAACAAAATGGAGGTAAGCGGTTCTTAGGAGGAAAGAATAAAAGCGGAATGTAAATAAACGAGTCTAGATTAGTGGGGAGGCAGGTTTCTAATATTAGCAACAAGTGACGGTGAGATTGATGAGTTTCTGTTGACAGTAGTATGCCGGTCAGTGTTAGCCGCCCCCAGCTGCTGCAGAATGCCTCACTCATTGGTTGTTGGGTTATTGTGATATTATCGAAGCAGATCCGGCGACTCTGCGAGCAGTTCAGGGGGTTTAAGACTTCATCTGTAAACCCTTAACACGACCAGATAATCTGTGCGGAACAGCAAGTTTTGAATGGACACTAGTTATAGTTTTCAAGCGAGGATCTCACGGATGTTCCAAAATTAATTAACGGTTGCTGCGGAGAATTCAGTATGAAACTCCAAAGCGTATTATTTTTCAGTGACAAAAGAGGTTCGGTCGGTGGTTTGTCTCTCCTGAAAGTAATTTGTTTCCAACTCAGCTCATCAATTCTTCTGTTCCAAACAAACAGTTGCTTTTCCCTGATTGTGAAATACGCCAATGTCGTGGGAGTGGATTATTGCGTTAGACAACACAGTGTCGAGCAACAGAACGGCTTTAATAATACTCGTATTTGTTGCAATGAAAATACATTTTAATTTCTGATTTTAACATTTATGAATACATGGTCTGTACAAAAAAAATACAACCTTCTGGAACAAAAAAAAGTGAGTCATCCTGCTTTGAATAATCTTTGAGCTGAAAATCCCACAACAAAGTGATTTTTTTAGGCTACAAACTGATGAGGTAAAAGCTGGGCCACACGAGACATGTAGATAATCTCATAACCTAAAGCTTCACAAGAAAATCACAAGGTATTTCCCCAAGGAGATGTGCCCCGAGCTGGGCGTGCATCTTCACAGTTGGCTTTGATATTTAGAGATCTGATATTTCATGCAGGCTGCAGTGTGAGAATGGTGTCTTCAAACTGATAAAAGCAAAATCTTTTATCATTTCTCCAGTCAGCGCTAGCAAGAGTAAGCTTATTAAGAAGGTACACCACAGGTTTAACATTTTGTTCCTAAAAACTTTTGGACTAACCATGTTTGTTTTTAAAGAAATCAAACATGTTCTTTACATGAACGTCTCTTCCCTGTGCCTACAATATCAACAATGCAACTATTAATGACTATTAATATATGTTATTAATGGCTAATATAGCCTTGAGCTGCTAGCATCTAGCATAGATGAAGAGCAGGCTACAAAGGTTTGATGAGCTCACTTTGTTTTAACTCCTCACCCAAAGACTATTTTCAGTTTTAAACTTGTTTTCTTCAAACAAAACTAACGCTCTCTCAAGAAACATGACCTGAGGACATCAGACTTTCCTTTTAATGTGCAAAAAATGGGTGCATTTCCCTTTAATGCTGTTTGCAAACACTGAATCTTCTGTGTTGTTAACATCGGCCACTTGCGAAAGCCGCCCTAACATTAATCAAGGAGAGGCTTGTGTAGTTAAAGAATCTCTGACAAACAACCGTACGAACAAAAATTGCTGAAAAAAAGCCGGAAGAGTTTCAGATAAACAAGACAAAATCTATAGATCCGAGGTCCACACAGCGTTGGTAACATTGTGTCTCTTCCTGCTCAGAAATCACTTTACTATACATTGCAGGAAAAACCTTTTTCAGCCACCTTTGCTGTGATCGGAGTCAGCAGCTCCAATAGATCACAATCGAACTGAATTAAGTGGAATATTCACTGCAGGACTTGCACAGGGTCCGTCTGCAGGGCATGTTCAGCTCCAGTCAATAAGCATCCCGGAGACAGACAGGAACCCTGAGGTCCCCCGTGGGTTAGCCGGTTTAAAGGGGCATTAAGAGCGGCTTTAAAATCCCTCCCACCAATAATTCATGAGGTCAGTGACTACTAACCTGGCACAGTTTGTCTATAATGTAAACGCCTGTGTGTCACATTACGTAACAAAACATTCAGCCGTTCTCTATTAATCTTACATCATCTTTCATTTCTAATGATCCCCCTGTGACTGAATTATTATGGTCACTGGTGTGAAAGCAATCACACAAGTGCATCACACACGGTGTTGACAGCAATCCGACTGTGTTTGTTCTCAGCAGACAGTTTATTGTGCAAACTTGAATCTTGTCTTTTTTTTTTTTTTATTCAGCATCATCCAACCTTCATGACACGTGAGCCTCGAGCAATTAACTAACACATGGGGTCACCTGGGGGGTGATTTCGCATGACGTTACTGACATTTGAATGTGAATTCATTGTGTTAGGTTCACTTTCATGCAAACATTTGATTAAAATAATAATGAAATGTTAGGGTTCTTATAGGGGGGGAGGTCCAGGTCAGGGGTTCATGTTGTCAGCGCTACCGGAGCGTGACCCCGCTTTGGTGACCCCACAGGCTGAGAGACGCTCCGTGCCCTTTGCACAATGTGAAAGGTGTTTGTTGACAATGTCTGTCGATATCGCTCAGTGTGCACGGCGCATGAAGTCCCCGAGGGAGCCCGGGGGGGTTTATGGGGATACAAGACTGAAGCAACACAGTGATGTGTTTTCCTCAAGCTACCGTGTTCTTCAATCAAATATTTCAATTGACAGAAGTAAAGACACAGAAAGAAGCACTTGGTGAAGAAAACAAGCACTCGTGAAGAGGCACCTCGCTCTCTGCTCATGATTACATAGACAACCAGCCATTTTGAATCTTTTTAAACGAGCAAGGTCAAAATATATTTTCCAATTTGTTGTCAGTGCTGAAATGAAACTAAAAAATGAATAAACAAAGATTGAGAGATGTGAGGGGCTTAATTGCAAGCCTAAATAAATAGTAGCTTGGCAGCCCAAGACTAACTGGCAAATGTGCATTAATCGAGTCCTTCTTTTATTTTCATTCGTTTCAGATTTCCGAGGGGAATTATCAATGTGCACCGACCAAAATGCCTCTGAATGCAATTACATACGCCAGCAAACAATCAGAGGGATGAAACATGAGCAACACATGCAGGTCTGGGCGGTGCTCGGCTCTCTTTCAAGCAGGAAACAAAAATGGTGGCCCGGTCAAAAGCAAGATCAAGACGACGCAATAACAGAATATTAATTAGAGCGTTATTTGATCTGAGTACGGTCCTTTAGTTTGGACGCAATTGGATCCAGAACCAATCAGAGCAGCGAAAAACCTGTGACGTGTGAGTTTTTCGCATCTGTATCAGTGACGCTCCGCTGTCAGTCATCGACTAAAACCCGCCCTATATTAGAATAACAGAACTGCAACTGACCCAACACAAACCAAGTCTCAGCGAGGTCTGTCTGAACAGGGGGAGGGGGTCCAGATGTGTCTGCCAGATCAAATAAAACATGCTCAGAAGATTCCTCTGGTTATAAATCAGTTATATAGAGGCTGGGACGAAAAGAAATGCAGAGAGAAAAGAAAGAACAGAGGGTAGACGTCGGAAAACACCTCATAATAAGAGGAATTCAAAGTAAAAGTCAAATTTAATCAAAAGTCCTCTTCAATGTGCCCGTGGTGCATTCATGTGCTGCTGTGAAGCTCTGGACACTTGAGACTCAACTACCCATTTGAAATATTCTTTGAAAAAAGGCTGCAGCTCATCAGCCAGCTGTCAGAAGGTCGTATTCTCTGCACCAAGATCACATCACAGCAACTCACATAACAGCCCGCTGCACATGTTCTCAGCCAGACGGGATAAAACATGCAAAAACAGCTGCACGGCGCTTGAACTCCGATATAAAAGATGCATGAGTGAAGAAGGTGAGTGTCTGTCCCTGACGGTTCAGCAGGACCGAAGAGAGGCTGCTTATTGTAAAAATGTGACACGTTCAGCCAACCACAGATATTGATCGGTAGCATCTGTGCAGCGGTGTTGCACCTGAGAACGACCAGGTACGGTGTTTGGATTTTTTTTCTCGATGCTGAGAGTGGCAAGTCACGTATGAATGGTGTTCATCACTTTGACAGACTGTGACGTGAATTTGCCCCGAGGCAGATAAAGGATTCATTCTTTATTTGTGCAATTGGGGCTAAGACATGGCAGCAACAGGGGCGGCGGGGCTCAGAAGGCGGAGCAGGTCGCCCACTGATCACGTTTCCTCATTAAGTATATACATGGTGCGGGAGCTCTCGTGCTGAAGCCGTGCAATGCATTGATACCACAAAATGTCACCCTGGATTTATGCATCCAGCTTTCTAACATTAAGTCTAAATAAACCAGCAGTGACCTTTCCTCACATTTGCTCTGGCAGCGTATGGAGCGTGAAGGCGCAGCATTAATGGGGATTAGCATGACCGGCGGGACATGTGTTACAGAATCGATACTCCTCTAAACTTCAGAGTGAGAGGGGAAAAAAACTGCCTAGACAACAATCTAACGATTCCATGTCTTTCTTTAAGAGTGGGGATAATGTCACTGCAACACATTTACAGCTGATGCGATCCTGCATACTGAGATTACCGTCTCGGAGATTATTTTTTGAGGGCTTTTTGCCTTTATTTGATAGTAACAGCTGAAGACAAACAGGAAACAGATCGAGAGAGAGAAGGGGATGATATCCAGCAAAAATAGTGCGCCGTCTCTACCCGTTAAGCTATCGAACCGTGATGCCCCAATTCTTGAGTGATTTTTGTTTCTGCTATCTGTAGCCACCATTGTTGCTACTATTGTGCTTCTGCAGCTCGTCTGTCATCAAGTTATTGGATCACCTTATAAAAGTGATGCCACATCCTTCATTTACATGCAAGAATAACAACAAAATTAAATCAAATTAACTGTATGGGCTTCTCAGACCGGGTTTTGACGCCTTCCTTCCTTTTCTGCAGCTTGTACTGCTCATCAGTGAGCACGGGCTGTTTTTATACCCCATTCACCACTTGTCTACTTATACATAATGTGCACATGAATTCTTCAAATGGGAAATGTGCAGTCAAACAGACAGAAACTAGAAAATGGTAATACTGCTTGAGTGTTTTTGCTTGAGTGTAATTTTTGTTCCATCAATTTTTTGGAAAGTGGGAAATGGAAACTGCCTCGATAAAAAGTACAAACTACTTTGGCGAAGTCCTGTCGGATATTTCGAGGTTCTTTCTGTGTCATGTTGCGTTTTTATCTTTTACATGTGTTTTGGAGACTGTGGTGAATCATTCAGAAAATGCAAGTGGATTACATTTCTCTCCTTTGAAAGTGTATGTTCGCTGCAGGATACACAACACACACATTTATTGATGTTTTAAATGCAGATTTTAAAGATCCCCCTCCACACACACACACACACACACACACACACACACACACACACACACACACACACACACACACACACACACACACACACCACCCCAGTGGAACATCATGACCCAAAACCACAGGAGTATTTGAGGAGAAAAAATGCACTTTAAAAGATTATTTTTATAGTATTGTGCTTTATCCGATAGCTTAGAGTGACGATCACTCAGGAGAGATGAGAAAGGATGTATCTGAGGTTCAAGGATGATTTAGAATTGAATATGCTACGCCTGAGCTGATCGACAGAAAGGCAACGCAAAATATCTTTGGGATACAAGGATCCATCAAATGTCTCTGCAGTAGTTAACAGGTGTTTATCAGCTGCAGTCACATGTCACCCGGGCGAACATGATCATTTTCGCCCCTTTCTCTGTTCTGGATGTTCTCGATGTTGGTCCGTAAATACTTTTCCAAACATTTCCGTTGAAGCAGGGGGCAAACACTATTGTGTTAGCACTGAGTCTGAAAGAGAGACTGAAAAGACATTAAAAAAATGAACCATGGGAAAGATCGTCAGTGGCCTTCAGAACCTCTCATTGCTGCCCATTTGCTCTTCTCAACACAGATTAGAAGATGTCTCACTACTTAGCTACTTCCATTATCAGTGCTGGATGAAAAAGATGCGTCTTATTAAAGACGCGATTGATTAAACAACATCCTCAGTCTGATAACGTACGTGATCTCCTTCTTTCTGCTGCTTCCTTTCTCCTGTTCTTGCACATCTGTGGCATTAAACGTGACCACGAGCTAAAAAGACCGTAAACACCCAACAGCCATTTTCCTTTACGCCATGCGCTCAAATGATGTACATTTGGGTTCCTGGTTGCAAGTCAATCTGAAAAAATCATTATCATTACTTCCAAAATGACTAGCAACTAAAAAAGGAGTACCGGGGCCATTTTTTAGGGTAAAATGACATATTTGGGAACCCTTTAGCTAATGTTAGCATTCAACCACTTCCTAGCTAACATTACTGTTTGATAAACCTACATCCAGTGTGTACAACCAGGCTGAAATACGTGTGTCCGAGACATGCGTTAATATTGTAGAGTTAATTTTTACCCTACTCCTTTTGTATTGCTAAACATAATCAAACTGTAATGTTAGCTAGGAGGTGGCCGAATGCTAACGTTAGCCGTTGTCTAACAAAAGCTAACCGGATATCAAATAAATCGTCTTCTACCCTGAAATGTCTGACGTCCCTCCAGATTTTCACTGTCCACTGTCATTGCAGCAGCTCAGTGATCACAATTCTGATAAAAACGTGCAGCTATGTGCTAATTTGACCATTAAAATGACTCAAAAGGCTCCTGCTTATCAGATGTTTGCAGTTTCATTAAGTATTAAACTCTATTGTCTGATATGTATGTTTTCTTTCTACACTCCCAAAATCCTGCTCACAATACTAAGAATCTGCACCCTACATGTCTTTAAAGGGGCTCTGTGTTCTGCTGGAAAGCCAGTTGTTGATGTCACTTAATTTCTAAACTAACGTTAGTGGTGCGAAGAGAAGCGCTGAGACGAGGCCCTTCGAGAACGAGCATAAAGTCACATCCGTTGGACTGTCGAGGAAAATCTGACCTTCAATAACTTCAACAAAATGCCCGCTGATGGAGAAGCTCTCATCTCCTCGTCACATTACAGTCTACTCACAAAGAAGTGGACGTGTAAATTGCTTCGAATTGTCACATAGAGCGTCTTTAAGTAAGTAACATACCTGGCTGACATCAGTGAAGGCTGTCACAACACACTCATGGATTTCTAGTATAAAATGTGATGTGAATGTATTTTCAACTTATAGCAGCTCTGGATTTAAACAGGACGGCGGTGTCACTCACAGCAGAAATGTAAATAATGTGTTTACTGTCGGGCCAAAGTGGCCGTTTTCCCCAAAGGCTCGCGCAGCGCTAGAAAAGATAGCAGCCAGAAAGTATGAATTATGTGCATGCATTAATATATTGTCACTAAACTTAACCACTTAAATGAATAAATGCACTATTCCCTCCTCCATCCTCTCCGGTTAGGCAGGCACACAAATGAAAACAACGGGAGCCTCTTGGTCCTGAAAGTATCACATTTTTAAGGAGCGTATGTTCTTATTCTCCTTCCCGCCTGCTGGAGAAATCTGGCGCAAAATGAATGCACTTGATAATGCGGGCCATATTTCACAATAGCTATGAAATTCAATTCAGACGAACAGGAGAAGCCTGTGGTTCGTGCAATTTAGGGAGGGAGAGCTCGGCGTTTAAGAAAAGAAAAAATCACTGGACTGTAGCCAATTTTAGAAACACATTCCCATTACTCTGAGTTCCTCTCTGGCAGATTTTTGAATAGGAGGGGAGCGTTTCCTGTGATTATTTTGTCAGATAGGCTGGTCACAAGTTGCTCAGTGTCTGTAGTAATATTGAAATATGGAATGTGGAAAAGGCTGTGTGGCATATTATGAGATGTAGTAGTAAAAATTGGTTCCCACCACAAAAAACTGCATGCCAAAAAAATAGACAACGAGTAGAGTGAGGAACGTAGAGAGTGAAGGTTATTAAAATGTGATTCTCTCAAACACGTAATAAGTATAAAATGTTCTTAGTCTCAGTCTGCTGCCGCCTGTAACAAGGCAATTTCCCCTCATTTTTTCTCAGTCAATTCTGTTCATGATTTATATGCTAAAATATGAAAATGTACAGGACATTTTTTTTTATTTGGGTGCCAAAACATTTGGCTCCATGTGAGGAAATTTTCAATTTTCACCGAGCACTCAACAATGCAGAGAGGCAGCGAGTTAAAGGGCATTTCTGACAGAACACATGAATATTGATGGACGCAAATTAGTCGGTGCCGGGAATCAAACCTTTAGTCTGACGGTCGTCGGATGATGTCTGCCACTGTTTAAATCCGCTGTGGGTACGTTTTCATTCCAGCAGAAGAAATGATTAAGAACGAGAACACGCTGAGGGAAATTCATCCTGATAATCTCAGTCTGAAACTTTTTTTTAATTATGCTACTGTCGAAAAGTTTTGTTTCTCTTCTTTCATTCTATAACGGCTGTTATGACATGAAACTAACAGTTTAATTCAGATGCTGAATCAATTATTCGAATTTAAAATAGCTCAAGCGTTGCAACGGAGAGAACTGATGTAACCCGTTTCAATTTGAATTTGTTTTCCAGTCCAGTAAAAAAATGGACAATATTCACACAGCGGCCACGCAGGAATAATGTCGCGCTGTTTTCTTCCAGGTGCAAAGATGATGAACAGTGAAAGTCTGGATGGCCATCAGGCTATACTTCCAGATAAAACAACATATTTGAAAACCCACTAGCTAACGTTAGCATTAAAGCACTTTCTGAAGTGCTTTTGAATCTTTGCTAAAGCAACAAGCCTTTTAATTCCAGACCAATTGACACAGAAACAGGAACCTGTTCCTCTTTAATGGACTGTGACTCAGAGGTCCATGTAGCTTTCTTTCTGTCCGTCCGCTCAGCTGTCTGGTTGAGATGTTTTTCAGCGCTTTGTTCTCCATGTTCAAAACAATGTTCCCCTTTTTTCTTTACAAACCCTCGACACAAAATAAAGACCATTCACAAATAATCCTTCCAGACATGTTGCTCCGCTAAATCAAGCCTTTGTGGACATCTCAAACATTCGTTACGCTCTGCGGACTATATCAAAATGTGTTGCAGCGAGAAAAAAGTTGAGATGTAAAGATACGCTGCGTCGTTGTGTATGTGTAGTGTGCAGGCTTGATTTATGAATATGTCACTAAAAATTACAACCAAAGAAGACGTTACTGAAAGTGAAGATGACACCCGCGATCGAGTTTGATCGGAGAATCTGCAAGATGTCAAACACACACAATGTAACGCTTCTTTTATCGACGCCCGGTTGCCAGTGGGAGTTAAAAGATTGCTGAATAAACCGCTGCGGGAAAATCAATCAACTTTTCTATTTCACCGGCCTTTTAATATCTGCTCGGGCTTTTCGATGTACATCCTCGATACGAGAAGCCCAAACTGACTGACTCTACTTAAGACATGAAGCAAACTAATCATTTCTATTGCTGATACGTCCTGACGGGCGTATGGAGGCGGGTTTGTGCAGCTACTGGAGTCGTCTGCTCTGATGGTGCTGGAGAGGGATTGTTCTACCGCTGTAGCCTGATGATAGGGAAACCATCTTACTGGACAGTTCTGAGACCCCCTGCTGTCTCCGGCCTTCACTCCCAGTTGCCTTTATTCAGCGTCAGACCCAGTGCTGTATGCCGAGTCGCCTGCACTGCTACAATTCATTAGCGTGCACTGTGTTTATACTCAATCCCAAGTCATTCCCGATGTCAAACAGCCCTGTTGATGTTTTGCTCTGCAATTAGAGTGTCGGTCCAGTTATTGTCTGTCTGACTTGTAATGTCACCAACAATTAACGATGCCGTCGTACAGCTGCTCCCGCTGCGTCAAGTGTGAGAGTGATTCTCATTCTTTAGACGCCTTCGTGTAAAAAGAAAATGTTTCAACGAGAGTCCGAAGCGACGCAAGCAGCTCTCCAAGCGCTGCGTGCTTAACATCGGCGCGGTAACATGCTCGCAATGACAATGTTCAGCAGGGGAACTGTTTACCCTGATCACCGTCTTAGTTTAGCAAGGCAGCGTGCTAACATTTGCCACTGAACAGGTACATCCGAGGCTGATGGGGGATGGTGTTGCAGTCACAAACCAATTATTGACCGAATTAAAGCTGTTGTAAGCATTTTTTCTTAATAAAATCAGTGTATTTATTCCAATACTGATCACTGTTCTTGGTCTGTGGTCTCTCCTCCCCCTGCTTATGCCCACTTGTTCCAATCAGGACATAGAACTCCAGGAAGAGGCCGTTTACTGGGAATGGTGGAAAAGGGTAAGCTAACAACTGCAGCCCTCCCAGAGACGGCTTATACCACCTGTGACGAGTATCTGTGTTCTCCCTTTCCTGCCTGTGCTCCTGTTTTCAGGTTCCTCCTGATGGTCAGGCCCCGCCCACCTCCTTGAGGGATTGGTGTCACCTGTTAAGAGCTTTTACAAGCCAGGTGATTCCAAGATGGCTCCCTCTCTCCCTCCTGGAAGACTGGTGCCTCGTTGGGCCCTTTGATTTGGTCTTGTGATTATGTGTAGCTAGCCTTGGTTCATGTTAAATAGTTGATAGTTGACCCACAGTTTCATTGCAGCCAACAGCAGTCTTTCACTCCCGACTTCACACCTCATAAATGGTTTGGTTTACTTAAGCGGTTACTGTGTGGAGCTCCCGGCTTTGTTGTGCTTCTGACTGAGCCGAGCTTAACACTCCAAACAGGTCAAATGAAGAAGAAGTCTTGAAGAAAAGAGCCTTGAAATAAAAAAAAAGGGTCATACAAGTGTGGTGCCACAGAGAGGAGGAAAGTGCCAAGTGTAAAAAAACAGACAGGAAGTTGGTTAAAACGACAACAACACTTTGTTAAAATGTGGCCTGATAACGATGTTTCATCCTGTGGGAAATGTTTCTACCAAAAATCCATCTCGATGTTGAGCTTTTTCACAGGATGAGTGAAAACTGCGAGCCCTCACCTCGCCCAGTTAACCTTCTTTAATTCAGAAAGTCTGGTGGAAGCCTGAGGCTCGAGCGCTGGTTAACCCCGCTAACATCTGACCTCCGACCCCCCCCCGACAACCACTCGTCCACCGACTGTGGACAAGAAGCTGCGACTCCAGCTCCAATCATCATTTTACCAACAGTGCAACGGCAGCTCTATTATCACAGGAAACCTCCTGCTTTGGGGGCGGCTGTAGCTCAGTGGGTAGAGCTAGTGGACCAGTGATCGGAAGGTCACTGGTTCGAATCCCCAGCTCCCCCGGGCGGGACTGAGCTGAGCTACATGCCGAAGTATCCTTGAGCAAGATGCTGAACCCCAGAATCGCTCCTGATGTGCAGTTGGCACCCTGTGGGGCAGCCACTGCCATCATTAAGGGTCCTGCAATGAGCTGGCGACTCGTTCAGGGTGAACCCTGGCCTACGCCCATGAGTAGAACTGGATTTGGCCCCAGTAAGCCCCGCAACCCCTCAGGGGGATAAAAAGCGGCAACATCCAGCAACCCTCGCGGAAAAGAAAACGAACGAACGAACCTCCTGCTTTGTTAGATTTCAGTTGCACCTTTTGACTCAAGACACAATTCATCCATTCGCTCTGAACTTGACTCAGCAAAAAAAGAAGTAGGACTTGCAAAACTTTGGTAGTTAATTAGCAAAAAAAAAAAAAAAAACCTCCAAAATGGCAGAGGAGAGTGGGTATTTCAACCTTTTATACAAATTGACTGAATCCAGAAGTAGCTAATCAAGTTTGCTTGTACATCGCTCACAGCATAAAGCGACTCAAGGTCAACCTCGAACCAAGAAGAAAGTTCAGCCGACCAAATTAAAAAATCCTCAAGGTGTGCCCATTAACTTGAGGAACACCGGCCACTTTTTAAAAAGGACAATTATTATTTCTCGGACACTCCGCGGGCTGTAAAAGAGAAACCCGGTTGACATTAAGAACTCAAAGCCGGCTGGGATTGTGTTGGTTTGATTAATCGACATTAATATGCTCGGCGGGAAAGAGCGGCGGATAAATCAGACTGATTACACCTCTGCAAATAGGTCCCATATTTTACTGTAACTCACAGGATTAGTGTACATTATTGACCTTTCTACCTCGTCTCTGCTCTGTAATTGTGACGACAGAAATATATATCTCATCGTCGCAGCGCCGCATCAGTCATCTGCACAATCAGCGTCACAGGGTGGAATTATTTCCAGCGTGTGGTCTGATGTTACAGCCACACAGAGGACATCCTCAGATCCTGCGGACGGTTGAGTTTATCTTACAACGTCCTCACTGTTTTTAGGTCAAAAGAAAAAGAGACACCCTGATATTTTTAATATCAAGCAGCAGACAGAAAGAGATGTTCAGACTAAACAACCACGCAGTTTAAATCTAAAAATGGCTCCGACCTTTTAAAGAAAGCTTTTAACAATGATGACCTCATACGTCAGGATGATTTAGGTCCTAGTCGCAGAGGACGAGAATCATCAGGGGACCTCGTGTGATTTAGAAATTACAACCCGACGCTTGTGTTTCCTGTGGCGCAGTCACACAGGATAACTGTATTCTGTATTTTACTGGTAATAACCGACTTTTTCTTCTGGATGTGACGTCAACTCCTGCTAAGCTGGACTGATATTCAAAGATTGGAATTTACAGGATTAATAACAAACGCAAACGAAGCCTCATTCGTTCACGACAGACCACAAGCTTCAGTCCAATTTGGATCCAGACGAGAAGTTACGTTGTTCTCAAGCTGCAGCCGGTTGTCAGGCCAGAGCGCAGACACCATCAACAACACACAACACCAAAAGTCTCCCGTTGGTTAAACTACAGATTAAAACTTTCGTGGCGCTTTCGTTCTGCCTGTGCTGAATTTGCTCCCAACCTTCTCTGTCATCTCTTAAACATTGAGCCGTGGTCAAATTTCACACTTGTAAAGTTGTCCGACAGCAGTTTTAGAAGAAACACAAACCCAAATCATCGATATGAAGACTAATCTCATCACCGGAGCTCTGTGTGTTTGGTAACTTGCGATGGGCTTTTTGATTTACAGTTTAGAGACATAGCAAACTCATTAAGATCACAGACATCCTTCGCATTTATTACGAATTGCCAGAGGGCTGCAGGTTGCACTAGCACCATGCAAATAGGGCTTTAAAACTCACTTTAACAGCAGCGTCTGAACCTCAAGGCTAACTGGTGAAAATGGAGAGAAGGCTGCCAATTTGTGTAATCAGCCCAGAGGAAATCTGGGACACTGAATGTCATTCTTGTTTGTGCATAAAGTACAGAAAGTGCTCTGACTCATTGAATCTTTGACTATTCTTTGATATATGAAGTTCAGTCCTGTCTGTGGCTCCCTGATGTCCGGATGCATCTTCATATTGTGTTTTGATGCATCACAGTGTTGATATCTAGCCGTCCTGTAAGCTGAGGTCTCTCTCTGCCTGCAGGTTGTTTTCATGACTAAACTGAGCATAATGACAATAACAGAAACCTTTTGAAGACGCTATACAGCGTGAAAAAAGTGTCACCAACTGCAGCATATGTTTTGCTGCAGGATCTCTGAGAGTCCCTTTCATTTCATGCTGAACCTCAGAGTTCATTTTTATCGCAGTGTTTGATGTGCGATGCTGCCTGACGTCCTATAGGAACAGAATCAACACTGACTTGGAAAAAAAACTCAATTTTGGGTACTTTTTGTTTATCAAAATAAAGTTTTTCCAGCTTGGCCAGTTTATAGCTGCTCATGAGCATCAGAAAAGTCACCAGTATTCATTCTCTGGGCACCATGTGTATGTTTATCAAATGTCATGGCAATAACTGTACACGTGATATGACTTTTGGACTGTTGTGAGAACGTTTGGTTAGGTTTAGGCACCAAAACTACTCGGCTAAGTTCAGGAAAAGATCATATTTTGGGATGAAACCCTGGAGAAAGCTCTGCGTGTGACCCATCCGTTCACCCCGACCACCACCCAACACCCGAGACCTTTCTCGGTCTTCACACTGCGGCACCAGAGGGGCGCTTCAAGGAGTGACGCTAGAGGCTACAGCTTCAAACTTTGAAGTGTACGGCCACTGAGCTGACGTTGGAAGTGACATCAGGCTGCAGTACCAGGTTTCATGAATTCAATCCAAAAGTCTGCGGGAGACATCCTCTAAGGACCGTAAATATCTGTGCAAGAATGAATCTAAATCCTCTCCGTAGCTGCTGAGATATTTAATTGTGGACCAAAGACCGAACCATCCCTTTTAAACATAATTCTCTCTGTTGCACCTCTCCACAGACTGAGTCCCCGTCACACGGTGACGTCACTGCCGTGCCATCATGTGACAGACGTGTTAACAAAGAAGAGCCGAGGATCAGGGTTTGTTTATTCTTCAATAAACAGGAGGGGAGTGTTTGTCGGCGCAGGAAAGGAAAGAAAGAAATTGAAGTGTGATTACAAAGTGAGACCTCGCAGGAAACCGCGGCTCGCCGTGAGAGACGGCAGGTATAAATATCTCGGGGTATGATCCCACAATTCCAACGTATCGCATCCTGCCTCTCTTTTCCTGAGGTGCATTTTCTCCTTGTGTGACTGTTTCATGAGGAACAAATGAACTGGATCACATCATGAATTATGGATGCACGTGTTGCCGGCTCGACCTGCACATGACCTGCTTTATTTTTCTTGACTTATTTAGTGCGATGAGCAGCAAATTGGATTTCTTCTTACAAAGAACTCTAATGAAAAAACTGGATCTCTCCTTTTTCATTACTCCACTTAAAGTTGTCTTGGTAACTGGTGGGATATTGTTAAAAGGTATTGTTGGTTTTTGGTTTAATACGGCAAAATAAAAAGTGTTATTTAATGGCTTTTGTGTGTCTTTGATCAATCAGCCAAACCCAGATATATTTCAATGGCACCGTTCAGCAGGAGATAAATCTCCCCTAAGGTTTTGATGTTAATGTGCTGATATAATCTTTACCACTGTTTTAATCCATAGTGGCTTAGTGTGTCATACTGTGACATCCTCTGCAAAAAGGAAACTGTGCTTCGTCGGCGTTCGCTGATTTATGTAGTGACGACACGACCACGACATCCCCCAGATGAACCGCTGAGTCTTTATATTCCCAGAGAGGTATTTTCTAAATCAAACTTCTTCTGTTCCAGCTGTCTCTGTTCATTTCGACCCTTTTGTTTGGGAGAAAAAAAAGCACACATTTTTTACTTTGTGCGAAGGGAAGATATTTGTATTTCAAAGTCCATGTTCATTTTCACAAACTTCCAGAAGACGAGAGACAAGACAAGGAAAAGAATCTGGCAGAATGTGGCCGTGACCTCGGCTGTAACCGAATAATTTTACTCTCAGCGGTTGAAGTGCGAGGACGTTTGCGTTATTAACTCAGGGTTACTGAAGCCCCAAGTTTTGTAGTAGAATTGTAAAAATACAATCAATGAAGAAAAAAACGGATTCCTTCAACCCGAATAAAAAAGAGAAAGAAAGTTTCAACAACCACGATCAAGTTTAATTCAAAGGCTTGTTTCCACCGAAGGCCAGAACTGATCAAGGCCCTTCTAGACAACGCTTTGTCCGCTCTGCTCTGCAGAAAAGACGTAACTCGACTATTTTATGATGGATGCCGCGTCAAGCTGCTCAGATCCGACCAGTTCCAAAATAAAACACCCAGTATAACTCCTGATTCCCATCAGGCGTACTGTTGGATTAGTGCAAGTGTTGTGTGTGTGTGTGTGTGTGTGTGTGTGTGTGTGTATGTGTGTACAAGTTAATATAGGTGTGTGTGGTTCACCGACTACATCGGACGGACCTGATGGTGTACAAATAAACAGGCTCGAGTGCGGCTCTGGAGATTTGTGATTGTGAATTATTCAATCGACACTTAAAGGCGACGCGCCAACTCGGCAAGCAGCCGGTCCAGCAGCCCCTCTGTGGCTTCTAGGTTTCTTGTTTTTTGTCAAGTTGAGCCATTAAATATACAAAGAAATAAATAATTCTACTATGTAGCCTGATTTAAATCACGGAAAAATGACCATATCAACCGAACCGGTGAGATCGGACCTACAGCTGGAACACAACACAGCCGTGTCCGGTAAAATACGTAAGTGTCGTCCATTCTGGTCTAACAATGATCTGTTGTGTTCTGACCGTGAAGTACAATGTTTCAGAACTCTTTAGAAAGGACCCACCAGGCTTGAAAACTTCAATATTCCCTTTGTTGGAGTTGACAAATTCCTGTCAACTCGGCTGACGTGCCGATAAAGTATTGAACATGGAGCTGGAGTCTGCAGGAGGGCCTGTGCTGATATACGTGGGTACATGTCACAGGTACCTCGGGCCCACAGCCTGGTTTCTCATGAGCCGCATCACACGGCATATGAAACGAGCAGGCAGGTAACAAAAGCAGGTATGTGATCAAGAAGCTGCCGGTTTGATTTCCTGGAGCAGCTGGGAAAGTCTGGCGAGGGGGAAAGGGAATGAGTAATGCTCTCCAAACCTTCAGCGGCAGCGGCTGGGCAGCTCTCAATGTGAACAAGATGTGAACATCTACTGTACGCTACACCTGAGTGAATGATGAGGCACACCGAGCTGGGAGCGAGCCTTCACTCACAGCCCTGTCTGCTGGAAATTGTTTATAAGAAACATAAAGCCTCTTCCTCCAAATTAAACGTCACAACGTGCCCTCTGGGATGACATATGGAACTGTTTTTCTGATCTGACGCCTCTGATCAGCACATCCACCTCCGTGCTTTACAAAACCAGGTTGATCAATCTGAACAATAAATCTGTTTTATGATGCGGTAACTCTTAGTGTTGGTGCAAAAAAACAACACAATTAAGGTGGAACTACTGTCTTCCAGCAACAACTATCCATGCGATATCTCACCTGACTTTTCCGGCTTTTAGTTTTAGTATTGTTTCTTATATGAGGCTCCTTTTTCAACGTCAAGATCAATATTGTTTTTCGCTAACGACAAAACAACAAATTATCCGTGCGTTTACATGGAAGTAAGCTTTAGGAGCGTTCCACCTTAACTGTCCTCCAGGTTACGTCACATTCTGAGATCGACACTTCTCGGCTGGCAGGACGGCGGCGAGCGGAACAAGCTAATGCTAACGCGAGTTGTTAAAAAACTTTCTTTTTAGTAACTCCGTGTACACAAACAATGTTCTCAATGCTCGTGTTCATGTGTAGAGACCCTGGTGATGCTACGAGCAAAGTTTCATGTTGTGTCGAGCCTTCTTAGTGTTTTAAAAATAGCAGTCCGAACTGGTGAGCTAGGAAAACCAGGGCAGTGTTGGTCTCCACCGAGATTATGTTTTCTGTTTTCAACCAACATTTTGATGACTTGCAACCTAGAAAACAGCAGCACAACACAATCACGGCACCCGAGCTTCCCACCCCGAGCGTGATGTCATGAGGAAAATGGCGGTCAGTCGTTCTCTGACAGCGTGTTTCTCACTCTGTATGTTTACGTTTAGGTCCTCGCAGCACTCGTCTAAGGTCGGAGAAAGATTGCGTTCTAAATGAATTATTGAAAAAGTCAACAACGACCTGAAGCACAATACACAAAGTGTTTACTTTATTAACATTTAACTGAAAATCGACCTCTTCTTCACCTTCACCAAAGTGCTTTTGCTGTGACAATATGATCACACACAGGAGTCAGGATGCATAACACCAATACAAATTAGGAGTATGCGGACAGAGTGGGATATAATGATGTTAACTACATTATGGTGAAGGTAAAATGCTAATGTGGAGTTGTTTTGAAGGCGTATAATCAAATTTCCTGGCCCACCATGATGGCCTGCTGTACCCGTTTTAATACCTGTACCAGGCTTGAATTACCCGAAGCCTAATAGACTCACATTAGATTAACAGTAACTGAATGCTAATGTGAGTTTTTAATGGCTGCATAAATGGATCATTATTCTTTTTTTTTTTTCAAAAACCACAAGAATTTACTCATCACAGTCATTCTGAAGACATGAACACTGAGCTCGTAGTCGGACACTAAAGCTGGATTTCTTAATCTTAAATATTAATAGACGCACTGCATTAGAGTTGAAAGCAGAGCACTTACGTTGAAGGAAGACTATTCCACTGTTTAATGCGCCATACAGCAGGTGTGTATCATAACAAGACGCAAGAAATTAATTTCACTGGCTCAGTTTTCTCAGAATGATCACGGCTAAAAGCTAATAGCTCATTTCAAACTTTAACTCTGACAGCAGCCTGGGAGCGCTCCACTTTAACGCCCCTGCAGAAGCTTGAGCACACAGCATGCCTCTTCTTTTAATTCAAAAATTGACAAAAAAAATGTTGTTTTTTTTCCTTAAAAAGAATTGGCCACAGAACACTGCAGTGAATTCTGCCTCGAGTCGACTTTAGTCTGACCAAATTCCAGCAGACCAGTTCTCACAAAAGGTCATTGGACGACTGTGGGCAGATTTTATTTATTTATAGCAGTGTTGTATAAGTGTTGTGGATTTCTTCAGACTTCAATGCCAAGACCATAAAGTTTTTAAAAAAATGTGTAGCAGCTCCCTCTACGTGACTCCAATTAGAGGTTATTATCTGCATGCCGACTTTAAGGGAGCAAAACACACAGTTTAGTTTGGGTTACAGACCTCATTTAAACCACTTAGCAGATATTAAGAACACACTATGTAATCTGAGTGGTTTAACTGTTTAATCATGTATGCAGCTATTGTGTAATGAACCCCCCCGTTTACTCCTTTTATCATGACGAGCCTTTCTTTTGTTGAAGTGCTTCAAGTATTCAGTGGGCGACTTCTTCTGACTTCTAACCTTGAGATTTTCTGAGTATCGTCTTTCACACCGAATGCATTTCGCTCCGAGGAAATGCTACAGCTACTGCGAGGGAGTGCAGCACATACAGATGACTAACAAGCATTTAAAGAAGAAAAATAACAGGATAATCTAACATCTGCCGGGGTGTGATGTAAAACACAGCCCGCAGCAGTCGCTGAAACCGATATGATGCTGAATATCCATGAAGCAGTTTGGTGTATCTGAAGCATTTCAACACCTGCCGGTGAATCCTGAGGACAGCGTGCCAGGTCACGGTCATGCAGCGCTCGCATGTTGGAAGCGATCGAGGTGTTGTTGGTGTCGAGCCGTAATCCTTCTTCTTCTTCTTCTTCTTCTTCTTCTTCTTCTTCTTCTTCTCTCAGTGTTTGTGTCACACACACCAGCTGTGAGTGTGACAAAAGCCCAATGAAGCAAAATGTAGAAAACTTTAGCAATTCAGCTGAAGTAAAAATGAATCACTGAATGTTTAATCAGTACAAATGAGAATTGTTCAACTCAGTCCAAAAAGCAGGAGACTGTTCCTCTGCTGAGGGGGATTATTGAAGCGGTATCCAAACCTCTACTTCTAAAACAAACCGTGTCCAAACCGCGCGGGGAGTAATTTCAGCGTGAGGCGAAGAAAGTTGCACTTTTCCAGCGTGATGTTCAACAGGTCCACAGTCAGAACTGTGACTACGTGTGCAACATAGGCTTCTGCAAGATCAAAGTGTCTGAGGTGACTAGCTTGAAGTGTCACGGGGGGCTTTCAATGCAGACTTGAAACCTCTGCTCAGGTAAATACGTACTCCTCTCACTCCCCCCTCCTCCCAAAAAAAAAAAAAATCCTTTAATCTTCCCTCACCATATATATACTGCCTTCCTGTGAGCAGATGATGGGAAATAGACCCTCCTGATGCGATTTCCCAAGCAAAAGAAAATCAGGTAAGTGCACTCATTAGTCATACGAGGCTTCCTGCAGGGTCAAAGAGGGCAGGGATTGTGGGTAATTAAATGTGGTAAATGAAACGCTAATTGAATGAGCGACCCGCTGCCTCTGGTTCTTGTTTAATCATATAGAGGAGCGGATAACCAAAAAAAAAAAAGAAATGGGATTCATTTTCTTTTCGCGAGACGAGGAGGGAGGGTGTAATTATGGCGGCGTGCAAATTGATCACTTAACAATAAACAACAATCAGGGAAGATGTGTTTGTATTGACTCAGTTAAAGAGGAATTGAGTGGTTTACAGTTTAAAGGTAAAATTAAAGCTGGGTGAAGTGATCAGATGAAAGACTTGTCCCCTCAACAACCTGACAACACATCACTTTAAATGATATAATAATACGTAATGAAAACACTTGTGCTGATTAAAGATGCAAAATAATGGCTCCTATATAGATCGACGGTCTAAAGCGCAGCGCTGGTGTGAAACAGGTGTTGTGTAGACTCTGGATTAGTTCTGGGTGCGTTTGGGGCGTCTCCCATTCAAGAGACAGGTGCGTTAGAGCCTGACACACATTAAACAGTGGCACTGGTCGGCTGCTGGACCCTCTGCCTCATTGTTTCACCATCATCGGCCCAGTCAACATGAAAAAATACACTAAAATTTAACTGAGGAGGAGGAGGAGCTGCTGAGACCGTGAAGTCTGTGGATTAATGACATCACTTGCAGCGAGAGTGTATGAAGCAGTTGCTCTCTACACGTGCTGAATGGGGGTTTTTAAACTGTGTTTGTTTAAGACATTAGCCCTTTTTAGATAGAAAAGGCGGCACATTTGCAGCGATGTGCTGCCTTGTCTTTCTAAAATGGAGGTCTAATATTCCTTTTCCAAAAAGCCGCCACTTGGGTAGGTTGTAAAAATGTGACGAAGCATGAAGTTGGCCCCGTCAACATGAAAAAATACACTGATATTTAACTGAGGAGGAGGAGGAGCTGCTGAGACGGCGAAGTCTGTGGTCTTTCTAAAATAGAGGTGTAATATTCCTTCTTTTACGAACAGCCGCCACTGGGGTAGGTGTAAACATGTGACCTGACGTGAAGCACGAAGTTGGGCGTGAACAGTGAAGCAGGTCGAATTTGTCTTCAAAATAAGAGCTTTACATTGCACCCCATTGGAGTTTACAACTGGGATCTTAGCGGGGAGCTTTTAATTTGAAAGTAGCGACCGTTATTAGCTTGTCGCGACAACAACAATCAGACAGCGAAGACAGCTACAGAGACCGAGGAGACGCTACCATCTCCCGGAGTATAAAAATGGCTATTGTTTCTGCTGTGAGTGTTTGACGGAAGGAAAAGCGTTTACGGCACCTGAAATGTTACAGTATTGCAGAAGATGGGTATGTTAAAACTTGTACGCGCCATAGGTACCATATCCATATTTCACATCAAAACGTTTTCCAGCAAATTGCGTGTGGCAACAGAACAAGAAAAGCCCAGATGATCTTTTCCAAACACTTACCCAGAGTTCTGTGTGCCTAAACCCAACCGGACCTTGAGCACAGCTTTGTCACAACATAAAACATGCCCATGGTTTGCAAAAATTGGGTGGAGAACTCTACAGACTTGCCATTTTATTCTTTAACTCCACTTCATTCAGTCATGTCTTCATTCACATGTATAATATTTTTCATTCTATCTTATAAACTTAACGTAAAATCTAATTGTAAAGCTGTTTTGTCAATTTTACTGTAAACAGGCATCAATTCTCTCATCAGCGTCTTTTGCCTGATTGCTCTGTGAAGGAACGAGCAAACCCATCCGGGCCCATCTACAAGACAAATTAAGACCTCGCTGCTCCGTCCAGAAAGACCGAAATGTGTTGCCAAGTCTTTACTGACACGCTTAGGCAAAATAGATTAGTGTAATTAAC
Organism: Diplodus puntazzo; assembly: GCA_963678695.2. Taxonomy (NCBI): domain Eukaryota; kingdom Metazoa; phylum Chordata; class Actinopteri; order Spariformes; family Sparidae; genus Diplodus; species Diplodus puntazzo. The sequence goes on along the minus strand of OZ023155.1, from coordinate 4,364,619 downwards.
TTGGGCAGCAACACTCTGGCCGTAATTGATCAGCACCCTGGCACCCGGGCGTGTGCGGGTCCAGAAGAGTTAAGGTTTTAAGAGCCCCACGGTGCAGCGAGAGGCTGGTGGAGATCATGTTCGTGTCCTTGGTTCTCTGGGTCTCCCTGGCACCACGCTGTCTTCCATCTTTAAAGTGCACCATGGCCCGGCATCAGCCTCTGAGCCAATCACCTCGTCAGCCTTGAGCAACAACAACCACAACAAAAAAACTAAAGGCTGCTCCTCACTCCTCGCTGTCTTCAAGCCAAATCCTCCTCACTTCTACAAAAACCTGATTCTCCCCGACCGCGATCCGAGATAAATGAGCGTTGTCACCGCTCTGCTCATAGTCTGGTGGCAAAAAGGAGCATCACAAACGGACCCCTGAGCATCCGTGTCCCCAAAAAAATGATCCAACAACCACACTGTACACTGTTAGACAGACAGAGGAAAATACACACATTTATATAAAACCACGTTTACTGGCAGAGACGGCAGCGCCGGCTTACTGTCCAGCCTGGCGTGTCTCTTCTGTGCTTCGATTACATTTTGTACTGATACACAAAACTGTGAGTAGTCGCTCAGGAATTACTGAGGAGCAGTTAAACGTGATGATTAATGATGAAGTAGTTAAAAAATAACTACAAATACTAATGATGAATGATGATGAGTTGGAGAGAACAGATGGGAGGTACGACATTGACATTTTTTAAACACGTTTCCTGAATCCATCGCTCAGCGTCTCAAAACTGAGAGCAGTTCACCGTTAAAGTTTTGTCAAAGCTTCAATGTGTCTGCACTCATGTAACCGTAGAAAATTGTGTAGGAATCATTTTTCTTTCTGGTTTTATCATTTATCAACAGTTTTATGGTGCATATGTTATAAAGACTGCTGCCATATTGTACAGCGTTCAAAGTCTTGCAAAAATGTGATTTTAGAGCGTCTTTTTGGGTGAAAACAGCAGATCGCGCTCACAGTTTGGCAGTCTGGAGTTTTGTTTTTCCAGTTTTTGTGGGTGTGTTAATAATTTAACACAGAATTAGATTTGTCCACAAATATCTGTATATCGGCATACGGACCACTTTCAACACAAGGAGTTCAAACAAACCCTCAGACCTAAAAGACTGAATAGGCTTCTGATACAACATGACTGTCGCAGCGTACCAGTGTCAGGTGTTTGCGTGGTCGCTGGTTAGGTTTTGCTTCCGATACAACATGACTGTCGCAGCGTAGCAGACCTTCGTTGTGTGGTCGCTGGTTAGGTTTAGGAAAAGATTGTGGTTTGTGTTCACATAAGTTAACACAAGTTACATTATGCACTACACATGCGGTGGTCTCCTGGGTGAAAGTCCGACCCATCCACTTCCTCTGTGTGCACTTTATAACACGTCACCTGACTCCCTCCTTTGCAGCGATAATAATAATTACGGCCACTTGAGGCGACGGCTTCCTTATGAATGGAAACATGGGTTTTTCACACTTTACCTTAAATGACCTAATTTGTCTGATGAGTACAGGCTGTGAGTTGCGGCACAAAACAACTCTTTCATTATCAAATATGTAATTATTAGTGACTATTTCAATCCGCCAACTGTCTTCATTACCACAGTTTCTTTGTTCTCCAGTAACTCATAATTATCTACTATTCAAGAACAACTTATAAAAGCAGCATTATGTCTAAACGTTTGTGTGATTTGGCGCCTCCAACAGTTTTCTGAGAACGCCAATGTCATAAAATACAAATCCAAGGACTGCAACAATTTGTCAGACGTAATGTCAGTGCTGACTACAACAAACTCATGACATAATGCAATGTGCTGAAAACTTGAAATCATTAAAGATGTATGTTACGCTGTGCTCCGACCGGCTCACGGAAGTTACATAGTGCAGAAACGAGTGATGGGGGAGTCGCTCCTGATTCCTTCCTCACTCGTTCCACGTACCGCACTGTTGAACAATTACCTGTTTTTAAATGTTACTATATATTTGTCCGCGTGACAATAACAGTCGTATAAAACCTCATCAGATCCAGCAGAAGCATCCTTTAATGCAGCTGAAGACTAACGTACATCTGATCCAAAAGTTATTGATCAGTGCGTCACAGTTTATATCTCTAACTGCAGAGCCGTCACAGTCCGAATAATCTCCCCTGCCTCCGCCGGGCGCTACAGTGCAGACAGCAGCGTGATCGTCACCAGAGGAAGACAGGGTCATTCTGCTGATTGCATTTACAACGACAAACATGCCTCTCATTTGATTTCCTTCTGGGCTGCTTGCCAGCCGTCGCTTGATAGACGCGTACTGTATCTGTGTGTGGACCTCTGTTATTGTTCAGAGATGGTAGAGTTGGCAGAAGGGTGGTTTCTCTCTCTCTCTCCCTCCTCTCCTGCCTCTCACATAACAAGATGAACACTTTCTCTCCTCGCTCGGGATCCTTCCTGCCGCCCTCCCTCTAATCCCTCCATGCAAGTGACTCACATTACAGCATTCTTCACTTTAATGCACTTTAATAGCATTAATATCTGCTTTTGCCTCTTCAGCTGCAATAAACACCCCTTACATCTTTAGAAAGCCGCTTAAGACCAATTGACATGGCAAGTGTACCACAACAGAAACATACCTCGGGTGAAAAGCAGAATAACTCATTGTAAAATAGTAATCTGCTGTGTGTTTTTTTTTTCTCCACGTTGGCACCAGGCTGGCGCAGCGTGGCACGCTGTGTACTGTAAACAGACACTGGGGGAACTTAGACAGGCAGCAGCCAGCTCCCTGCAGTCCTTCCTACTCCCTGCTCACGCTGTGCGGAGGAGGCCCACAGATAGGGGAAGAACACGCGTCCCTGCCACCTTCTGTGCCACCCATGCTGCCGCCGCAGTGACAGCCAAGGTCAGCTCAGGAATGACAGAGGGCTCCCGCATCGAGATAAGACTCTCACAAACATCTGAACCCCCGCGCCGCTTCTCCGAGGAAAGAGAATCCTTTCCCCTGAATTATTCAACGGGTCTCCCCCACCCTAAATAACAGCCGGCAAGCATTGTTTGACATCCCGGATGAATAATTAAGGACTGACCTTTTGTTCCCATTAGAGGTGATAGGTTGATAGCGCCATACTTTGTGGGCGAGGCTGCGAGACGATTTGGGAAGCGGCTGTGTGGAGGAACTAGGATTTTTTTCTGGAGAAAAAAAAAATTAGCCAAACTCTGAGGCACAGGCTGTGATTCTAAGAAAAGAAACACAGCACGTCCCTGTGGGATGCATTGATACACAAATACGTAGATGCAGTCTCTGTTTCTTGTTCCTAAAGCGCAGCCTGAAGCCATCCTTTGTCACTGCTTCCATGTTCTCATAAGAATTGTTCTGTGGTTTGTTCCTGACACATCAGAGGCATTTTGATTATGCCAGTCAAGAGCTTGTCGTCGGCTCTGTGAATCAGAAATGATGTATTAACACCAGCTCATCTGGCGAGGTCCAGTTTGGTGCTGTTCCCATTAGATATGGCTCGTTTCCCAGTGTCGCCTTCCACTGAGATAATGAACAAAAGGACTCTGAACAGCACCAAATCTATCAAGTGGATTTAAAATATCACACTTTACAACAGGACTTTATGTAGTATTAGAGTGATCTTTTGTAAATATTTTTTGTATTATTGTACATCTGAGACTAAAAGCAGCATTTTAGAACAACATTTAGATTTTCACTCCACTTAATCTATTTGGTTTTAGCCAGCTGTAGCCTACCTGTAATTTTACGATGACATCAGAGCTCACCTGAGAGCCTGAAGCTCCGCCTCCTTGAGCCGATCTGTGTTGGTCCACCTGCTGCTGCTGTATTTCCCCAAAATAACCAAACTGTATCAAACTTTGCATGAATAATGTGAGCTTCGTAACTACGAGCTGAAGGTCAGAGACACACAAAACATTCTCGTTAGCTTTGCTGTGGCTAACACTTTGTTTCTCCATCTTTCACTGTCTGGGGGTCATTTTGGCGCAAAGCAACAACAGCAGCGTTGGTTGATGGCTCAACTACTGAACACACATTAACTCACCGTACTAAATTCATTCTATGATGTTTGAATGAGCACCAACTGCTAGATTTGCTGTTTATTCACCTCACAGATGTTCCTGCGAGTGCTGCAGCTAGCTGAAAAAGCACTGTACAGCCTGAGGGGTTGCCAGATCATCAGGTCGGTTATCCCCCATATCTCACCATCTCTTATACCTCTTCAATAACATCACATTTTATACAAGAAACACACAAACCCAGCAACTATGTAAAGACCAGTCAACCCAATGTGGAGTTAAATTGTCAAGATCATTCTAATCGTCCGTAAGTTTGTGTGGTCCATTCGAAGGGTTAACCACACACATCTGCTTCTGGTTGTGGCTGCAAATTCTCCCTGTCAGAGTTCCCCAGTGTTCAGCTCTACAGGACGGCAAGATGCAAATTTGCTTTGAAACCAAGATGCAAATGTTTTATTTGCCCATTCGTCCGCACAGAATTAAAGTAACCGGGAGGCAAATATGCAACACTGTTGATTTAGCATTTTTGTGACCGTGCCCTACAAAAACCCATTGAAACAGAAGACAATGTGAGGAGTTATGAAAATAGAGAGAGGCATCTAAATCTACCGAGTGGATGCTTTTAGATGTCGTCTGTGGTTGATTAGCGATGTCTGCGGACATCCAGAAGTCATCCAGGTACGGAAATACTTATAATCCGTGCTTCAACTCAGATGTCGGATGTTCTCTCTGTCCACTTATTAATTACTGTTTTGTTGAATGTTTGTGCTTTTAAGGCTCAGGACATAATACATGCTAATACAGAGCAGTTAGCAATGATGGCACAAAAATGTTAATGTAGCCACGTAGCTGAGAGAGAACTCCGTGTCCACTCAAATAATTATGCTTTCCCTTTCTGGGCTTTTTGATTTACTTGAAGGTTTTTATCCATCATGACGCTGTGTGCCCCTCCATCTAAATAATCTTTGTAAAACCAAACTTAAGAGTTTTGTAACGTCTCCGGATGACTGGCAGACTAGAACCCAAAAGCACAACGCTGAGGCAGACAATGTAGAGATAAACAACAGGCAAACAAATCTGATGAGGGGCATTCAGGGAAAAATAACGTACAGGGAAACAGCAACAGGGGGTGAAACAAGCAGGTCAGGCAACACAGGAGTCAAGAGCAGTGTGGAGAATCTGGCGACTGAAACGGGATCTGCGTGAATACTGAGGGACTGCTGAGGTAGTGAGCTGCAGGTGAGGAGACAGGTGGGAAAACCATGTGAGGGGAGTGAAGGGATTGCAGGGGGGGAGGAGAGATATGGCATGAAAACAGAACAACTCAGTAACCGTCGGCAGAGGTCATGATGAGTCCGATGTTACTTCTATCCTTCCATAAATCTCTAATCCTCTGACGTTTCAAATTAAAAGCATGTGTTTAGGTCACGAGTTCAGCTGAGGTTCAGCACCGCCGTCATCGCGGACGGCGTTCTACAGTTTTCACTCGAGGCTCTTGAGGTGCCTTCTTTCTAAAGTGAATTAGCAGCTGGTTCTTGACCTACAAGGGGTTAAAAATAGCCATGAATTGTTTTAGACAATGAATGATTGGATGTGCATTTACAAAACTAATACAGCAGCCAGTAGCATTCCCTCCCTCTGGTTGAACTGCAGGACTACAAGAGAAAGGAAGGAAAATCTCTATCAGCATAATCCTGATTCTGACAACACCTCAGTCAAACTCAGTCTCCTCTGACATCTTCACCGGTGAACTAGGTGTTATTTTTCACAGGATTGTTTAAGTTATATGTGAAGGCTTCCACTTCCCTCGCTCTGATTTTGACCCAGGTTTTGTCACAGAGTGAAGGGAAGTGGAAACCGTCACAGAACAGTTTCAACATGAAACCACCGTTTTAACTGCCTGAACATTTTAAGTCACCTGCTACCTGAACTACAACAAAACAAACTTAACTATTAAGGGCACCATATGTAAGAATTCTATATTCAAAACATTATCAACAAAATGTGAAGAGACAGCAGTTTGTACATAAAGTCAAAGTCTCCTACGTGTTGTGTTTAAAAGACATCCACTTAAGTTAGCATGCTAACCGGCTAGCCTTTGTGTCCCAGCGGTCCTGCGCTCCTGTGCTAGCTGTGTGAGCACTCTCCTGGTATTCCAGCTAGCTGCATGGCTAACAGAGCTAAGAGGCTAACAGTAGCTACAGTCGGGATACAGTTTGCAATCAGTTAGCAATTACAGTGACATGCTTGATGGCCAATTCTTGCGTATTGCACCTTTATGTTTAACTTTAACAGCTGGTACTTCAGCCTTTTCCCTCTCGCTCTAAGCACGGATATTTAAAGATTTACGGATTAAAAACATTTGTGCCGGATCGCAACAGCAACAAATATCTCAGATTTTTACATTTATTTTCACGAATCATGTTTTTTTTCTTTTGTGCATGCCATCCGAGGAAAATCAAACGGGTTGGATTCTTTTGGCAACACATCTCAAACTCCTTTTCATGATTTTTTAAAAATTTCTTACTGTGCACTCAAGGCAATATCAAGGAAACTGGTGTTAGTTTAAACAGAATAAGAATGAAGTTGTTACACCGAGTAGGTGTAACGCAGGCAGGTAAGTATTCACAGACAGACGATCATATGATTGGTTGGTGGGTAGGTGAAAAGAGGAGCACATCCAACACCAGCCTCATCCTTCGAGACACACAAAGCTCTTCAGCATTTTGCATCGTTCTCATACGTCTGTAATCAGGTTGTCATTGGATTAGTGGGGTTTTTGTGAATCTATACATTTCACATTTACCAAGGAGACATCACAGACTCTCTCTGCGGTTGGGCGTCTGGTCTCTTCACAGAAGCGAGGAAGAGAAAGCAGAGCTGCAGTGCGCCCGCAGTGACACACTCAGGAGAGCGCGGCTCTGAGGCGAGCACAGATTCCTGGTTTGAGTAGAGAGGACGAGAGAGTTAGAGAGAGAGAGAGATCGGGCGCTGAAGACAGACCGTATTTATAGCCGGGGATAGGAATAATTCATTGTGATCAAAGTGCAGATCATGCTCCGTTCCATCACCGAGCAGATGTGGCAGAATGAGAGGAGCACGCTTTCTCCTCCCTCCGTCTGCTCTCTAGCGGCTTCGCAAATGGAAACAGTGAGGCGAAGTTATCTCTGTGAAGCCGCCGCGCGTTGTCATGTGCTCTCGCGCTCGCTCTCAGGTGGCTTCACTTTAGAGAGGGAGCGCAACGCCTCGAAAGATGTAAGGGCACAGGAAGAAGAAGAAGGCGTCCCACATGCAACACGTCTTCTCAATCACAGCGAGGAGCGAATATCAGATTCTGAGCTCACAGCGGGGGGTCAGGTGCCTGGAGCACATTCGACGTCACGCGGCTCGCGTAAGTCACGTGTGATGAGGTAGATCTCAGAGTCAGAGGTCAGAAAACGCTTCGTTCTGTGTGTCGTCTTCCTGCGCAGCTTTGATTCGCTGCCCAATATCGGCAGTGAGCGCGACCGTCAGCCCGTCGCTACACAAACACAGATGAAAACAAACCACTTCATTCTCCCTCACCCCTCTTACACTCACTTCCCCCTTTTCTCTCCCTCTTTTTTTTGTGTTTACAATCCCTCCTGCCTTTTCTCTCCCAGTAATGCTTTCTCTGCATTCACACACACACACACACACACACACACACACACACACACACATGCGCACACTCGCCTCTCCCAGTTTCATTTTCTCTCCCACCCACACACAGACACACTCATGCGCCTGTTTCTTTTCTCTCTTTTCATTTTCTGTCTCCGAACCCTTTCTGCTTCCCTGTCACTCCTTCAACGCACACGCACACACACACACACAAATACACAACAGGCGCACAAACATACAAGCTCCTTCATCTTCTCTTTTATTTCTCCTCCCTCCCACACTTTTCCTATCACTACTTCCACACACATACACAGACACACACACACACACACAGAGGCGCCTGTTCCATTTGCTCTCATTTTCTTTCTCTTCCTCTCACCAATCACTCCTTCAACACGCCCTCACACACACACACACACACACACACACACACACACACACACACACTCTACCGGCAGTCCAGCTTCCCCTGACTCCCAGCTGGGCTTGGACAGCTCTCTTCCTCTGGCCTCGCTGGGCCATCTGGAGTGCAATGTCCCCGCTCGGCTGGTCCCCTGCCAGCCGCTGAGCCTCCCAGGACGAGCGCAGCATCTTCAAGCACAATTTGTACGCGTCAAAGCTCCGCTGTGTGTCCAGTGACCCAGCTGAGTGAAGTCATTGAGTCCCTGCATTTTTCCCACCTCAAAGGAGCCTCATTCTGCTTTGATGACACCTGCGCTCCCCCTCCCCCCAACACCCGTCTCCCCCCCCGGATGGAAGACGGCGCAGTAATTGATTAAAGCCGCCGAGCAAACCTCGCCAGCAATTACGGCTCTGTTTATGATCTCGTGGAGGGGTTTGTCTCGGCAGGAGGAGCGGATATCAAAAATCCAGCACACAGGTCAAGTACCTGAACAAGTGATTTTTTTTTTTTTTTCTGATCTGTGTTGTTTGTGAATTACAAAGTCTGGCTAGATTAGAGGACGATCCCAGATCCTCTCAGATGAAATGATGCTATGGAAACGAAGGAAGCTGCATTCAATCATGTTCTGACTTCATAGTTTCATACTCCTTTAGTATAAAGTGTCACAGACTGGATGGATCTGAGCCGTCACTGTACAAATCTTGTCAACTGCAGCCATAAAGCCACTTTGTGCATCGTGTCCCAGCAGCCCAGCGAGCTCGGTGCTAACGGGCTTCATGACTGACGCGCAAAACGTCAAATGTATCCCGATACAAAAGACGAGAGCGAGCGCCTTTGAAACGAAGTCCTGCCTTTTGAAATGAATCGTAACTTAAGTCGTCGAGCCACGAGTTTCCCGCCTCAAAGGGGCCTTGTTCCGCTTTGATGACACCCACGCTTCCTCTCAGCTCGACAGGGCCGTTAATGAAAGCAAAGAAAGTCTCAGCGCTCTACAACACTATTAAAGATCTTCTGGAGACCTAAACTTTCAGAATCTCTTTAAACTGACCACCTACGTACACAGTGAATGTAAAGAAATATTAAAAACAAGCGGGAAATGTTGTGTTATCATGATAATAGTCATAATTCATGTTTTTTTGGGTTGCCAGTACCGATGTTAGAGAGTAAAAATATGCTAACGTTGATATATCGGCCGATAGAGAAATCTTTTACGCAACGATCCCTCAAACAAGCTTACAAAACACAAAGATCTGTAACAGAGGCAATAAAACTTGCAACTCTGAGATGACATCAGTGCACTGAAACCGTAAAACTCCCGGGGAAATTTACTTTTTCTGCGTTATAATCTCCTAAAAGAAAGTTTTCACATCTGACAACATATTACCGACACTGATATTCCTGTGATAGAGCCATAAAACTGACCGTCCAATACATCGTTCAGGCTCTCCAGTCCAAAGCCTCATATCGGGTAACCGGTTAGCTCCACTTGGCCCTGGCAGCCTTAATAAGGACTTCCTTGGTTGACACTCTGGAAGCGTCCAGAGCCTTTAAGTCTCTATAAAGCTCCAGGTTGTGTTTGAGATGATGGAGCGACATCATTTGTGCAATAAAAAGTGGCATAACCCCAAAACACAAGCCCGAGGTTACTCAGCGTCCAGCGCTTTATTTTTATAGTCTGGTGAACAGAACAATCCTGTTCGACGCCCTGAAACGCGGCACAGCCCGGATGTTTTTGTTCTGTTTTCTGATTGCACTGCAGCCACAGGTTCTTCCCAGGACTAGAAAAAAAAAAATGAAAAATAAAATCCATTAAAAACTGTGGGATGGATCACTGACCCTGATCATCAATTACAAAGTTTTTTGTTTAAAGACACTGCAAAACACAAATTGATTTTGGAAAGCCAGGGAACCACAAGCGGAGCACAAAAATAAGAGAAGAAAGCTGCACTGTGGGGATGTGTGCAGCATGAAGTTATCAGGAAGCAGCAGGCAGCAGAGAGAGAGAGAGAGGCGACACACACCGACGGCAGCTCCCTCAGGCTCCGAGCCTGTGCTGTACGTAAATCCACACACACAGCTTCTCTTTACCACGTTAAAAGCGTGTCGTGTAGCGCACACAGCCGCCTCAATCCATACCGCGTTCTGTATTTACATGTGAGAGGAAGCAGAGAGCCTCCTCTCGTCGTCTGTCAGAAACAAACATCCAAAACAAATCTTAAAGATGCTAGATGTCATTTTTTTTTGTTTTCATGCCTAAACAATCTGAATAGGATTACACGACTGAATAAACTGACCTTAAAGGACAACACTACCCCATACTGTTTCACTTTGTTTATATGTGGCGGACCCTGCCACCTTACTATCTCATTTTCCCCCGACAACAGCTGGAATTCTGTCTCCAAAACCACCAAAAAAAGTGTCACTTTTGCCTGCAAACAGAAGCAAAAACAAAATAATATTCTGGAGGATGGATGCAGGAGAACCGGTGTTTTCCATATTCATACAGAATTCCAGATTTTGGTAAAAGGTTTGAAAGCTCCAGCTGGGAGGAACACACACACACACACAAAAACACCAAGTGAGACTGTGGAAAGTAAAAAGACATGCTTCAACATAAAGACTGAGATCAACAGGCGATCTGCTGGTCACCAGTTTCCTCCATAGGTGTGATCCAGACCACCTGAGGAGAGTCTGACACTGTAACTTTGCAGCTCTGATGGAATAAATCACATGCAGGACAGCAGGTGAGGACGCACCGAGCACAAACCAGCTCATCCCAGTATCCAGACTTACCTCACTGAAGCCAGCAGATAGCATGAAGCTCAGGAGCAGACGGTGAAGTGAGAGCGTCTCCCTGCTCCTCACTAGTTGATCACTCAGGTCTTTCTGGTTTCAACACCCTGGAGAGCGCGTCCGCCTCTTCTTCTTCTTCTTCTTTTGGAGTGGGTGGGTTGGTGGGCTGCTGCAAGTTTGTGTCGTGAACGCATCCACTGCGCGAGAGACTCGAGAGAGAGAAAAAAAAAAACACGTCGCGTTCAAGTTTGCTGCCACCTCGCTGATGCTCTGGCTGGAGCGAACATGACTCGATGCTTTCAGAGAAAAAGCAGCGCGGCCAATCACGACGCCTCTCGCTTTTTTACTCTCAACATCTTTTTGCGCATCCCCGAAGAGTCTCCAAGGAACCCGGGTCGTCCGTCTCTTCTCCTCCTCCTTCCCTCCAGGCTGCAGGAACAGTGACTTTTTTCTTTCTTCCCTAAGCCCGTTCTCTCCTGCTATCGGAGCACATCTTCATCCTGCGTGCGCTCTCTTTGTCTTCAAGGCGATGCCGATGCTGATAAAAGATGGGGGCTGTGGATTTCCTCCCCGCGCATCGACAGGGTGCGGGAGCGGTGCGGCGCGGAGCCGGGAGCAGCAGCAGGATGAGGAAGAAGAGGAGGAGGAGGAGTGTCTCCGACGGTCCGAGTTCATTAAAGACTCTTCTAATATGGATGAGCTCCGCGTCTCGTCTTTATTATTATTATCATTATTATAAGAGCCCGTCTTCTCGGAACAGCCGAGCGGCGGGATGGAGGCGCGCTGCGAGCGGATCCCGAACGAGACTGTTGGTGAATAAAAATGCGACCGAGCTACAGTAGAGGCGGCATAGAGTTTAAAGTAGATGTGTCTCGGTGTCATCACAGACATGCATCCTCCTTAATGAAGTCCAACGTCATTAGGCAATTATACATTTATTGTTGGCTGCGAGTTAGAAGGCAGCGCCACCGCGGAGAGCTGAGGAGACTCCGAGTGTCTGAGGAGGACTTTCACACTTCTAACACATTCATTTGGACCACTGAGGACAGACTCTCCTGTCTGCATTCACTGAAGAATGTGAACAAAAATCAAAACAGAAATATATGACGTGATGTGACGAAAAAAAAAATAGCGCAATTAAAGGTGCAGTACGTGGTTTCAAACAAAAACGAACTGAATAAACAAACTGTCTTTGTTTCCATGACTGAGTTTTACTTTGTCGAGATGTGGCGGACCCTGCCAGCTCTCATTGTTCTGGGGGAACCCTCCGAGAACAGCTCACATGTCTGAGCATTTGTATTATTACCTCATTCATATTGTAGATATATTGAAATTCTGAGTTTCTGCATTTCCATTTCAAAAATAAATAAATAAATAAAACTACACAGTGCCCCTTTAAGTTCAGATGAATTCAATTTTCCAGTCAGACGTCAGGTTGCATTTGGGCCGACAGCCGTTCCGACCTGTTTGGATCCGAGACGCAGCACATGCGCAGATGTGAGCGAGCACCTGCCCCAGACGAGATTCTTGACTCCGGTCCGATTGTGAGTGCTGATCCGAGGTCGCGTCAGTCTGTTGGTGCCTCTTCAACACGCTGGCCTCACATCAGTGTAAACAGTATTACAGCCCCCAGCTGGTTAACAGCCACCAGCCTCACACAATAAGCTGTTTAATCATCACACACTGATTCGAACTAAAGGATTTTGCCCCGTCATTTTCTCTAAAGAAGAAGAAGAAGAGGGATGCATGGTTGGAAAAAAAAACAGAGCTTTAATGAAAAGAGAAAAGGCCCTGTGGGATGGATATCAAAAGCCAGTGGATGTGCATAATTCATCTCAGACTATCTCATAAAGCCCTGCAGAAGATTATTATTTTTTTAAACCTGTTTTTTTTTTTTCTTTTTTTAAAGAAAAAGCCCAAATATTAGCCCTGTGCCCGGCTCAGGAGCCGGATCCACCGAGGCCCTGTGTGTTCTTCAGTCTTTGCTTCCTAACTGACAGCGAGTGTAAGTTAAAAAAAAAAAAACCCTTTGGGAAAGTCTCTGGCAGTACGGCCGATGATTAATTCAAATCTCAAAACTGCCTGGCGAGCTCATCTCTATTATCTTGCATGAGCTATCGGAGCTGGTCAGAGGTCATGGAATATTTAATAGTCATTATTTTAAACCAGCTATTATTTTTCTTTGCATGCAGAGGAACATGGCTGCGTTGGGAAAGCATCAGCATGTGTGATAAACATCACTGCATCTCGGTGTGCTTTGCTCACAAGTGGTCTGGTCTCAGGGTGTGGCTGCCGAGGAAACATCCGAGGCTTCAGCTGCCACACACACTCGCATCCTCCTCCTGACTTGAGCACACCTCCCTCTGCTGGTGTCAGGCAGCAAAGAGAAGCTCTTCTCTCTCTCTCTCTGCTCTGTTTGGCTGCAGGGGACTCTGGGTACAAGTCCAAGAACACTAATTCAGACCCACAAGGAGGAGCTTTTGCTATCCACTGCAGCACAAGCAGGGTTTTTTTTTTTTTATTGTGCAGCCTTTTTTTTTTTTAATTCATAAAGCTGCTGCATGTAAGTGGGGCAAAACATCGCCCAAGTCCTGAAGATCTAAGAGGCGAGCGGCACAGCAGCTGCAGCAGCGCGGCTCTGCTGGGACCGAGGGCCGTTCGCTGCGTGTGGTATCTGCAGACCTGACGGGAAAATGTGCTGAAAGATGATCAGTGTTGCCCGGTTTGTGTTGGCGAGGGAGTAAATCTGTGCATGAGCCTTTGAGAGCGACTTACGAAGAGAAACCGAGACTCAGATTACCTCAGCATACATGATGGTGCTCTCAAATACGATGTGTCATCATCGCCGTGTTCTTAAGAGCTGCTGAAAAGTGTTGAAGCATTCTGTTAATAAACTAGACGCTGATTTTCTTTTTGTGCGCTTCAGACGACGCCGCTGCTCAAAGTCTCAGAGTTGGACGGGATCGTTCAGCGATCTCTGATGAACATGTAGCCTGCTGGACAGCTCGCCTTCTGACGGATTTTGAAGGTTGAGAGTCTTGACACAATTCCCCGGCCAAAAAAGACAAACAACCCCCTCATGGCACACTCATCAGCTCCGTCCTCTCGCTGCTCATCGCTCATCCAACTCTGGCATCTGGTGTTACTCATAATCAATAATGTTGGGATCCAAAGTCTGCCCAGAGCAAACACTCGCCAATTATATAGCACCCGCAGAATATTGTAACTTTCACGGAGAGAAGTATGTCTTCTTCTTCGCTTTCTTTTCTGAAAGTTTTCCCATCTTTTAAAGGGGCACCTTGTAGATTTTGCAGAAAAATATTCTCTAAGTGAATAAACCAGCTGTTCTCAAAGTGACATAAGGTCCCAGAACACTGTTTGAAACTAGACAGGTGGCAGGGTCCGCCACACATAAACAAAGAAAAACAGTATAAAATTATGTTCTCCCGTAAGGTCAGTTTGTTTATTCAGTTTGTTCAGTCATGAAGACACAGAGCGTCTGTTTATTTAGTTTGTGTAGTCAGCGAAGAGCTTTCTTTTTTGATTAAAAACTACGTAGCGCACCTTTAACGATACGCTACACGGATGTAAAGAAACACCACACACAGTGAGCACCGCTGAATCATGAAGTGTTTCTTCTTTTCGGCACCTCAGATCGGATTTAGCTTCTCGACATCTGGCCCGTTTTAAATATATTCTCATGTTCACACTCCGCTCATCTTCACCTCTCGCTGTTGATTCTGCGTTAACCTGTGGACGGATTTGTAAGCTATGGATCTCCAGTAATGAATGATTCATTACAGCCTGACACAAAGTGTACCCCAAGGTGCAATATTGCCTTATATAATCTTCCTCAAACTTATTACAGACTCAGCAATGGCATAACTCTGCACTGCTCTAAATTGCTCTTTTGGCCCAGCTGCCCTTTGATTGATTATGATAAATGTGCATGAGCAACAGTCTGATGAATTGTGCGGGCCAGAATAAATCCAGGATTCTCTCATTGGAGCGGGCTGTTAACCGGTACACAACATACGGACGTCTACAGTCTCAGCACGGGTCCTCGAAGGGTCACTACGATTTTGCAGCGGTCACTCGGAGCTCCGGTAGAGTGGACTCGACCCGCTGGAGAGCTGCAATTCATTCAAAATGAAAAATGCATTCACACTGCAAAAAGGGAAGAAGGAGGAATAAAAATGAAAAACACTTGGATTCAGTGGTTTTCCTTGGAAGCATCTTTGCTCCACAAAAAAAAAAAAAAACCTCCCCGATACTTTATCCTGCGCTCCTCTGATGAAGATGAATGCATTTGTGCTGCGCCTCATTTGAGGTTTCCAGCGAGGGCGCGCCGAGCTGCAGTCAGACCCTGATCAATCGACAGGCAACTGCACCGCGTGGGCAGCCAATCTGCTGCCTGAGCACTCCAGTACCAGGGGTGTGGACAGAGAAGACAGGGGAGATGATGTGCGGGACGGGTGAACCACGGGCCGCACGTTTGACTTCCTGCATGCCAATTATCTGCGAACACTCAGACGGCTCTGGGTGATGTTTAAAAATGCAGACCGTGCTAATGCAGCGTCATCCGACTCCACTGCGGGTAATAAACCGCGTTGTTGTCTGTGAAGTGCAACGTTTTTATGCCGTGTTATCCTTCCTTTCTTGTTGTTGCACGGCCTCGTTTCCTTTTAACTTCTTTGTCGGAGAGGAAAATAAACGGCCTCAGCGGCTCTGAGCATCGGTATCTGTTTCAGAGCACCTGTCTGCAGACTAGGTGATGCGCTTTGGGATGGCTTTATTTGGGTTAGGAGGATTCATGTTTGTGTCAGGACCACAGGATGACCTGTCTCTTCTCCAGGAGTGTAAAATGATGAGTTGTGACTTCACTTGTCCGGCAGTCATATATTTGACTCCAGTATCTGTCAGGTTGTTCCTGGCATCCCGCTTCCAATTTGCAATAGTTCAGGAGGAGACGGGGTGAAAACGAACATTAAATATTGATTTCAGGCGCGGGCGGCTCCACGGCGGGGCTTAAGCCCTGAATGTATTCAGCAAAGCGTTTACCATATCTTAACTCTTCATCCACATGTGGAGGATTTTGTACAACACCCCAATCATAGATGTAAAGCGCTGACAGAACAGAAAACAGACCTCCTGCCTCATGTGGTCTTTTTACCCAGCGACTCTCAGCCAGGAGAGGTTTCCAGTGCACAGCTAGTCAGGACACCACAAGAAAATTAATGAGGGACAGATACATTTACCCAGAGTTAAGCTGGCTTTGAAGGACGTCTTTATTAGGCTTTTTCATATTTCCAACAGTGTGTTTGTGCACATAAAACATCTTTAAAGTGAAGAAGCTCCTCTCTCCCACAGAAAACACTGCTCCTGAAACGCCTCATCAGTTGCCCCGCCTTTCATTTCGTGACTTCTTGACATCACACTGCGTCACCATGTCACACATCTTCATAATACATGTAAGAATTGATTTAGCATGGCTGGCTCAGGTGAGCTGACCAAT
Source organism: Diplodus puntazzo (assembly GCA_963678695.2). Lineage (NCBI taxonomy): Eukaryota > Metazoa > Chordata > Actinopteri > Spariformes > Sparidae > Diplodus > Diplodus puntazzo. Next base: position 4,348,225 of record OZ023155.1, on the reverse strand, counting down.
CAGAGCAAACTGGGTATCCTGGAGGGAGGGCCTTAAAGAGACAGGAGCGTTTCAGTGCTGCAGCAATGATCAGTATGACAACTATGTCACAATATGTCTCCTTTAAAAAGCGTCCAGCCTTGTTGCAGTGATAGCAGAGGACTGGAACTACACTAAGCTGACCTGACTGGCCCTTTCCTGGACACCAGACAACAACAGGTGCGGCTGGATGGCAGAGGCCTGCAGGTGTGCCTTCATACATAACATTACTCAGTTTGTAGATTCAGTGGCAGCTGATCATTTATTAGCTCGAGTGGCCTGAATACTCCTTTCCGACTGGACGGAGCGTTTTGTACGTTTGCCACTGAATTTGGCCGTCGTTCATTTGACTTACACCAGCGTGCGTTTTTGTGGGTTTTTAATCACGCGGATTTTTTCGCCTCCTGTGAGGCTGAAAACATTTCTTAGACTGAACTCAAATAAGGAGCTCTCTGTGGGAGCATGCTCACATACACGTACAAATCCTCTACAGCCTTGATCCTTTTAAAAACTTCAAGAACGGATTCATCGAATCTCACCACATGACAGCTGGATTTTGAATGGAGTATAAATATCTGAGGCTGCGAGGTGCTGGCAGAAGTGCCAGCACACAGACTCTACCTCAGGTGAGGTGAGCAACACGTGCTCGACTGCCGAGGGGAGCACTTTCATACCGCTGCAGCAGCCGTCTGGCAGACGAGATTGGCGCCCGCATATCAGCACTTTAAATCACTTTCTCTCTGATCACTGGAACAAACGGGCCATAAGAAGCAACAGCCTGGGATTCAAAAATAAATAATGAAATTTTATAGTTTTGTTCCAAAGTAGAAAAACTCTGACTAAAAGCAAAAATCTAAGTTTCAAAAGACAGCAGGTGAAGGAAGTTTCTATCTTAGGAAAAGTTTTAAACACCAGCTAACTATAGTTTTAAAATGTTGCTGCACAGAAATTAAATTCCATACAAGAACTCTGCTTTCCCTCTTTGCCCTCATTCTGGTTACATTTGTCACTGTCTTAATGGCTTCCAGACAAAGTGCCCTTCAGGCTTTCCTACTGGCATTACCTGTAGCGCTTCTTCTCTTATTTTATTTTTGGTCAAGGGCATTTTCCCCGTGTCACGGCAGGTTGTGGAGAGGCTTCTGACACAAACCCCACACCGCTTAATGAACCCAAAGGATCCACGGGGCATGTTAAAAGCACTACCGGGCTGCCGTGGCACTCAAGTCAGCTCCCTGGTCTGTCTGAGAGCGTTACTTCAGCTCTTTCTAATGTACTCTGGGGCTCAAACTGCACAACCGACCTGACCCACATGAAACCATTCCATCCTTTCAAGTCTCCCCACGGAGCCACAACAACAAATCCTGCCTTGGAAAGTCATTGCTTCAGATCACTGACACTGCAGGCGATGCAGGTTTTTATGCTCTCTGCTGCTATATTGGTTTTGTTTCATTGTCATTGGTATTTCGTCGATCGGGGTTGAAACAATGCTAAATGGCTGAGGGTGCATTTTCAACAAAAACACAGCCGGCTGCTCTCGTTGGGGGGGGGGGGGAGGAGAGGCTCCCCCAAGATCGAACGAGCAGCGTTGTTTCCCATCTCGTGCTTCGTGCAGCCAGCCACACCCAGCGAAGTGCCGGCTGTTAGAATCTCGACTGTGAAACCCCGAGGGAGTGTGGATATATGGTAGATTAAACTGAGCGCTCGCTGCAATATGAGAGAGCGTTATAAAGTCTCTTTTACCTGCGCAGGAAGTGGAATCACTGTTAATGAGAACTAAGTGTACAGACAGAGCTGGGAGGGTGCCGCGTTAACATTTAATAATATTTAATTTAATTCATCAGTTCTTTAGGGAGAGAAAGCAGACACAGCTCAGTAGCTTCTGTTAAGAATCACCCGACTGCGATGGGTGTTAGCTGCCATTTCTTCCATATGACCTCAGTCGGCGAGGGTGTCACCGCGGGTCAGTCGCACGCCATCAGAAGAGCGCTGTAAGTTTCTGTGATCGTGCTTCCTCCAGCGTTCTCGAGCGCTCGACTGTCAGCATTTTTTCCTCAGTCATCATCCGCAACCACTCTTACTCTGGAGCAGCCTATTATCACACTCACAGGTTGTCATTTGTTCTGTTGAGTGGTTGCCAAATGTCAAAAAGGCGAGTCCCACCTAATACGAGGCTGTCAGAGCGGCAGACGCAGGCGGAGAGGAGAGTGGAGAGAGTGGCGTGCTGCTGATAGCGAGAGCCAGTGAGTCTTTCGGTGAGGCCGTGATGGACAATGAAAGACGAGCATCATCGATTAAGCGTTTGGGTTTTGTTTCTGTCTGCGTCTGCTCGTCAGCCTAAATGAAAGGAAACCGATGTCGAACTCCGTGCGCGGTAGACAACACAAGAAGGGGACTGATGCCATCAGGAGAGGAGCGGAGTGACTGCTGGAACAAGTCAAGCGTATTTTACCTGAACCGCGACACGATCCTGAGCCACCTGTGTCCCCGAGTAAACCTTACTCTTCCCCAGAAACCTCATGTGACGCCTCTCAACCGAACAGCCTGCTGAGAACGCTAATGTCCTCCGATGTCATCCGATAGAGCGTATTCACACGGCAGACAATTCCGGCTCAAACGCTGGAATATTGTTAAGCTGCCGTGTTCTAGTTTTAGTCCAATACACTTAGTGAAATCTTCGTCATCCACCTCCTCTTGATTGATCAGCAATCATTATTTACAGTCTTGTCTTCAGACCCATAACTTGAGACAGTGTGTCAGGCTTTCTTCAGCTCCAACCGGGGCCACAAAAGTATCTTATCTCCTTCATAAAACATCCGAAACTACGGAGCGCCAACTTCAAGCTCTCATCGTAAGAAGTGGCTGTGATGGTATGTGCCAAAAAGTCATGACATCATCCGCTCCTCATCTGCACGAAGTTGAATTCTAGCTACTTTGGAAATATAGAATTAGATTTGTGCCAAAAGAAACAAACAAAACTTCTTAAATCTCAAACAGAAACAGGAATTTGAGAGAACATAAAACTCATTTCGAAAATAAAACTTACAACTTGCAATAAAATAATTTGTCAATTAGTTGTTGACTGGCACAGCTCAGTACCTATGTGTAGGTAGCTAGCGCACTAAACGGCCCTGGCTTTAAAACGGAGAGAAGAAGAGATAACGACGACGACAACGACAATGAAGAACAATATATGTATGTCATGACTACATACATTTCATTAGTTTTTCTTGTTGTGGTTTGTTACTGTTGCTCTTCGTTGTCGTCGTCATCTTCTTCTTCTCTCCGTTTTAAAGCCAGGGTCGTTTAGTGCGCTAGCTACCTACACATAGGTACAGAGCTGTGTCAGTCAACAACTAATTAGCCAATGGGGACGCTCTGCTGAAAAGGCCCGCCCACCCGAGAGGTTTGTGCCAAAACTGCAAACAAAAAGTCAGGGAGCGCAAACGAGACAGAGCTGCAGAGAGACGGCAAAGCTGAGAGTCAGCGCAAAAGTCTGAGCGGAGAGAAACCAGCAGAGGGAACTGTAAACAAAATAATGCTTATTAGAAGAGTAAAAGACCAATATTTTACACTATTTGACAAATTATTTGATTGCAAGTTCTAAGTTTTATTTTTGAAATGAGTTTTATGTTCTCTCAAATTCCTGTTTTTGTTTGACATTTAAGAAGTTTTGTCCTGAAAAACTATCAAACAAAATATTATAGTGTTAAAAATTGAGATGGATTCTGTATGGCTTCAGTCTCTTTGGTAGCACGTGTCGCTGAAATATCTTGGTAAAATAAGACAACGTTTCCAATGAGCCACACAGCCCACGAGTGGCGTTTAGCCTGTTTTATTGTAGGCTGTTTCGGTCAAGTGTTGCATGCCCTCGCATCCAAAAACACCCGCTGTGGACACGAACCATTAGTGCACTTTCAAGTGATCCCTTCCTTGATATCTGCTGTTCACAGCTTTGGCAGTGTTTCTGCCTTCCCTTGTTGTCTTGAGTATTTTTTCCTCACAAGACCACGAACAAATCAGAGCAGCATCCTGCGATGCCTCCCAGGCTCCATCCAATCCTGCACCCCAGGCCTCGCCTCTCTCATCGACCCTCCCTTCCTGCTCCAGTTACGCCACCAGGCATCGATCTGGACCCTCACGTTCTCTCCGCTGCTTTAAATTACACCAGGATGTTTTGCCAACAATCTGTTGCGATGATGTGTCGCTGACATGATTGGGTGTTATCCCGTTTCACCGTGTGTTACTGATTACTGTGATTTACCTGAGGGACGCTTGTTCTGCTGTTCAGCTTTATTTCACAGATGTAAATGTCTTCGGAGGCAGGAGAGCGATGTGAGACAGTGAATGAGAAAAAAAGTTGTAAAGGAAACGTACGACTGTAATGTTGATCTGAGCAGAGGGAGAGAATTATGCAGAGAGTTGTGTACTGGCTGGTGTGTGTAGGCTGAGACGAACATCGCCTAAAGTTACACTGAAGTGTAACCCTGAGTTTTGCGGTCTTAATTTTGTACAGCTGCAGAACAAAAAAGACATTCAACGCGATGTTTTTCATTTACCGCGGCAGCAGCAGGTGACCTGCTGAAGCATCGTGCTCAGAGACTGAAGCGATCGTAGCACAAGATGCTGAGAGGCTTTCACAGGATGTTTCATTCAGAGCAGGTGATGCTCATTAAATATGCATGGCTCCGGCGATTATATTCGAAAATCACAAGACGACCGAAAAGAAGGTGTTCAGATTTTTTTTGCTCATTACAGTCTGTGATACAGCTCAATGTTTGTCCAGAAGAGGAAAGTAAATCCAGCACATCTCCGGGAAGCGGGACTCATCACCATCTGCTTCATCACATAAGAAATATTAATAGATAAAGAGGTTAGTAATATGAAACTGTCAGGTCCGAGAGTTTCTTCTCCCCGCTGATAACATCTCTTTTCTGTACTTGAGGCCATCGTGTCCGGTTCTGTACTCCGGCCCATTTGCCCCCCCTGTTCTATTAGTTACCCTCCTGGGAGGCAGAGCAGCAGCTGTCCTCAGCCAATCATCCATCACCGTGTCCTCTGGGTGCGGGTGCAGGAGAAGAGCAGCCATCCTATCTATCAGCCTGCAGAGGCGGCGAGGCAGAGCTCAGGCTGGTAATGAATTTAGTCAACGAACAACAGGTTTCACTAAAACTCACTTGTGGCCTCGCTTTTAAAATTTTTATGGGCTACTTTTTTTTTTTTTTATTTATTTCGCTCGCGTCTTGAAATGCTCTGCACAGTTTTCGAATGTTTTATTTATGTGGACTAATTTGAAAGCGTGGTGTTGTGAGATTAACAGTAAGTCTGTAGATAGCAGCACTGCAGTATCAAAGCGCCGCTGCTCTCAGAACGCAGAAGTTTCTGTTAAGTTGACTTTTTGGCCTTACAGTAAGACGATGATGAGTTCATTCAGAAAGTTAACGTCTGTTTTTGCACGACACCGCTGAATTGATTGGCTCCAGCGGATGCAGCGGCACCGGTGCTTTGCAGCTTTGTCACGTCTGTGTTGTTGCCGTTCGAATGTTCACTGGAAGTGTTGTGAAGCAGAACGCCTTCAAGCTGTCTGTTCATCACATTTTCAATAGAGTTTAGAGTTGTTTTGATGACATTCTTTGTGGCTGAATTTTCCAGTCACTGTGCACAGCGCTGCTTTTTTATCTTTATTTCAGATCTATAGTCTCTGAAGAGAGGGTGTTAGCTTTGGAGGAGAAGTGAATAAACAAGAAAAAAACAGGGTTTTTGCTCAGTGAACATAAAGACATGGCCACTAACTCACATGCGCACGGTTCAACTTTAAATTACAGAATACTTTTTCATCGACGTGAACAGGCCAGGAAAAAATATCCACCCGTCCTCATCAAAAACAACAACCATGTGAAACTTATTATAACTGCAACTAATGTTGCGACCTCTGGTGGCTGTAGTAAATATTGCAGCAGCAAAGGAGGAAGTCGGATAAAGTCTTATAAAAAGCAGGAGAGTCTGCAAATCCAGGAGAATTTACCACCAACACGTTCTCACTCCCTGGACCTTCTAGCGTCAGTTTTGTGCGTGAAGGGCTTGTTCAAGTTCGCAACAATGCGTAATAAGAAAATATCTGGTTAGACTTTCAAATTTAAATCTTTTTAAATATGATTATTGGGCCTCTGAGCAAAACAGAGTCTAAGTAAGATGACGTCCAGTTTAATCAAAACACGATAAAATTTAAATCTTGCCTCCAAACTGTTTTAGTCTTTTGGATCATTTTTGATGTTGTGGAAACGTCACTGTTTTGACAGGATGAGGCGCGAAAAATTACCTGGTTATGTTTAAGAAAAGCCTAGTGTAATTTTTTTAAATGATTCTGGACTCTTCGTCTCAACCGGGATGCTAACCTGGGTCTCCGGAGGGAAAGTCCTGTGTGCAATCCATCAAACCAACCTTCAACTGTTCTTAAGAATTGGTAGTAGAGGGTTATCTGCAAGGTCAAAATAAGAATGAGAATGAGCGTTGGGAATGAGAACAGGCTGCATAACGTCATTTACAGTGTTATGCCGCAGTAACAGAAGTAATTTACTTAATAAACTGAACCCAACTGTGACTGTGTGCCTGTCGCTGGTACCAGAGTTGCCAGATATACCATAATTATTGTATTTGTGTGATAATTTTGCCCTCTGTGCGACGTATGATGCCATACTGTATGATAATTTGACCATTTGATGACGCTTCACTTCCTGACATGATCAGAATTACAAAATATGGATTGTAGGCTATGACGATGAAGGACATGCGAGCACGGCTGTTTCTCCTCCTGCAGCTTAATATTCATTCGGCTCGGAAGGCAAAGCTTGAGCTTTGTCCAGCTGGGGTCACTATCCGTTGACATATTCAGTTGTTGGTTATACTGGTAGCGAATTGTCGCCGATAACCAACAGAGTCAGAGCTCTCAGTCAGGTTAGTGAGGCCTTGCTAACAGCTTCTTGGAGGCGCTTTGTACTTTTTGGTTTGAAAGAAACTTCTGCATTCATAAAAGTGTGTTTGCATGGCTCTAGGATTTACATTACTAGGTTTATAGTACATTAATTATATTCACAGATGAATGTTTTTTTTTTTGAATCTATGCCTCTGAAGCGAACATGTATGAAGCCTCCAGCACTACCTGAAGGATTCATATAAAATATACAGCCCACCAGTTACGACAAATTTACATACAAACATGTAAAATATATAAGATAGATTGTGTTTATTCTTTCTCATGCTGGATTACAACGTGTTCTCTCTCCTTCTTTCCGGTGTTTCATGCAGGATGTTCCTTGTGCTGTGTTTGATGTCACCGGTGTGATTCTTTCTTTAAAAACATCAATGAGACAACAATGACACGGATTGATCAAACACTATCAACCTTCGCAGCCGGCGACGAGTGCGGCGCCCTGTAATATTAAAGCTTTGATTTTCTTAACAACACTCAGAGAAACACTCTGACTGATTCTATAAACTGTTAACAGACTTCTGCTTGTATTTTCATTCATATACCGCAGAGATATTGTGAAGATCGTGGTCAGAGGTTAAAAAAACTTTCCCACCTGTTGTCGTCCAAACGTTGTCTTCATGCTGAACTGAACAGCAGATCAATGAATCAGCTCAATGTGAATGGAAATGTGACGCCTAAAATGGTGAACTGGGATCACTTTTCACATTTGTCGTTAAGAGTTGTTAAGTATTGAATGTTGGACATACGTTTTTAAAACTTGAGCGTATTGTGTGTTGATTCTGTCACCCAGGTGTTATTGATCACATTCAGCCACTAAATGTAGTGTTCGATCTCCCTCCTACCATTGCATTTGTGCCACAACACCACCATTCAGTGTTGCCAGGTGTACGATAATTATTGTATTTGTACGATAATTTTGCCCTCTGTACGATGTACGATCAATTATCCCAAAAAAGGCCAAATATACAATAATTTGACCATTCTGTGAATGTGTGGTTGTAATCGGTTGTAATCAGCCTGTCGCAACTGTCTGTCAGAGTTTTTTTGTGAACCCTGAAGGCATCTGTTTCCGTGTGACAAGTTTCCAGCCAATCGTGCTTTTCTAAATGTGAGCTACGAGTGACGTGCATGCGTTTGCCTCAGAACAACGGTCATGATTGGCTGAATAGTCCGCTGCGCCCGCCCCATGAGTGAGGAAAAGAAAAAAAAAAAAGGAAAAAGAAGAAGAAGCAGAGCCGGTCTGGGGGAGGAGGAGAGGTTAAGAAGACGGCGGGGCAGAGTCGAAGTAAGCAGCATCGCCTACAAACTTATAGAAAATAGTGGGGTGGTTGAGACCTCCATCCAAAAAAACACAAAGAGAAAGAAAAAAAGAGTGCCTGTTAGACGCTTTTCAACACTAGAGTGACTATAGCGTATCAATAGACTTGATATTTTGGTTATGACGGGTGTACGATAATTTCCCTCAAAATACGATAATTTTATGTCTCTGGTACGATAATCCTACATTTCCCACCTGGCAACACTGCCACCATTGTTCAGAACATCTGCCCCCTTCAAGTGGCTGTCGGACAAACAAAGTGCTCACAGTATTGGCTCAGTATTCGTCTGACCTGAGAAGACGTTTGTGGAACACAATACTTAGCATTATTTGAAAGATCATTATGGCTGAGCTGATGGTCGCGTTGTCTGCGCTCGGGCTCGTTATTATACGAAGACGTCGCAGGAGGGAAAAAGTGGTTTGTTCTGACCCTCGCACACGCCGTGCTAATTTGCTAGCACACCGCCAATCAGAATGGTCATTGAACAGACAATCAATCAGATTATCTTGTCCGAGTCTCCTCAAACATTTCAGACGTCCAACGTTTGGGCCAGTGTGTTCCTGCCTTTAGTTGCCAAAAGTTGGCATTGATAATGCTAGCTAATGTTAACATTGTTAAGGTAGGCTAGCTAACGTTAGGGCAGTACTGTAGGCTATGCAGGCTGAAAACTGTAAAAGTCAGCCATTCTTACACAAACTAAGGCCCAAAAAGCATTTTCCTGTCTGTAAAACTGTTGACAGGAGATCAAGAATCGCAAACAAGGTCGATTATGACTTTCTTTCTAGGGTTAAATTCTGATAAATGGAGGGTTTTTTTATTTGTAAAACTTCCAATAACCTGAAAAAAGATGTTTTAAAAAATCTGTGATGTCATCCCAATGCAAAGTCTCTGGGCCGAGCGGGAAATCACGGGCAGGGTCAGCTTTGGAAACTCTGCTGCGCATATTCAACCTGCCGTGTAACCAGGAAGTAAATGTGGAAGCCAGGGAGCAATTCTAATTGGTTTAAATGTGCACCATTTTTGCATCTGGTCTGTAGTTCTTCTGTATGCTGGTGAAACACAGATTTTACTCTGCACCTCTATACAAACTCTGTCAATGTTCTATAGTTTTAAAAGACGTTTCAAGAAGATCTTTAAAAGATCTTTAAAGAACGCCGAGTGCTTCGTCGGCAGGATGACTTTGTGTTTTTTGGAGCCCCAGATGAAAAAACATGTGCGTACTCTGTGGCGAGAGGAACAGGAACCGGGTGACGGCTGCTTTTATGAGGGTCTTTCCTTCCGCTGGGCTTTTAGAGTGATGGAGGCAGTGATGGAGCAGCCTCTTCTACCGCAGGCAGCCTAAGAGCATCCAGCAACAGAGAGTAAATCATTCAAGGCGCCTGAGCTTCATCACAGCAGAAAGGAGTGGCCTCATTTTTAAATGAAAACACTTCAGCACGGATATGGAATCGTTCTTTTCGGGGGGTCTTTTTTTTCGACGCATGTGTGCAGCATTCATCCTCTTTGCTGTGTGGAATAATGGGGGGAATGTTTTGAAACTGATTCCATAGACTGCAGACTTTTATCTTTCCACAGAAGCTCAGCTGTCAGGAGCGCCGGCTGATATGACTTTAATCAGCAAATTGAATAGGTGTATCCAGCTTATCAGGAAAAAAAAGAAGGGCTCTCACACGCGGCGGAGCTCCTGTAGAGGAGTGCTTCAGCTCACGGCTGATCACAATGAAAGGAATTTACTTTTCTCTATTGTAGATTTATATGTATTTATTCAGCTCCTGGCTCTGATGCAACCCTTAAAAGTTCCTCTGTTGGACTAATTAGGCCTGCACTGGCTTATCTTTCTGACTATTGTGGTGGTTATGGAAGCGTGCCTACTGGGACACACCATTTCTCACACAGTAAGCGTCTTATTTCCCCTAGATATGACTGCTGATGTAGCTGTAATGGGAGCAACAGTTGAGTATTAGCCGTTATATTCTTAATTGCCCTGCAAACAGCTTGTGAGGCATCTTGCCCAGTGACATGTTGTGAGAGAGGCTAAGGAAAATTAGAGAAAGTATGCCATGTGTGCCACAACCATTTCTATATACGACACTTTAATTCCCATTTTCACTGCAGCGATCTGTTTAGAGTTTATCAAAAAAAGGGGGACCCAAACACAAGACACACAGAGGCAGGAGGGTAAAAAAAGCACGTTTTAATGATAAACTCGTGTCCAAAAGTCCAAAAAAGGCAGGCGAAGGAAGAGAAATACAAAGCTGAGGACAAAGAAGAAGCCGCGGAGAACAAAAAGGGGACACGGAGGACACATGAGGACCGTGGAGGAGGCGCAGGAACACAGGATGGCAGACCGACCAACAAGGAATGAGCGTAGATCTCAGGCTTAACTGTGCCTTCATGTGCTGTCGAGATTATTGGAAGAATTCACACGAACGTCCTCTCAAGACAAAACAACAACTCGCAAAGCCCGAGAACATTTTGGTAGACAAGTTGCAGAGTTGACGTTGTATGATGCTGAAACTTGGTGGACAGAAATAAAAACACTGGGTGGATGGTGAGAAACTTTTTACCGAAGTCATGTGTTGTGTATTCATTGTATCGGTTCTTTTGTGCTTCCTTGTCACACAAACACTGGAAACAGCTGTCAACATGTTGTTGGCTCAGACAAATAAAATGCAAAACAATTTCTTTTTGGTGCCGATGTCGCTCCAATAATCCAACATGAACACACAAAAGCCGGAAAAAACGACTTCCCGACTCGGAAATTGGAAAAAGGAATTCGTCTGTGCAGCATGAATACAAGAGAATGATTAACTAACGTAACGCAGATGGCAGGAAGAACGGCTGGAAAACAGACAAAGACAGGAAGTTAAAAGTAAAAGATGGCACATGGGGGTGTGATTAACAAAATAAAGTGTTGGAGTTTCAGGATGTCTGCCTTCTCTCCAAGGGAACTAGCACTTAGTTGGAAGCTTTCAAATCACCAGAAAAAACTCAACATCAATGTTTTCTTTCAAGAAATAATGAGACATTTCCCTCAAGATAATCCACAATCCTTGTTGTGAGTGGGTTTATGCAGGAAGTATCTTATTTTTTATACATGTTCATGTGCATGTTAAAAACGGTCCACACCAACAGAAGCTCATCTCTCCAAAAAAAAACTCTGCTCTTGACTTTGTGAAATCACATGAGGTCACTGAGAAACACGTTTGTTTTTATGAGCATTAAAGCATATTAACCTACTCTAGTTGCAACCCAAAACACAATTATGAACCTGAAAAAGAGTATAAGTCTTCTTTTATATATAATATACATCCTAAAGGAAGATACTGCTAAGCTGAGGAGGACGCCATTAATCACTGCTCCATGAGTGGACGCATCATGCTTTCCTCTGCACACTTGGAGGTTGTAGTTCTGTAGAAACTGCTCCCAACGAGGTCTGTGGATTATTTTGGATTCCCATGATTCCTTGACAGAGACATGGCTGTTGACTTTTTCAAATATGCAGAGTGCATTCTAGTTTTATAACATTCAAGAAGGGCATTTCTCCAAATCTCTTCAAAACAATCTTGATGGCTAAGCACTGCAGCTGAGGAAAGATGAAAGATAATCTGATTCGGGGTTGAAGTCTCTCTTTAAACTTTAGCTGTCTGCTCTTTGACACCGCTGAATGCCCTCAGTGTGCTGTAACTTATTTAGTTTCTTTACTCGAGCACCCAGTTCCATTTGACTTGCATGTGTTTTGTGCGTAGGAGGGAAACTCGAGCAGCCTGTACTGAAGCCGGTGCCAACGATGTGAGATGGCACAGGCTCAACAAAGAAGCTAAATGAGACCTGTGTCCTTCGTGCTGCGACACGGCGGCGCTAACCGCTGAGCTGCACGGCTCAGTGGCATTATGTCATCACAGTGGAGCAGTATCAAGCCGTGACGGATTGGAGGACGGTTGCGCTCCTCCCTGCGGTGAGCCATCCCACCTGAACCACTCATTTGCTTGACCTTGACAACAAAGTCGCAGTGACTCTGACAGTGTGGACGTAAGCACCCTCGGGAGACGGCCTGACCGGCGCATTCACCAGTCCGCTCTGTGAGAAAGCCTCTGCGCTCTGCCTCCCTTCGGCCTGCTCATTAGAAGAGGCCGTGTTTGGCCGTGTTGACAGGGTCTGCGGCATGCGAGCAGGGCATAACTTAACAAAGGAAAACACTGTCAGGTGAATAAATGAGTGGAGGCTTTTCTTTATTGTCCGTGTTTTGGTGAGCTATTGTCTTGTTTCCTGTGCTGCCACCTGACCTATTTATCAGCACGCCAACAGAATCTCGTCAATTAGACAATTTCATTCCCAGGACATCTTTACACTCAGAGATAAAAATAAAAAAAAAAAAACCTTTCTCATATAGTGCATACTGTTGTTTGTCTTCATGTGATAACATCATGCCTATCTATCTATGTTGCTGTCGTTCTTCCACTAGGAGAGAACAAAGCCCTCAGGATGGTATGTCCATGGAAACAGACTGTATCCCTGCAGACCTGCATGGTAATTAGCTTCTTGTTAGCTGTCTTTTTCTCCAGCATATGGTGCATTAAGATTAAATATGCATGCTTTGCTTTGACACTTACCCAATGTCTTTTAAGATGCAACACCTGCTTGTTTGGAGAAAATGAGTAAATGAGGGAAAAAATTGATGAGCTGACACCGCGATGACCTGCAGAGAGAAAAAAAGACCTGTAAGAACGTTAAAGGAGACGTATTAGACCCGTTTCAAGAGTCATAATGTGATTTTGAGTCACTAGTAGGATAGGTTCGCATGCCTTGATGCTCAAAAAACACATCTGTTCACTGTGTTCCCCTTCTGTTTTTCTGTTTTGGCTCCTGTCTCTTTAAGACCCCTCCCCCTTGTGGAATACCCAGTCTGCTCTGATTAGTCAGCTCACACACGCCTGAGCAAACACCCCTGAAAACAAGTAGCTGCGCTTAATCAATTCTTACGTGCCAAACCAGCTGCTAAAGGCATAAAATGTGCAAATGTGTGACTCTGTGATGTAATGTGATGTCACAAAGTCACAAATGAAAGGCGGAAATATTGACAGGGAGTTCAGGAGCAGTGTTGTTTGAGAGCTTCTGTTGGTGTGGACCTTTTTTTTTTGACATGATCGTTTGCATGCACAAGAACATACACCGTATGTAACAGTGGAGGAAAGGAAACAAAGGAAAAAGCACAATAGGTTTCCTTTAAATTGTTGCTGAGTTACAACTTCTATTATCAACTTTTGCGAACTTGTTTCAGAAAACACCAAGACGGTTGTTCTTTTCTTTTTGTAAAGATCCGTGTTAGTCTTCACTGCTGCACCCGGGGGGTTGATTTTTTTCTTGTTGAATAAATGACAAATTCATTTATTATATAGTTAGACTGAAGACACTGTTGTTTTTAGTGAATTCGGTGTCAATGCTCAGTGTGCAATGAGAGAAATAGTTTGTGTTTAACTTGGAGATCGTAGCAAAAAATGGAGCACAGCGTGGGAGCGGGAAACGAGGTCAAGGACGTAGTTGGCACTTTTGTGTAAATGAGAGGCAGGTGAGATTTTCCAAATGACTTGAATTGAAATGGAATCATGAATAAATAATCAGCAACAACAGCACACATATTTTATTGTAGATTCTGGCAGACATATTAAGTTTTGACACAACAGAAAGTCAAAGTTTTTTTGCGCACTTTGTAATTTGCATGATGTTTTTCTCCTGCAGTGTCTTGTGAGCCGACGGAGCTTCTTGTTGTTGCATCGAACGCACAGTTTGTCTACATTAGGCTGCTTTGTTGCTCAGCAACAACAAGTACTGTGTATTTTTATCATTGTGTGACATGTTGACATTGCTCACATTATTTGCATGGCTTTCTGTTCACATTTATTTTGCCTGTAAGTCGTTTTCTTATCAGGGGGGTCTACAACATTTTTGGTTGTCGGAGGGGAAGCTGTGATCTTACGAAGGGCAAAGAAGTGGATTAAAGAGGTGTTAATGCCACATAAAGGACTCGGTTGGAAGGTGTCACACAAGCAGTGAAGTGTTAATTCGAACTGTCGAGAAGATACAAAGTTGGTGTTTTCTGTCCGGTCTGAGCGAGGAGAGCTGAACCGGAGGTGACTCATTAGATTCCAGTGGGGACGGCTGCCAGTACAGAACACATTTCTTGTTCAATCTCAAAATAGGATGATTTCATGTCGGCTTTAGGTTGTTGTTTTTTTTCATGCTCACCAACCCATAGTCTGAATAATCTGTATCGGCTCGTCAATAATTCAGCAGGATTGCAACTGGGGTTTTTGTGACTCACTGCAGGAAAAGTGTCTGGGAACATTTTAAAAGCAGTCTGCTGTACCTCACAGAGCTGCGTGTTGGTGAAGGATTCCTGGGTTTGTTAAGAGACAGCACAGCCATTAAAGTATTCAGTTGCAGAGTGACACAAATACTCGTGTGGCACCGCTAAAAGAAGAAGGGCTGGCTGGTTTCTTACAGGCATTGTTCGACATCCTGCGCTCCAAGGGAGCATTGTAGCGCTGATGAAAGTGGAGGTGTTGTCTGCTCTGCCCCCGGGGTGAACACTTCTCTCACCACACAGATCCAGGCACGGTTTGATATCTCCCCTCTGCAGCTTTTGATCCTGTGTAAGTAGTGCAATATGAGCGGAGAGAAAGCCCTGCTGCGAATGTGCGAACACAGAGCACCGGTGTTTGCTAAACAACAACTGCAGATTATGAAAGCATTTCCACTTTGATAATTACCCCCATAATTATTCACATTGGAGCGGAAGTGCTTCGCTTGCAGTGCGTCCTTACAGAACCGTATGGTATGCGTACTGCAGAACTTATTTAGCCTTTGTCTCACAGATCACGTCTGGTTCTAATGCAATTTTCATACGCTCCCCTCACAGCACGGCATCAAATTATACACTTACTTTAAAAACAGTCTGCCTATACAAAAGCTTAAGTGCAAATCACGGTTGTTCTGAAAGGACATTAAGCAGAATAGTCGATCCAATAATAACATTTGCACAGACAGTCCCTCAATAAAACATTTGATGACAAATACTTTCTCTCGCACTTACTGAAATACTGACATTTTTTCTGTGATTGGGCAAATTCATGATTCATGCTCTTTATAAATAATGAGCGATGCAGAGAGCTGTCAGAGTTAAGGATGAATTCACCCACTGGTACGGAAGTTGACCAAGTTTTCACTTTTGTTTTGTTTCTTTTAGAGTTTAATTTAATAGCACAAATATTAAATATATAGTAGTGACAGCTCAGAAATGTTCACCAGCTAGGGAGCAGTATTGATTTGCTATAGTGCTACATTTATACACACAGTGTTGTTGGACAGCATTGACCAAAAAAAAAGTAAAAAAACATGACAGACTATAACTGCATTACAAATACGGGTGAATATGAATCATGCATCCATTTATAAATCCATATGAAATACCTCCCTTACGAAAAAGTGCTTTAGCATAATTATAATAAACAAATAATAATCCTGCTGATATTACTGCTAAAGAAGTCACATTGCTAATTATAAGAACACCATTACGAAAATTGCAAATCAGTGGAAAAACATCACGTAGACTGAGATTTGATATGGAACAAAGAAACTAGAGTTCAGGTAGATGACAGGTGCAACACCGCTGCTGTTCCAGTTTTCTGCCCACAGATGTTATATTACATCTGGACACAGTGTTGGAGGTGGAGCTCATCTTTTGTGTGAGGCTCAAGAGACTCCCGCCGACCGAGCCGGCCAACTTCCGGTTTAGCGCCTGAAAACAGTAGTGATCATTTCGCAGGAGTTGTGATGCTAAAAATAATGTACCCACTGTTTTATATCCACTTCTTTCACAATGTAAGCGTATGGGGAAAAAGTATTTTTGGGCCGCAGTGCATCCCGTGACGAAAACTGGCTTTAAAGCCGGGCACAGTGGATCTCTGACAAAACCCGTTCACCACGTGATACCAATGATGTTTACAGTACTGGCAACACAAGCCTCATTAGACGCTGGAACCAAATGTGAAGATTCTCACAGAGATAAACAAAACAATCATATTGGAACTGACAAACTGTAAAGAATTATTCATTCACATTTATAATGATGTTGAGAGAAAATAGATCTTCCTACAAGCTCTGTAGATGCCATCCCACTCGTTTTTTATTCCAAATCTATCTTTCTAGAGACAAAATTTGGGCGTGGTGACACACAACGGCACACTGACACCTAATCTATTCAGACAGCATTTAGCAATTGAAGTCAATTCCACAAGCTTGTCACAGAGACACTAACTCAGGTTATGACCTTATCTTTTCTGCTTTTTGGGAGCAACATGTCAGAAATAGTCTCAGAGAGTTCGGCAGCAAACCTGTCAGTTTGATGAACACACTCAAGGGAGAGAATATTGTTTTTGCAGTGAGTGTTAGCAGCCTATAGCAGTCAGCGCACTAAAGTTTGAGGCTCTCTTTTTAAAGCAATGACACATTTTATGTGATGTGACTTTGTCAGGATGATGCCCGAACGCAAAATCCACCAGCATGTGCTATTGAAATACAGCAGCAGTAGTCTATAAAAGTGAGAAACATCCACGTATGATATAGCGTTCATATTAAAATGAATATATCATTAAAACTAATGAAAAACAGTGTTTAACAGCAGCTGTGATTAGTGTTTTTAAAAGTTTTGTACATTACATAAGAGAAAATTAAAAGAGAACTGGGCCCTTGACAGTTCTCCCATTAAGTCTTGTTTGAATCATCCTCTTCTATTGCATGTAATCTCTGCAGAAAAGCCCCGGTGCCCGGCGCTGTAATTACAGCTGCTTAACTTATCTGCAATATGCAAACAAGCCCATCTTGATTGCTTGTAATGATCATCATTTTCCACTTAACTGGTAATCGGCTTTTCAGATGCTTTTCACCCAGTATAAAAACGGTAGATTGTCGGTCTCACCGGAGTTCTGCACCAAGCGAGAAGGTAAACATCGTATGTGAGGACGTGTGATGAGAATCATATAGGTTAACGATGAAGTGGTTGGAAATAAAATGATATAAACTCCCTTGAATCACTAGCAAACAAATCAAGCAATGCAAACAAATTGACTGGATTCCTAATCGAGTGACATCCCAAAAGAGTGAAAACAAAGAGAGATTTGAGCCTGACTCACGCTGATGCACTCTTGGACCGGAGGATGAGCGCGGACACAACAACATGACAGGCTCCTCTTTGATCCCTCCGGGTCATTTAAGCAGAATTAAATGACCATCACTGCCCTCGTGCATCAGCTTAATAGCAGGGATTTTCTCCTCCACTTAACCCCCCTTTGAGTTTTAAGTATGTTGATAAATAGGAGTCCGGTACGACACCTCCGACATGGAGGTGAGCGCTCAGCGTTACATTATTGGATGCTGAATAAGCCTCCTGACAGTCTATTTTTCTTCATGAGTTGGTGCTTGTGAGGCTCTCTCCAGAGTACTCAAATGGATAGATGATTTGGGGCTTCGTCTTCATCTTTCGTGGACACTTCTGTATGTCTGTAAATGTATTATCACTGAGGGACGGTGCAAAACTATTCTTACAAATACAAAACACAGCAGGGAATGCTTTAATTCTTTGTCATTTTTTCCACTGCACCTCGTTTTCTGATGCCACCTTGCCAGTCAGAACAGAGTTACACAGGGACGGTGGTTAAAACTTTCCCTCTGTGAAGTGGGGCAACCCTTCAAGAGCCTCATGATGCGCCTGGACAGTTCCAGTATGTGTTATCCCAACAAGAATCAGAACAGCCTTCTCCCAAAGGGCGCAAAACTGACCTATAAGTGTTAGGGACAAGATGTGTATTGATATCGGGCTTTAGTTTCACAAAATCTGATTAATCTCTCAGAGGTTCAGCGACAAATGATACAAATCTGTGCCTGATTTTCCCGCTCTCTGCGCCGGGATAACATGTGACGTCACAGAGCGCCGTCTCAACCTCGATAAAGCATCTTGACCCCGGACAGCTCTATTGCATTCTTTCATTTTCGCTGAGCCCACATGTGATGTTAATTAAAGTGTGTGAGGGTTTAGTGCTGAGGGCTTAGGGGGATACAGAGGTAGGAGACCCTGTGGGTGTTCATAGTGTTTCCCTTAACAAATAAAGGTTAAGATAAACAAACTGAGCCCAAGTTACTTACGGTTCAATGTATGAATTTTTTATCATTAATGTAGCAGCAAACAGCCCTAGATCATGATATAGTGGAGTAATAAAATCATACTCTCTAAGCGTTTGTTGTAATACAACCTTTTCTGGTCTTTGTTTTGGTAGCTGGGCAGGTTGTGCACAGTTTCTTCATGATCCCGTCAAACTAAGACATGGCGAGCGCCAGTCGTTGTTCCCTTGGGATCCTGTTCGTGACGCCAAATTGTGGAGGAATTCCTGAGAGCTGGTCAAGAGAAAAGGAGGTTTTATGCTCAAACATTTATTGAAGCTTAATCGACGGAGAATTGGCATTAAGCATTACAAGTGACAACATTGTGTACTGCCAGACCAATTCTGAAGACCACTTCCTGAATGGGGAGTATTTCACTCTTACCAAAGTCACAAGCCAATAAAAATAACGCTATTCTTTAGATATCTATACGTATGTAAGGATCCTATTATATATTGGAATCTAAAAAAGAAACTATGTTTACCTGCCTCATCCTAAGTCACATTGTGTGAGCCTAAGTTCTCTTGTAGCAAAATCTAATAGGAGAATGTCTGTTCATCTGTAAACGTCCGAGCCAAATACATCATATTAATTGTCCTTGGTTGCTCCGGAGCCTGAGGCGGTGATATTGGGACAGCTGCCCTAACCAGTCATCCTTTGAGAACACTGAGCTGAACCAGCTCCAAAAGAGACAAGGACATTTTACCTTGAGCCTAAAGAAGGAAAATCTGAATAAAGCTTGTGCTGTTTATTCTTCTCCTCGATGCAGAAGTAACGTGATGGGCAGCCAGCATTATGTCACAGGTTAGAGCAGCTATGATAGGTAACTAGCTGTTACCGATATTATGAATTTTGATCTGCAAATGTTAGCATTGCTAGATGTTGCTGTATGTCATATATAGCACCATTGAATTTTAAGAATACGTTGCTCCTTGTTCGCTGCCTGGACTGAAGATGTGGCCCTAGTCTGAGCCGAAACTCAATTTTCTTTGACAAATCACCTTTGAGTCAAGAGGCGCTGTCCTTGCTGGTGCGGGTGAACATGCCCTACATCAAAATACCACAGTGAATTTTTTAAAAAATGATCACTTGAAAGACATCTTCGTGCCCTTCAAATTTGGTACTGAAGTCAGACTTTTGACAGCATGTCTCATCACTTTCACACTGACACTTTCAGGAAGTCACTGTGAGCGTGCCGGTCTGACAGCACGGATTTGAGCGAAGGGAAAACAGAACCTCTGCTGCTTGTTAGAAACAAAAACTGCGCGCTCAGACGCTCCCGGAGCTGCGACTGCTTTCGTATCTTTGTTGCCTGGAGGCGACTCGGACATTTCCCTAATCACTAAAACAGCATCACTGGAGTGGATGACTGACAGCAGGACACCCACGGTACATGTGCTGTAACACACCTGTCACTGACTGTCTGCTGTTATTTCCCACAGCATTCCTCAAACTCACATTCATATTTTGTAACATTCATCTTTCCTCAACAAAATCAGTTCAGTGCGACCTTCTCTTGACCTGAACACTGCAGCACTTATTTTGAGTACAGTTTATTTAAACTGCATGAAGTTCTCGAGTCCATGCTGAGAATATAACCTGGAACAATCATGACACACAGTCAAAGTACGACATGCATATTTGAACACGTAGAGGAAGAATGAATGACAGGAAGGGAGTGAAATATGTCATTATTTTTTCTTTCCCTTTCTCCTCTGAGATATTTCACTTATTCTCCTGCCCTTACTTATTACATTATAACCAGATAAGACTTTAATCACATACATTATGGTTCTGGGATTGAGACAGAAATTATGCTGCAATTACCAGGTCGCAGTTGGTAATTACGAACCATTTGCATGACTAGAAGAAGAAAATACCGCAGCGCAGTGACTAATTCTGGACCTCCATCGCACGGCTGTATAAATTAAGCGCCATTATCACAGCTCAGGTACTGAATGCACAGACATTAAGCCTTGTATAATGTGCAGGTTTCAGCAAAGGACGGCGCGGTGCTGCTTTAGCCTTTAGTTTGAATAAGAGCTTTGCATTGTTTGGCTATGTACCACCCATGTGTGCTTCTCAGGGGCTAATTGCCCTTATCTTTCAGCATGCCTGTGAACATTACCAACTCAAGGATGTGCTGCTTGACACTTAAGCTGTTTGCAGATGGGTAATAAAGTGTGCTAAGCTCATTTGAGCCGTGCCTTTTAAATGTTCCGCTCTGTGCCAGGGGAGCTATAAACCCGCATCACCGCTCATGTGAGACGCGTTCTTGTGTGGAGCCAGAAATCACTGCTCAGTCTTTCCATCAGATTAGTTTGTCCCTGTTCGCCTGTGAGATATATTAGAGCATGTAGGATGGATGGATGGATGGATGTGAATGTTTTGAAGAGATCGATTCCAGCCGATTTAACTAATTAAAGGACAATTTTTCAAACCTGTCCTGAAACAAC
This sequence comes from Diplodus puntazzo, assembly GCA_963678695.2. Classification (NCBI taxonomy): domain Eukaryota; kingdom Metazoa; phylum Chordata; class Actinopteri; order Spariformes; family Sparidae; genus Diplodus; species Diplodus puntazzo. The sequence goes on along the minus strand of OZ023155.1, from coordinate 4,327,229 downwards.
ACTCAGGTGCCCATGTGTGCAATGGAACAGTGTTTTATTGGCGTAATCATTCTTTCTGCTCGTATCGGCCGTTCTTAATGTCATCTCAGTGTAAGTGATGAGATCCACAGCCCTCTGCTCTGTGCAGAAAACACTTTCCAAAGTTCAGCAGTCTGAATTTCACAAATCAAGATTGACTTTCCGACTAAAAAAGACTCTTCTGAGATCTTGATTTCCCAAACTCACACTGCTTAAGACTCACGGTGAGTTCAGACGGACATCTGAACACATTTCTGAGCAGAACAAGATCTCTGGATCTCAATAAACCTCCTTTAGAAGTTGCACAGGGATTTCTGCACAGTCAGTAGAAACAGCACAACCAAGTTAAAAGCCTTCTTCTTTGTGTTGCAAGTTAATGTTTCTTTAGGTGTAATTTACAATCTTTTAGTTGTCACAGCACTTTGCATACGGTCCAGTTAGGTTTAGGAACAAAAATCCCTCCATCTGCTTCACCTCCTGATATGATGTAAGTCAGGAAGGTCTTAAACATATAAAAACGTGTTGTAAGATACATTGTAGGAACGTCAATATGACACACATGAATGTATCAGTGCTTTAGAAAAAACATCAACTGGCAACATTGTTTTCTGGGCTGAACATCAAACAAAACCTGGAACAGACGAAAAAAACTGATCAGCTATTTTTTGGACGCTCTTGATTTATCGTACAGTTCTTTACACATGTGAAAATTCTAATCTGCATGTGATAAAAAGCCAATCACATATCATTCACATGTGAATGTGAATGTGTTTTCTAATGTGGAAATGTGATATTAGTTTTGGTTTTCGGAAATCACATCGGAAAATTGTGACTTTGCACATGCGAAATGACAAATTTCACATATTACATTTCTGCACAGAGTAGCGGCAGATTGAAGACACGTTTCAGAGGAGAGTGGAGCGAAACATCTGTCTCGAGATAAAAAGGAGACAATGAAGCACTGATGGCACAAAGCTTTTAGAAACCAAAGTCCACCTGTGCTTCTTTATCGCTTTAATCGCACACTGAGAGCAAAATACTGCGATCATTAAGAGAGGCAGTAATCCCAGAAGAGGCGAGGGAAGAGAAGGAGTGCAGTTTGTTCTGACTAGTTTCTGCTGAGCACACTGTTTACTTCCACATCCAGATGATACAATACAACACTCTATAATAAGCATCGCTAATAAACACATTTAAAGTGACTACAACTTTGGCAAATAGTTATTTTGCTGTTAAATTTTAACAATTTTTAATGTGACAAGCAACAAGACAAACCTCCTTTATATGTCACTGATAATGTGATTAGGGGGAAGATATCAGTGTTTCTATGATAAGCTGGGTACAAAAGGAATTATCTACCTGCTGTTAATCACTTTTCAAAAGAGATACTGAGAGGTGCTTCCTCACCCAGAGCTAGATGAAGATTAATGGACGATCGTTCTCAGATTACGAGCCGGGGAAGACGTTTGCTCTGGATCTGCCTGCACATTCACTGTCTTCTTCTGGTCTCTCTCCGTCTTTAGATTTTACTGGGGGGTGAATTCATATTAAAGTCCAGCACCGTCTGATCGGTACGTCTGATGTGTGTGACCCCGTCAGCGAGGCGACGCAGACTAACAGGCAGCATCGCTTTCCTCACAGGGGGCAAAACACGAGTTGTAATCATTCTGAATTTTAATGACTTGGTTAAATCTGTTGGCTCTGGATATTTGAATGAGTCCTCTGATGAGTCATAAACAGTGTTTAATTCACGACACTGGATTTGCATAATTAGTTTTGAAGCGGTGCCGGTCTGAGTCAGCAGCTTCGTTGTCTTGCATGCGAAGGAAGCGAGCGCATCGCGTTACTACGAAGCTACGTCACGTCTCAATGCCGCAAGGGAGCTCAGATCGTAGCCAGTAACGATGTAACCTCTGTGCTCTGACCCCGGGAACAGCTTCTGAACATCTCCATCAAAAAAAATCTTGTTCGCCACAACACCCCCCAAAAAAATTAATCTAAACCATGAAAGATCAGCTAATGGTGTTGGCACAGTGATAGATAAATAGATGATATTTGGAGCAAAGCCTAATTGTGCACCAGCTTTGATCTTACAACTCTTGGAGAGAATCTCGTTTTCTGAAGCCACTTTAATTTAATAACGCTGAATCAAAGAGCGCACCGGCTGAGCATGCTATCCACATGGAGCTATTTTAGTCAGAGGTGCGTTCATTTAACATTCATTTTTCCAACATATGGTCTGAAGTCTCAGCAGGCAAAACGCTTGACAAGTGTTGGTAAATAGAATGTAAAGCAAGAAGAATCGCCTCGCGCTTATAAAGCAGAGGAAGCGCTTGATAAAAAATGTAATTTCGCGTTGCTCTTTTTAACTAGCAGAGACGGGAGAAAATAATGTAGTCTCTTTAAAGCCTTTCCTGTGTCTGTGGAGAGTGAGAGATTTTTTCCGACCACTCTGATATTAGAAAACCAGAATCTTTTCATTAGTGCAGCCCAGCAGAGTGCACGTCTAAAACGAGCCTGTTGGATTGCTCGGCCTTCCGGTGCGACTGATTGCAGCTTTCTCAAGACGCTCTTATCCAAACCACTTTACACTCCGCGCTGATTGCATTGAGTTATCAGTATCGTAACATTAAAAGTCAAATTAGCCAACGCCTTTCGTTAGGTATGACCAGCACCGACACAGCTGTAGGTGTAAAGTGGTACGAGGCTCCACCTAGAGATTATTTCTCCGACAGTTAAACGCAGTTTTAGAGAAGAAATTCAAACCTTGAGGTGATGAGGTGATAATACAACCTCAGAAATATTTACTTTTTGCTCTTCTTAGAGGAAAATAAGGTTCCCAGAACACTGTTTGGAGCTAGAAAGATGGCAGGGTCCGCCACATATAAACAAAGTGAAACAGTATGAAACTGTGTCGTCATTTAAGGTTAGTTTGTTTATTCAGTCACGAAAACAGAGAGTTTGTTTATTTAGGCTGTTTAGTCTTGTAATTAAAATGTCTCCCCCAAAACCACACATTGCACCTTTTATTTAAAAAAAGAATCAATCATTTGTTAATTGATTGATCTGTTGACAAATGTATCTATTATTCTGATGATTATTTCTGAGTTACATGACTAATTTATCTTATTATCTTAGTAATTTATCCCAAATTGCCCTGTCATTAATAATAAAAACAGACTCTGAATGCCAGATGCTGCGTGCTGTGACATATAAATTAATTCAGTTTTTTGTGAAAAAACGTTTCCTGGCTATGCTGCTTCATAATAAAAGCTTAAATAATGACATAACAGTGGGATTTTATTGTTTATGTGTTCATCACCTTATTAGCAGAGCTTGTCATTAGTTAAAGACGCACCTTAAAGCAGTTAGCCTTGTTGTCATGGAAATAAAAAATCCCTGCAGTACTGGGCTGACGTGCTGAGTGAAGCCGAGTCAGGCCGAGCCAGCACACGCATGTTAGAACCCTGTTAATTACTTTTCACAGTCCGGACCGACTCAGCTGTGAAGGAAGCAGGATGGTGCCATAGTGTTGCATGAACGTCGACTTTTAATTTCTCTTCTGTGGCAGCAAACTCATCGCTTTAGTGACTTTGACCCTGCGAACCGAGCCTCTCGAAAATCTTTATTACCACAGTAATGATGGCATTCGCTTTTCTGCGACTGTGGCACTGTGCCCGTATTTCTCTCAGACTAAGATTCTGAAGTTTTTTTAAAATTGTGTGAAATTCGACACTGCACTTCCTCAGGTCATTAGCAACAAATGTGCCAAGTGTGAAGAGGATCAGACGAACCGTTCACAGGTTATGCAAGTAACAGACAGACAGATCGGGACGGAAAGACAGATAGTTCTGTGCTTATAGTTCGATACAGTACACGTTGGATAGTGGAGTTTCATTAACCATTGGTGCAGGAGCACTTGGCAGGCATAGACAAACCGACAACGTTCTGCCGTGCGGTAATAAATACTCACTGCACAGTGGTGGATGATAAGATTCAAGAGCACAAAAGAACAATAAATAAAATATAAACCATGAATTATAAATGCAGAGATACACATTCGGCGATCAATCTTGTCTGCTCAGATTATAGGAGCTGTCTTTACCTCCACAGGTTCAGTATTTATACCCATTCCACATTATATCACACAGCGCATCGCCTCTGTAGAAGTGTACGGAGCGGCTGACGGCGGCGGTCGAGTGGACTGAAAGGTTTTTTCATCAACAGTGACTGGAATGAAAAGTTTTGGCACGATGTGAGAGTTGAAGGACACAGAAGAATATTCCAGAGGCTGTGAACTGGCGCAGTGTGCAGACATCTGCAGATGTTGTCAAGTACCATAATAAACACCATGATAATGATGATATACGCGTGTTTATAGTCAGTGCTGTGTTTCGGGAGGAAACAGCGCAGACAGTTTTGTGGAAAACACCAAAAAAAATCAGCGTTTTTATTCAGCTGCTACTTTTATTCTCCTGTTAGTTGGGCTTACTGAAAAGCTTCTGGCAAGGTGACGTGAGGCTGAGAGTCGCACGGCTTAACATCAGCTCCTCTCAGTGCGACCGACCTCGATGTACAGAGTCTCTCAGCTTTTTTTTTTTTGTAACATAACCTGCGTAAACCGCGAGGGAGCAGTTCGACTTAAATTTAGAGCCTCTCCGCTCGTTTTTTTTTTTTTTTCAGTTAGCAGGCAATCAGTTCTGACTCACATCCAAAGTAGTGTGAGATACAGCGCAGTCACTGTGTGCGCCGTCAAAGTCCAAACAAATTAAAATGCAAAGTTAATGGAACTTCTTAACAAACCAACGTCTGCAATTTTCCTCTTCAAGCCTCAGTGCCATTTCAAATGACTTCCTGCATCTCATTTTGTGCAAATTATTTTTTTTTTTTTTGCTGTGTGCTGAAAGATCTCAGTTTGACTCTTCACTGCATCTCGGCTCAAAAAAAAAAAAAATTGAAGTTGGGGTGCTTTTGGTTGGCTGTGATTCATCAGTGTAGAAAATGCCTTGAGGATTTATTTCACTAAATGCTACCATTTAAGATAACATTACATACTGTAATAGATTTTTTTGTGAATGAACCCGAGTCAAATCTTTGTGTAAAAGCATAATTACGAAGTGTCACTTTTAAGATTTACCGTATTCTCACTTTCGGGTCAAACTCATTTTCAGTGGGAGTGCTACGGGCACTTTTACGATAGCATCAAAATCGCTATTCTTAAAACACTAAGAAGGCTCGACACAACATGAAACTTTGCGACGTAACATGGAGGACAGTTAAGGTGGAACGCTACTGTCGTCCGGCAACAACGCAACGCGAGATCTCACGTGACTTTTCTGGCTTTTGACTTTAGTATTGTTTCTTATACGAGGCTCCTTTTTCAACATCAAGGTCAATATTGTTTTTCGCTAACGACAAAACAACGAATTGTCCGTGGAACTAAGCTTTAGGATCGTTCCACCTTAACTGTCCTCCAGGTTATGTCACATTCTGAGATCGTCACTTCTCCACTGGCAGGACGGCGGCGAGCAGAACAAGCAACTGCTAACGTGAGTTGTTCTAAAAACGCTCTTTTTAGTAAACTCTGTGTACACAAACAATGTTCTCAATGCTCGTGTTCATGTGTAGAGACCCTGGTGATACTACGAGCAAAGTGTCATGTTGTGTCGAGCCTTCTTAGTGTTTTAAAAACAGAGATTTTGATGCTAGCGTCCAAAAACGAAAACACGATAAATCTTAAAATGCCTCTTTCGTCGTAATTATGCTTTTACACGAAGGTTTGACTCGGGTACATTCACAAAAAAGGCCTAGGTTGCATTTTGCAACGGGCGGGAATGCAAACAGTTTTTTTCAGAATCCAGAGAGCTGTTATTTTTATCCTGCACATGTTGTGACGTTTTTTTTACTTACCAACAGTGAACCTGAGAAGCAGCGAGGCCACTTTGCTTCTAGCATAAGTACACTGTCTGTCTGCACGGCTCTGCCTCTCTGCTCTGTCCTGCTGTGAGAGCACTCACCACATGTTCTTTTGGAGAGTATAAAAAAGAAAATATATAACAATTCTAACATGTCTTCACCTTTGGCACCAGAAGGAAATATTGGTGGCAACCTCGCAAGATAATTGTGTCTGCAGTCAAAGGCGGGCGGGGGTAGAGGAGGAGGCGGGAGGCGGGAGGCGGGAGGCGGGGGGGATGTTTTTGGCCTCCCAGACAGCGCTGTAAGCCAGCGCCGCTCAGCCGTAATGGTCTTCGTGCTTGCCTGGCTGCCCTTGGCATTAGACGCAGACCTTTATTACCCCGCAGGAAGCCGGTTCATTATGTCCGTGCTGCTCTCCTCTGCAAACTTTCTATTTCTTTTTTTTTTTTTTTCTCCCCCTCGCTTATTATCAGAGATTACCAGAGAGAGTTCAAGGGCTGAACCGTTGTGATGATGCAACATTTCTCAAATGAGCCGAGACACCAGTCAGACACATCTCCCTCGGGAGGGAAAAATATTGACTTATAGTTGCAGGGTTGGGTGGCAGCAAATGAATTGAAAATGCTCTTTTTTGTGTGTGTGTGTTTTTTTTTTTTTTTTATAAATGAAAATGACTTTAGCGGCGATACATCCTGACACAACGGGCTGCCGCCTCAGATTAATTGGAACTCGTGAATGAAGTGCAGAGGAGATCAATGATGGCAGGCGACGTCATCTCTGTAACCATGGGTTACTGCTACTGCTGTTATTTCTGTGTAACTATTTTTGTAAAAACATTAATAATCTCCGGTGTCTGTTGCTCAGTGAGTCATCGGAGGTGGTGTCACTGCTGAAGAATCACCGAGCAGGAGTCAGGAGAGAGCGACTAAAGATAGACCATTAGAAACATCTTCGCTAACAAGATAACGACTGATTTCTCTGACATTCTGAAGGAATCGGAGCCGCCTGGCAGGAGAAAAAGTACGACGGAGGAACAATGCAGAGGAGAAGTTGATGCTGTGATTAACATAACAGAGAGATACACAGATCACTTCACAAAGGCTGTTCTGTATGGAATGAGTTCATCTGACATTCTATATATCCTTCAGTAAGGATTATTATTATCCTTTATTTATTGTCGTGAGAAGACTTTTGCTGTGAACTGGCGCTGTACGAATAAAGGTTGACTGATCGATTGATAAGTAACCAGATTAAAGGCTCACTGAGATTAGAATCTCACTTTTCAAAAGAAGAGAAAAGAGAGAATGAGGAATAAAGGGTTATTGATCCTATGAGTCACGGCCGTAACCATGATATAAAATGTCTGTGTGTGGTGGGGTCGAGCTTAAAATGTCCTCTTGAATACTGTATGATGATATAAATAAGAACAAAAAAAACACACCAACCCAATCACCAGATTAAATGTTAATTCCTGCAAAACCACAGATAAATTCAAACTGAGCATTTCTTTGTGTTGTTACTGTGTTTGTTTAGGTTGAATTTTTAGTTTCCTTCTTGTCAAACTGCCTGTTTATGCTTCGTTTAGGTGCAGGCGCCAAAAATCACTTAGTTAGCGTTTGGAACAGCCTGATTTGACTTGAAATACCTCTTTTGGTCACCATGATTTACAGTGAGATGGTTTGACTTCCTGTAGAAAATAGGCAATTTCGCCCCAAAAATGGTTGAAAATGTTCGTAGATCTCCTGAAATATCAAGACGTCCCAATGTGAAAGTGAGCTAATTAGCAGATTAATGTGAGCGTGATGCCACGTACAACGTCAAACTAAAAATAACTAAACATAACTCTTACGAAAAGTAACTGAATTGTTATTGTCTCACAATGTTACGCTAAATTCAGAACATAAGCTAGCTACAAAAAAAAGTATGCTAGCTAATCTATTTTCTGTGGATTAACGAACAGCTGATGTATTCCGAGCGTATTCCACTCGCTAGATAAGTTAAGTTAGCTCTAAGTTAGGATCTGTAACGATCCTACTACAGTCAAAACATGCACGATAAGGTGATATTAACATCAACATCAAAACTATTCTGCCTGGCAGATTTGTTCCCTTCTGCGCATCGACTGTATGAAGCACTGAGTAGATGTTTAAGGGCAAATTTAATCATGTAACTGAAGTTCAGGATGCAGCAGCAGTGTTCCTTGGCTGTATTCATGCATGGGAAAACAGATATTTGATAAATATTGTGCCAGCAGGGTGCGAGGCTGATGTAATGATCAGAGAGGACGGATCTCACACTTGCTCGTTGCCGTCTGTCCTCGCAGCCTCCGATTAAGACAGATAAGGAGCTCGAGGTCCAACATTACACTAACAGGATTTCCAGTCAAGGCCGGCTAAATTGTTAAAGCCTTGCGTGGCTGGACAGACCTGCCACAGGGGAGACGAGCTCCTTATTCAAACACATCACATTTTTCAAAAGGCCATGATCTGAGCTTTTTTTTTTTTTTGGGAAGATAGGAGGTCGGCAATCCTCCGCGGCGCTGAGTTTAGAGACTACAAAATGCAGAAAATAGGATGTCAGAGCCTGCAGCAATACAAACAGAGCTGACAACTATTAAATGTCTTCCTTGAACTGCATGTAAAACACTACGGTTAACTTGTGTCTCTACGTCTATTTATTAAGGTCTAATTATCCGAGGAATGTTAGGTGAGCGTACGCGATAACGACTCTGCTCACTTCACTGAGCAGCTCGTCTACTTCAGCTGAGATTCACGCCGGATGCATCTTCAATACAAACACAATAACATTTAGCAAGCAAGAGATGTCATTCAGATGTCTCGGCAAGGAGGCCGTTTTGGATTTTGTTTTTTCCGCCGCCGCAGCTCGCAGGATGCATGAAACTTCATCACGTAAGAGAGTGTGGGGGCGAATATCTAACGCCCAGAACATTCTGGCCTCACAGGATAGGATGTCATACGTTCAGGTTGAGATGAGGGCACAGTGACATCTGCTCTGTGAGTTTATATCTCTGCAAACTTAGCGATTCGAAGCTGCTGCAGACACGACTACAGAACAGATCCCTGACAGACCGAAGCTGATTGTTTGTGTAAACTCCGATGCTTGCCTTCGATTCCTCACGTGGCCGGAGGAGAGAAGCTCTGCAGTAACTTCTCCCTTCTTTCTTGTTAAACAGATAACTATGTATGGCAGGGATGCTTTCTAAACTGTAGATATAATCTGAGCACTGTGGAGACTCGAGGGGATCAACATGACTTTGCACTGTGCCGACAGATGTGCTGTTATTTTGTTCCTCCTTGATCGAGTTTGTATAAACTACTTCATCTTGAGTCATCGTTGTCTCCGAGTCTTCTTCGTCTCTCCCGGATGGTCAAGCGAGACGAAATTCCATAACAGAGAGGACGACAGTGATCACAAGGTGAAATTTACCCTGATTTAGACGGGCAGCAACTAGCTAAGATGCAGTGACATAAAGCATATGTGCAGCTTGAAGTCGACAGTCGGTAGGAGAAGAACGAAGGCCGACACAATCAGGAGAAAGACTCCCGCACACTGTCCACTTCACTTGCACTTAAGTTTATTGACAACAAGGTTCTGGTACTTAGGCCTCCATCAGGTTATCTTACAAGACAGTGGAGGAGGCTGTCTTAGGGTTGACATCCCTTATATTCCATCAAACACACCTGGACCAACAAATCTACACCCCTGAATGAAAAACAAGAGATTACGTTGATTATAAGTCAAGTTCACCGTGTTTCTCTAAAGCCACTGACAGGTGAAATGCGGTGCACACGTCGATGTAATTTAATGTTAAACTGTCAACAAGAAGCTTCCAGGACGTCGTAACGTGAACAGTTTTATACAAAAATGTTAAAAACGAGCCGTCGGGACGGTAATAAACATGTTCAGGCTCTAACGAAGCCATTTCCACTGCACACAATCTTCCCTCCGTCTCTCTATAATAAGTTACCAGGATGTAATATCACTACGTGCGTAGACCACCATCCCAAATAATGAAAATGAAAGTGAATGAAAGAATGTAAGCACGATTACTGTGGGGAGGGAAATATCATTCAATTAAAACACAGCCTCAGTGTTCAGTGAGTGAAACCACCGGCGACAAACCGCCAGCGACCACGCCGCGACGATCTGCGGGTGCTTTACTATTCTCCCAGCGTTAAAACACTTTCCAACACAGAGTCTGTCACTCAGATACGTATTTCCCGTCAGACCCGCAGCGATTCCCACACGGGGATTTTACTTTTCTCCTCTCAGCCAGCTCCAGTGCAGTTAACGGTGCCGTGTTGTACTGTGTAATGAGATGTGGGCTGAACTTTAAAAACCTCTCGCCGCTCTATTAGGTCAGTTTTTAAAGTTTTCCCCGCCTGCTGAAAAAGTTTCCCGAGCTTCAGCGGCTTCACAACAATCACGCCGTGGAGGTCAAGTGAAATGTGCATTTAGAAAACTGAGCGTAGGCTAATTGGACAGTCCAGATTGATGGCATGCACTTTAACCATGAGAAATAATTGCTTGTCGCGTTCTAAATTGATTAATGAAAGGACTCAGAGAAGATATGAATGGAGGAGGGGGGGCAGTTCTGTCTTCTTCTACTGATTATAAAGTGAGGATGTTATTTAATTGGACTGTGGCGAGGGGATTACGGGGGGAAAAAATGAAATCTCTGAACCGAGATTCTGATTGAAACACTTCGTGATTTCAACATTTACTCACTCACACTTGATTGTGGAGGAACAGAGAGCGATTTCCTGCCATGAGACTAAAAAAAAACAACTCTTTTAACCTTGAATCATGTCGTGTGTTATAGGGCGAGAAAAGGAAAAAAAGGGTTAAGTTCCTTTCATAAATTATTGCTTTTTAGGACATCAATAACACATTTCTACATCCCGGCAGTCGCAGAGGTGTGGCCTTGATCGACAAGGCTGATTTCTCCTCCTGCCTCCTGGTGAACGCAGCCTTGAGCTGCAGCCGCTGGGCTCCAAGCTTTGCGCTCCTATTTTCAGCGATAAAGCTGGTGATGTATATTAAATGACATAGGTCTTCATAAGTGTCGTTGTCTCGCTGGTCTGATGAAGACTAATATCTGCACTCCCCCTTCGCCAGCTGTGGCTCTCTTTCTTTATCGCTGCAGGGATGCTCTGAGAAGTGCAGGGCTCTGGAGGGAAAAACAAATAGATTTCATATGTCGCAGACGTAATTACTCGACTGCCTCCTAAAGTTTCTGGGCTCCACGCGTCAGCGATCACACCGACATAAAGTAAATTTACTGTTGTTAATTCGTACAGTCGTGTCATCGCACGGCGCCTGTTTCCTTCCCTCTCACCTACTGCAGTTTCACATGGATGCCTTGACTGACCCGTCTGTTAAATTGAACATGCAGTTCTGGAAATAGTGGAGCTTAAATAATACGGCTTTACTGTAAAACATTATTTTTTCTCACATTGATTCATCCGTGTTATGCGGTTGCTAATGAATGCTGAAGTAGTTAGACTGCGATCCTCTTCAGTTAATGTGGTGATGGGGAAATCAAAGCAATATTTATATTCAAAGTGTGCTGCTGCAAAATGTCTCCGCTGAGGTTTTCCATAAGTTTCTTCAGAGAATGACTGTTGGTCCTGGTGATGTTGCTTCTACAGTTTTTTTTTCCTTTTTAATGCCCTCTGAATGTAGCTCTATGTCAAGGAACTGTATTTAGTTATTTGCTCCGGATGTCATCACATCCTCACACTGTCCTCCTGACAGGACTGATGTCTGCTCTAAAGAAGCTTGTAAATTAAAACATATGCTGAAGGCCAAACCTCTCTTTAAATCGTAATTTCTTGTCCCCTCCAGTGAATTCAATGCAGCGGTATCTCACAAATTGAGGGGTTGCTTTTATGTCTTTTATATTTCTGACACTATTAAGCTTCATGTCAAAACCAGGGAGAAAATTACATCATCTGCTGAAAGCCGTTTAAACGCCTCTTTGAATGTGCCTCCAAGTCCACCAGACAACATGAAGCATTAATGACAAAAAGCCACATTTCCCATGTTGTTACTTAGATGACGTCGTAGCTGATGCACATCCTGAGGCTGCAGGCCAAGGTTGTGTTTTCATAAAGGTCATATAAAAATGTAATTAATAATTTTACAGTGTTTCCTCGGGTTCATTTGGATATTTTGCAGCTTCTAACAAGGTTTGTGAGCCAATAGCATGGAGCTGTTGGCATCATGTGGTATCTAGAATCTTGGCAGTTGCCAAAAAACACAAATACGGCTGATTTCTACAGTATGCACAGCGCTCAGCAACTTCCCCAACGTTAGCGAGCATTAGCGACGTAGTTACAACAAACTGGCAGCTAATGATTCGTTGCAAAGGGAATGCAATGGGAGGGGCAGGTGGAATTTATTATTATGATTAACACCTTTAAAAACCTGATAGCGTGACGTGTTGTCTGACCACACCTGTGAGCAAAAGACAAAAAGACAATCAAAAGTGGTGTGAAACGTCTGCCATCATAGATTATCCCAGACACAATAATCTGATAATGGCACATTGTTCTGGACAGTCCACCACTGAAAGGTGTTAATGGTGAACACCTCTTTTTTGCATGTTGTTTCCTGCTGTGTCCCTCTCTTGATTTTCAGTCTGCCATTCGACTGTCGTCCGTCCCGTAAAGGCAACAAAAAGCCGGCTGACATCCTGCCTACTTGTTCCGCGTCACACACCTGAAGAAGATGAACTTCACTGAGCCTGAACAAGGAGAAACTGAGCAACTGCTATCATGAAGCTGGTTATCAATTGGATCTGTTAACTCTGGCATTTACCACCCAGCTATGAGCCAAAGATTTTAATTAAGAACATCAACATCATTAGAGCCGAGGCTCTAGAAATAGAGCGAGTTCTCCTCAGTACTTCTGTCTTATTTGCGTGATGACTGATGACTGTTTCTGTTGCCAACGCACAGCGGAGAGAGAGGAGGAGATGAAAATAGTCAGTGCCTGATAACATCTATCCGACTGATATGCTGCATTTTTTAAATCAGCGGGAGCTAATTAACAGTGTGCGGATTATTTTCTAATAAAAGACAACAAAGGCTATAGGTCTGATTTCCGATTATCATTACGGCGGTGCCTCACGTTACTGTGTGCTGCAGTGATGGAATATGAAGGCTGTCGGGAACGTCGTTGGACATCAAAGATACTAAAAATGCAGCTTTAGTCTTCATTCATAATGTATTCAGTGGTTAACTATCCGCTCCTTTGTTACAAGCTCTGTTTTAAGAGCCTGGAACAGCAAAATGATTCGACTGACCCACAAAAAGATGAATCGCTCTTCAAACTTCACACTATAGCATCACTTTAATGTCTGGGCTAAAATCCCTGTCAGCGTTCCAACCTACTTGGTTAGGTTTAGGAGAAGATGGGTTAAAATAAGTTAATTTACAGTACGTGGGGCACACGTGGGGCAAGTTAAACTGGCAATAGACATCTTTTGTGCCTCTACCTGTCACTCTGAAGTAAGTACTGATTGTAAACAAATGGCACCATCAGCACACTGATTGGTTCCCGATAAACCTCGCCGTCATCATGCTAATCAGCCGGCTGCCAGGCTCAAACGTTCCTGCAACAATGAAGATTACATGTAATCGAAGCTGTTGCGCAAACAGAACAGGACGTTGACATTGTTTTCTCATGTGGCTAATCCCCAGGTAACGCTGGAACAACTGCAATCACTGTGGAAACTGAGGTACAACAACTCTGAGCAGACAGACCGTGAGGCTCGACGGAGAGCGCTGATGTTATGTCAGAGTGAGTCAAAGTTCAGGGTTTCTATTCTAAGCGAAATTCTTACCCACCAGGCCTGTCACGGCGGCGCTACGGCCGCTCCACAGTGGCCGGAGACGATCGCGGCCGCTCTAGACAATGCTCGTGTTTCCACCTGCTGAGCCACGGCGCATTCAGCAGCATCCCAGAAGCGGCTTTCTGCTCTGCTCAGCGGAGAACGAGCGCGTTTAAGCGTGACATTCCGCTTCTGAAACGCTCCCGGTGGGGTAAAAGTCCACGGAACAGAAAGTGTCGTATGTGGCAGGTAGCAGAGATGTGCCCAGCGGAGACGAGAGGTTAGTGACGGCGGCACCAACAGTGATGAAAAGAAGAAGAAAAGAACAGTTGTCTGTTATCTCATTAACTCATTGAAACAAGTCTTTGGGTCCAAGTCCTGCGTTTGTTTGACGTGTCCATCCACATCCACCTCCACCAAACACAGACTGTCCCACTCACATCACCTGGCTGAGGTGTTCTCTGCTGCGCTTGTGTCAGGATTTAGATGGAAATAGCTCAATATGAACAGCGTTAAATGCACTGTGATAGTAATCAAACACTTTAAAACCAAACCAATTCGGCGATAACAGGCTGAGAAACCAGGTTACCATGGTGATATTCCTCAGATAAAAGTCAGCCAGACGGAAACTCTGTTTTGCATCACTTTGTATTGTGCGAGCTGTCAGACTGTATGTCTTGTTTGTGACCCAACAGAATTTCCCCAAGGAACCGCGGGGAACTGTGGGGAACCTTGAACCTCGACCCTTCGCTCAGCCGACATCAAAACAGAAAAAGCGTTGACACGAACAGTCAAAGGATGTTAAAGTTCACCCCCACAATGCACATGAAAGGCTGGCCGACTTAAAAGTACTGCAATGCAGATTAGCCTGACAGTTAAAGGTGACTGCGGTGGAATGAGCTGCACATAATTTGAGGTTGACATAATTCCCCCCCCCGAGCTTAAATTGACATGGTGAGGCGAGGACCGTCCTCAAGGCCGGCGAGGATGATCGAGATTGCATCTCCCAGGAGAGGCCATACTCCGTCATGTACCGCGTTGAGAAAATGTAAGAATGTGTCTCAAGGCCTCTCCTATGTTGTAAATCTGACAAAGAGGCGGACTGCGAAGCCGCTTGACCCTTGGACCTGCTTGATGAGAGGGTGCTCGCGCAGGGTTTCGGTCCGGGGAATAGAGACACACGCGGTGTAATGTTGATATAGTGTGTTATAAGAGAAGCCCAATGTGAGGTCGTCTCACTTGCACTCACACTAAGTCAATATAGATGGAGGCGGGGACGTTCCGTGACATCTTGGCTGCTGTGTCCTTCAGCATTGTTTTCAAGCTGACCTCACCATCTGTCACTGCAGAAAAAAAAACAAGCCTGTACAGCTCAATGACACAAACACTGTCTCGTGTCACCAGCGCGTCCGCTCCTGCTTTTGCTCCATCTTACTTCACAGGCGATGCTGGAGGTGAAAATCTTCTTTTACCACAAATTTCCTACAAATTTTGCGCCAAACAACGCTGCACAACCCTCGAAACACACCCACAAACTTTGCTCGATGCACTAACACTTTAATGAGGTAGATTATTTTGGTTCGTTGGACTGTCAAAGCGTGAAGAGGGACAAGCCCATTTACATGTCCCGTGCCCTGCCGAGGTAAGTATCCTTGGCTTTGACTTGACAGGGTCAGCCTGCTTTGGCTTTGTCTTCTCTTGGGACATCATTAAATTTCTGTTTCCAGCACCTGAACCTCTTTTAGGCAGCTGATCACGTTCCACCCTATCTCCCTCAGCTATAATGTGATGTCCTCTTTCCAATGCCCTGGCTCAATTTTACTTTTTTTTTTTTTTTTTTTTAAATACAAAGTTCCTCCCAAGACTTTTACTTTTTTTATTCAGCCGTCTGCATCGGACGGCCAGCTGAGCACCTTTACAAATCGTTGCAGCGCTTGGCCTGGATTGTGCCACTGAAGGACATCCACATTAGAAATCCTCATGGCGTTGTCTCCTCCACAAAGACAAACAACAGAAAAGATTTTAAAGACCAGTATCGAGGTCAAGACTAGTGTCTGGCATTTATTCAAATGTAAATAAGAGCCATTAAACAATACGCTGCAGGGAAGTGGCTGCACTTTCAAGCCGATGTTAAACTCACTCAGACACACTAGAAATATAGAGAAGTGTAACAGCTCTTCACAAAGTTACACACTCATCCCTCTCAGCTGCCAACAGTACGACGGCCTACATGATGTTGTTCAGTGTCACAACACACAAATTGCTTATTGCACCACAGCAAACAGTGAGCAGTTGTATCACCGTCCTGTTGTTGTTGTCATTGTTGTCACATTTGTTAAAAAATGTGGTCCACCTTTTAGAACTTAGATCAAATATAAAACCTTTCCACCATATTACCCTTCACTGCTTCATCGCTCAAGTAGGCTTAACAGAGAGAACAGAAAGCATCCAGACTGGAAACATCAGAGACTGACAAGGTTCATGCACGGCCCAGATCGAGGTGGGTCTGTTGTGGTGGATTAAAACCAACCAGAACACATCAGAGGTACCCAGTTACCATTTGGGGACGTTGGTGAAGTCAATGATTTTAGGATATTAAAAAGACAAAACCCACCCAGGCCACAGTCTGTTCACGCTGCTGGTATCTGCTGCCGTACCACCAGACTACAGAGCAGCTTCACTCTCAGGCTTCTCCTCAACACTTTACTGTATAACTCTGTTTTGTTTTACAACCCTGGTGTTGTAAAACCACATGAATGATACGGACTGGCTCTGTCTTCTTCAACATACCTGTATGTATGTTGTAAATAATAATAAAAACTTGATCACAAAAAAAAAACATACCTGTATGTTATTTGACGTATACGTATAATAGTGTTGCACTTTCTCTCGTAGTACATCTCATTATTGTTGTTTAGTTTTTCTCCCTTTTCTTTAACTGATCTGTCATTTAAACCGTTGACTCTTAATGATCTTGAGCTTAAATAAAGACTGAATGTATGAATAACTGTGTGAATGGTTAGCGCAGCTTAAGACAAAGTCTGGCCCGGTCCAAAGCATCGGGCTCCTGCTTCACACTGGTGTCAATCTTCTCATTTAACTCCCAAAAAGCTGCAGTATTCCTTTAAATAGTTGTGGTTTGGAAATACATATTCATCAACGGAGCCTGAATTTGCTTCTGACGGCGGACCTGTCACTTTTGTTGACAGGTCGGTGGACAGCAGTGGACACGTGTCAATCAGCCAATTGATTGGATGCAATGTTGATGTGGTGACTCAGCGTTTCCTTTGTGTTGTCTTGTTGTCTGCAGCGACACTGTCGGGCGCGTTGACCTTGACCAGACGAGAGATCGAAGGCAACAAGTTGTGTTTCCCCCTTTTACACATTGAGCAGCTGCTGATATCAGAGCGACTTCCCTAAAGGACAATTGAGCAGAAGACTCCTGCTCCTGATGGACAAAGTGTCACAGCCCTGCAATTTGTGGCCATTTGTGCCTCTTATTCTTTTAACCTTCGGATGTAACTACATACAGCTGCCTTCACAAACCCACATCAGCCTTTAAAACTGGTCAAGATGAGTGGAACAGTTGGGTAAAGACAAATGGATGAATAAAGTTTAGCAGCACATTGACCGGCTGAGGAGCCGGAGAGAGTCAGCTCCACCTCCAAATGAAGTGCGTTTGGTGGTTTTCCCTCTAGTTGTGCTGTCGACCATCAGTTTAACTTCAGCAGAAAAACAACCATGTGTTCCTACATATTACAATAAAGCCACCGTTTCAAGTTTTTGTCCCTACTTCTTTTAGTGATGGAGCCTTAAGACGCATTTGTTAAAGCTGAGTGACGAGACGAGTGACAAAAAATGTGTCTATGCGGAGAAAGACATAACAAAAAGCTATTGTTGTTGGGATTCAAAGCTTTGTCTGTTTCCTCCTCCCTCCTCGTTGTGTGTTTGTCTCCCTCTGTCTGTCAGTGTGTCTCAGGCTGGGCGTGGCTGAGCTACATTCTGCTCATCAGCCAGACTCACCTGCTGCTCCACACACCTGTGGTCCATCTACCAAAGATCACAGGTTACCTGTCTTAAGCCGGTTTTTCCCCAACGCGTTCAATATTTGACGACCTGTGAATGAGGCTTGACAATCAACCATCTTTCTCGTTAAATGTTACACAGTGTTACTTTGAATCGACAGAAATGAAACACTCATACGATTCTATTTTCTGATGAAGAATAAACTACGATTTGTCTTTTAATTTTTGTCTGAGATGCACGTCGAGGTAAGAGATTATTTAAAATACTGAGAGGAGAAATGTAAATCATTAGCAGGTGGCAGTTACTGCAGTGTTTCCCACACATATTTTACTTGGACGGGCCACCCAGGTGCATAAACGGCCATCTTTAATTGGTTTGGTGTCCTATTACAGCATAGACATATATTTTTTTAATCTTACAAAGAGAAAGATGCCTTCCGCAATTGAATAACTAGTGTACAGTCTGCCCTCGTGTTCCTGGCTACTGTACAAACTCGTTGTCGCTCAATTCACATTGTTTTGATCGGCTTTGTGATTTTTAACAAACATCTGCACTGCTGTTATGACAACGGGGAAAAAAAGGTATGAAAAGGTGTGTTTTTTTGACAACTTTATGAAACCTACCGCTGACAACGAAAGCAGGAAACTGAAGAGGGGTTTGAAACAGGAAAATAGAAAAATAAGCAGAGGAAACTAAAAGGCGTGATGAGCCTGTGTGCCTTCAGGTGGACAATTTAAGCAACATTAATTAATGTTGGCAAACTTTTAAAGCAATTCAGAATAAAGATAGTTGATCTCTAAGTGCCAATTTGTGCACAGAAGTTCCACAGAGTGGCTTTAAGTGTGTACTTTCCTTCTTCTCCATCGAAGGAACATCATGTCTCCAATCAACATTTGTTCTGCAGGATATTTTTCCTGACACAGAAAAAGACAGAGCCTCACTCACGGCTACCCAGAATTTAGTTTGCTCTTCAAACCAAGTCACGCTAAGATTTTCTTGCCAGATCTGTGTCTCCGCTGAATGGATGATTTCAATCAAAATGCCACAGGGATGCTCGGGTAATTGTTTCATCCGCCGCAGCGTCGTATCCAGAGCCATCGTCTGCGTGACAAAAACACTGACCGCAGATTCGGGCACTGAGCTGTACGTCTCATCTCACAATCACACTGATTTCCTCTGATATCATTGTCAGATAGTCCAATGTGTGCTCTGCTTGACCCGTTTGTGTACTGGAGCATGATAAAATGGGATTGTACCTGTGATCCTATCTGTTTCTCCAGTTGTACTCGTGTTCCCGCGTGGATGCCGCGTTTCACCCCCGAGGGCTGATGATTATAAAAAGAAAAAGGAACAAGGCCAGTGGGGGTTTCTTAATCTCTCATCAGTTCTGTTCAGGCTGAGATGTTGTGCCAGCCATTTTGAAGGGGGGGGGGGAGGGGATAATGACTGTGTGCTAATTAGAAAGCAGACAGGATGTGGCAGAGCAGGTACAGGTGAAGGAGAAGCACTGTGGACACGGAGGGACCGCGGGGCTTCTGTGAAAAGGTCACGCGAGGCAGCTGTGTGCTCACTGTGAAGGATGGTATATGACACGAGGACGGAGCCGGTGACCCGACACAATCACAGCGTCCTGACACACCACTCTGCCTCGGCGCACTGTTCATGCAGCACACCTGGTTACTGACCTGCTTTCATCTCGCAAACACCAAATAGAATGACCGCTTCGTTTCAAAGACGAAGCTGCACGCTGACCTGTTACCTTTGATTGCAGTGAGGGACAAACTTTTATATTAAATATTAAAACGTTCGAGCAATTTGCTGCAAGTTACATGTATTAATTACTTTTTATGGGCAATATGTGAACAGATTGTAACGTGGCGTAGACCTTTACAATCCTGTGGACAATTTGCTTCAGTTGTTTAAATCTGCTGACCCGAGGATTTCTTTGTGCCCAAAGGATGTGACTTTATGCACCTTCTGATCACTGCATGGAGTAAAACGTAAATCCCCTTGTAAATGTAAGTTACAGTTTCATGATTGCATTCATCGTAAGCACTAATGGGCTCAGTGGCAATCAGACCAGTAAATGTGGAAGTGCACCTCCCGGGTCGTTTGATTCTGTTGCGAGAACAGGGTGACAGGACGGGGGCGGGATGTTTGTTATCCACAGGGATTCAATCCGTCAAGATTAGAAAGCATTCGGTGATTTCATTAATGAGTTTTGTTGCATTGAGTGATCACAGTCAGGGGGTCTCCACAGTCAACAATGGTGTAAAATGTAATTACCATGAAAGTAATTATTAATTCCAGACTTTGAAAATGTGGTGGCTGATGTTGATTATGATGGTTGAGTTGAGTTTCAACAGTGGCGTCAGCTGATAGAAGCGATCACAGGAAGTCAGTTAACCAGCCATTATTCTGCCTTCCTCTCCTTTATTTTGGTAAGCTAAGTTAAATCACTGGTTTTCATTTTGACTAACTGTCTTCCAGACCAGTTTTTATTGCTTCCTTACTGAAATTGCTTTCAGCAGAATTTCCTCTCAGGGCTGGTCCGAAGTGCAGTTTAATGTCGGCTCGGCGAGCGAACAGCGGCTCCCATTTTCAATCAATTTATTTTTCAAATGTCTGTTGAGGTTTGATAGGACGTCTCACAGTAACATGTGAAATCAAACAGAAATTTTTCTCCTTATTTCTTTTTCTTTCATTTGTAGAATATCGCCATAAATCAAAGGCAGTTTCAAGAACACAGGGGGCAGCATAACACCAGAGTAAACTGCAACTGCTGCTCTTTGCTAGCTATTCTTGGATGTAGCTAGCTATTGTTAGCTAATTAGCTCATATAGTCACCAGGGGCAACGGGGCCCAGCTCATCTGGATTTGGCAGCCTGACATGAGAGAACACATGAACTGGGACTGAACTCAGCCTCCTAGACTGACTGAGGTCCCGACAACAGGGGATACAATGCAAAGATGATTTACAGCAGCTCCGGCCAAAATAATGACTTCAGAGATGACAAGACAGGTGTGGACGGGGGAGGGGCGGAGCGACAAGAGAGTCCGCCATCAGCATCGGGTTAAATCGGTTGGAGAGCGGAAATATTTTCGCATTTTACTTCAACCAAACCAGAGTTGACTGTGGGAAGACAAACAAAACTGTTCTGGCGAGATTAATTTACAGGACAGGCTGCGGCTAGCCGGAGGCAAACTTCAGAAGGCTTCCCAAAGTCTGAGGCATGTTCCCAGCCAAGTCCAGGGTGCTGGGTTAGAGAGGACTGCCATCGGGCTACATGTGAAGTTTTTCCACTCACTGTGAGGAAGCAAACAACCTGCGGGGCAGCAGTCCTGCACTGCACTGCACTGCGGTGGTTGTAACAATGCACTGAAGCAAGGAAGATTCTGTTTGGACCATAATTACAGAGCGGCACAGCGCTCGGCTGGTGGTTTCTCTTCAGGACGGTTCAGGACTGCATGTCAGCTCCGCTCCAGACCTCGGTCTGTCTTTCCTCTTCCCCATGCATCATGCTACTTATTGTGCTGGTGTCTGATAAACATCATACAGTGTTCAGCACTAAACGTCTCGTTATTCTGTCGGTCCTGCCTTTGATAGCCAGGATCCTGCTCTCCTTCTCTAACTGCTGCGTTCATGTGAGGATTACCAGCTGGGCATGTGGTGAACTTGGACTGAAGCCTCATGCTCCGAGGAATCACTTTGGCTTCACTGCATACATCTGAAAATATCTCATGAACTGTACTTAGAAATGACTCAGTGATGATTATACTGCTGTAATCTATGAGGCTTATATTTCTGCCGCATCATGTTTTCGTGACTCCATACTCATCTGTAATGCTGCTTATGCTGTTTTGTTTTTGCCTTCACATGTTATATATAAATATAACTTCTGATGCGTTTACACTGGGTTTGATAAATGCATTTACATGTGTGATTACTGCAGCGTTCAGCCTGCACTGATGAACTTTTGCAGGATCCTGGAGGGGCTTTATTGTGGGCGCTGGTTTTATTTGATGTTGTTTGATATGCTAATCTATTTTTTCCTTCTAACTTTTGGGACTTGGATGGAAATGGATTAAAAGATGCTGTGAAGATGTATTAGTGGCTTGTCCTCACACTGGTCGATCACTGAGTTTTGCCATGAAATGTGTTATGGTTATCTGCGGTGCAATAAGTAAGAACTTTAATTGAAAACATTCAAAATGATCAACAGAATGTAAACATATAACAGTCTTGGCATTATGTCCGAGACATCTCTGTGTTGTGTTAGTTTGCATGCTATGCATGACTGAAAATCTAATTTTTCTCAGCCGTCCAAAGCTTTTGTGCCAGCGGTGCAAACACCACCACTCCCCTAGTAGTCCCACTACCTGTGTGGCTAACTAAGCTAATAAGCTAACAGTAGCTACAGTCACGCAACAGGATACAGTTAGCTGTTAATCTGGCGTACCACCGACACAGGTGATGACAATAATATATCGTGCACTCTTGTTTGGTGCGACATCCACAGCTGTCTGTCATTAACACCCATTTATAACTCTTTACACATAATGTACGGCAATGTATTATATTTCCGCCGTGGCTCTCCTGGAGCGCGACACTCATCCAGACTCTGAAAAGTAAAAAGCACTCAGCCACAATCCGGCAGCTCATCACTGGTGGCAGTTATTCTACTCACCATAGCATCTTGTATGAAAAGGTTGGGGGGCATCACTAATAGTGAGACGTAACAATTAATTATAAAGCTTTTAATGGCAACGTACAGTACCATCATACATTAAACTGCTCCATTACATTTTTGACCCCTTCAAGAGATGCTGGAAGTCCCGCATGAAATCACTACATTTGGGGAAATTGCCTGTCTTTGTGCAGTCTGAGCGGGCGAGGTACCAATCTGGTATCAACGGTCCATCTTTCACAGATGTCACTGCATAGAAACTTCTCGGAGCTGCTGTGGGACTTAATGAATGTAAATGAAAGCAGAAATGTGGAAAATTTCATGACACTGACAAAAGAATTTCTTGTGAACGAGTCACATACGAGCTTCTTGAGATCCTCTTCAGAAAAGGTCAGTGTGGTGATATTGTTTCTCGCAATAGGTCGCTAGCTAGAAAAATGTCATGAAAACATGTTATCAACACCACATCATGGCGAGTTTGAGCAAAAAATCTGTTGCACTTATCGCAGCAGAAAGATATTTGATATGTATTTTGGACAGGCGGTGCTCTCCACTCCTGCACGCCATGATTCCCCTGAAGTCTCATCGTGAACGAAGAACATCGCACTCAAACAGCTTTTGACTGAAAACTATAGAAGATATCAATAAGCAGTTTCACACCAACATAGCCCCAATTCTCATGTGTCATTTAAACTTTGAATGAAGTTGTTTGGAGGTGAGCTGACGGCCACCTACAGGTCTTAAAAACAAAGTAGGTGAAAGGCATTTTACAGTAAAGTGTATGCAAGACTTTCTTAATTTGCAATTAGTGTGAAAATAATGGATCAGATCGCTTCCATAAGTTTATTTGTATTGTTTTTTTATGTACTGTATGAATCCATCAAACTTAAGCTAGTTTAACAGCAGACTTTTCTCGGGGATGGAATATATGGATAATAATTTCAAACAAGCATGCAGGATTACAGCAGCTCTGCTTTCCACCTTTGGAGCGAGCGCATCCAATTATGTCTTGGCCCACATAATGGATAGGAGGCCTTCAGATACACACAGAACGACGGGCTCACGAAAAAAACAAAATGACCTTGAAAAAGAAAAGTTACTGTGGTCTCATTCTGCTTCCTTCAAGTTAAACTCAGTACATAAATAAAGTCAGTAGCAGTCGCGGAAATTCGGTCATTGAGACTCGTTGTTCTGCCTGCTATTGTGAAGGGCGTTTGAATTGAGCGCGTCCAAAGTTCAAGTGTGAGATATTTATCGCTCCTTTATCTCCACAGCAGTAAGTGCTGTTGTCTAACAGATTGTGCCGCTTCACAGATAGGAACAACAGCGCTGAGCAAAGCGCGACATGTTCTCCATAATGACCTGTTGCAGACGCGGCGAACGCAAACACACAACTCTCTGTCTGTTTTGTGTCGCTTTGTATGGTGACAGAATGAACAGGTCGCGTTGAGCGGATGAGGGTTATTACTATGGAAACTGCACTTTTCTCCCTGTTTACAAAACCCCTGGCATAAGGTGCTACATGCCTCAGTAGCCCAGCTAATACTGCCAGATCCCAGGTGTCTTATTTGTGTTTCTCATTGCAGGGATATGAGCTTTTTTTTTATTTTTATCTCCCCCACACAGTGTAAACAGCTGACATGCACCAAAAACAGGCGGAATATTATCCAAAAATGAATGAAGCATCACAGATATAGAAATTAAACTGTACACAGTGTGCAGAAACCGGAAGGATGATACATAATTCCTATCGGAACAAATAAAAATGGACACATTGTGTGTTTATGTGTGTTTACCATGAGTTGATGCACTCACCATATGGAGAGACATTCCAGCTTTACAATTTGCTAAATGCTTTTTGAAGGTGTGTGTATAGCACGAAGGCTCTTGGGGATAATAAATCATGTTTACTGGCGTCTACAACTGAAACAGTATTGAATTGATTTCCACCGTGCCCACACACCAAGTAATCCTGTTTGTGCATCCTCCTGTGCTCATTGCCGTAGTGATTCTCTCCGAGCGTTGAGAGGAGTGAATGAATGAATGAAGAGGAGGAGGAGAAGGGGAGAGATTTTTTTTAGGGAGCTGCTCCATTTTAACATGACACCATTCAGAGTGGAGACTATAAACCTGCAGCGCTGCTAACAAAGCGCTCGGAGATAAACAGGAGAAAGCAGATGCCTCGGCTGCAACCCCCTCTACACAAATACACTATGTCCTTGAAAAGCTTAATTAACTGCAAAATGGGTTCTGTTTCAGATCACATTATCCCGGCTCAGAACACGTCTGTTTCATATCACCTGTCCTTTTTTTTTTTTTACCCCGCAAATGTAAACAACGGCGCTGCGTTACGCTCGTGTAACAGATTTCTGTGCAGACAAATTGTGTCAAAGGAGAACAATGTGGAGGTCTGAACTCAGTTCATGGTTCTTTTTTCTTTCATTTCATTTTTAAAGCAGGACAGGAACAGTCACGTCATTTTTCATTTTGTGGAGGTGATGATGTGATTGAAGTAGCAAATCATTAATACAAAAATAACCTTCCCCTTTCAGCTGCAGAACTCAAAGGGTCAACATTAGATAGCCGTACATCATCAAAAATTCAAAACTGTATCTCTGAAAATGGACATTCACATGTTTTGTGACCTCAACTCTGTATTTTAACAAGAGCATGTAACTCATTACAGATATTTATTTCCTTATCGACCAATTATACGATGAGCAAAATGCATAACTTCCAAGTGTCGATGTCGAAAACCCATAAAAAGCAATATTCCCTGATTTGATATCCCATGGGCTACATGACGCGTCAATCATCCGCTGGCTGGCGTGTAAGTTTCATGGAGAGAGAGGGAATAGAGAGTTTGTCTCTTGTCGTTGCGATGCTTCTTTGGTTGTTGTAGTCTCCAGTCCGGGCGTAGAGGCGCAGATCTGGTCAAAAGAGGTGTCACTCAAACAGCTGCTGTCATTGGCCTTTCTGGTGGGGATAATGGTGTTTAGGATTGAATGAAAGAAGTAATGGATATAAAATCAGAATCAAATGTCGCAATCGCCGTTCGCCACTATTTTCCTGGCCGTTTTGTCGCCATTCGTGCATGGAATACTGTGTTTTTGGACAAAATCTTAAGTTCAATATGAAATATATGAAGAAACCAGCATTTACTTGAACCAACCTCTATTAACTGCACTTCACTTCACCTGATTTCCTCCTGTGGATGAGGTTCATAACTCCTAATAGAGGGCTCTGAGGCACCTGCTTAAACGACAGAGTCAGTAATTTTCTTAGTAGAACAGCCTCAGAAATAAATCCAACCATCCACACATCTAATGTCTTCCTCTTCTCCAGGGTCGGGTCGCGGTGGCAGCATGCTTAGTTGGATATTCCAGATGTCCTTCTGCCCAGCAGCACTTTCCAGTTTTGCCTGGGGGATCTCGATGCGTTATACGGCAGATAAGACATGTTATCCCCCCCAGTGAGTCCTGGGTCTGCCCTGGGGTCTCCTCCCAGTTGGTCGTGCCCAGAAAACCTCCATAGGGAGGCGCCCAGGACGGAATCCTAACCAGATGCACCTCAGCTGACTCCTCTCGACGCAACGGAGCAGCAGCTCTACTCCGAGCTCTTCACAGATGTCTGCGCTCCTCACCCTATCTCACACCTCCTGAGGAAACTCTATTCCGTGTACCGAGGGCTGCTCTGTGAAGCCCGGGGTTCAGGATGCCTGGGTACCCTTCACAAACTGCACCAAACTCAATTTCTGTCCCCTGCAGGTAGGATCCCCTCCCAGGTCTAACTGCAGGAGGGCTCTTTGTCTGGTCTCTCACCTGGGACCAGTTTTCCTCGGGAGACCTCTTCCCCGGAGCTGTGGACCCTGACAACACAGCTCCCAGAATCATGGAGACACACAAACCCCTCTACCAGGTTAAGGTGGTGAGTCCAATATGATAGGTTCAGGCTATGAAATGGATTTTGACATTTTTACTGTTAGTTACTCTTAAAAATAACGTCATAAATAAAGCTGAAGTGGCTGCAGGGACGTTTGTGCCAAAGTATCTAAATTTAAATATAGTTTTCTCAAGGCACAAACTTTACTTCATACACACAAAGTACAGACGCACCTATCAGACTCCTCTCACCTGATACCTCAACAGGTAGTACGCAGTGAAAGTGCTCTCTGTGTCACAGTTTTTACCAGCTGTGACAGCGTCGAATGGTAATGTTGTCCTGAAGTCACCTTTTTTAGCAGGAACTACCACAGAAGCAGTTTGAAATACTCTGCCAGGTATTTGTATGCATGCTGAAAATAGAGGGGTCGGCCCACATTTGTGTCGATGCAGTCATGAAACTGCACAGGTGTGTAGCTCAGCTCAAAATGAAGGCTGAAGGAGTTCGAAGGTGGGTGCGATCCGACCCATGAGTTCTGAGTACTGATGGGTGAATCCTATCGATTGTTATCTATCAAGATGGTTTCTAATGTTGTTTTTTAACTAAACACACTGTTCTTAAAGGACAACACAGTTTAATACTGTTTCACTTTGTTTGCATGTGGCGGACCCTGCCGCCTTTCCAGCCTCCAACCATGTTCTGGGACCTTATTTTCCTCTGAGAACAGCTCGTTTGTCCACTTATTGAAAAGATCAATAATCGAGTTTGTCTTGTTACCTCATATTAACATAATTCAGAGTTTGAATTTCTTCTCTGAAACTGCACACTGCCCCTTTACCTCCACATACTGTTGATTTTCTCGACGTTACACGTTGCATCATCTAAAAATCAGGCTGAACTGAGCTCTGTATCTAAATATCTCTGACGGCCCGTTAAGTTCTGGAACGACAGATTGGGTCTTTAACTGTTCAACCTTGTCCTGGCATTGAAATGAAATGAGTCATTACTTTTGGACGAACATTCACTCCGGCCGCTCTGCAGACCGCTCTGTTCTTTAATTTGAGAAACTAGAATGTGACTCATCTCATAATCTTTTAAGGCGCTTCAAATTACATTACAAACAAGGTCAGAGCACATTCTGAAATAATAAGATTTCGATAATCACTTTTAATCCCCTCCCCCCGCTGTTACACCACAACACAACTCGCGCTGTTTATTTATCTTCCGTCAGTGCTTCTGCAAATAAACAGTTTTTTGTTTTCCACTCTCGGTTCGGGGGGGGGAACACAACGCTTCACCTCCCACACCTCCCTCCAAACGCCCATGTTGTCGAGTTGATCTTGCATCCGTCTGCCTCGGAGATTTTTCCGCACGTCAGACGGCGGAGAAAATCTCACCCTTACCCCCACAATGCACTTGGGTCAGGTTCATTTAGGTGTGACCACAGGATTGGTCCCTCTGGGAGCAATTAGTTCTCGCTAAAGGATCTGGGATGGTGGGGGAGCAGCGAGATGTCAAACAATGGCTTCACCCTTCGTCAGCTAAACGCCTGTTAGCCTCGGCTCCTGAGAGAGACGAGGGGGCCCGACTGCCAGAGTTTTGTGTTTCTGCGCGACTGCTGCCCGGCTGCATCCACCGCGCTCACAGCGATTTCAGAATCCGTTCAACATAACCTGCTTCCCTGTGTAATGTCATGATAGGAGGAGGAGCTGTGTGTGTGTGTGTGTGTGAGTGTGAGTGTGTGTGTGTGTGTGCAGCTGAGACTCTTAAGAGTGATTAAAAACAATTGTGTTGTGTCAAAATCCATTCAACCGTAAACCACAAGGTGCCCATTTGTTTAACAAACTGTCAAACATGCATCAGGTTTTTTTTTTCTTTCTTTCTTCTTCTTCTTTGCATCAAATCCTTAACGAGACGTCTGAGTTTGAAAAAAAACTATTTGCCGCCACTGAAAAAAACTGATGCAAAGCAGAAGAAACTTTTTTGTATTTTTTTTTTCAGAAAAACAATGCTCATGCTCCCTTTTCAAAGCCTCATTCATCTCTGTCAGTCACCCCTCAAGCACTGACAATTTATTCATCATGAGGGAACAAAGCGCTCCAGATTTGTTTCTCGGGACTCAAAGAGGCGACGATTTCACCGCGATGCTGTCTCTCTCTCTATAAGACGATAATGTAAATCTCGGCTAATGGCGGCGTTAACTTGCTGTGAGAGCGCCGTCTGCTTTGTCAACACTGATGAAAGTTTTTCGCTGCACTATATCATCCTTTCTATCCGCGGCACAAAGACACCTTGTGACAGGGTTTCTTTTCCGTTTGCCAAAGAGGAAAGAAAAAAAAAAAAAAGACCAGTTGTTATGGTTACAAGTTATAAATAGAGCAGCTCGGGAGTGTAGGTGACAAGGGAACAGAGAGTTTCAGGATGAAAGACGCAGATGAAATTCACCCCACAATCCCTTGCTGCAGATCTGCTAACTTACAGGGAAACATCCACGCAGGCAGACTCAGAAACACCCGCCGAAGAAAAACTTCCGCCGCATTAATTAAAGCTCACCTGCAAATCACATCATCCATTTTTTTTTTTTTATCTTTCTGCTTCCTGTTGCTGACTGATATC
Source organism: Diplodus puntazzo (assembly GCA_963678695.2). Taxonomy (NCBI): domain Eukaryota; kingdom Metazoa; phylum Chordata; class Actinopteri; order Spariformes; family Sparidae; genus Diplodus; species Diplodus puntazzo. The sequence continues at coordinate 4,298,225 of OZ023155.1, read as the reverse complement.
TACGGCAAGACCTTTTTTTTGTTGTTAGCGGCCACCGTGACTCTGCAGTTTTTTTAAAGTTCAGTGTTGAAACAGAGCAGCCGTGAGATATGGGCAGTCGGTCTTGTCGGCTCCCCAGCCTCCCCTGTGATTTTTGGCATTTGTGTCATGCACATTGTTCCCCGCCCCAGTGCCCGGCACCGAGGGCCTCCTGATATATCCCGTAATTAGAAGCAGCTCAAGGATTTAATGAAGAGGCGCTCACTTGATGGCAGCGGCGCTTGAGACATTGCCAGTGGCTCCGACTTCAAAGCCGGAGATATGGCTCCTCGGCAAAGGCCGGGGAAAAGCTGCAACGAGATAACAAGTCATGGCTTTCTTTTGATTTGTGGCATGCCAGGGCACTTACTATATAGGTTCGCAGCCAGCGAGGGCATGCAAATGGCTGATCAGTGCGGCATTGCGCTACCGGGCAATGAGTATCATCAGCAATAGAGCCCGGTAATGATGCGAGTGGGAGGGCGAGATAAGATAGGGCTGTGTGAGTTTCTTCCTCCTCCTGCTGATCCCCAGTCAGTAGCAACCAGGATCAGCTACTTTAGAGTGGGCCGCCTTCCAGAAACAAACTCGGTAGGGGCTTTGTGATCAACCGAAAAAAAAAAAAAAAGGCTTAGAGGGAGGAGGCTGTGTTTCAAAGTCATTTTCAACTCTCTTTCACTGCTGCAAACTTAAAAAAAAAAAAAAATAAAGATAGGAAAAATATCGCTGTAGTTCTGCTGGAAAAGTTAAATGACATTTTCAGTGTGTGAAGAAGCGTTAATCACAGTTCACTGTGACTGTTTGATTGTAAGGCGGTTAGGATTGCTTAAGTGCTAATCATACAGAACATGGTGTTGTGTGCTGGTCTGCGAGGATTAATGAAGCTGATAATGTCCTCCGCCGTGTTGCTGAAGGGTTTCCACCCCCACATTTATTTCACATTAACTCCGTTCCTCCGACTTCATCGCGCTGATAAGATACTTTCCGTTTCACTTTGATATGCCCTCAACTCGCATCCTCTTCTTTCACGATTCCCTTTCAAACTGTTACATAAAAGCTTTCCATAGGGTTTATATACCGCTACCACTTGTATACACGCTGACTTTGAAGCATTTTTGAAGAAGGATTTAAGAGATCAGGCGTCTTTCTTTTTTCTTTCTTTTATCCAAATTATAAATCTCTAGATCTGATTACAAATGTGTGTCCTAATCTCAAATGAGAAACACAAATAGCAAATGACAGAGGATTTATTCTCTATTTCACGGTGTTCAAAATTGTTTCAGCGACACAGTCATTATCTCTCTGGCACCACAGATTGTACCCTGTCACAGAGGGAAGACCGCTCGGGGTTTTTTTTTTTTTTTTAGAAACTTTGAAGATGTAGTTTTCTTTTTTCCAACAGACTTTTTTCCTTCAAAGATTAATCTTTCTTTTTTATATAGTTGAGACCCTTTTGAGGATTATGCTCAAGCCTTTCTCAGCAGTTTCAATCTTTTGTTACATTGAACAACAAACAGGCTCATTTTGAATTTAAAAAGAAAAAGGTCAAGTATATACGCCATGTTCGCCTGTCTGGCTGCAGCAGACTGAAGTTTTATCACCACTGCAGTCCTTCTGGAGAACAACATCACATTAAAAAAGATACGATATGTAAACGTTTTAGTTGAAAACATTTTTAACAATTGCAAAAACTAAAATTATCAACAAAATATGAGGAAGAAGCTGTTATGATGTTGTGATTTCCGTGTACTGTTAGCCTTTCTCCACCCTGATCCAAAGCTCCCAGTCTGGACAGCTATCTGCACTGCTAACTGAGCTAACTAGCTAACAGCAGCTACAGTTAGCAATTACCGGCCCTTTTTGCATTTTGTACGAATTCAACAGGAGACATAACCTTTCACATCACACCGTAAACAAATAAATAATAGATGATTACCTCTATTTTATATTCTACTTTGAGTTTAGACTTTCCTGAAAGATGTCTGCTGGACATTTCACTGATCACGACTGACTACAGTGTGACTTTACGCTCAGTACAATGATAAAATTCACATAAAAAGATACGTGTTAGTGTGCGCATGAGCACAAAATCCATGTACATGATCGATGGGCGTTTTTCCTACCATTTCATCCATCAAAAGATTTAAAAAATATACGCCTCACATCTTGTTCTTGCTCCTATTTTCCATAAGTTGAGGTAAAAGATCTCAAACTTTCTCTGTGAACAAAAAAACTTCTCAGTGTTAGAGCACAAATTAGTTGAAATCCATCTAAGTGAGCTCTTTGTCCCTTTGCCAAAATAATCCATCTACACCACAGGTGTTTCATATCAAGATGCTGATTAAACAGCACGATTAGTGACAGGCGTGTCTTGAACTGGTCACGGTAAAAGTTCACCCTAAAACATGCAGTTTTATCAAACACCACAATACCACAGATGTCAGCGTCTCCATAGTTACTTCCAAAAAATGTTAAACTTTTTTTTTAAACGGTGAGATAGTGGAGGACGGGTCGGGGCATCTGGCACATGTTGGCATTCAGTAGATCAAGTTGTTGATGGTGAACTGTGGATGCTGGTTGATTCAGTGGCTGCGTGAAGTTACTGGATATTGTACACTATTATATACTGTATATGTGTATTTTATATATATATACACATAAATAACTCATTCCCTTGGCAGGCCAACACTATAATTAAAACCTGTTATCCTTTGGCCAACAGAAGACACCTATTGTGTTGTTGAGATCCTCCTCAGATTGTGGAAAAATACATTTTAATCATTCTTTTTCTCAATAGAAACATCTGGTGGGCCAAATTGAAACTTATGGTGGGACAAGCGGTCCTGATCCAGAGCGCTGAGTCGTGCATTGTCATGCTGCAACATGAGGTGATGGCAGTGATGGATGGCATGACAGTGGACCTCAGGATCTCATCACAGCATCTGTGTATTCACATTACCATCAATAAAATGCTCCTTTGTTCGATGTTTATAGGTTGTGCCTGCCACATGCACGCAGCCTGCCAGTGTGGCTGGTACGCTGAGATCAGGGAGTCGTCGGTGAAAAGAAACCACAGACTGCTTGTGATGGTTTGTGCTGAAATTCTTGTTGTATCAGGTGTCTGTGTTGCTGGTCTCAGACTCATCTCGCAGCTGAAGAAACTGGGTGTGGATTTCCTGGGCTGGAGTGGTTTCATGAGGTCTAAGGTTGCATATACTGCCAAATTCTCAGGAACGACATTATCGTTCCTACTGTCAGCGCACACAAATGAAAAGCGGTTTATTCACACACTAGTGAACAAAGTGAGAGGCGTCTCCAAAAGAAGCTGCGGTCTGGAGCTCAGTCACTCTGGCTCCAGCACACCACAGCCGCCCGGCCCACTGGCACCAGCACCACTTCATATCACCCAGCCTAAGTGTAAGGAGCGAGTAGAATCAGGTCCGGATCTGTACGGGATGGAGGGGGAGAAAGAGGGAAACTCCTGAGTGAAAGCAAAACACAAAAACACAACACGCGGGCTGTAACAGTGACCTTTAATCATGATCAGTTCAAAGCACACCTGTCAGTAATCACACTGTTTAATCAGCATCTGGATATGCCACACCTGTCAGGTGGATGGAAAAGAGCAACAACAACTAACATGGACTTCAACAAATTTGTGCTCAAACACTGAGAAGTTGTTTGGTTTTTTTAGCACAGAGAGAAAGTTTGAGATCTTTCATCTCAACTTATGAAAAATGGGAGCAAGAACAAGAGTGATGCATTTATTTTTTGCTGAGTGTAATCTTTTGATAGATGAAACGTCAGGAATAACGCCCATCACAATTTCCAGAGCAAAATTACTTGTTTGGTCCAAACAAACGTTTCCAAACCCAAAGGCTTTTTTTTTTCCACTATACTGATGCAGCAAAGATAAAGAAAAGTGGCAAATCTTCAGATTTGAGAAGTTGGAACCGGCAATCGATTTTATTTTATTTTTTGCTTATTCTTTTAGAAATGACTTGAACACACAGGATGTAATTTATTTATTTCATTGCTAGTGTGGCTCTCAATCAAGTAAATGAGAACAAAGCACGCTGGCGTGGGAGTTATGGTCTCTTTTTCTTCTACAGCTAACATCTCTGATTAAACTCTGTTTGACACGTCAGACATGCAGGACTGCAGGTGGATGAAAATCACCTTGTGGAATCAAGCACGCAATCAAGCAATGTTCGCTGCGGCTGCAACGTCAACAGTCAAAATTCAACGACGTTAAACTCCACGAGAAGCAGGATGTGAATTCGCTTCACAGTGGGATGCAAATGTGTTTATTTTTTTTCCTGTTGGTGTGCATAAACTGGGAGTGAAAATGAGGCAAGTGTTTCATTAACGTGTGTGACTGCAGCCACACACTGTAACTTCCTCCCTCACTGTTTGACGTACCAGCTTGTGTTTTCCTGCAAATTAAAGCGGCACTCGACTAAATTCGATGCACTGTTGTCTTAAATAAAATGACAGATTTTTGTGGGGTTGAACACTGTTGGAAACAACTCAACAAAATATAAAAGTTACCACATCGCATGTGGTGGTGTGGTCGGGTGACTCTATGTTTGGCTGCAGGTTGAATACAGCAAAAAGACACTTTATCATGTTAACAAAAAACTTTTAAGTGCATTATTGCTAAATGATATTAATATTTTAATCTCACACTATCTCTGGCGGGAGAGGCAATTACTTTGTGGTGATGGAGCGTCGCAGCTAAATGAATAACCAGTTATCACAGCACACGACGGGACGGGGGGGCAGCACGAAGCCCAACATATCCGCAATTAACTTCTAGCCTCAGTTCCCCCTCCAAAGCGTAACTAACATTTATGTTGCACAGTTTCTATCTGTGCAGCTCGCTCTGCAGGGTTAGCTATATTATCAACTCATTACAATGGCACACGCACAGGCTCCTTTATTCTCATTAATCTGCCAGTCTCCCGCCCCCCACGCTCACTATCTTCACCTAATGAGTATTTATGACCCTGCACTGTCCGCTGTGATATTACAAAAACTACGCATGCAATACATTGTGAACTCGGGGCATTCTTCCCGATGCTGAAATACACTCCCAAATACAAGAACAATGCAAAACCTCGCAACTCAATACACGCAAGGTGTCCAAAAATGATGATGTATCAGCCTTTCACAAATCATTTGAAACACCTCTCTGCTAGCTGTCTTACGCTCACTTTGCTAGTCTGCAGTAGAGGTGTATGAATCGTGACTCATCGTGAGTCGCGAATCTCTAGTGTCATTTACTCGAATCACTTGAGTCCTACTATAATAAAATCTAACATGATAAATAGCGTCACGCAGAGCCGATGCCGTAAACACTCGTCGTCGTAGCTCGCGAAACACAGCAGCAGACTCGGAGCTCACGACTCGAGTCAGAGCAGGATAACGCAAACAGCCGGCTACGTTCTGAATGAGTAGCAGACGAGCGAGTGACGTCTCTGAGAAGTGAAAAGTACGTCTTGGTCCATCATCATTTATTAACTCTACTTTCGTCTGAGGGAAACACTGCAGAAAGAAAATAGCAGATCCAAAATAGTGAGTGCGCGTCTGCAACGAGTGAATCCACAGAACTTCCTACTGTGTTAGTGGTTAAGAGACAATGAGCCAAGACTGAGTTTCCATGGTGATAAGGCAGTGCTGACCCAAGTGACTCGCACAACCCGGTTCAATTTAGGGGGTGACTAATAATGACTCGAATCTTTAAAAGCAACCGTATTTACAGACTCTAGTCTGCCAATCCATCTCACTATTGTCACTGTACTCACGACGCAGCTTTAACTGATCTAAATTAGAGTCATTTTCTCTGCAGTGCGCCGCAATTAAACTCTGATCTTAAACAATCTCACAGCCATTCAAATTCTCAACCAGACCAACTGAGACGTCATATTACTAAACACTGCTTCTTTCAATGTCGTACTCACTCCCGCTTTTTTCTCTCCTTTTCTTTGTAGATAAAGACATAACTGGCCTCCAGATTGTTTTCATATTTGCAATACAATTTGTATGCGGAAGAAGTGCAGAATAAAGTCCTGGATTGCCTCGATTTTAAATATTCACATGGAGAGAAAAAAAGGAGGAGAGAGACAACAAGAGAGGGGTTTTTTGTGTGTTTTGCTTGTGCAAACTGCTCAAGGACTCGCCGAGCTGTTCGCCCGTGAGCGCTCTTTCAGACAGAACACCTGGCCTTTTCAGCCGGATGGAGCGAACAGAGGAGCTGCAGCCGATCGCCTCTTATCAACGCTTCTTAAGGTCAAACTATACATGACCGTAATTCTTTATGTAGCTCCACACGCGGCATCTAGCGCTTTACACAGCCTCTGTATCTCTGAGTGTACAAATGTAATACGCCTGTTTACTGACGAGCCACACTGAAGGTGTCAGTCTGCTGACGTTTGGAAGCAAAGGTTGAGGAGAGACGCTAAAGACGAGACGCGAGAAACAAACTCAATGATTGATGGAGGCTCTGGTTGTAAATGTAGCATTAGTGTAAAATGTACTCAAAAGTTAAAGCATTGTGTTCAGAGTAGAAATATAAAGTAGCAGAAAATGGAAATACTCACGTAAAATAGCTAAAACTGTATTTACGGAGTTACATTTCATCCCTAAAACGTGGGTCTTGTTTGCCTGGAGTCAGACGGCGAGATGAATCAACTACAGGGAACGTGCGGCCCAGATGACGGTGTTCTGGGTTCTGTGAGAACAATAGGGGCCCTGACAGATGGCGTGAGGCAGGTACGGTGCTTTTATTGTCTAACAGCTGCAGACGTACACCGAAGTGATAAATCAGTTCCTGAGAGCTAACGTGTTATTCTATAAAAGTTGATCTAAATTAAGATTTCTGCATTTCTGTTGTTTTTTTTTTGCGTTGTTTCAGGGGATTCATTTAAACACATAAGGCAAAAAAAAAATAGAAAAGACTTCATCCCAGTTCTCATAAAGTGCAGCAGAGACGAGCGAAGCACGAAACACATCCAGCTGCAAAAGAGGAATAAAAGTAAAGCAGAATAAAAGTCAAGCAGAGGTATAAAGACACACATGTGTAACTTTACTGGACACAGGTTTTAACTTAACAGTGGCACAAAAAACGAAAAAAAAAATAAAACACTCATTTCATTTATTATACATTTTTAGTTTTAAAGGTACGCTACGTACAAACTCTCTTTGTTTTCATGACTGAACAAACAAACTGACCTTGAAGGACGACACGACCTCATACTGTTTTACTTTGTTTATATGTGGCGGACCCTGCCACCTTTCTAGCTTCACAACAGTGTTCTGGGGACCTTATTTTCCACTGAGAGCAGCTTGTTTACTCACTTATGGTTTTGGCTTCCAGTGTAAATTTATCTTCAATACTTAATTTCAACCTGATTCATACTTGTAGAAGAGTTTGCATCTTTACTTTGGTTGAATATTCTGTGTTTTGATCTTATTGGATGTGTTGAAAGAAAAACTGCATTAAACGAGCGTCGTCCTCTTTTCCTTCGTCGTCTCTTTCACCCTGCTGAAATACCTCTCACAGAAAAACTCAGACAGCTGTGGACAATGGAGTGGGGCCTGTGGTCGGTCCACAACAGACTCAGGGTCGCCGTTTTCTTTCCCGACAGCTCCTCTCTGAGTCCTTGTATGCTGATTTTGATTGACTACGAGGAGCCCTTTTGTGTCTTTTTGAGATGAAAACAGATGGCAGCCATTCTTTCTACTCCTGCGCTGTTAAACCTGAAGGACGTCCGAGGGTAATAATGACCGATCTTGCCCGAGACGCTGGCACCGTCGACCTCCACTGGAAGAGAAGTTGCATAATAATTGAAATTATTCCACGGCTGAAGTGAAGGGGGGGCTTTACAGCAATCCAGTTTTTAGAATTTGACGAGGACAAATCCTGATGAAATATGCGTGCTGTCCCTAATCCTCTTCAATCATAAACAGCTGTCCCGGGTTATGGATGTGACTGTTGCTTAACCTGCAGAGAGAAGCAGCCTGTGATCTGGATTTGGCTCTGCACCACACTAACCTGATCCTTTTTTCCCCGCCATCTGCCATATTTTTTCATTACTCATGTTTTTTTAAGTACATTTGGAAGGCTAAACCGCATCAGAAAGAGGTCGTATTCCTTTATGAGCCTTCACTTAACTCCCATTTAAGCACACTTCATTGAGCACACACACACACACACACACACACACACACACACACACGTATCCTGGTTATTATTCTCATTTACCCCCGCTGGCATCTGGTTGGTTCTGAGGTGCAACCACAGTCATCACCTTCCTCAAGTCGGCTACATATTTAGTCTATATTGCACGCCAGTCCCGTCAGCCTGCAGGCGGCTAGTTTTCCTCTTTGAGCTAATTATATAAGTGCGACACGTTGTTTACACGTATGAAGGTCGAGGCCGGATCTTACTGTAAAGACCCTCTGGTGTGAATTTTACATGCGGAGAATATAAAGGACGTATCTGCTGTATTTATTCCCTCCTCTCTCGAGCAGCAACAAATGTCTCATAATGCATTCAGCGTTCAGACTCAATGCTGTTTTACATTCAGCTCAAATAATTCTGCTATTAAACTAAAAGCCTCTCACTGGAAGTATGCAATTTTCCCAAAGGACTGTCTTTTGTGCTCCCATATTGTCTCTTGTGCCGCCTTGACGGTGCTCATAAATACAAGGTGTTGAATTCAGGCATTGTAAGTTCCCCCCTCCTGATTTTATTCAGTCGTGGTAAGGACTGTGGAAAACTTAATTGATACAAAGACAATTTATTCAATTCTCAAACACAATATTGAAGTCAAATGCTTTGAATTGTTCCCTTCTCCACATTACACTTAATACTGATGCTGGTTTAGAGGGTTTTTAACACAATGGACTGCAGGAGATACAGTACATGTTCTAGTTTAAAGGTCTTACAAACAGACCGGCGTGTTGGACACACTCCCCCCTCTCAGCTCTCAGCAGCACAGAGGAAACAATAAAGTTTACCCACCTATGGATCACGTCAGGTGATGATGTGTGTACATAAAGCAAGTTAGAGGAGGATGCACATATGCCACTTTTAGGGTCAAATACCAGAGTCAATGCCGTATTTGCGTGAGTAGTAGCCCGATTCTGCAGTTTCCCGGTGAAACTGAGGTTTTCTTGCTGATTTGGGTGAATCTATAAATGAGGTGGGATGGCGGTTTTGAAGGGAGGAAGCTCACATGCACTAACACGCAGATACCAGCTCCAAAACACAAAACAGAGCTCATTAATAAAAATAAGAGTGTGAGTGTGACGTCTCTCTCTGCTCAGGATGTAGCAAATAGTCGCTCCCTCACATCTGGTGAGGTTGAATGTTGTGTATTGGACCTTTTTAAAGAACAAACTAGTTGGAGTAGGGGCGCAACGTGCAACTGTGACTGAGCGCTCCAATTTAAATGTATTATTAATGCATCAGTTGCACGTCACTGTGGAAATCTGAGGCGTTTTATCAACACTGAAAAGGAAAATGCAATCTCCCCAGTGAGCTCGATGCTTAAATCATGAAGAGCTTAACTCTCAGGTGCTTTATTGTAACTTCAGAGGAGGTAAACTGATTGACATCCTTTATTAATAAGATGGAAACAATTTATAAATTAAATCCCTTCGCCTCCAGAAAACAACGCTAATATTGAACAGTTCTATTAAACCCCAGATGGCATCTAATGGCAGCATTTTTACGGCTAACTCCACTAATTTTACATATAGCTGTAGGTGGACTAGGTGTACACTAAAAGAAACCACTGGTGTCGTCTTGCACTCGGAAAACAAATGATCAAAATCTGTAGCAGAACCAGAGACATCACCGTTTTTTTTATACCACATGTTCAAAACCTGGTGCCTAAAATCAAATCAATTTTTTCAGTGTATTGGCATCAGTGGGCTTCACAGTCTGTACAGTGAACAACATCCTCTGTCCTTGGATCCTCGATTCGAGTGAGGTGAAATTGCCATATTGAGAAAAAGAAGGGAGGAAGAAAGATGGAAGAAACCTCAGGAGGAGTCACGCAGGAGGGATCGCTCTCCCAGGACCGACAGTAGATGTCGCAGAACAACGAACTCACCGTTTCCAGATTGCAGTGATAGAATATATGATACAAATAATTAGACAATATATGTAAAGTGTGTAGGAAAAAAAAAAAAACCAACAGAATGAAGAGGCGTCAAATGTTACAGATATAAGGAGATAGTGAAACAGAGGGGAGCTATGATCAATCAGAGCTCGGCGTATGGCGATGCAGATCCGTCAATATGTGAGGCAGCAGGAGTCGGGAGAGACAGATGTTCCCAGGGGCCCGCGAATGCCACAGAGTGACATCACTGGAGGCAGTTTATCAGATTGCATGCAGCTTCTTCTGCAGCCAAAAAAGGCTTCGTACTACTGTTTTCACAAAGTGTATGCAGCCATTTTGCTTTAGAGGTCTAGTGGTTGGAAAAGACCAGAAGGTGTCAGAAGGTGAACTGGACTTTCTTTACCTCTACGACCAGAGCCAGTCAGGCGTATTCAGGCGTAAGAAGATCATTACAGTCGTAGCGCTAAACACAAGGCTTCATAAAAAACTAGAGACGGGCTTAAGGTTGGTTTTAGTACAATGGAGAAATGTGTTTTAGCTGTAGTTAGGTAGAAGGCCTGTTCTACTCGAGTCCTTTATGATGCTGAATAAACAAAAATAGATAAACCAGCTCGTGTTTATCATGTTTAATAAAAGTTATCTTAAAGTTATCGTGATGATTCTCTGGATACATTCATGTCTTTTGAAGGCAGTTTGTGAGAGTATTAAAAGAATAATGCCCGGAGACACTGCGGTGCCGGCCACAGGGGGTTCTGACGCGCCCAGCTGCGACAAAAAGAGTTGAAACAGACTCAACTTGTGGAGAAAACAGCCCCGACAGCACGTCTACTACTACTACTACTGCCGCAGAGGATTGTAACTTCACTTGTCACTTTTATTCACTCAGTTTGACTTTGTGCACCAGTTTAAAACACATCTGTGGGCGATCACTGCAGGACCGGCATGCTTAACCCGCTGTGGCAGAGGCATGTCAGCAGATCAGAGGCAGAGAAGAACGGGTCGAGAAGAAGACAATGCTAACTTATCATCAGGATCAGGATTGAAATTACCCCAATACCCATTATTACACATCATTTCTGTTCTTTCAGCGGTGCATCAAATGACACAGTTCAAAGCGAGAAGTTAAAACGCGTTGCCACGGAGCGAGCCGGTCTGTAAAACAGGATGTGAGGGATTATTTTAAAGACTGGTGATTTAAGTGTAGTAAAGCCTTTGAACAGGCAGCAGCCCAGCACAGGGACCGGAGCACAGAATGATCAGCGTAATTTGTCTTTACAAGCTTTTGGGTTGTGACCACCTCCCCGGTGTGAAACCAGCCTCCTAATGCAATTAATTTTTCCAACACTGTAGTATGAATTCTGTGTCTTACACAGCTGAATCAGACTGAGTTGCACTGAGCAATGTTTTCATGACCATTGCACAAAATGTCCTGTCCCAGGATGCACCTCTGCAGCCATCGGCCACACTACGACACCATGCAGGGCTGAAACACCTCACAGAGAACTCAAACAGCCAGTGTTGCTCTTCTCCTGATGGACCCTTAAACTGGCAAGTGTTTCCTAACAAGACAGCCATAAGAACTTGATTGGCTCATATTCGACTCCTTGATGGCTTGCAGCTTAATGCGGCTCTAACTACAGCAGCTCCTTCTGTGCGAAGAGAGCGCAGCAGAGCAACTTGTCCTCTCCGCCGTACAAGGTTATTTACGCAGCTCTGAAGGTCTCCATCGCCTCCTACAGCCATGTTTATCTTGTTCAGCTCTCTGGAGATCAGCCTCTAGTGAGTCTCCCGACTACAGCGCGCCTCTCAGAGGCATATTAACAAGATGAAAACAAGCAGAGTCGACTCCACTGAACCATTCATCTACTCGCTCTGGCATCTCGGCAGATGGAAAAGAATTGGCACATCATACTTGCGCCACCAGCATGGCACCCGTGGGGATGCAAAGGTAGTGACTGTCAAACTTTGAAGGATAGAAGCCTCATAATAAAATAAATATGACAGCACACTCTATTTGCCAAATACACAACTTTTTTAAGGATTGATGTTCAGTAAACTTTAAGTATGAGTGGGGCAATGGTGCATGGGTGTTTTTGTATGTGTGCATGTATTCCAGCATTATTCAAACAACGTCCCATATGCTTAAAAACACTTTATAATAAAAACACGTAAGGAGATCGATCAGACGATTTCCTTTAAGGATTTTGTGGTGCCGTACATGAGTGAATAGTCTGTGCAGGTTTATTAAGACAGAAGTACGCTGACCTTGGAGCAGTGCACAAGTGGCCTCAATAGATCAATTCCACCTGCCAAAGCATGATTGATTTGGACTGTCACTCATGTGGCCACAAATAATGTTTCCCATCCTGCAGACACTGTGCAACTGTCTGGAAAAAGCAGGATAAAGGGTCTTCAAATATTGTAGAGAGGCGATACAAAAATCCCTGAAGCTGCATCGTTGCTTGGTCATTTTCAAGGCTGAAATAAATGCAAATTTCAACTCGTCAATAAATAATGGAAACAAATACTTGTAAATCACATACATCAATAAGGTTGGAGCAAGTTCTACAATACAACCAAGAAGAATTTCTGACACCATGTCGGTGTGTTGGATTGTAAGTTAGTACATTTACTCAGATCCAGTACTCTGGTGCAGCTATGAGGTATTTGTACTTTGCTTTAGAATTTTGATTTATACCACTTTATGCTTCCACTCCTCTACATTTGGAGGCAAATTTACTTTTTGCTCCTCTACATTGCTTTGATAACTTTAGTTTCTAGTTATTTTGCAGATTACATGCAGCATCAGAGCCAAAGCAGCACATTTTTATGTTTCATCTGCAAATGTATAAGAAAAAAAAAACCTTTAAAATCTTAAGTACATGTCATATCTGATAATTCAATGTTAACTCAATATCTTTACTTATACTCAAGTAGGATTGCTTGGTTACTTTTTACCACACCGGTTCAGATAAAACCAAAGTTGTCCAGGAGCTAAACCCTGTGGGATGCCACGTTTAACGAGAAATCACAAAGTTCAGACTAAAAGTACTCGATCCAAAACAACAAACAACAGCAGTGTCGTCCACAAAGTGAAATACAGAACAGAGGGAGTACCAGAAGATAACAGCAACACAATCGCTATCAGAAAGTATTAAATATGCACCATATCAGGTTTTATAACCGATCTATACTTGACTCTGAGGAAAAGTGTGATACTCCCCACGCTGTTCTCGTGTTTGTCAAAATAGATTTGGTTTATTACTGGAGTGCAGGGTGTTGCTGTAATTAGCCTGTATTTGCTGCAGGAGCGACTAATCAGTGTAACTCTACCTGAAACAGACCTCCGACTGAGGGAGCCTGAGCTACAATGTCTGTTCTTTCTGTTAACTCAGCCGTTTGTGTTATTGCTCAGATAGAGATCCGTGTTTCCACCCAGGTAGACGTCTTAGAATTTTATGGCACAATATTCAAATCAGCAGCGCTCTTGCGCGGGGCTGCTCTGAAATCAGTGAACAAAGAAAGTGTTAGCTCATCAGGATCATTCACCTGAAGAATTAGCGTTGACTTACAGGTTTTAAACCGCACATTGATTTCTTACCTTGACTGTAGATAATATCAGAATAACGTCAAATGTAATGTGACGAATATAATAAATGCAGCTTTTTGTCTTGAATTGGGTGAAAGAACTCCAAGGTCATGTAAAGGATCAGACGTGCATTCGTCATTCGTTCACATCTCGTCAAAGACAAACTGATTTTTAATTTGGAGTGGTCAGAACGGCAGGATCTGATGTGTCTGCTCGACTGATGATTAAAGTGCACTTTGTAACGTCTTAAAGCCGCAGACCAGGGAAGGAGGGGCGAGGATGGAAGAAAGCGTTTTTCAGATGATGAAGACAAGACCGCTCTGAGGTGATTAGCATCCTCTCAGATCTCCGACCGCTGTCATCATACACACAGTTTAAAGTGCGTCCTGTGTCTCACCTTAAAGCAAACTTCAGGTAGTTTTCTGTCTCCGTTGCTTCTCCTGCAGAGTTCGCCTCCTATAGGCTGAAATAAATCTTATTAATTCTACATCTGATAAAGCTATGGTTTAATTCAATTAAGAGAAGCAGTCTGTCATATCTACTTAACAGCAGAGAGGTGTTGATGTGCCCACAAGCTCATTTTAAATTCAAGTAGATTTTGCGTGTATCTGCTTCTTTTTTTCAGCACTTCCCTCATTCACATTCACATTCCTGCTCGTCTTCACACCTGAGTTCTCCGCTACAAGCTAAGCTTCACACTGTCATCCGGCAGTTTCAGGAAAAAAAAAAAAACCTCTTCTGCCGTGCAATAAAAATTATTTTTCATTTAGCTGATAGTCATGCACGAGCTAAAAACTGAGAGATTGGGAGCATGGCCACATTGAATATATATGAATTAATTGATTTGCTTAAAGGGGCAAAACTCAGATTCCTCTGTGCTCAGAGGGAAATACGATCCACAGAGAACTGTTTGAAGCTAGAAAGGTGGCAGGGTCCGCCACATATAAACAAAGAACAACAGTGTGAATTTGTTTGATTATTTAGTTTGTCGTTATCACACATAGTGCACCTTTAAATATGCATCTACAAAAGCATCTTCAATCATCTGAACATACACAATCTCAAATCTGAGTAACTGTGTCCGATATTTCAATTTATACACTTCGTACACGTGATGTAAGTGACTTAAGTTTAAGACTTTATTACTCAGCATGAAGGATACGGTCGATTGTCTGTGTCCTTGTGTTGCTATCATCTCAAAATTCTTCTATTTTTGCAAAATAATGGTGATGTCAGTTATTTTAAAACAGTCTCCTTTTAAAAGGTATTAACTGTATTTGAATAATTAAGGTTTTGTGATCACTTATTCCTTTATGACACTCTCACTGGAGGGTATTACAGTAAGAACCCACTCGGCAGAGTCCGACCGCCTTCAGGCAGCGTTTTTGTGTTTTAATTAAACCCTCTTCTGGTCATCTGAAGAGAGGAAGTAATCCAAGTCAATTGTGCTTCTCGACAGACTCCACTATCTGCCTAATTGACTGAAATATTTTATTTTTTTTTATTTTTTTGTAGGAGGATAGAATTAGTTTCTGGAAGGAAACTTTAAGTGATCTGATCTTTTCTTTGAGGATGTCACTCTCGTCCCCTGTCGGCTTGAAAAAGTAAAAAGATTTCTGATGATTAAAACTGAACTTGAAATGGAGCAAAACTCTCAAAATTGCTAAGAGAAACTTAGCACATAATTCCTGCATTATAATCCACACCTTTTTTCTCCATAATGATGATATCTGGGCCAAAATACAGGAAAACTCACTGCTTTTGTTTTTACACAAATGACAAACTCTGCTCCCCATGTGGACAAGAGGGAAGTATATTCCGCCTCCGTGTTTGCAGATCACACGCTGGATGTAATGTCAGACGCCATTTGATTGAAAATTGTGGACCAAGAGCAACACATTTTTAAGAAAGGATACTGGAAGCAGTTTTATAGACAAGTAGGAATATAGTCAACATTCTCGTCATCTGGGAGCCGCCCTCAACAATCTCTGTCTTCCTTGTTAAGTGTTAAGTTAAGTGCCGTGCTCAAGGGAAGTGGTTAGAGACAAAGTGGGAAGTGTTTGTGCAGGGAAACCAGCAACTCTCTAATAACAACCATCGCTGCTGAACTTATTTCAGAACGTTACGCTCCCCCGCCACCCTACTTTCTCTCATTTATTTTTGTCCCTTTGTTGTCCTGAGTGTCTTTGAAGATGCTCCTCCTTCCCCTGCAAATGTCCAACACCCGCAAGGGGTAAAGTCAAGGGTTCAAAGCTGAGCAGTTCAACTGTATCAGCACAACTTACAGCTGGCACTAGAGATAAAATTTAGGATTCAGGGGAATTGGCGCGCAGTCTACAGTGACAGTGGTGGCTCGACGCCTGGCGTCCCTGTGTCCTCCTTTGTACTTCCAGCAGAACACACTTCCTCGATGCCAGACGGCCGCTGAGGAGGAACAACCACATGTGAGTCACGTGTAGTTGTTGTTCAAGCTATTGATTTGTCTGCAAACTAATCCGACTTTTCCGTAACTTTATTGTATTCTGCAAGAAACACGAGGATGCCTATAATTGGATTGTACTTTGCTCTTTTCAAAAAGTGTCCTTTTGTATTCAGTTTAAAATAATGAGGGGAAACTGCCTCTGGTTTAAATTAGACTCAACTTAGAGAGAGCAGCGGCCTCATTTAGCAGAGACCACACTGGCAGCGAGGGTGTCGGAAAGGTCAGGAGCTTTTTTAATAGTATCTAAAAATCTAAAATGAGAATTCACTTGCAAAATATGAAGTCCACATAATAACTGCGCACTTTTAGTTTCGACAAGGACAAACTGCATTTGAAAATATTTACAGCTAAATTCCTCGTTCGCCTCCAGTGAGATTAAAATTCATTAAAGATAAATTCCATCCAGCAGCATCGGACGTGTTCCTAAAGCTAAAAACTTTATTATTTTTTTAGTAAAACAGATAGGTGTCAAAATATCTTGTTACCATATACATCTACCTGTCATCACAGTGAAGCTGCTCATGTTTCACTGTCAGTGTGTCGGTCCTCTTGACAGTCTGTCATCTGTGCCGGGATGCTGTCGTTTTATGACACATTGTTTGGAGTTACCTGCATCATGTATCTGCAGTCACTCATGATGATAATTAATTATTTCTCGACCCCCACCTGCACTGTGACAGAAGAGAGCTCCGTCTCCCCCTACTGTTTCCACTGTAAAAGCACCACTGCGGAAGCAAATCGGAGGAGAGTGTGAGCTTGTGTGTTGAAGTGGAGCTTCTTAACCTTTTGGACACTTACATACATTAAACATGACACATTATTTAGTCCAGTTCCAACTTGTAAACAATCAAATCTGGTGCACTGTTTGGTAAACACAGCCGTCTTGTATAAAAAGCTAAGAACCGTTACAAAATACATGTTAATAAATAATCATCATATACTAGATTCTCACCACGTATGAGTGTGAAAACATTGTGCGCTCCCTGCAGATTATACATGTCCTAATTCTCTGAGTGTGGGCTTATTTGTATTCATGACCGTCGGAAATGTTGCTTCCTCAGCACATGACGAAAAAAATTAATTAAAAAAGAAGAAGAAGAAGAACGGAAAGCAGATCGCCTGTGTGACTACAAGGTCAGGTGTCTCAATCATGCTATTCCTCTTTTCAATAATATTTATTCTTATATATATATAATGTATAACTGCAGATGTAGATTGATGAAAATGAAACAAACAGAGCTGAAAGCTGGATGGTTTCTGCATGTGTAGCTCTGTGTATTATAGTCCATTTATATTGTTTTAGCTACATTTATTTAATAGATAATAATGCAAGGCCGGCCAAAGCAAAAAGTCAATTAAGAGGTTGCAGCTCTTGAAATGTCACACAACAGGTCGATAGATACATATTTTTTATATGTGTGATATGTTATATCATTGGTAATCGTACAAAAGAAAAAAAAACAACATATTTTTAACAGGCGGACAAGTCAATTCTACTGGTTTAATCGTTTTAATCAAGTTTCATTTCAACCAGTTCAATTTATGTCATTATTTAAGTTTTAACATTTGCATTTTGCTTTCTTGGCATGTATCATTTTATGTCAGAAACAATTTCTTTGTAGTGAGTTTTTTGCACTTTTTGCACACTTCATATTAAAATAGTTAACTTGTTTACAGAAGATTTATTGTCTGCTGGTTTATTTTGATACTTCCAGCTGATCAGTTTGCTATGATAATTGTGGAGTTACATGTAGAGTGGACAAACGATGGAGTATGGAAATATATAATTAATACTTTGGGGGCCCAAATCAAATTCTGATTAAAGCCTTGGGCCGGCTCTGATTACATGTTTAGTCATTGTAGCCCTCAGCGGGTGATGCTTTCTAGCTGTGATTGCAGCCAAATATTATATAATGTAATAATGCAAAACTCTTGAAGTGTGTACATTATATCATCACTGGTACCCAACTACAGAGCATCAGTGATATTGGTGAGGTGGCATGACTACACAGAGCATAGAAAATAAATAAATAAATAAATAAATGTAGCAGAACACAAGGTCTTTTAACTGTGTTTTGTTTTTATAACATAGATGACAATACATTTACCTTTTGAATTCTCTGCACTTGTTTACTGAAATGAAATATTGTTATTTGTATTAATTATTCAATCAGATAATTGTAAATATACTTGCTGCTCTCTTCTTGTATCTGGCAACCACAGTACTGGCACTGATGTGGCATTTAGGGGTGAAGGATTTTCACCATGTTTTTCATTACTAGCTGATGGTGCCTGCATTATGTTGACCCCTTTCGTCTATTTAGGTGATTCTGATTTGTGTCGTGGTTATCTCTCTCCCTGACTTCAGCACTTTGTTAACGACAGCCCAGTTCGGGAAAGAAATTAACACCATAACAGGCTCACAAATCAAACTCCACCGGCGAAGTTGCTGTTTTCCTGAACACGTGAACGCAGCACACTGACACGTCAGCTGATCAGAGCCGCACAAAAGTCACGTGACCCCCGCCTGCACGTGACAGTCTGGACCAGCACGTCAACATGGCTGCCGCACCGCAGTGAGTTGTCTCCTCTGATTTCTGACAGCGATTCAACAAATTACTATTTAACGTATTTATCTCCAGTCCTGTAATAAATAGAATCATGTTAGCTTTTACTTTGAGTCCTCAGCAACGTAAAGACAGTGTTTATCTAAGCTCGTGCGATAATTAATGTGTAAGTGACCGTTAGTGCGCCGTTAACAGTTAACGGTTAACGAGTAACAAAATGTCTTCAAGTTTAGCCTCCTGAGAAGTAACTGAACTTTCTACACGATTGGTATGTCAAGAGATGTGTTGCATATATCCTTAACTGTTTATATTAAAAAATATTAAGGAACACATGTTCACAACAGGCATATTAATAAATTAATTAATTAATAAATAAAGCTTCTGTTTTAAAAAACAGCTAAAACTGTGGTGCTAGCTTAACTAACTGTAGCTGTGTTCAGTTAGCTTACTTCTCAGACATATTTTTACTTGTGAAAAATTGATTAAACATTTATTTCGACAGTAATTTCACTTTATTCCCAACTTTTTTTGGGCTTGGAGCCTCTTTTAGTGAAGCCATCTGTACTTGTGACGCTTGTGACAGTTCAATTTAAAGTATTTTTAAAGACCTGAAGACATGAAAGTCTCCAGTAGCACACAAGATGAATCAATGCATTGAAGAAAATAATTTGGAGGAATCATTATTGTGTAACAGAATATATTTTTCTTACTCCTTCATTTCTAAAACATAATGTCTGCATGCTTTGTATGAGTTTCAACAAAGACAAACTGCATTTGCATCTAAATTCCTCATTTGCCTCCAGTGAGATTGAAGCACAATAAAGATAACTTCCATCTAGCAGCACTGGATGTGTTTCTAAAGCTAAAAACTTTATTTTTTTTTTCAGTGAAAGGTGTCAAAATATCTTGTTGGCATATACATCTACCTGTCATCCCAGTGAAGCTGCTCGTGTTTCACTGTCAGTGTGTCGGTCCACTTGACAGTCTGTCATCTGTGCCTGGATGCTGTCGTTTTGTGAAAAATTGTTTAGAGTTACCTGCATACATTGCCAAAAACTGCAGCACCATCCTTGCATTATGTCTTTATTTTTGATGTGCATCTGACAGTAGGAAAATGTCTCTTCACCACAGTTTATTTATACCCATTAGTGCATTTGTTTTAGAGATACAGTTGCGTTATGTTTTAAGAAGTGGAGCATTCAATTAGAACAAATAATCCAGAGGTTAATGGGCTGACATGCGGAAGATCACACAGCAATTATGTTGTGTGAAATGATTATCCAGTCATCTCCAAAGGGGCAAGCTTCATTTTGTTGTGATCAGGACGCAGCCAAGGCCGACTTCTTGTGATCCTGAGATAAAAGCGTTCTCAAATCTGCTGTGGTAATCATAAAGTTGTCAGCGATCAGCAGTAATATGGTGATCAGGAAGCAAACATGAGGCAAGCCTTGTGACATTATGCAATCCTGCACAACCACAGAAACGCTGCTTCCTTTTACAAAATTAACATAGTTTGATACGTTTACAAGGTATTTTTTGTTCTTGGGCTATTGCCATCAGGGAATTTTAACAGTTATATTACATGATTGTGTTTGCCTTTTTCAATAACATCATTTACCACCCCTCCTTTGGATGCTCTGTCCTCATAGACACACATTTACACCTCGATACTCAGCCAGCAGTGAATGATGCAGAAATCGCTGAGCCATAAATACTATGAGTTTATGGATTAACCTTTGGTACAGTGGATGTGTTTGTTATCTTATCCATGAAGCTTGGGCCAGAGATCAAGTTTAGAACCAAACCAGTTAAAAGCATGTCTATCTGTCTATATCAGTGGGTTCGCCCACCTCTTCATGCTGAAACGTACCGACCAAATCCTGAGGATTACCTCCCGATAGAGCCTGAAACATAATGGGTCCTCTCTGCTTGCTATGTTTGTGTGCGTGCAAGTGAACTGCAACATCTTGAGCTCAATGGGTCAAAAGACATTAAGCGAAGTTTCCTCACACTGCAGCTGCTATTCTGTACTTAAGTGAATAAGCAGGGGTGGAAATATTGGAGAATAACTGATGATGGAAGCGACAGTGAGGACATTTAAAGTCATTTTAGGTTTGTATTCCTTGTAAAAGGGCAATCTTAATCCAGAACCGGTGAACTTCAGTGGAGGGGATGGGTGGGCGATCTAGTCAAAGTGTAATATCACAATCATTTTAATCTCAATAATCATCCACAACCTTTAATGCAAAATACATTAAATACCCAGTATATTTATCTATTTGCACCATTTAAACACGATATTGCATTACTTACAGTTCTGTTTTGGCAAAAGCTCCCCATGTTTTAGCCATAAATCACGGTGCATTATTAACAATATGTTGCTCAAGAAAGAGCACATAAAGTAATTTGTCCAATCAAGCTATTGGTAAATGCACATGGAGCTGATTGGTTTGTCAATAAAGTTATATGTGATGTTTCGAAAGATAAGTTAGAGAACATCTAATAGTGTAATCTCTATAATTCGCCTGACAAGTAGATTGTGTATGCGTTCAAGGTCGACTCCTAGTTGAGCGTCAAGTCTCTCCAACTGCTATGCCAACTAACCTCTGTCTCTCTGTCCTTTAAGATCCGTCTACTGGCTCGGTAATGACACCCTCAGGGTGTCTGCTGCCCTCTTTGCAGAGAACCGCCGACGTCTATGCACAGGGCTGAAAGCCAAAGACGGAGTGGTGCCGCAGTCAGTGGTCGTGCTGCAGGGTGGAGAGCAGAAGCAGAGGTACTGCACGGACACAGATGTCCTGTTCAGGCAGGTAGGTAGTCTGTAGTGTGACTCTGGGTTGATGCAAATCTGAGGACAAGGCGGTGGAACAGAAAAGTCCTTCCAGCATTTCCTGTTGCTCCAAGATGCACCCACAAAGAACCTCCAGCTTTTCCTAAAGTCAAGTCCAGCTCTGAGTTGCTTTTGTTAATCTCCCATCTCTGTCAAAAATATGTAGGTCAGCCATCCCGCAGATAAATCACTCAAAGTTTTCCAACACTTCCTCTTAAGGTTGTGATTTATTACAAAAATCAATGGGTACGTAAAAAGTTGTATTTGTTGTCGAGCTCTGTATTCACCACTCTTAGTCTAACTGGCCTAATGAAGGAGAACACCTTATTTTGTCTTATATAATAGAGCAGACTTGGCCAACTTTCCCTTCTAGCTGACTATCATAATCTCCCTCACTAATGCTTTGGCTGATTCCTTCTATTCTGCAGGAGTCTTTCTTCCACTGGGCTTTTGGAGTAACCGAAGCTGACTGCTATGGAGCCATTGATGTGGACTCTGGGAAATCCTTCCTTTTTGTTCCCAAACTGCCTGAAAGCTATGCTACTTGGATGGGAGAGTGAGTCACACTAATCTTCAAAGAGCTGTGTACATGGCCAGCAGTCACCACCAGCTGGCCCATAGCTGTGAGCTCTAACTTGAAGAAAAGGTTGACAAAGTCATGTGCTGCACAGTTGGATCTTTTACAGCCAGCAAAAATATGTTTTGTAGGAGTGTTTGTATTTAGGTTATGTATTGTAAAAGCCAAGCAGAAACCATTTAAGACTTTAGTTTAGTCATCTCTAAAACCACCTCAGGCACATTTCGATTATACTGATAACAAAGCCTCCTATTTCCAATTTACACACTATACGTGTAAAAGAGGAGCAACTAAGTTGTATTAATAGTTTTTTATCTTCTTTAAACATAGACAAATATACAACTTTGAGAATACAACTGAGTACTCAGTTATTGTTTTACAAATTGTTGTCTTAACATGCTGAATGAGTGTATGTGTTGGACCCAGATTCCAACGGGCCCGTCTCCGCCACGTTACTGCCGCTGCCGCCGTTCGCAGCCAATCTAGGTGATGCTTGTGTTTCCATCTGCCGTGCCATCGTACTTATCAGCAGCATCCCAGAAGCGCCTCTGCTCCGCGATTAATACGCGCCAAGTCTATTTTTTGACAGAAGCGGACCGCAACTGTTTCAAGCTGAGCAGAGCAGTTTGAGCCAGACAGGAAGTCAGAAAGGAGAACCACAGAGTGCAAATGTGCAGGGTGCTTCAAAATGAAACATCCTGCGTAGATCTACAGCATAACAAAGTCAGAACACTTAAATAAGACAAGTAATGAAACAGTTAACAATGTAGCTGACTCAACCGAAGTAGAAGCACAACAATTGAGGACAAATAACTACGAACTAAATACAATCAGACGACTCAAATATCAGGCAGTCATGATTCGCTCCCCGCGGGATGTGGAGCAGCGTGGATGTAAGAACAAAGCGGCGTTGCATTCGCCAGATAACAGACGTGCCCGGTGGAATCAAAGGGGCAGTATTTTTGTTTGTTGACTGGACTTTTTTTTTTTACCTGTTGTGTTTTGCATATTTTGGCAGGATCTATCCTAAAGAGCACTTCAAGGCGAAGTATGCTGTTGATGAGGTGCACTACACCTGTGACGTAAGTCTGCCTGTGTGTGTGTGTGTGTGTGTGTGTGTGTGTGTGTGTGTGTGTGTGTGTGTGTGTGTGTGTGTGTGTGTGTGTGTGTGTGTGTGTGTGTGTGTGTGTGTGTGTGTGTGTGACCTTTTTTCTGTGCAGTAACTGAACCTTGATGTTCAGTCACTGAGCTATGAAGTCAAAGCAAAGGACACCAGTGCTTCCACAGACTGTTTTTAAAGGTGAAAGTCATCAGTCTTTTATTTCAACCTTCTGGCAAAGATGTGTGGCACCAGGTAGTGGGACCAATATCCGGTTTGGGTTTGTTCTTGGATCTCTGGCACTAGCAGGTACATTTTCATTACAAATATAGACCTGCATAATTTACATCTACTCGACTTAATATGTCAAGTAAAATGTAATTTATGTTCTGCCAAACATACTCGCCACACTGTTCTATTCAAAGGGTTTAAAATGTACATTGATAATTAGGTTGAGTTTGCATGTGTTTGGATGTTTTGGGCATGTGCATACATTTGCGTCACTTGCATCCAACACATCAATGCTCGTCTGAGAAGACGTGTACAGTAGCTGGGCTGGAAACAAGCATATGGATTTGTGTGTGTGTGTGTGTGTGTGTGTGTATACCTCTGACAGAGATTACCACCAAAATTCCCTGAGGACTTGTATTTTGAAGTCTATTTTAAATTTGTAAGCTGCAGCTTCATTCTCGTCATTAAACAGCCCAGTCTAAATATACATTCTGTTCAGGCTTTCTGTAATTGCCTATTTTGAGAGTTTGGGAAAACAGTGTAGAAGTGGTGCCTGTAGATTCCCAGGGGAGCCATATTGGAGGGTATTTTGGAGGTGTGGAATGACAAATCAGGATAATATAATCAGACTTTAGTTGATCATTAAATTCCGTTGTCTTAATGTCGAAAAGAAGGAATCTTAAATGATCACTCTCTTTCGTTATACACTGTGACCTTACGATGACTCATCCTGCTGATGACGTCTCGGGTATTTATTTTTTTTACATCAGCACACCTGCCTGAGGTGTTAGATTTCCTAATTAGTCACAGGTTTAGTTTCAAATTATCACTATCACAAGTAACAGCCAGTTCTTCCGTGAAGCTGCAGCAGTTCCACACTGCAGTGTATCATAAAATCAAATAATAATTTGCTAATACTGCCAGACAAAGAAAGTAGTTGCAGGTGATCAGCATTCACTTGGCAATGCTGCCTACGGAAGAACCTAAAATAGTCTTCTTTATCAGAACCAGGTCATGAATATTTGAGCAGATTTCTAATTTTGAAACATTCACACATGAAAGATGTTGCGCACACACACTTTTATCAGCATTGGCCTGCTTAACATGTAAGTGGTTCACCTTTAAATTGTTGAACGCAGCAGTTTGTGGAGGAAAATGTGGATAAGGTGTTTTTTCATCCCTCCGTACGTATCTGGCTGGTGTTTAACCTTCATGATTTATTGTTGGCAGAGTTTTGTAGAGATCCATATTTGTGGATCAGTGCGGATATTTTAGGTGCGTGCAACAAGTCACATTTGCATTCTCTCAGACCTATCTTGTACAGCTGCAAGTCAGACATTTAATGTAATGAGATTGATATTTGCTGCTTTCCACTGATTTTTCAAGTTCTGCTTTATGTCAGTAAAATCATCATTGTTGTGCAAACGTCTTTTATTTGGCTTTACTTGACACATGCAGGAATCTTAATCT
Organism: Diplodus puntazzo; assembly: GCA_963678695.2. Lineage (NCBI taxonomy): Eukaryota > Metazoa > Chordata > Actinopteri > Spariformes > Sparidae > Diplodus > Diplodus puntazzo. The sequence goes on along the minus strand of OZ023155.1, from coordinate 4,273,229 downwards.
AGCATAAAATGACTCAAAGGTCCAGAATATTCAAATATTTCATCATAAAATGTAAATAATCAGATTTGAGGCAGCCTCTTTTTTACAGGTAAAAGTTATTGTTGCAGCTAATCTTTGGAATGCTTGTTAGATAAAGACATCACCACACTGGCATTTAAAACTTTTTAGCATGATAATTATTATTCCAGTGTCCCAAAATGAAGCGGCAAATTGGTTTGGATTGTTGTTCTTAGGGAGGGCTTTTTTTATACATTGAAATTAATTTTAGTAGCGTTAATAATAAGATTGCTCAAATGTCACCACATCGTCTGTGAGCACTGAGTCAGGGATCTGTTGTCTGACATTTAGGCTGTTGGCAGAGGAGTAATAAAGTCACTTGGGTTTGTCATTCAATGTGCTGCTGAGTACCACAGAGGCCACGTCGCCACAACAGCGTCTGCCAGAGTGACCTTTATTCTGCAGCCCGAGAGCAGAAGAAAACCGGTGCTTGTTGTCTCTGGCGCTCTGCTGTCTGTCTCGGTCCTCTAATTACTGCCTGTCTGTTTCCCTGCAGATCGTCAGTGTCCTATCCAACCTGAAACCAGCGACTCTCCTGACACTGGTATGCTTATGGCTACTCTATATTGTTGATTTAGAACAGTGCAGCAATCATTCCTATATGATTACAACTAATTATGTTTACAGGTTAACTTTGTATCAGATGACTGATCACAGATCCGGTTCTTCAGGTGTGGGGAAGTATTTTACTAAACCAACTGTAAGGATGGTTGTATTCTAAGGTCCAGTGGGTTTACCTCATCCTTCTGCACCTTGCCTGACGTTCACTGCGAGATCAGAATCAGAATTCCTTTATCGTCCCACAAACTGGGAAGTTTCTGTGTCACAGCAGCTTAAGGACGGTTCAATGTAACAATAAACAATATTGATAATAGTAAAAAAAATATAATAAAAAGTTAAGAAATAGAAATAGACTCTTATATAAACAGCTCACTCTTTCAAAATAAAATGTTGATGTGTGAGCTGTTAACATCCACACAAAATGTCTGCTGTTACAAATGAATATAAACTCCTTTTTTACTACTTTGACAGCTTTCAGAATCGAAGGTGCTGTATCGACATTTGAATGCACTCTTTGGTGATGTCATTTCTCTTCACTTGCGTTTGTTTCTCTTCCACGCAGCGAGGACAGAATACAGATAGCGGGAGCATCTGCCGTGAAGCCTCCTTTGAAGGAATTAGTGGGTATGTTTAATTGCCGTTACTTTGCATTAACATAATTATAGTTGTTTTTTTTTTCTTTTTTATAACCAAAGATGCAGCAACCTGCCATGCATACTGATTGTTGCTGATGAACCTAATTCTAAATATAATTTAATTAAGCAAACGATCATGTTTTTCCTTGTTAGTTATCAGTTAATGGCGTTGTTGCTGTTGTCCTGAGCTAGTCTTTGTTCTCTTTGAACCGCATACATTACACCGTGTTATCTCTTCCACACTGTGACCCTCACGGCTTTGAAAAAGAAGTCTCATACGCTTAATTCAAAGCTGATATAACCATTTGCATTTCAATAAAACTGTGTAACAGTATAAATGGAGGTTGGCAAATAAGGAAAAAAATGTTGGCAGTTAGGCTCCATTGATGTAAAGCATCTTCGTTACAAAGGCACATATAAAGCTGGGAAATAAGTCAGGAGCTCTCCGGAGTGTAGCTGCTGCTGGCGGTGGGATGAAGCCTGCAGAAAACACTCAGCTGAACCTCCCTGGACATCCTGGAGGTCATGGTGGTGATGGGGAGGTGACGTGTGTGCAGTAGCATTTCTTAAAGACAAGATGACAGAAGTGTGATGGTATTTAAATAATGGGCTTGTGGGAAATATCATTGGTCAAGTGTGATGACATCATAATTATGAACGTCCAGATATTTGACAACATGAAAAATCTGACGTGATGAGAAGAAACCGGAAGATAGAGACATTTCTTATTCAACTTTTGCCAAAGTTGTATTTATAATAACAAAGTTGCTCTTTCTTTGTTTCAGCTTCCAAGTGAACAACACTCTTCTACACCCAGTCATTGTGGAATGGTAAGTATTTAAAATATGTTTTTTTTTAAATATTATTCAGAAAGTCAGTTCACAGTGAGAGAAATCTATAGCGAAGGCTTCAGTTATTCTGCTACTTTTATCTCCCAAACATCGTCAGTTGCATCCGCCCAGTCTGGTAATTGTGTCTGCAGTCAGACACGGGAGTTTTTCATGGGCTTGTGTTTTTTTTTCCCCCTTTAAGAATCTGAGAACAGTCCTTGCTGCTGTAATGGACTTCGTGCTCGCTGGGTTGTCCTTGGCATTAGAGTTTGCAGCCTCCCAGATGAATTGACATTTTCTGAAATAAGGAGGAATGTTTTTCAGGCACACCTCCTGTGGAGAAAGACTTGATTGTACCTCTCTGCTCCCTCTGCTCTGCAGAGCTCACATGGCTCTCTTTTAATGGGCTTTTTTTTTCCTCTCACTCTTTCTATTGGTTGCCACTGCTCTGTGATTTATTTCTATTATTGAACAAATCATTACAACTCCACACCATTTAACCGTGTAAGGTGCAGCTATCGCTTCCCTGTTACAACTGAAGATCAGCAGGCAAAATGTAATATGGTGTTAGATTTAAATCAAAGATTGTAATACATTCTATCGTTTGAAACATTTTAAACAGTCAATTATGAGTTTCCTACTGATGATTCAAGACACATCAGGCCTGATGTGTATATACAATGTTCATGGGAATAATGAAGGACCATCTGGTTGTTCTCTACTTAAAAGAAGATGGATTTTAAAAATGTCTTCATGCCAGCCCTCAGTGTAAAGACTTGAGGGTTGTTTGAATTCATCATACTGTGCATCGATAAACTGCCAGTGTGATAAGAGAGCCGGCCTCTCACCTCTTGTTCCTTCTTGTGTGTCTGCAGCCGTCTGACTAAGACTGATATGGAGCTGGAGGTCCTGCGCTACACCAACAGGATTTCCAGTGAAGCCCACAAAATGGTAAGATCCTTCAGAGCATCTGCAAGCGCACCCAAAATGGTATATTTGAAACTTTTAAACATATAAAAGAAAATTAAAGTTCAGGACACGAAACTAAACACCCCCAAAGTATCAAAGTGTCAAGCAGCTTATTGAGTGTAAAACTCCCCCAGAGGATTTAAGATGTCAGCACCTTTTCAGGCTATAAACTGTTTAAATGCCATTGATTTTAACTTCATCCAGTAGCTTTGAGGGCAGCAGTTAACAGAGATAGCCTTTGACCAATAAGCTGCAACATTAAAGCAATATTTAACTTCTGCACAGGATTTTCGCTTTATCACAACAGATAAACTCCTTTATTTTTTCCTTTTTATGGCTTTATTTGATAGGTCAGAGCTACCAGGGTGCCCCTAAACTCTTTCTGTATGTCCTCTGAAATCACATACCCTAAGAATTCAATCTTGTTTTCCCATTGTTATTATTTATTAAACTCATTAAATGAGGTATGTTTTTACCCACGTGTCAACAGAGCTGCTATATTTGATAGGATTTCAGGTAAAACCTTCCTCGTGGCTATACAGACGACGTTGTCCCATATCAGCAAGACTTTAAACTTGAATACATGCAGAGAGCGCCATGCGTTTTAAGCCAGTATGCAATCAGGTACATACAGAAACCATTATTAGGGTTTGGTGGTCTTTTCATAGGGTGGACGTTGAGAAAAGAGTCAGTCACTGATTTTTTTTTTGGTAGTTTTTAAGTTTGTTCATCACATATAATCTGACACTTTCTCTGTAGATCATGAAGCACGTGAAGCCTGGGCAGAAAGAATATGAAATGGAGAGGTGAGTGATGCATGTCCATGTTTGGTGACAAGACATAAAGATAAAATATGTCTGTCTACTCTTTTATATCTGCGGTTATATCTACGTTATGTGTGTGGGCATAAAAACAAACAATTTCACTGACTTTCAAATAGTCTTATGATGATAAAACCTTGAGTGATGATTTAAGAATCTTGTTGTTGTTTTTGTGTCTTGTTTTTTAATAATTTTGCGTCGGATAAGCTGCCAGTCTTGCTCGTTTGCCTTTTGCTTAGCAAGAATAATCAGGGGATGTGTGATTGTCATCTTAGAGTTGCGATGCTGTCAAGCTCCGAACAAGTGTTTGATGTGCTTGACTGTGTGATGATTAAATGAGTGCTTAATTAATTCGTAAAAAGCACAGAGTCAGGAAGAGGGCAGCGAAAAGTCAACTGCTAATTAGTATTTTCTGTGATCTCTCTGAACATTTTTGTTTCCCTTTTCTTCCTTTTTTTGTTTTCTTTGCAGCCTTTTCCAGCACTACTGCTACAACAAAGGAGGGATGCGTCACACCTCGTACACCTGTATCTGTGGAACGTAAGGCTTTATTCAGAGAATGTTTACCCATTTCATTCCAGACCGACACTGAAATGATGCTCCTCCAAAGACACGCACCTCCCAAATCTCAGTCTTGTCCCAAGCTGCATCTAGCAAGCAGATCTGTTGATTCACTTCCTGTCTGGAGGCGGATTTCAAACAAAGACAAAAACAAACATGAGTGACAAGTATATTTGTTCACCTATGTGCAGCCTGGAGAAGCATAATTATAGCCTCAGTAATAACTTATATAATTGATTAATCACAATGCTGATGTGATACAATTATTGCTATTAATGAAGAAGTTACTAGTCTGCATCTTTAGATATCACACCATGTAAAGCTGTCCTTACTTGTTAGGAAGAGCTTAGAACTGCTAAAGAACGGAAGTGTGCAGGATGCAAAGTAAGTTGGACTCTGTAGTGCTGCAGTATCCCGTATATCCGTTGCATGGTTACTGTCAGCCAGCAGCATCATTATGAGTGAAGAATTTTCAGACATTTTTGCTAATCATGCCTTCGGCCTTTTGTATTAAAGGCCATGTGTAATGAATACTACTTCCTGGGGACTTTGGAAATTAAAGAAATTAAATTTACTTCTTGTTGTTGTTTAATAGCGGCAACAACTCCTCCGTTCTCCACTACGGCCATGCTGGAGCTCCCAATGACAAGACAATTATGGATGGAGACATGTGGTGAGTAGCCTTCAGTGGTTTTATAACTTTTGCCGCAAAAACACTTTGGATGCAAACACAACGCACTGTGGGAATCTGTTGACTGAACCAGATCTGATGTGTTGTCCCCTGCAGTCTGTTTGACATGGGTGGAGAGTACTACTGCTACTCCTCAGACATCACCTGCTCCTTCCCAGCCAACGGCAAGTTCACTCCAGACCAGAGGGCCATCTATGAGGCGGTCCTCAAGTCCTCCAGAGCTGTCATGGCTGCCATCAGACCAGGTTATCATCTTTTTTAGTCGGTTTAACTATGGACTTCTGTGGAAGCTTTGAAAGGCACGTGACAGAAATATTTTCTCTCACATGTTTATGACTTTAGACTTCGGGTGGAAAATAAAATAAACTGTCAGGATGATAATTTCAGCCACAAGAGGCTAAAGTGCACCAAAACCTTAAATGTTCTAAAAAAGGTGTTTTCTTCCAGGCGAGTTTAGATTTCCATATGCTCTAAAAAAAAAAAAGAAGAGAAGTCCTGTTAACCTCTTACTACTTATTGTTTTGTTCCATTTTATAGTCATCTTTTATTGTTGTTGCATAATGCAAACATAGCAGTGACAACATGGATGATGTTAGACTTTAGTTCTAAAACAGTTTTTGTTTTAAGTTTTTAAGGTTGTCAGTAGAAGTAAATATATTTAGTTTGTTTTTATAACTGAAGTTGCAGCTTTACGGCAAATAATATTACTTTACACACTGCAACTGAGTAAACTGAAAACCTGTTCTGTTCTTTCAGACTGCAGGTGCAATAAGTGAGAATTTCAGTTGAAAAGATTTGAAAAAACAACAAAAAAAATAACAGAATGTGAGAAATAAAATGAATATGTTGCATATTCAACACCAACACTCCTCTGGTCCTCCCAGTCTGGACCGCTAGATGCACGGCTAACGACGCTTACTAGCTAGCAGCAGCTACAGATGGCAGCAGTTAGCTGATACTGTCATGATAAACTGACCCATATTTGTTTTAAGTATGACTTCAACAGCTGGCCAGTTCTGACGTACTGCATCTTAAAAATACCAACATGCATACATAAATGAAAGGATATAATCTTGCCGTTCTTTATAAACCATGCTTCTTGTGTTGAAGGTGTGAAGTGGACCGACATGCACCGCCTGGCTGACCAGGTTCACCTGGAGGAGCTGGTGAAGATCGGCATCCTGAGAGGTTCCGTGGACGACATGTTGAAGGTCCACCTGGGCTCCGTCTTCATGCCCCACGGCCTCGGACACCTGCTGGGCATCGATGTGCACGATGTGGGAGGATACCCTGAGGTGAAATCAGAGATCTTGCGTTCTGAGATTGCTCTAATCACAGCCAGCCAGACAGTCAGGACTCCAGACAGTAGAAGAAGAAAACACAGCTGTGGGCTTCCAATATTGATGTGTCATCCATTATAGAGAGACCCTCAGAGCAGAAGTGAGAGCAGAACAAAAAGAGGCCAAGCAGCAGGAACAAGTTCAGGCTGAGGGCAGGAGAGAGGGGAAGCTGAAATGTTGTGTGAACTCTGAACACAGATGGTTTCAGGTCACAGTGAAGGATTTTGTACAGTTATGCACTTCTGATAACTAAATATAGAAGAGTGTTAACCCACTGAAGCTGCAGTGGAACTGCTGAGTGTTCAGCAGCAGAAGGTGTCAGTATGGGAAGTGCACTGAGAAGCTCCATGAATATGAATACAGAGCTCACTCAGTCTGTGTAAACATGACAAACTGAGCAGATGCCAGAGATACTTTAGTGTTTGAAGAACGGATTCACAAAGAATATTTAACACTTGAAAAATGCATAAAATCTAATTTAATAGTTGTCTCCTGTAGCTGTGTCTGCACTCAGGGAGTAAACTCCAAAATAAAAATAAATATTAGCTCAAAACTGTTATCAAAAAGCGTTACAGTGTTACAGTTATGTATTTGTGAGCTGTAGTTTGAACAAGCTTTACTGTTGTCCAGGGGGTCGAGCGTATTGACGAGCCTGGACTGAGGAGTCTTCGGATGGGCCGTCTGGTGAAGGAGAGGATGGTCCTCACCGTGGAGCCCGGCATTTATTTCATCAACCACCTGCTGGACCAGGCCCTGGCCAACTCCGCCCAGAGCTGCTTCATCGATAACCAAGTGCTGGCTCGCTTCCGCGGCTTTGGAGGGGTCAGTCTGCCTGCAGAGATATATGTTTGGTTTTGTCTGTTTGGATCAGAGGGGTCGCAGAACTGAATTTGTTGTCTACAAGACAATTGATAGTAATAATCCTTGATACTTGGCGCCCAGAATGACATGAATGTAGGGTTTTTAGTGACTGCTGGAGCTCACAATCATCATATGAATTCTTATTTGTGTTTAAGCATTTCCTGTTTGACCGGCCGTGTCATTTCCAGGTTCGCATTGAAGACGACATTGCGGTGACAGCAGACGGGATGGAGCTGCTGACCTGCGTCCCTCGCACCGTGGAGGAGATCGAGGCTTTCATGGCGGAACCCGCAAAACCCTTCAGCCCCGTCGTCGGCGAGAAGTCCTAAACGACGTCTGGCAGTGAAGTCTGAGCTTTACGCTGCGACTTCAGTTATTACAACAACAAATCTTCTTCAGCTTGACCGAAGTCATTTCTCTTACGCTCATTTCAATTATCGCAACAATCAAGATTATTATCATTAAGCATTATTATAATGTTTTTTAAATTGTGCTTGACATTAGCAGGTACTGAAAGGGACAAACTCCACATTAATACATGAAGACTATACATTTCTGTGCCTCATGGGAAAAGAAATTTACTTTTTTTAAATAATTCTTATTCTTATATATTTTCTCTTTGTAAAAATGGATTCATAAAAAAAATGGTGTGAAATGAAATAAAACATTTTTAATTTGCAGCTGTGTGCAGCAGAGTGTTCTTTCAGTACTGTAAGACAAATCAAGTTATTGGACTTCTTTAAGAGAAATATGTACAATATTAGAAAAAGTGGAACTTCCAGGATGTATTTGTTGCAACACCGCTAAGGTCAAACACGTCGGGTCGGGTTTCTCATCATGTTGGCGCCTTCAGAACAGTTTTTTCCCTCGTAGATCAAATTGATTGAACATTTGTGCGCTCAGTCTTCAACAGGATTCATAGATCAGAAGTGTTTCATGCTTTAGATGGACTGTTGTGATTTCTAAGATGAGAGGTGAGACCAGAATAATAATATTTAGTAGATAAAATGTTATGTATGAAAAAAACCCCACTGGGTACTTTTACCAGGAAAATGTGTAACCACAAAGGAAAAGAGGCCAAGGGTGAGGGAAGGATGACAATTTTGGTTTTAAATGGGATTTTTATAAATTACTTGGTTGATTTCATAATTCCAATTTAATAACTGAACTGGTAAAATATATAATTTCCCTTTAACTCACAGCCAAGGTTGGTGGTGTTCAAGGAACATAGAAATATATATTTCTTGGTGCGCTTCATGTTTCTGTTATAAATATATATAGAGAGATCTAAATGTAAAATGCACACATGCAGGTATTGGCCACCAGGGGGCGGTATTTGTCTATTTAAATGTGAACCTGTGCCCACTGTACAGACACTGTTGCAATTTGTGTTCTGATTTCTGTAAAATAATCTTAATATGCAGCACAGTTTAAACAAATGCAACAAAAGTAAATGACTTTCAGTCACAGTGGAAGACGACGGAGATCATTTAATTAAGATAAAAACTCAACGAAGTGTGCAAATCCATACGGATCTACAGTATTAACAGTTTATATCACAACTGCAAACAAGAATGAATATTAAAATATGAATTATCGAATCATTCAGTGAAGATGACACACTGCTGATGCTACACGGACGAGTTTTCCACTGATGGTCTGACGTGCTTGGTCTTAATTAGTATACAAATTTAACTGACTACAGTTACACATTGCTGACTAAAAATCTGAATCTTTGACAGTGTCAACTTTTCAAAATCTGTACTGATCAACTACTAAAAACAACAAAGAAAGTCCATCTTTTGTACTTTTTTCTCCCCACGCAGCGACGACAGAATCCAGATGGCGGGAACATCTGCAGCAAAGTCTCCTCGGAAAGAATCAGTTGTGTGTTTAATTGGCATCACTTTGCATTAACATAATTACAGTTTGTTGGAGGAGGTTGTTAATGTTGTTTTGTTCTTTTGTAACCAACGATTCAACAGGCTGCGACGAAAACTGATTGTTGCTGATTAATCTAATTCTGAATGTAATTTAAGTTAACAGATAATCACTCTGGTCCTCGTTAGTAATCAGTTACTGGTTATGTTGCTGTTAGTCTTTGTTTTATGCACCCAGAACAGATAAACACGCTGATCTTTCATGTTTCAGAGGCCATCTTAGGGGTACGGAAGCCCTGAGGGCCAAATGAGACTTTTTTTTAGGTGCTCCATTTTCCAAGTTCTAAAAATGTTCCTTCAACTGGACACATGAAAAAAAGAATGGAAGAAATGTTTCGGGTTTAAACTTCAATAAAATAATAAAATTAAATAAATTTTCATTTGTCCCTCAGGGCTTCCGTAGCACGGTCCGTTTCCTCCAGAGAAACTTGGAGATATCCATCTGTAATATTTCTGTATTCTTTCACGCAGTGATAGTCTTCTTATATTTAGGTATTTATCAGTCAAAAGCCACTAAATGATTAAAAGCGTACCAACAACATCAACAGGCTGTAAATATATACAGCAAAACCAGATCAATGAAAACACCTGTCATAAATAATGCACTACGCTTTATAGGACGAAAGGTTGTAATGTGCTACAGAGATCAAAATAAGGAGTAACACATGTATACTGATGTCACATTTCCATACGGCAGCATGTCTGTGTGCAAAACTAATCAGCCCACCTGCTGGAACATTATTAACAAAACATGTATGCTTAAAATATTACCGGATTCTACAGAGAATTAAGAAAACTGTATCTGTGCTTTGGGGTCTTCACCAAGATTTAAATTGAATCCAGAACATGAAGCTTTCATCCAGAATTGGACCAGAGATGGTTTATGCCAACAACACTGTGAATATGCAGAGGAAAATGTGTGTGTGTGTGTGTGTGTGTGTGTGTGTGTGTGTGTGTGTGTGTGTGTGTGGTTTCTATTTGACACAAGTGCTTTGATCCAAAGTAAACAGTCCGTGACATCATAGAATCTTTGATGTAAATTTTATAGGTGGTGTGAAAGTTCACAGAAGTTACATTTGGTTTTAACCAGTTAGTTTACCAGAAGCAGTTTTCTTACACAGAATAGAATGAATAACTTTCAACAAGTTCATGCCAACTTCAAGAGAGGAAACGAGATGCTGAGAAGAGGGTTAGCTTGGGGACTCCGAGAAGAGTTCACTGGATTCCCAGAATTGTCCCCTGAAGCCACCGAGTGGCTGACTAACGGAGGCTGTCTTAGAATTCCCGTCAAACCTTTCAGCGAAGCCGGACCGGCTCCATCTATCTGCAGCGACGACGATAGTGACGACCTGAAACAGAGGGACCGTGTTGACAGTCCGTTTTTGAGGAAAAACAAAGTCACTGCGACTTCAAGAGTCAAATGTGCCAAAGCTACTTCTGAGAGTACACCGGTGTCTCCCCTCTGTTCCTCAGTGCCTCAAAACAGCAAGGTGTCCCGCTCTAGAAAGAGAGCTTGGAGACTCCCAAAAGAGTCACGTGAACTCTCAGAAGTGTCCTCTGAAGTCCTCGACAGAAAGACTACAACACCCTGTTGTTCATTTCCGGTTGAACCTTTCAGCGACGCTGGACCGTCTCCATCGTTCTGCAGCAATGATGATAGTGACGACCTGAAACTGAGGGACCGTGTTCATAGTCTGTTTTTGAGTAAATTAACAGATTCATTGCAACTCTCAGAAGAGTCCCCTGAACTCTTAGAAGAGTCAATGAGCTCCTCAGCTTGGCTGTCAGAGAAGACAACTAACGAAATCATCACAGACCTCCTGCTGAGGCTCACCGAAAATACCCCTCAGAAATCCGGGCAGTCCTCTCAGATGGAAGACATCGACCCCATCGTTCAGCGTCTCTCAGACATGGCGCGGGACAACATCCACATCGATGACTCTGATTTAAAAAGAACTTGGAAGAACACAAAAAAGGTCAACAAAGCGGTGATTGAGGACCTTAAAAAGGAGTTTGGCTCTGCTGAACAGCTACTGGAGGCTGCAATGGCATCAAACAGTTCATCTTTTGATGAGGCTGTTTTGAAGTATCTGAAAATCCATCTGGATGCCCTCCACGGACCAAGAAGGTCTGCAGTTGCCAGCTTCTTTTCGGTGTTGAGAATCAATAGCCAAACCCATTAGGTGGTGCAACACTGACAGCAGCCGGAATTAGTTACCATCTCCACCTATCACACCACCCGTGACTTCTTGAAACAACGTTAGAGGATGTTTGCAGTGTGGAGGTCAGTCGGGGTTTTCTCCAAGTTGCTTCGGTTCCCCCGATAATAAAACATATCCAAAAAAAAAAACAAAGCTAACTACAGACAGCAGCGAAGACTTGGACCATCTCCACCTTTGTGAAAAAAAATTCACTCGACTGGACGCATCAAAAAAAAATCACTCGACTGGACGTATTATTAAAAAAAACACTTGACTGTTTAAATCCAATAACACAATAATGAAAATAAAATACAAACAAAGTAACAATCTCAGTCAAAAATGAAAGCAAACTCTGGTTTGGTTATTTTATATAAGAATAAATACTGAAGCTGATATAAGAGAAAATATTGCATGTGTGATTCTCAGCAAAGTCCAGCTGAGTGAATGATGATTGTGAAGGTACAGAATATGAATTCAGCCAAAAATGTGTAAATTTGTAGTCTATACATGCCATAAGAGTAGTGATACAAAGGTCAAAATAAGGAGTAACACATCCTGTATACTGATGTATGTCGATATGTCATCACAATGTATATTGATTTGATGAAATAAGGATCATATCAACAAAAATCTGAATGCATCAGAAATGTACGGAAGCCCTGAGGGCGAGTGAGAATTGTCTTTTTTCAGTTGCTCCTTTTTCCAAGCTCTAAAAAAAATGATCTCGACTGGACGCATGAAAAGAAAAATTCAGTAAAGCGGTGTGTGTTCTTCACTCTGTTACACACGAGGAGAAACTTGTCCCTCTGGGCTTCCGTACAGAGGAGGATGAGGCAGGGCTGATTTCATTTGTAGCAGTCTGTGACCTCACAGCTACAGTCCACAAAATCCTACACGCTGCACCTTTAATTGCAATCGTCAACACCAGCGACAACACATTTGGCTCTGGTTTATATGACGATAACTCTCAAACCTTGTCAGTTGTCAGAAAAAGTTTTTTTCACTATAAGAATCTGATGTCAGTCCTTGCAGCTGTGATGGACTCCGTGCTCGCCGGGTTGTCCTTGGCATTAGAGTTTGCAGCCTCCCAGATGAATTGACATTTTCTGAAATAAGGAGGAATGTTTTTCAGGCACACCTCCTGTGGAGAAAGACTCGATTGTACCTCTCTGCTCCCTCTGCATCTGCAGAGCTCGCACAGATCTCTTTTTAATGGGCTTTTTCTCCCTCTTTCTGGTTGCTATTGGTTACCACCAACCTGATTTATTTCTATTATTTCAAAAGTCATTCCTCCTCTGCAGCGTCCAATTATCTGAGGTGTGACTGGATGAGAAATGGATCAGCAGGGAAGTTCTAATAAAATCACAGATTGTGTTTTATTGTAGTTTGAGACATTTTCAGAAGTCGAGAATGAGACGGTTTCCCTGCTGATGACTCATGAAACAACAGGTCTCATTTATAGTCAGCATTCCTGGGAGCGATGGAGGACCATCTGCTCCGGGCTCGTCTCTCCCCTCTTGTTTCTGTCTGTGCCTGCAGCCGAGATCAGGCTGGACATAGCTTAGTATATTTTAAAAAATTGCAATCGCTCCGTGAAATTGAAATTAAACAGCCAAAGTATCGAGCAGCGTATTCAGTTTAAAACATACTCAAAGAATTCAAGATGACAGACAGGTTCCTATCAGGCTGCAACCGGTGCAAACTTCATCCAGTTAACAGACATAACTTGTGACAAATCAGCTGGAATATGACGATATATATTCAAATCTTTACCCAGAATATGGCAGCTTCTCATCCATGACCCTTCATAGAGGCGTGCAGTTAAAACAGAAAGTCAGCCAGTGTTTTTTAATGTGGAAGAAGAGGATGCTACTGGAAGAGAGAAGGGTTTCTGTGTATGTAGTCTGCATGTATCTCACAAAGTGTGTTATGTCTTGTGCCTGAGGGGAGCGAATGTGCAACAGATTTGTATATAGGATTGTAAATGTTCTCACTCTGGCACGGTAGATGCAAAAAACGCCGTGGTCGACAGCAAATCACGCCGCTAAAGCAGTAAAACATCAGAGTGCCGCAGTTTAAACACAGCGAATGAGTCAGTGATGGTTCGACCCGCACAAGGAACAAACCGTCCACTGAAGGTGTACAAATCATTAGTTAGTTTGTTTATTTCAGAAAAATCTCAAGAACACTCGTCATGACAATCACCTGCTGAACACGTGACGTGTGAATGAAGGCAAATACAGACATGTGAGTTACTGAATACTGAATACTGAGAGATTACGGTGTTTAAGTTCAACTCTTGATTGTTTTGGTGAAAATCATTCATCGTTACAACGCGTCGACAAATGAAGAATGTTTCCTTTATTTATTTACCATAGAGGCCGAATTAAAGGTGCAATATGTAAGAATCGGTTAATTTCTTTACGTTTCCAACTAATATTCTTACATATTGCCCCTTTAAATGCATACTTGAGCCATCTTGAACTTAAACCTTGATACATATACAGTACTTATGGATCGGAGGTATGTTTATCGCATGTGGAGGGAACAGGTGACATATAATACAAAGACAGCTGAACACTTGAGAGGCACAGCGTGCAGGTTCTGTATGGAAGGCTGGTGCACGAACAAGGACTTACTGTAAATGTAAACCTCATATATATAACATAACAGACTAATAGATGCAAAATACTGTCATGATTTATCTTCACAATCAAATATTGATAATATTTTATTGACAATGTATTTATGATGATTTATCAGGAATTGTACAGTCGTGGAATGATCATCTCCCACAGACAATATATACAGTATATATATTTATTTATTTATATATATATGCAGTTTGTTTTCGCCTCTCCAAAATATGCGTCAGGGTTTTTTTCGGACCATCTGCTTCGACCATCCAGCCGGCTGTGGAATGCCTACATCCAGCTCAGAAGCTGCGATTGGTGGAGAGACGGCAGAAGATTTTTATCCCCCTCAGCCAAAAAAGGGGCCACCGATAAACCGGCGTCGTCTCCGGGGAGCCACACAAATAAATAAAGAGGGTTTTTTTTCTCTTCAGTTGCAGGAGAGGGTGGTGGGGGGGGGACCGTCTGAGAAGACCTCCATCATTCACTCTGTCTCACATACATATATATACATACATATTACACAGGCTGAATTTACAGGAAGAGAGAGAAAAGATGGTTGCCGCTGACGAGATAATCAGAAATCTGTGCCGAGGAGAAAGGTGTTAATGTGTCACTGTTGAGGATGAGGCTACAAATCTTTGGTCAACAAAGTGGGCGGTAAATAGTTGATTACAGCATCGACTTCATATGACATCACGCCACAAACCGTAACATTGTCAAGAACCGTAAGAGAACGTATACTTTCTATATATAGTCCGTGTGGAGCAGTTTACAGAGGCTCTCCTCTTCACATCGAGTCGTCCACAAGAGCCGTTATTGGTGAAGGAAGGCTGCAAACTGAAACCGAAGCGGAGAAGATGGTTTCTTTATATTAAATGTCATGGTTAAAACCCATAACGTTCTGTGTAGGTTCCCCACTTTTTGCTCCGGATCTCTCTCAACCCCACACCGGCGCTCTGTTTATCCAGTGAGTGGATTCCTGTCCTCCACTGTTCTCAGGTATTCCTTTCTCCCAACAGCTGTCTCCAAACGAGCCAACAGAAATGTTCCTTCTTCAGTTTCCATCCTTGGCAATCAAAACAAGTGTTCGTTTGAGCCGAGGTCCAGCCGGTTCATCGCTCCTCTGGCTGGCCCGGGAACAGAGTGCCTGCAGCGGGTATCGAGTCCGGCCCAAACGTGGAGCTGAGGGACCCGGCTTGGAGAGTGCTAGCTGCGGCCCCGGTGAATCGGCTGTCTGTGGGTCAGTCGCGAACACGAAGCGCAGCACGTCGTCTGGTAGTAATCGTACACGCAGAGGCGAGCCTGGACCACCACGTTGCAGTTAAAGTATTTGTCTCTGCAGTTCTCATCTGAAACATAAAGAAGGTGAATCTTATGTGTCTTATACGTTCCAGCAAAAAATATATGACCCTTATTTAAGTGAGAGAGCCGAGAACACGTGAGCATAGACCCTGAGTAATGTGTTGAGAGGAGGAAGGGAGTGTTAGCAACATTTATAGCTCCCCACTGCCGCTGAACGTCCACTGTTAGCTAAAGTTCAACAGTTTGCTTAAGGCACACTTTCAAATTTCCAGCATTCAGAGATGGCAAAGAACATCACTCATCTACGCCTCATGCCAGGACTTCCCCAGCTGGATATTTCAGTCACAATAATGACCCTTGTCCTCCTCAGGATGCTAAAATCATTAAGAAAAAGTCAGTAATATTCCAGAGAGCGTGTTCGAGGAGGACTGACCTATGTGAGGTACGCAGGGCTCCGGGCTGCAGTTCTCCTTCCCCGGTGGCTTCAGCTGCTCGTCGCAGCCCTCGCTGGACAGCATGTCGTCCGACAGGCAGCGCACCTCCCGCACACGGAAACCTCCCTCGCATGTTTTAGAGCACTGGAAGAACAGGAGTCGGTGAGAGCAGTCGGTGTCGTGTCGATAAAACACATTTTCATGCTGTGATCTGAATCTTTCAAACGTTGTTTGAAAGAGTGTTTCACTTCTATTGATGATTTCCTGTTTCGACTTCATAGTACGTGGCTGTACCAACCGCCGAAAAACAGGTGAAGAAGAAAAATAAACTGCAAAAAAAATGACTTCCTGTTGATAATTTGATCACTGTAACCATAAAGCAATAACTGTTGAAATGAATACATGTTGCCTTGTTTGCTCAGGGTCTCCTGGATGTTCAGGACAAATTTGAACTCAATCCAGCGAGTCTGTTGTCCATTGAATCAGTTAGTGAGAGCCATAGAGAGGGGATGCCTTGCTTAATGGCATCTAAACAACAAGTAGGACGAGGGTTCCATATCTTACTCACAGCACTCCAGTCGGTGTGATACCACTTTGCTCCACAGGCCTTGAGGTTGCAGCTCTGCTGGCCGAGCGGCCGGTCCAGAGACGAGCACTCGTAGGGCGGCATGATGGTGAATCCTTCGTCTGCCTTCATCAGACACACCACTGACCTCTGCTGGCTTCCTGCGCCGCACTCTGCAGAGCACTGAGCCACACACAGCAACACACAGACCACATGGATTCAATCATACATTACAACAAATCCTGTCACTGTAAAATCACACACATTTATCTGCTCCAGCCGTCGTCCCCTTAAGCCCAGCGCGACCTCCTGTCATGCTCATACCTGGCTCCAGGGGCCCGTGAACCACTCAATGCGATTCTCACAGGGGCCGTTGTTGCAGACCTGAGAGTCGGCAGGCCGCTCGTTGCCACAGCCCTCCAGAGGAAGGCTGCTGATGTGATTGGTCAGGCACAGGACTCCCCGGGTTCGTACTCCCATCCCACACTCAGCTGAACACTGCGGAGTACAAACTTAATTTATGATAATAACCTGATTTAAGCGGAACACGTGCATGTCAGATGTGCTTAAAGAAAAGAAATGAACACACTTATTTGCAGTTGATGTGAGTTTGATGTTCAGTGTTTGGCTGGTGTTAATGAGGTCACTGATGCTTTCTGAGTTTTTGCCTTTCCTGTATTGTGTCACGTAAAAGTTCTGCAAAGTGAAAAAAGTCCTCGCCAAATGTATACAGTCAGCAGACATACAGTTGCTACTGCTGTAGCCGCGTTATTTTAGATCACACTCGCTTGCTCGGCTTGACCCGCCCTACTCTGCCTCTGATTGGCTACGTCCTGCCTGTTAATTAACGCACACGTGCACCTCTCACCAAAGATTGAACAGAGGCGGGATGTCTCACTCTGTTGCCCGGACGAAGCGTTCAGGACACAGTGTGAAAAGGGACGCTGCAGCGATCAACTATCTGAGAAAAATAGTGTTTTTTTAAAATTGAAGTATGTAAATTTATTCTACTAGGACCCCCAAATAAAAGTATGAACTAAAAGAGAACTAAAAGTATCCGGTCTGTCTTTCTAGCAGTCAAAATGTGTATCAAAAGATCTGTATATTATCTGGTTTTCGAGGACAGCTGCTGGACGCATGAAGTCGGACCTGCACAATGACTTCGCTGTTATTGGAGATGAATGAAAGGTTCTATGCCTCCCGTTGACACTGACACCTACCCTGTCGCCCCACTCGGTGTAGAACCAGCTCTTGGCACAGGGTCCCCTGTCACAGTTCTCCACATCGACGGGCCGCAGATTCATGTTGCACTCTTCATCAGGAACAAAGTCGCCTACGTTGCTGACACAGCGCACCTCTCGCGACCTCTGACCCGGCCCACATGGCACCGAGCACTATGGAGACACAGGCCACATGGTTAGTACTGTAGTCCTTCAGTGAGCACTGCTGGAGAGACTGGCTTCTTCTGAATCTTTAAGTATGCTCTTTAGTTACATCTCTAGAAGAATCTGTTTGTTGTTGTTTTAAAGCTGCTTCCTTCCAGTGTTTGGGAGAATTGCTGAATATCCTCTTTATGCCGTGCAGAGCCCAAACAATACAAAACTTTCTGTTGAACCTCATCTATTATTTAAATCTGCAAGTAATTCAAGATGATGTCATCAACAATGTTGAACTGTAGAGACAGGTAGGACACTTACGGGGGTCCACTCGGAGCGGATCTGCCACTCGCTGCAGATCTTCAGCTGGCAGGTACTGGCGATCTCCGGCCGCTCCAAGTCTCGACAGCGGCTCGTGTGGACGTTGAGGGTGCGGTTGGCGTAAATCTGGCGACACAGGACCTGCCGGTGCTGCATGCCCAGGCCGCAGGTCTTACTGCACTCCGACCACTCTCCGATATCCCAGCTGCAACAAGAGTTTGGGTTTTATGAGCTGTCCACGGCGTTGTACTTTAATTAAATTAATGTAGGTCAGGGTCAAAAAGGTTATGGCGCTGTGCTCTAGCATGTTCTAGCCTGCAAGTCGTATAAACTTAGAGAATCTTACTAATTGTTATAATTTCAACACTTCCCGACTGACAAGCAACTTCAAGTTCAACTAAACTCAACAAGTTCTTAAAAGCATTGTTAAACCTTTTCATCCCTTCAGTTCTTCACCGTCTATTATCTCTACAGATGCTGATCAATTAGGAAGTGGTGAAATGAAAACACTTAAAAAACACGTTAATTTAACTTTCTCTTTGGGTGAAAGGCTTTAAGAGTTGGTGTTACAAATGTAGAAACAGAGGGAGTGTGGTCTCTCACTAGGCTGGACAGGGCTGCAGGTTGCAGGCCTCTTCCTGAGGAGTCGGTCTGCTGCTGCTGTCGCACAAGGCGTCCGACACCTGGACGTGGTTCAGCCGCGACACGCAGTGAAAGATCGAGTATCTGAACCCTAGAAAGCACAGAAACCAGATACTTAATCTGAGCAAAGAAACAAGAAGATTGCAAGAGTTTTCTGAAATGATGTGTTGATGGTGTGTAGAATTCAAGTAGATGTAATGTGACTTACCTTTACCGCAGGAGGCGCTGCACTCTGTAGCACCGGCCAGTTTCCAGTTGTACTCTCTCGGCCGTCTGGGCGGCTGAACGACGGGAACCTGGTTGTCGGGGAGGGGAGGAGGGTCCCTGCTCCCACCGGCTGGATGGAGGTTTTCCTGGTGAGTGTCGACGTCATGGTCGTATCCTCCCTGTCCATTCACAGCGTTCCCTAAGATGTGGACACAAGAGTTAAGATGCACTGAGAAACATCACGATAGATTAGAGTCTCTGTTTGTAGATGGATAATGGGAACATTTTATAAAATGAGGGAGTGAGAAACTCGAAACTAGAAGGTGTTTGGTTTATATTTCTGTTCAGGGAGGAAGATACGTGTAAAAATATCTCCTTTCTGGACATTTTGTGAGTTTTATTATGTTTACTGATTAGATTAAGTAGCAAACTCAACGTTCAACTACTGCTTCTTGTGGTACAGAGTGGTATTGCGAGCCAGGACGGGCCAGAGCTAGCTGGTTAGCATGCTAACTTCAGTATCACTACATACAATTTGAGCTCATTTGAGCTTTTTTTTCACTTTCTTCAACATTGCAAGACAATACATAAATCAGGCATAATTAGGTGGCTGGAATCTATGAGTGAGTACAGTTTAGTGTGGGTGTTGGCGGAGGTATGCGCTCTAAGGAGTGCCATATAACATGTACTGAACTGTGTGGTGAGAAACTGCAAAGTGCGTCTCACTGACCTTCTTGCTGAGGACCAGCTGGTTTCTCAGAGGGGAGGACGTACTCGTAGTGAACACCAGGATTCGGCTGCTGGAAGATCATCTGTGGAAACATAGATGAGACTAAGTAAACTTTACTTTCTCATGTCAGTACGGGTTAGAGTTCTGTCAGTAAGAGTAAAAGTGACGGAAAGAGTTACTTACATAAACGTCCAGGATCTCGTTGGTGGGCCCTTCAGCGAGAAAGGACTCCCCGGCCGTGCTACGGATTTCGTTGGGTCGGCGGTATGTGAACATGGTCCCCCCTCCCTCGTACTTCCCCGGTCGGTCAATAGCCCAGTTTCCATTAATGATGGATCGCCCTGACCGGCTTCGGAGAGCTGAAAGAGACACAGAGAGCAACCACACAATCACCACTGACAGCTCTGAGCTCGAACCAAAAGAGAAATACTGCCACAGCTTCATCCACATAATTATTGTTTAATGTGAAACCATTTAAGCTTAATGAGAACTGCACTACACTGACACCGACTTCCACCTCCACCCAAAAAAAGGTAATTACAGCTAACGGAATAAACGCTCTCACGTGCACTTTCAAAGCAAACGTCTTTCACAAACGTGCCGATCTGTTTGTGCTGGCAGATCTTTCATGCAAATCCCGTAACGGAATCTCCCAAGAAGTTTTCCACTGATTTCATGGATTAAGTACAGGAGGCCATTAGAAAAGCATTAGAAGTGTAACATTAGACAAGCTTGTAAAAGCGTGTTTGGACAACTAAAAGCACATTAGAGATGCACGATGGAGAACAGAGGCCTATTGAGGGAAAAATCGGAGGACATGGTGACGATGCAGTCTCGTCTTCACATATTAAAACCTGTACAGACATTTTGGAACAACATTTTTACTGCCCCGATTTTTTTTTAACCTTCCTAGTCTATTCAAAAATAGCATGTTAAAGGCGCACTATGTAGAAATTCAAACTCAGAATTTTAATATTGGCAATATTAACTAAGTAATCGCACAAACTCCATAACTGAATAAACAAGCTGTTCTCAGAGGAAAATCAGGTCCTCAGAACACTGTTTGAAGCTGGATAGATGGCAGGGTCCGCCACATATAAACAGTATGAACTTGTGTTGTCCCTTTAAGATTTGTTTATTTAGTCATAACAACAAAGAAAGTCTGTTTATTGAGCTTGTTTAGGCGTAAAAAAAAACTACATTAGTGCACCTTTAAGATTACTCCTAAAGGATGTTTCAGTTTCTTCCACTGTGACACTCAAAGGAGCCGTTGTTCAGGCGAGTGTGTTGTCCGAAATGATGCCAACAGCATAAACGTGTGAGTGTTTCTGTTCTAGAAGGTGCACAGCGACGTGTTTGTGTGCATAACTCTGCGTACTTCAAATCAAAGAAAGCAGAGCGTCCTTGTCGTCCAAGTAGTTTGGATTTGAAAGGTGGCCAGTGAATCCGTCCTGGTGCTTTTTTTTTTTTACAGAGTGGTGAAATTCCGCACCTTAATTAAAAAGGACGGTGAGGCTTTAGGGGTGAGATCCTCTAATGAAAGCGTGTTTATTCCCTCGGAGGGGGGAAGCGTCCGTTGGTGGGAGGCTGTCCCCCTCTTGCTCCGAACCTAAAGCTGAGCCGGGGCACGGCTCTCATTAAACAATGTCTGACATTCCAATAGTCACTTCTGAAAATAACCCACTACTGTGTCCCACTGTTGCACCTCCATGAAGACGCCAATTATCTGTGTAGTGCATTTCACTCGAAGGCTCCGATGAAAGGCTGCAGCACAGTGGTGGGTGGTAATACCGGCTGCACGGTGGAGGAACCCTGAACAAGTGACACCACCCCCCCCGGGTTGATCTGCCTTTTCAGACAAGTCTCATTAATGTTTCAAGCAGCAGCTGGTTGCACAGCTGGAGCTGGTAGAGCTGTCAAATGTCAACTTATCCAACGACAAACACTTCTTCGATTCATCATTTTCTACCGTGACCTTCCATTTACTTTGCAAAGATAATCTGTAACTCTTGCTGGACGGAGATTTTAAATTTCTCCTGCATGTGTTTGAAGCTGGAGTGAAGCACAAGCGCTGCGGCGGACAGCAGCTGATGAAACTGTAAACCTGGGTGGAAACTGGGACTCTCTATTTGCAGAGAGGAAGCTAAATTAGCTGCGACAGAACACAAGCACTCCAGGAAAAACACTGCAAGGCCCGTATAACGTATTCTGTCTCTTTCAACATGTCCTAATCTTTTAAATCAGCCGCTGTAGTCGCTTGTGAAGAGAAATATCGACTTCAAACTTGCAGTGGATTGCAGCATCAGAGCCCGGAGGCGGATGCTGGGATGGAGGTGAGGCGTTTGATCCCCTATATGAACAGCAGTGGCTCAGTGGGGACAGTCTTCAGGTGAGTAAGGAGAGCGCTGATGTTATAAAGGTCCAACACCTCTAGACTCATCCTCCCCGGGTTTGTCCCTTCTGGGCTACTATAGGAACATGGCAGACTTCATTAAAAGTGCGCCAGGCTTTGAACCACCGTGAAATTACATCGTCACGTGAAAGAAGCCTCTGTAAAACGGTGGATACATTTTTTTTTTTTGAGTCACAACCCCAATGAAATAACTCGCTTGACTGTCAGAATTTGAGACATTCGGTCCAATAGAAATTTGCAAACTCTAGAAGAGCTGCAGGATTAAACTATTTTATCCCCGTCCAAGTCAGCTGGCTCAGTCGGCAGGAGACTCCAGCTTCACCTTCACGGCTGTGCATCTTATAAATTATAATGTCCTTGGACCGCTCCCTCTGCAGATATAAAAGGCTCATTCAAAGGTAACGAAAATCCAATTATTAGTTTCAGGTAATTATAAACTGAAATATTAAATTCAATTTCTGGAATCCCACACACGGCACCTTTAAGTACACTAACTGAGCCAAAGCCAGTAGTAGTAGTAGTAGTAGTTCACCCCAGTGACAAACGGGATGAAAATCAACAGAACATTCCTGAGGACTGCTGCTTTATCAGCTCCTCTGTTGTGAAACTACCGGACAAACACTGTGTATGAATGTGGCGCGTGCTTTTTTCCCACCTAGGTAGTTTCTGCTCTTCACCATTTCCGTGACGTTGATCTTGGTGGCTCCCTCCGGGATCTCCACGATCTTGTGGTAGCCGATCTTGGACAGGCTGTGTTTGAACACGCCGGAGACCAGCCGGCAGGACGTGTTGTCGCCTCCACACAGGCCGCACTTGTCCATCACCTTTCCTGACCCGAGATACTCATCGCAGCCAAGACTCTGTGAGGCAGAGGAGATACGAGGAGTTTAAGTGTAAAAGCTGTTTAAGCTGAACTGGATGAACTTGAGCTATTCTCGGTCACATAAACAGAGATAATTATGCACCAAAGATTATATCTACAAAGCTAAGCCAAGTCGCACCATTAACCCACATCGTGAACAACAATAGCAGAATAATTGCTAATTTGGCTTTACTGTCTTGGCCCTGATCTCAGAGTTTTCCTTCCTAAATCTCTAAGGTGTGCGTTTCCTCTGTCACATTGGTGGTAGTGGTTTACAGGAAACCTGGGCACAGTAAAAATAGAACAGTTAACATCAGCAGTCCATAAATTCACTCAAACCAGCAGTAAAAGCAAGTCGCCGTGCAAACAGGTGGTGGAACAGCCAAAAATGGTCCCAGCAAGCTACCGTAAAACTCAAACACGCTGGGCTGTGGTTCCTGCAGTGCCAGGGTGAGTCCGGAACAGACCACAGTCACCAATAAGGAAACCAACAGAGTTGGGGGGGGGGGGTTCTGTTTTTGGGGCAGCAGCCCATCTCCAGGACTTTGCAGCTCTCGCTCAGATTTCCACACAAACATATTTTTGTGGTTGTTTGCATCAACGCACCGGTGAAGCTGCAGTTTACGTCCGTGTCTTTCCAGACTCGTATAATATTTGCAGTGAAGACTTTGACGGGATGTAATGAAAGGTGACGCGTCTATTTTGACAGAGTCGGACTGATGGAGAGCTCAATATCAGCTGCTTGTGACGGACTGCTGCTGTCTGTCTGTCTGTTAGTGTGTAACTTCCTGTAAAGTCACAAACAAGCTTAAAAAAGCAACATCGATGCTTCACACTCATCGCCAACCTGGCAACACAGAAGATCTAAACACTAAGACAAGCCATCATTACTGTGGCATCCCTATAATGTCTCATTTAACATTACTTACCAACAACGATGTCAAGGACCCTGAAAATAACCTGTGCGGCTCTCAGCTGGTAAACCTGAACTTCTTGAAGAGCATCCCGTCTGAGACCACAGACTATTGTAATTTCAACCTTTTATGAGTGATCTGTGGAAGCATTTTGCTGCCGTGTGAATAATGAAATAATCATGAATATCTACTCATCATGCAAATGTATCTGTCTGTTCTTTTCTAGTGTAAAAGGTCTGTAACTATTAAATGCAGCTCTTTATGCTTTATAAATAAAAAGTGGTCGACGGTTAAGTTTTTCTCCATGCCTTCGTTATTTATTCGGGCTATTGTTACAACTAATGTCAAATATCTCAAATCAGAATGAATGTTAGATAATTAGACTCTACACAAGCGGTACGTTAATCAATAACTGGGGGACACTTTCTAACGTCTCGATTCATAAATCAGTTGCCAGATTTATCCACAGCCGCCACAGTTTCAAGGTGGGCACCCAAGATGAGACTCACGAACTCGGTATCCAACACAATCCTCACCTCCTTTCGGGTGTTACAGCGCCAGGAAAGTGTTTTTTGCCGAACGTGATGATGTCACAGATCTAAAAAATGTTGTTATAACTAGCCGATGAATTTTTGGGTCACAGCCAAAAACATTTTTTATTAAATCTAATCAGTTCATCCTTCAGTCTGTGTGGATGTTTGTGCCAAATTTGTAAAGAAAATTACCCACAAGGTGTTCTGAGATCACCAGTTCACATGAATCGAACGGACAGATGGACGTTCATACAGCCGTAAGGCCCCGACGGCTGCTGGCAGCATAAAAAAAAACAACTTAAACGCAGCAACTTCTGAGACAACATGGACCGATATGGGTGCTGCTGACCTTTACATGCGGTCATGAGGTATCAAATCAAATTCTAGAGATGAATGACATCAACAAATACTCAGGACGGTCACGGTAAGTCATAAGAATGTGGTCATCTCGGTGGGTTTAGCTGTACTGGAGCAGCCGTATGTCAGGGAGCAAGGAGAGGACAAGGAAGGTAAAGAAAAGGGATAAAAAGCTGGAGATGAATATGAAGGGAGATGTAGCAGGAGAGATGGAGTCCAGGGTTCGGACTGAGGCAGTTTGGCTTTCCTCCCACCCATAGCAGCTCATTCTGTTCGGGTTCCAAACACCACCTGGGCCAAAACAAACATGAAATGCCTTCTTCCACACAGGAAATAACTGATGAGAGAAAAGAACAGTGAACTGAGGAAAAAAACTAAACCACCAAATGCTTCTGGAGGCAGTGTGGAATGACGCTGCAGTGCAGCACGGGGCTGGAAGAGGCCGGGATAAAAATCACAAAGCAGAACACGCTAACGTTCAGGGGTAAAAAACTGCTGCTTTCATGACCTCATTTTACAGATCAGTGAAAATAAAGCAACTCGGGATACTGTGGGCCAGAGATAAAGGAGTAATACTGCGGGGTTAAACACATTTTGGGACATTTTGACAAGCTAAAAAAAGTCCGTCGTGGAAAAACAAATAAAAGTGCAGTCAGGGAGGAGCATTAGCGACGTGACTACCAATAAATATCTCCTCCGCGTCTCCATTTTCACCACCGATCCCTTCTAACAGAAACAACACAATTATAGCAGCGAGGCAGCCTTTGCCTGAAAAAGGGAAAAAAATGTTCCTCTCGTAAAACAGACGCTGACATGGTGAAAGGTTATCTGTGGCCGCGCGCATGAGAAAATGTCTGAATCAAAACAAATTAAAAATATGAGCGGTGAGATTTATTGACCTGACATCCGAATTGTTAATGTGATATCGTATGACTGAGGATTTAAAAACACACAGAGTTTTTTGGTTCCCTCTGATAGAAGGAAGGGGCCCGGAGGCTTTACACCTACGACACGGGACACATCATCGGGCCGCTTGACGTCGAGTGATTTGGACAGTTGCACCATTAAAATCACAAAACTGTCAAGACAAACTCTTCAGCCTCGCAGTAGCACGCCGCACCAAACACTAATCTAACTAACTGAATCTGTCCCCCGAATAATCCCTGAATAATTGTCGCGTCTGTGCTCCCGGCAGTCTCGGACAAGCGCGACCTTGACGGTGAACCCGCATCAAAACGAGGCGTCGCTGGTGTCAGGACGCATGAAAGCAAAAAAAAAAAAGCCTCATTAACTCTTCCCAGCAGAGCTCGAACAGAAATCGCACCGCGGTCGATCTGCAGTCCTGGTCAACTTTTCTTCAGTGCTTTTGTTTTTTTGGTCACCTTCTCTCTCTGTGGGTGGTTTGTGCCATCTGGTGAGGGGAACCGCTCTGTTTTCAGAGGAGTTACAACAGGATTTTTTTTCTTTTTTAAATGTCGCCGAAGCCCACCTTCATCTGGAAATAGTTACATGTGTCAGGACGGCAGAGTCGACTCTCAGTCAACTCGTGAACACTGAAAACAACACAGTCTCAAAGTGAATCCGGATGGTACTGTCCCACGCGATGCAGCCGGGGTAAACTCATCGTATCGCGGCGTCTTCTTCGTAACGAGCTGATCTCACACAGCCAAAGGCACTCGTCACTCAGAAAAACACAACGTGACATTCAGAATTAGACACAGACATCCTGAGAGGTGAGTTTGAGTCTATATCTTATTGAGCTACACATGGAGCCCCACAGGACACGATGATGAGCAGCACTTCCACTCGCTCTGCAGCTTTGAAGCGTGATTACTGAACGTGAACTCGGGCCGAGACTTTTAAACTCAGAGATCTGGACCCCCCAATGATCAGCGTCACGGTAATTAGCCGCTAAGTGACCTGCGAACTGAGAGGTGATGTGTAAATGTTAAACACATCAAGAGAGCGTGCTTCGTCCTAAAACAAACTGAAAAACAAGTTATTTCATTCAGGGATTTTAAAAATAGGAAGAAGCTTCCATAGTTCCGCTTGACCTCTCAAACTCAAGACTGTCCTTCCTTTATTTCGAGGTTAGCGGAAAAGCTACCACACATTAGGCATTTTAAAAGAAGATTTTAATATCATCAAAACACCAAAATCTTAACTTTGATAACTAACCATCGCACAAGCCAGCCAGCTAAAGTTAGCCATCCTCAAACATCAATGATAGCTGCTATCTTTTTATATAAAGTTAGCTTTTTTAATAGCTTGTGTACTTTTGATACAAACAAAAAAATCCTACATGGTATCTAAAATATGTATCTATACTTTCCAACCTTCTAATGCAGGATGAATTTATTTGTGGCGACCTGGGATCAGTGGAAACAAGCTATAAACACAACACTGACATCAGCACTCTCCACTACTCACTCTCCTTTTAGCTCTGTTTTCGTCTCCACCAACTCTTTCTTTATGGTTCCTCAGCTGCTAAATGTTCACCAGCTAGTTGCTAACTTTGACCTTCTGCTCATTTGGCAAAACAACAAGCTGAAGGACACTAAAACCTCCCGAGGAGCTGAGAGGATAAAGGAAACAACTGTAACAATTCTGAGCGAGAACTAGATCCTTAGAAGTCACATTCGTAATAGTTTAGCCCAGAAATAACGAATAAGATTGTTGGAGCGTAATTATAGAATGGTTCCCAGTTTTCTGTTTCACGTGCATTTGTACAGAGGCGTCTCTTGTCTGAGATAAAAAAACTTAATTGGCAGCAAAGAACTGTGTAAACCAATATCAGAGAGATACGGGAGGGAAAGAGTGACAGACATCAGAGATCTGTATCATTCCTCAACCCTCAACAAGCACAATGTCAAGATATACAGTTGCAGCGGCACTAAATCTCTTCCCGACAGCTCTGGCATTATGTTACAGTCGCCTTGCAATAACAGTGCTTTTATCCGTGTAGGAGGCCTGGTTTGCGGCTCCATGCGAGGGATGATTATATGAATAAAAGCTAATGCTCAGAATGATATCATGCTTTAAATTAACAACAGCGGTAGCAGCAACATGCAGGCGTTTAACTCGTCCCTCCTGCAGTAAATCCAGTTCGAGATGTGGTGGAAAACGACCTCAGCTCCACGCTGGAATGTCTCCGTGTTTGTGTACCTTAGACGAACTCTGTTAGTTTTTATAGCGGTTCGAATCATTTGTGGGGTTTCTGTCAGACAAAGCTTTCACTGGAAGCAGAGATATCATCAGGCACCGCTGCTCTCTTGTCACACCGGCCTTAATTCGACGCCGTTTTATTCCGTGACCCCAGAGGATGCTTTTGTTTTGAAGGGTCACTTAGAGTGTTACCGACATGATTTAGTCTGCGCAAATTAGATTAACAGCGGAATGATAAACGACAAAGAAGGTCTGGGAGCTTACTGAAACTAGCCTGCAAAGCCTGCCAGAGAGAAAAGAGTTTTAAGACTGTCTTTCACTTCCTTTATTTGCAGGCTAATGGCGTATTTACTGCATGTCTTATTTTCAGGACTGGTTATGCTACATGTGACATGTGAGTGGTGCTCCATACATTCCTGGTAATACTGTCGCAACACCAGAATTGCAACATAAACAATCTGCAAACTAGCCTGCCAACGCTAGCCGTGCTGTGGCGGTAAAAAGCTTCAACTTTTGATACTTCAGATGTTCACATAATTAGCGGAGACTGAATCATTTCAAATCCTGCGTGTTGTTAAAAATGAGCAAAGTATCGAAGCTCTGCCAACATTAAAACATAGTATTCTCAAGAAGTAGTAAAATATTTGTGGTAGCTTCGATAGATAGATAGATAGATAGATAGATAGATAGATAGATAGATAGATAGATAGATAGATAGATAGATAGATAGATAGATAGATAGATAGATAGATAGATAGATAGATAGATAGATAACTTTATTTAACTTCAAGAGCTCTTTAATAGCTTCAGTACTTTTGATAATGTCACATGCATAATAAACTGAGAATGTATCGCTCCAAATCCTACGTTATATTGAGAAATGTGACACCCTGCCAACCTTAAAGCATATTTTAAAGCAGAATAAATGATTTGTGGCCATGCGGTGCATCTGAAACCAGACACAAACACAACATTTACGTTAGTAAACAGTCGCTAATTCACACATCCAGTAGACATCGAGCAACATCAGTAATGATCCGGAGTCTTGTCAGCGACATGAAGGGTTAACAGCTCGCTATCTTTACATTGTTATTGGGGGGCGTTAGCTTTTTTAATAGCTTCGGTACTTTCACACGGAGCCTTGTAATCCTCCGCGGTATTGAAAATTGATACCTTGCCAACGTCAAAGCACATTTTAAAGCAGGATTAAATCTATTCGCAGCTACTGTATAAAAACAACAGTACTGTCGGTGTGTTAATTCACACATCCCGGTAGACATCGAGCGACGTAAGCATTCATCTGAAGTCTTGTCAGAGAGTCTGCTGAGTGAAGGAGGCTGTTTCTGCGTCTAACGTGTGTGTACACTGCGCTCAGACAGAATAATCTGCGACTGACAGACACTTCCAGTCCGAGGCTGACAGACGGACTGACACCGGCAGATGCTCTCGGCTGGACCACATTCAACGCATCGGCAACAATCAAGGCCACGTACAGAATCTATACCCTCTTATTTCATATCCAACTGTCTGTGTGATGCATCCAAATTAGTTTTAGGGTTACATGTGACTCAAAGTGCTGTTGTAATACAGTAAATGACAATAATTCAACGTCAACAATTCATCTAAAATCACATTATAAGTCAGCAGCTGTGAGGCGGCCTGTCAACATATAATCCTATGTTGTTTATAGAGGCTTTGACAGACAGTTGGACACAAATGCAAAGTGTATAAGATCCGCTGCCGCTCTCTGCGTCCAGAGCAGCAGAACAGGCAATAACAACAATCCTCAGGCCCGACAGACTAACATGGCTTCATGCTCCCCGTCCAAATACTAACATGGGTAATAAAATGGAAGGAGTTATGAGCAAAAGGATGTTTCTCAGTCTGGAGATGGTACAGTGGTTTAACCCCCCTCCAAGTCAGAATCCACATGATTCCTCTTTGGCTGAGGCCCGGATCCCACCAGAACCTTCTAACCTGTGTCCTCTGGCAGTTTCCCTCTCAGCTTTTTTTTTCCTGCCGACCGCAAAATCAAAACAGACACAATACAGCGAGACACGGGCCACCGTCTCCCTCAAAACAAGCTTTCACTGCCTTTTAAATACATCAATAAGACTTCTGTAAGAGACGTTTTATGTTATTCCACTGGACATAAAGGCTACGATCTGTACTCCTAATGTAAAAAATGCATCACGCAGCAAACAGTTGCTCCAGAAGTACAACATTAGTATTGATCTGGAGTCTAATGACTCCCTCTACTTTTAGCTTTCGTTTCCACCAACTCTTTTTTTATCGCTCTTTAGCTGCTACATGCTTCACTGTGTTCACCAGCTAGTTGCTAACTGTGCCAGTCTACCAATTAATTGTTGGCAGCAAAGCCAAACATTAAAGCCGCTCTCTGTAAAAAAACGAAACACTGAGCTGAAGGACACTAAAACCTCCTGTGGAGAGGAAATGCAGAGACACCTCACATCGTCAACCTGATTAACAACCGGGACAATTTTGAGCAAGAACTAGAACAGCGGAGCCCAGAAATAAGCGATAGGCCTCTTCGTCTATTAGAGCGTAATTATAGAAATGATTCCCAGTTTTCTGTTTCACTTGCATTTAAACAGAAAACTGGCAGCAAAGAACTGTCTAAACCAATATCAGAGAGATACGGAGGAAAGAGTGGCAACCATCAGACCTTTGTATCATTCCGAACACTCAACATGCACAATGTCAAGATATACAGTCGCTGGAGGCGCAGCTCCGCGCTGTAAACCTCTGGGAGTAGAGACATGCTATGACCTGTACTCCTTCTGTAAGAATGCATCCCGGAGTCTGAAACATATTTATGCGCGTGGGGTTAAAGGGGGGGCTGTGTGGCGAACGCGTCAGGGATTTCCACAGCTCTTCACACGTAGAAGCGGTTGTAATGTTCTTTGGCGGACGGCCAATGAAGTCATTCCTTGGTCAGCTGTGAGACACCGGCCTCATCTGGAAATGCAATACAGCCGTGAAACTCGGCTTCCAGGTCCGAGAATACGGAGGCGACATCGTTCCAGCGACAAGGAATTTATAGTGGAAGTGACCTAAAAGCTCGAGGTCGCGTCTGGGAATGAGATTACTGACAGAAAGAAAATCTCACAGACGAAGAAATTTAACACAATCGCGATTAAATACGGTTGAGAATAAGATTACAGTGCGATAAAACACCGCCTCCTCTTATGTGAAGCGCACTTTGTGGTTGCCACGGCTACCGGCATCTGCCTCCCACATGCTGGGATGCTGTGGATCTTTAACTGGTTTTAACGAGCAGGGGGGAGGAAGTCAACACCGCTTTTATTTCAGTCAGCACTTCAAACACATCTGTATCTGCGGAAGCCACGCTGCCTTCAAGTTCACATGTGACCTTCTCACTAATGAAATGACTGAACCGCTGACAAGTCCTGATTAACTGTTACGTCCTGTGTGAAATATACAGCGCGACATGCAAAATATAAGAGAAAATTCTTCTTTTTGAGGGTTTCGCTGGATGTAATCAAGGCCACATCTGTTATTAGTCACTACTGTCATCATTACTCTTTAATTTTTCTTTTTTATTCCATCAGTTTTTTTAATGGTTTTCTCTGAGAAATAAGCAAATTGAGCCGAATCATGAAGAAATGTGACGAATATCTCACAAGCTATAAAGACCACAGGACTGAAACTTGATTTACAGTTCCCCCATAATTCAATGCTTCACATACTCAGAAGCGAGTGACATGGAAATCTAGTTCGCATTGACTTTCTAAATCTAGAATGCCGACATTAATATTCCGGATAAAGACGGATTAGATTACTGCCCACAGAAAGTTTTTCCTCCAGACGATGAGCGTGTCAACATGCAGACTAATAAACCGATCATCATCTGATTTATGGAGTGACAGGATTGTTAAACTGGTCACGCAAACAGCAAAATGCGAAATGCTTTATCAGATAAAAGCCGTTCTCAGTTCTCGGTTTTATTCGCTGCGTCTATACCATTAATCCAGTTTCTTTCATTCTTTTTACATCAGTGCATTTGCAAAAACGTAAAGGAAAGCGAGTGTTGTTAAAACCAGAGCAGATGTGTTTTCTGTTCATATGCATAACCCGAAGAAGTAGAGCATTATTTCACGTTTTGCAAACCTAACAAAAGGACAACCCTGACCGGTGGAGACACCACGATAAGCAACGTCTAGCAACTAATTTACTTTTCTATTATCGCATTATTAAAGTGCATGTAAACACGTCAAATCAGATTATTTTCATTACCTGATTATCAGATTATTGTGGTCTAACAACCCACTTGTACAACTGGCCCATCCTAAAAGAAGGAATGAATGAATATATATTTTCTTAACTTTTATTCTTAGACTAAAATGATGTTTCGGTCGACTTAATCCACACCAGAAAACAGATCGATATATCAGAGAAGGATACTACTGAGCGATATCTCTGCGTGTGCCGATTCTTCAAATATAACCGGCTATCTCAGCAGAGACAAGAGTTAAACAGTGTCATCATCAACCAGACTGACTTGCTTTATCGAGTCTGGACAACAGTATTAACATCTGTCCAAAATGATTTGGGCCGATCCAGAGTTGAAATCCTTGAAGCCCACTCACACCTACCACACAACAGTGTTCAGTACGTCCCGGCTGTGTGTCTCGTCTTACATATTTCCCCATCGTACTTTTAATACCCGATCAATCTCTCTCTACGCCGTTACACACAAATAAAGCTGTTGCTTTAACTGCAGAGGATGCTGACTGTCTGCCTGCAGATCCTGGAGGGAGTCTTTCACCACAGGATCATGTACTATCCATTAAGTGCAGATTCAAGAATCCTTTTTTTTTTTTTTTTTTTTTACAAGATTTTCCTTTTGAGAACAAATCAACTGCAAACATTTTAAAAAGTCAACCAGGGACACTGACGGAGCTGATGTTAGCTTAATTAGCTGGCTAGCTATAGCTGATAAAATCCGTTGGCAGCAGACGGCATTTCATCAGGGAAAATAAAGGAAAAAAGTACATTTTGCCACAGTTATGTAAGAGTACGTGCCACATCGTTACAGCACTGAGACACGATCGTCACTGTAAGCAACCTTTACGTGTGAACACTTCTGCATTTTGCCCCCCAGAAATCTAATTAACCACGCGGCATGACATTCAGATCGTTGGACATTTCATCTAAAAGAAACTACGTGGATGAATCCTTTAACGCAGGAAGCAGGAGGAGTCAAACTCTGACCTCGTTATATGTGCGCGCTGGATGGAAGATGTGATTTCATCAACTGCTCAAAACAGATTTATTCAATTTGATCGTTTCCTTCAGATTTCACTTCTGGCTCCGGTATAATGGGAACACTAACTAGAAGACTAACCGCGGTCTGCGACCACAAATAGAAACACAAGTTCTGGTGTTTTGGATAGTAATCAGACAGCTTTCCACTCTCCACAACACAGCACTTCATGGAATAATAGCAACATGTGTCAAACCAGAATGGGAACGCAGACAAGCTGGAGTTATTAACTGTGACGGAGGACGAGATGAGCTGAGGACAAGAAGTGGAACCAACAACCAAACTAATTGCTGTTTGCACCTTTTTACAGTCTGCGAATAAGATTGTTGTGTGAGTATAAAAATTAAAATCAGGTCATCACATCTGCAGAATATCCTGGTAAAGTTAAGTGTTTACCAAGTGGGGAAGAGAGACGCAGCCATGAGTGACAGGACCTCTGATCCCAGCAGTAAAAAAGAGGCCTCGTCCACACCACGATCTGCCCTCAGAGCTCGGGGCGAAGGGCAGAGCGTCTTCGTTAAAGGCTCCCGTGCTTGTAAAACACTCAGAAATAGCATCGAGCGTGGTGAATCTCCAGCCGTAAAAAAAAAAAAAAAAAAAACGCGCAGGGTGTCTCCTGACATGACCGCTCTGATTTGGGAACAGAATGACAGAATGCGTCTCTGCTGGGCATTAAAACGACAACGTAACGAGTTTCATTCCTGCTGGAAACGTCCACAAATAGACACTCAGTGCTTCAGTGAGCTAAATACTCTGGATACTCTGTATCTGTGACAGGTGTTGAACTCACACAGTACTTCTGATCGTTAAAGGATAAGTTCACCAAAAAATATAAATGCAGTCATTATCCATCTCCAGATAAGCGTCATTAAATAGCGTTTCAGCATTCTCCTAAACAACTGAAGCTGATAGGGACAACTGAAACAAAAACATTGTCCTAATCAAAGTCTCATGAAGCCCGATATCCCAAATTGATTTTAAAAGGTGTTATTTACACCCTCTGTTAAGCCCAAAATCTTCCTTGCAGCAGCAAAGCCAAAAGGTTTAGCATGAAACTGAAGCGCTCAACTGTGCAAACCAGTTTGTGACTAACATCTTTTCAAATCAAATTCAAGTTCTTCAGGAGACTTGAATTACAACAGTGAACTGTATGGAGCCAGTTTGTTTACATTTTATGAAAGTCTCCATCTACTTCAGTTGTTTAGGAGAATGCTGCAACACTGTTCTGCTGGGAAGCTCCAGAAATGTCTTGTGGACTCTGAAACATCTCATCAGCATGAAGGTGAGAAGATAATGACTGAATGTAAATTTTTGGGGGGTGAATTTCACCTTTAATTCCTAAAAAAAAGTATTTCTGATCGCTGAGTTTGACAATTTTGTGATCTAACAAAGGTCAAAACAACGCAGCTTTTTGATCATTTGTGTATTTTTTCGTCGTCATCAAAATGAATGATTTCTACTTCAATAAACATCCTAATATTGAGTTTCAATAAGGTGAGAAAGAAATGACTAAAATATATTGAAGTCATTCCAGCGAAAAATATAGAAAACTGAAGAAATTGTTACAATTCTTACTATTTTGACTCATACAGGAATCAGATCTGTGACACCTCAAATAGATGAAGTAAAGCCGATGTCAGAACAAAAAATAGCAGACAGGTTTGTAAAAAGTGTCACAGGATAGGACGGGGTGAGCGCTAATGTTCAAACATTCATGACGACTTCTGTCAACTTCATTTCCTCACAGAAGGAACCACTCTTTTCCAAAACTAACATCCAAGCAGGTCTCACACAAATATCTCTGCATGTAACTAAACCCTCATTTTGTGCGTTGACAGACTCCAACATTTCTATAAAACCGATAGCTATGCAGTTAAGAGTCATATAAAACTGGCAAAGACATCCTCATCAGGACTTTGGCACATCCCTCTCTCGCACTAACAACCTCAGGCACTCACACCAGCGCCGTTAATCATCAGCAAACACAGGTGAGCTAAAGTTGAGCCGAGCCACAGGCAGCGACGGGCTAATTCAGGCTTGCAGTCAATCCCTAATAGAGTTCAAAGTACATCTTTATAGTCCCAGGACAGGCCTGACTCACAGAGTCTTCCACTAGGAGGGAAACCTAATCCCACCAGTAGCCCGTGAATGTGCTGTGGAAAAATAAACCACTCAGAGAGAAAGCGGAGCCACGGTGAAAACAGCCGTACTGTAAATACTTCCACTCAGTCGATGGACCGCAGGATCATGGGGCCACGCTGACAGTCCAAGTTACGGAGTGACACTGTCCAGTGCTGCTTACAAGCTCTAGAAATGATGCTGACTCGCATCCAACATCTGAGAATTTAGAAGTCATATTACAAACACCAAGTTTCTTGAGGTCACATGCATGAATCTCCAAAACACACTTACTGCGGGCAAATCATCCTGCAGTGCACCTCTAACAGCCGCAGCATCACTGGCGGTCCGCACCGTCTCCCAGGTTCCTCCAGGACCCAAATGAGGTGAAGCGGGTCCTACCTGAGACCGCGGCTTCCCCTGCACACGCATGTGGAGGCAGACGAGCAGCAGCAGAGCCAGTCCTGACAGCATTCTCTCATGTGGCCTCTGAAACTGTACGACTCAGTCACTCGGGCTTCCACGCGAGTCCTGCTGGTGGCTGCTGCTCCCGTCGGCTCTCTGCAGCTCTCAGAATGCCCAAAAAACCCAGAGCTGATCTCTACGAGCTCCCCTTGTAAACTGAGCTGGGGGAGGTGCAGCTGAGGGAGGTACAGGGGACCGGGCCCTTTTTTTTTTTTTTTTTTTAGAGGGGGGGAGAGTGCAAATGAATAGGAGGGAGAGAGAGGCGGGAGGGAGGAGAGAGGAGTCAGGAGGAGAGTGTGTGGCAGCTACTGCTGACAGCAAATTGGAAGCCAGAGAGGAAGTTCGGGGGAATATTTTCAATGTGACAAGTATGAGAGGAAGGAAATTCTTGCGGGGCCGAAATGAATGTGCAAGCAAAACCGCCGCGGTTAAAATTGTGTGGAAATAATTGGCAGGTGGGCATGCCATCTTCAAGGGATGCCAACCAATGGGAGCTGAAGAATCACAGCCTGTTTAATCCTACAACAGAAACACAGGGAAAAATAATAAGGAACCAAAGCCTCGTGAACATCATGAAGTGGAAACAACCTCAAATCAGAAACATATTTGTGTTGTTCCTGCTCTCACAGAAGACACGGACACAATGAGATCCCTTTACTCTCCCTCAGCCCCCCTGATACCTAATTACAAGCCACGTTTCAGCACGACTGCTGCAGCCAAAAAAGACCCCAGTCATCATATGGTTTTCCTATTGTTTCCACAACATTAAACCCTAATTCACCAGGATGTACTGAGGTAAGGAGTACACTCGTCATGCTCATATCTGACAGTCGGGTTGTTTTCATGCAGATTATAAAGGCAGACGGAGCGCAGCGGGGACGCTGTCGGACCCGTTTCTTTCTACACAAAGAGACTTCTGCGAGGCGCGGGTCTGGAATGAGGCGCGAGATAATTGAAAGCTGTCCTGTTTTGAAGTGGCGCGCTGAGACCACAACAGGCTGCTGAGACGTCTACTGTAAGATGGCTGAGCACCAGGACACACAGGGAGGGAGGGAGACGGTCAGATGGACTGACAAGATAATTCAATATAGAAACTGACAGAAGCAATAATACTGCTGAGAGTTTAACTGTATGTTGATTATACGTTCCAGTGGAATAGATTCAGTATCTCGCGGGTCGGAAATGAGTTTTATTAGGCGACTGGCGCCCAGTGTCACAGATTGTTTCCATGTTTTCAACATGAACGCCATTACAGAGATGAAGAATGAGACAAAAGTATCTAACTCGAATTCTCTCACTCTCAATTGCGAATTTAAATTGCGATTATTATATCCGTTAGATGTGGTTATCAGACTATAACACTTGGGAAAGGACACGTAACAGAGACACACTTTATAGTTTAACAAAAAACTCTAATATCTAAAGTAAACTTCACTGGGAATTTAACAACTATAAACCGA
This sequence comes from Diplodus puntazzo, assembly GCA_963678695.2. NCBI lineage: Eukaryota > Metazoa > Chordata > Actinopteri > Spariformes > Sparidae > Diplodus > Diplodus puntazzo. Next base: position 4,235,954 of record OZ023155.1, on the reverse strand, counting down.
TCCGAGCATCGTTTTCTGCACTGTGTTCTTTAAAACCAAACACACTCGTATCGTATTGGCTGACAGTGACAACATATATGCCAATACCAATAAAACTGTGATTAGCCAATATCACACCAGAGGTTGTTGCCCAGTACGTTCTCCACACAGCAATATAAGAAACTACGGGCCGGATGTCTGCAGGCACAGACATCACCTCACACTTCTGGTGGGTCACAAGTGATGATCTATAGAGATTACTTTCCTTTGAGTCCATAAATTACCTGTTTTTAGGGAAACCCTATTAATTTTGCTCGAGACAGATTTAAGGTAAGTTGCAGTTATTGTGATTCTGAAATTTAACACATCGTGATTAATTCAGTTCAGATATAAATGACATTAAAACCACAGTGATAAGTCCCTTATCGTAGGCAACTTGACTTGTTTAACCATTCACACCTGGGCTCACCTCGCTCAAGCAACCCACATGAAGGCCGGCTGGACCAACGACCCACAAGTGACCCGAACGACTCTGAAGCTAAGAGATCATGTGTGTGTAAGGACACTCCCACACAGAGTTTAAAGGCCTGCAACTCCTCTCCAGTTAGTTACACCTGATGAGAGGTGAAGCTGAGATAAGTCCAGTTGCCGACGATACAGCACCTAGTAATTAGCCAGTGTATTAGCATACACCATATTCACTCACGCACACATAATGAGTGAAATGCACGCGCGATCTCGCCGCAGGAACAAAAGTCAAACAGTCCTTTGCAAAATTTGCAATGTTTAAAACACCCACTCATCGTAATCTTCCCCTTTTTAACAGCTACTGTGAAGCTTGGGATTTACATTTTTGTGTGTTCTCACACATTTAACACGACAGGCGAGCAGATTGCCAAATATTTGCTCAGCAATGAAACGCATGTTGGCACAACACTTAATAAATCGCACCCTGCCACCTTCCTTAATGTTCTGTAAAGCTGTTTCGCAGATCAGCAGAGGCATTAAGTCAAGAACTAAATGTCTCCACACCTGCAACTGGCTCGGCTGATGTTGGACGAGTGTCAGCTGAGACACACACACACACACACACACACACACACACACACACACACACACACACACACAAACACGCGAATATACACACAAATCTGGCTTAGTTCATCCTTCCAGTAGCAAACAAAACAGTAGCAGAAGGGAAATCGTTAATGGCTCACTCAATCAGCTTTGTTTTTATAGTTCACCCTCATCGTCAAGTCCCATCATCATCACACACACAAACACACACACACATCACAGCTGCAGGCGTGCAGGAGTGGACCGGCTCTTTTCAGCAGCCTTGTCCGTCGCGATGAACCTACAGACGTCGTCTCCTGCTCCCCTGATCTGCCTCTGATGTGGACAGATCTCATTACGGAGGCATAGCGCCCAGAGGTCGGGCGGGGCAGGGCTGACTCTCCAGTACACCCTGGGGTCTTTGTTTCCTTCAACAAGTGGGTCAGCCCTGAGGCAACCTTGGCTCCAGGCGCCTGAGTCCTCCGGGCTCCAACCCACACACGTCAGAGTCATGGTCTCCAGCAGGTGGGCTCGACATGACTGTACACCGTCAGGCTCCGACAGACACACACTCGCACAATAGCCGCATTCAACTCCTGTTCTAAGTCTCTGTCACGTTTCCATCCTGTCTTGGCGTTTACCGTTTTGGAGGACGTCAAACTCCAGAGCTCATTATCAGAACCGTGACTGCAGACATTTTTAGCAGGTGTGGCCTCGGAGGGAAATACTCTCCCTGGCAGCTGTGACGCCTCCATCATTAACCTGCCCCACATCGCGCTTCATACATGCTCACACCGGGGGATGAAAACGGAGGATGCAGGGCCCCCCGGAGTTGTACAGAGCAAAAGAGTGAAAACATACTTTCACATGTCAGCGCGCACATTCACTATCTCTGATAAATCTCTTTTCAATCGGATTCCAACATCTCTTCTGAAAAGTCGACCCTGTCTGTGAACTGGAGCAGAAAAAGTCAAGAAAAGGCAGAAAGTAAGAAGAGAAAACACATGATTTCATTTTTTTTTTTTTTTCATCTGGGATACATATTAGTCAGCAGGGCCAGGCATGTAGGTCCCATGATTGTTTCCTTTGAGCGATGTATTTGACTGAAAGAGGCAGCGGCGGAGAGGAGGAGGGCGGGTTAATGAATAAAGCAGGTCGAGAGGGGATTTCGGGCTGGGAGGGGCAAGGTGTGGCTGAGGGAAGCTGCTGTTTCTATCTGTCCTCCGATTCTATCGAGAAAACAGCTGATGGCACCGTCTGCAGCGGAGATATTCAATAGTCACTGTGGATCAGAGGTCTCCCACCATGTGCCATCCTGAGTCAGGTGCACAGCTCCTGCATGTGGGCTCCACCTCGCCGTTACTGTTACAGTCTCGTTCCTCGAGGCTGTTCCTCCAGACTCGCTGTTGCGTAACACACCACTTCCCCGTCACCGCCGTGACCTTCAGGGCGTCTGAGGAGATTCACCTGAGAGTTTCCATCAACCACCTGCTGGTTTTACTGCGCCACCATCTGCTGTGGCTTGTCTAAAACACGTTGAGTTTGACAAATTATGCTGTTTACATTTCACAGGACATTTGCAATGTCTGTGACTGTGGATGATGCAAGAAGGCCTAATGGCTTTGTGACCGCATAATGTGGAATAAGTAAATAAATGTAGCGGCTACGAAACGCTGCACAGCTCAGGACCGCCGTGTCCCAAGTGCAGATGTTAATGCTTTCATATCACCCCGTGTTATTTCCTGTCTCACCTGCCTCAGATAATCGTCCCTGGACGGTTTTACAAGTCATTTACAAAATGCTTCTGCAAAGCTGTTGACCAGGTCCTCCCGAAGGTCTCGTGTCCCACTGATTTTGATTGCTCTTCATTGGCTCCCCGTCAAATACAGAGTCCAAAAAGAGTTCCTGTGACAGCTTATAGCGCTCTGTATGATCAGACACCCTCCTGCATCAAAGATCTACTGCAGAACTACGTCACCAGTCGGTCTGGGCTCTTTAACTTTGGAACTCCCTCACATTTGTTTGGATTTGCCTTTGCCTTAATTTTCTTTTAATTCTGCTTTAAGTGTGGTTCATGTCTACATGTAAATGTGTTTTCACCGCATGTGACAAGGGACGTATTAGTAGTAGAAGGTGCAGAGCAGATACATTACACAAACTAAATAGAACTAGAACATTTTCAATTGATGGAACTGCGTTCAAGCTGAGTGTCATTTTTTTCTCTCTCGCAGACAGCTTCTGTAAAACCCATGTCAATGTTGCACTTTTGCCAAGTAGAGTATAAATAACAAAACCGAGCCACAGAAGTGTGTGAAGTGAATTAAAGACCTGCTCTTCACAGCCAACGGAAAACTTGTCAACCACTGAAATATTCTGGGAAAAGTTTCACTCTGCAACTCTTTAGGAAGTGACTGGACTTTCATTAAGTCAACGATCATGTATGCAGATAGACTCGTAACACCTGGACCTTTGTAAAGCTGACAGGCGCCCGTTAGAAGTGGAATTTTAAAATATATGGTGTCGGCCCGTTCTTTACTTCATGCTCTCCTCAACAGGAAGCACAAAACTGTGAGTGACTGACTGACAAGACAATGAACAAATAGACCATTTAACTCCTTTAATTCCATGTGTGACTTTATCTTTATACACCTTCTGGAGGCCGTTTGTCAATAAAGCTGTTAGGCGCCATCAGATAAGAGTCTAATTTACAGCAGGGTTTGACCCTGAGCAGCAGGCGGCCTGCAGCACAGACACTCTGTCAGGAACAGATTCACACATTTACGAGCACACATGAAGAACATTTATAATTAAACAAGACTGTTCACACAGACGCAGATATCACAACACCTACAGTTATGAACACACACGTAGGTGCAGCATCCCCTCACACACACTCGCATCTACGTTTCTGATCTTACTCTCAAATGACCCTGAATTCCAGACGTCCGGCAAGCGCTGACCACACATCGAGAGCTCCAGATCTCTGACATTCCAAACAAACCAACGAGGCATGAAACGTGCTCAACTGTCTCTTCAATTGACAACCACCCAGATAGCAGCCAATCACTGTCAACAGCCGTCTGTCTGAGGAGGACCTGTGTGACCGCTGGGCGCTAAAAATACAACCTTGGATCCGTGTAGCACGCCGTCATAAATCTGAGACCAGGCGCTCAGATTCACGGCTCTCCGTCCTTGAAACACACTTCAATGTGGAGCTCAACCTGTTCAGTGTCGGCCACCATGATCACTCCGTAACTGTCCCCAAATCACCGTCGTCCATCCGTCTCATCAGCACGTCTATCCTGCCTGGACTGACCCAAGTGCTCCGCTTTAGAGTCTCTACTGCTCAAGGACAAAATGAGCAAACATATATCAAAACTATCTGAGTTTCTATTCAAGTATTCCAAGGATACAAATAATCTCTTTCCATACCTTGTCTGCCCCAATGCAAAATGGCGACAAACACATTTTGTTAGGATTAGAAGGTGGAAGCTGGAAATTGAGGAACATCTTCATCTGCTGTGATTACAATAGTGGGAGCGCTGTCTGATGTCTGTCATATGGGACAAATAAAGGTATTTGCTAGCTATGTACACATTTAAGTGGAATAATGAGGATCTCCCTAATATTAGACTATGAATTAATGAAGTCAATACATTTGTTTCTTTAGGAAAGATAACTTATGCTGTGATAGGAAGCCTGTAGCTGTTCCACAGGACCTGGGAATAATGGACGACTTGAGGAATGTATCTAATCATTATTGATATACTGACTATTTATTTTATTTATCTGTATTTTTACTCCGTGTATGGACAGTTAAAGGAGGGGGAAGTGTGTATGTATGTGTCAAATGTAAAGTATAACATGTGTTGTGTTGCATTGTTGTGCCTTGCTATATCATGTTATACATTATTGTGTAATGTTGTCATGTTATATTGTGTTACGTGAAATTAAATACAGAGAGGTGTGTCTCTTTCTACGAGTATTGGAAGACATTTCTGCATTGATTTTGAGTCAATATTTAATATTTAATTAATTGACAGCCTTATTTGTTATGTTATGTTAAATTATTATATGTCATATTTTGGTATGTCATGTTGTGTTGCCTTTGTTATGTTATTTTATGGTACATTGTGTTATGGTATGTATGTCACGTATTATTATGTTATGCCACGTTATTTGTCATGTCATATAATGTTATGTGTTATGTTTTGTTTACTGTGAATATGAGCAAACAACATATGTCATCACTATGGTAATAGAAAAGCATCATAGAATAGCAATACAGTAACAAATACAGTATACAAGAGTATATAAAATGGTTTCTCACATCAATGAGCGCACATATTCGCGTGAAGGCGATTGTGATGGTCATTTTGAAAAAGATCAAGGACAAATATAAAAGAAAAATGATAGATCTGATTGTGCAAATACTTAATTCATTTCTGCTGAGTCCAATATCTGGCCCAGCTGTTGTTGTGCTGAACCACCAGAATACGATAAGGAAACGGAAGGTCACCACCGAGCAGAACACATACTGCCTCCTACTCTTCCTGTAGTCGTCCAAAGTCCCGCGTCATACCATAAAAATATAACCTTAAAGTAACGACAACAATCATTCAAACAAACATTCATGTCATTCTTAAACTAGTTTGCATTATTGTACATGATCAAACAGGACTAAGAGTGAAGCAACACATGTCTGAGGAGGAAAGAAAACTGACCATTATTCAGAGGAAAATAACAGATCACATGAAAAAGACAGGATATGAACAGAGGAACTGCCGGAGAGCTGGAAACACATCAAATGGAGATCCCATCAAATGCACACACTTTGCTTTTTCACAGCTTGAAACAGGCCCCCACGGAGCGCAGCAGAGGTGTGCTGGTGTAGAAATATTCGCTGACCCCGAAAGCCCAGAGCTCTCCAGCCTCCTACCGGGGCTCCACGGGTCCAGCAGAGCCAGATAGGGCCGACGTGGGCCAGTGAGAGCCAGTAGGGGGGGACAGCAGGGCCCATCAAGATCCAGGAAGCTTGAGTTCAACTAAGACATCAATCTGTCATCTCCTGCACATCTTAACTTCTCAGCCAGCGTTTGTCTGAAAAGTCCTCCAAATGGAATTCTCATATTCGAGCCCTCCTGACAGCGACAAGTGCCCAACCAACTGTCATTAAGCAGGATACTGTTTCTGTACGAGCTGCCGGGCCGCTGCTCTACAGCTGGACCTGACCCGTGGAGGGGATCAGAACCAGGATCCATATACCAGGATTAACTCAGCTTTACATACAGATATCTATACAAATGCTTACACTTGCACTCAAAAAGGCCAAAAATCTGACTTCAGAAAGGTCTGCTGTGTAACATTTTAAGACAAACTGTCAAAGTTTAACCACTGTGACCTCACCCACTGGTTTATCCACTGCTGATCTGAAGCCTCACCTTGGAACTGGGGAGGGTGTCCTGATTAGATCGGACTGAGAACCTGAGGACACACCGTCCATCACGAAGTAGCGATGCCTAAAGCATCCCGTGATTATTCTCTTTTTTATTCTAAATCAGAGATGAATGAACTCCCTGTTCCCTGTCCCTTTGTTCCCGGTGCTGCATGTGTAATACAGTATTTTAGAGATGTTTTGTTGTCCTATTATGTGTTTATTCAATGTACATGAAACATTTTTGTACTGTTTGTTTTTTGTATTTGCACGTTTTTTTTTATCTTGTGCCCCTGACTGCAGTTCAAGTTTCCCATCTGGGATAATAAAATGACTGAACTGAACTGAACTGAACTGAAGTGCTTATTGTAAAGACAGCAGTTTTCTCCTGTCAGTATCCATCATGACTGTTAGCGTATATGTCCAATAACTGAAGACAAGCTCTGCTAACATTAATCTATAACCACCTGCAGTGGGTAATGGTGGGTGACACTCGGGCAGCTGGGGTTTGTCGTGGCAAAGATGGGATTGAGGCATCTTCGCCAGGCGGGCTGTATATCAGAGCACTCATCCCCCTTTTAACAAGTCTGCCTGTCCACCGCAGCGGGGGAATGCATAAAACAGATGCAGCTGTCAGAGGAGAGACGTGAGGAGTGGCCTCGGATGTTGTGTGATAAGTTTGGGCCTGAGCTGAACTCTGGGTGCTGGGAAACGTGCCAGTCAGAGAGAAAAGACGGCGGCTGCAGCCACATTCTACCTGTCGTCTTTATTAAGAGACGACCACACGTTAGAATCCAAAATCTGTCGGTGTGATGTTTCACAGCTTATCAGCAAACATCACGGCTGATAAAACATGCTTTTCTTTTTGCATATTTCCAGATTTCAGAGCTGGTTTTCTTTTTGTTTCATCATCGTCCTCCACCTGCCTGAGAGGAGCAGCAGGACGTAATGCAAACTCACCACCAGGTCTTGTATTATTCATGCTAGATACCCTCAGCGGGCCCGCCGCCGCCAGAAGAGAAGTGTGCGGTCAGTGATCGCCCTTTAAAAATACACACACCCTTCTCAAATGCCCTTCCTCCGTATAAATGGAAATTCTCACCATAAAGGGATCTTTCTTTCACCGCTCATCTGAGCTGAGTAACCACATTCAGCAGGGCTCCGAGCCTCAGAGGTGGCTTTTTTCCTCCTGACGTGTTCATATTCACATGTGATTCATTATGAATGTTCAGCGTTTTTACACATTTAAAAGACAAATGGTGATCCTAAAGAAACTCACCAAAGGATGTCAGGAAATCACCAAATACCTGACATAAGCCATTTATAGTCCAATAATTTCACTTCTATGGCGTAGTGGTCTCTTTCTTAGTTTATGTGCAACACATAATGTAAAATATGTCTTACATTATATATGACAAAGTTTCCAGTTAGGCAAAAAGTCTGTTTTTGAGGTAGATAAGTTATTTTTAAGCATGTAAGCATTTCCTGTGTGAATGTCACATGTGTGATTTGATCCTGGAACGTGGCTTTAACTCCATTCATCAGGTTTAAGATGGAGCAGCGATGGAGATGTCGTTTGGACGATCTGTCAACTGCAGACTCGGATATCTCAACAACTGTTAGACGGATTGCCGTGAACTACGGTACAAACATGCAAGATCCCCTGAGGATAAACGCTTTGGTGATCCTTCAGGATTAAGGCCAGACGTAACTGTAATGCAGTCTAAAATCCAGGAAAAGAGACGACACTAATCATATCGCGATGTAACGATATTCAGTGTCTCAGCTGTTGCCATGCCAACACTCTAAAGGAAGCTAGTCTACAAAATAATTTAGTTTTTTTAAGATGGTCATTAAGACAGAGTAGGCAGCTGTTAAGTCATTCTTGCCGTGACTTTGCCTCAAGACGTGACACCAACCAGTCAGCTCTCGGTCGTTTAACAACACATTTAACAAACAATGACACCTGACTGGCTGCGTTGTGTTCAGAAAAGACGGCTGTGATCTTTCTTCCGTTTCACTGTTTCGACTTGCAGCACCAGCGTCGTCATTTCTCTTGTAGCTCTTGTTGCATTCCTCAACAAGATCATCTGAGGTACACTCAAACAAACCCATTCATCCCCACCCAGCAGCTACAAACCTCTCAGTGTGATGCAACCCAGAAGGGAGAGGTTGCCCACTGCCAAGGAAGGACGGCTTTACAGCAGAAAGAGACTCGGTGGGAGCCTTCGACGGAACCGCACATTGAATCTGGGACGACGCCACTCAGAGTGTGAAGAAGTTACGTCCATTGTTGTGCATCCTTACCGAGCTCTCACCTCCTGCCCGGCCTCCGAACCATCTCCTCAAACTGCTCACGACTGGGTTGATGTCAAAAAACGATAAAATAATAATAATTTTACTGACAGTGATTCAACCTCCAACACACTTTCCTTCAGTATTAGTAACTAAAATCCACAGTGAACAGAGTATTTCCTCCATCAGGATTCATTTAAATCAGTTAATGAATATTTTCATTTAGACCCAGTGGAGGTTCTGTTTATTCCTCTGAAGTGGAGAATTGGATCAATTTAATCGAGATGTCACGATTTTAGATATTTGACTGATAACGTAAGAAATGCTTGCTGTCATCTGAATTTTCCACTTCCTCTTTCCTTCTGCATGCAAAATCATTGAGATTCCACTTCGCTCTCCACTTTCTCATGTTTACGCTTGCAAAGACATCAGTGCTCGGCGGTCCTATGGGTCAACATCACGGACACGATAGTCCGTTTTGTCAGAACGCTGCGAGGCGTCCAAGATGTAGTCGATGTCAGTGGACGTCCTGGTTTTTTTGGAGCATCGCTACTAGAATTTCAACGCCAACGAAAAATCTCTCACAGGAACAAAAATGACATAAACAATGTTTGTTTTCCATATTTATGTTGACAAAAGGCCAATGCATTGACTGCCCGTCCAAACTCATTCATGTCATCTGTTGTGTACTGAGTGCAGCGAGACTCAGCAGTTTTGAAGCGGCTCGGTGGAGCCTGCTGAGACAGGACGAATCAAGAAGGAGAGCAGAGCAAACACACAAAGAGAGCTGAGCGTCCTGAACAGTGAGCAACTGTTTGTCTTGCCTCCACTCTCTTACATTCAGGATGTAGACCGTCTGTGAGGGAGTACAGGCACTAAAACAGAATGAAAAACAGTGACAGGCCACTTAAACCTGTGTGGGCCGACTGTGGAGTTAAAGCAAAGCTTCCTAAATGTGGAAAAAACTACAGCGTGACCCTGAAATCTGCCCGTTCTTCTACTCTACTCTGCACTGAAATCTTTGTTTTGGAGTCGTCAAACCACGTCACCATTCAACCTCGGTGAAGCAGACAATTAGGGCTCACTATCAAACAGAAGCTCGAACACTGCTGAGGTAATAAACCTTGATTCGCCCCATTAGGTTTGGTCGTAAAACCCGATCGACACGAGTCCCTCTAACAGGACCAATTTGAGGGTGTCACTGCGCGGCGTTCAGAAATATGAGATGGAGAGCCGCGGCGGGGGGGCCAGAGGTCGAATGGACGGAGCTGGGTTGTTATTCATGCAGCATGAGAAGTGTCGGGGAGAAGCATCAGAGACCACACAAACTGTGGCCGCTGTGGGAGGAGGCGGCGTTTCAGCAGCACAACAAGAAAACAACCTGCACGATTTCTTCAGAACGGAAAGTTAAATCAGCTTCCAACTTTTTAAAATATTTATTCAAAACATTTGGAGGGTACACTCCAAATGTTTTTCATTATAATGATTAAGTAACTAAAATGAGCTCACTGCAACAAACAGCAGCAGAGAAGCACATCAAGACAGTTATGAAAGCCTCCAGACACTTCGGCAGAGCAAAATAACTCAGAGGAAAGCTTCGATAATGCCTGAGTTTAAAGGTGCAGTATGTAAGAAATGGCCGCCTGTTGAATTCATACTCTAAACAAATAGGAGGCAGCGTATTACAAGAGTAGCCCGAACTTATATCATCTAGTTAGTTGTGCAGCTGGTGGTCGCTACTGACGAGGGGCGAACTGGTTAGCATGCTAACTTTAATGGGTATATCTCTGCAACACATTACATGATTGTATCTGACAAAATCAAGATGGATATGTCTTCACATTCTGTTGATAATTTCAGTTATTTTTTATGTTTTAAACTTAAATTCTTGCATTCTTCATCTTTAATGTTTGTTCATGACATTGCTCCTTTCTTATGGTCTAATGGTGTCATTTTCCAAAATTCAAAAAAATAGGGCTCATTCTGTGTAACAGATTTAGTCAGTAGCCCCTTTTAGATAGCGAAGGTGGCACATTTGCAGCAGGGTAAAGGCTGCAATGTGCCGCCTTGGCCATCTAAAAGGGAGGTGTAATATTCCTTCTTTTCCAAAAAAAGCCGCCACTTGGCCGCCACTGGGGAAGACGTAAACATGTGACGTGGCGTGAAGCATGAAGTTGGGCGTTGAACAGTGAAGCAGGTCGAATTTGTCTTCAAAATAAGAGCTCTACATTGCACCCTATTGGAGTTTAGAACTGGGTTCTTAGCGGGGGGGCTTTTAATTTGAAAGTAGCGACCGTTAGTAGCTTGCCGCTACAACAACAAGCGGACAACAAAGACAGCTACAGAGACCAAGGAGACGCTGCTTCTCCCGGATCTCAGCGGCTGTCCAGTTGCTCATCTTGACGTCCGTGGATGAAGTGATGGACTGACTGCTGTGATCAGCTGTTTCCTGGTTGTAAAACTCCCCGGCTGTGGGGCGCACAACAGTGAACGTCATCGACATCTCCGCCCATCTCACGCAATTGCCGGCACATCAACGGCTTGGATTTACAGCAATGGAGGTGGAAATAAGAGTTCCCTCCGAGGCGTCAAATTGTCGGACCAAAACAGACCCTCAGTTTAACGCCTTCTGTCTCAATCCGCGGACCGAGCCGCAAAAAGGTTGTCCAAATTGCCTGCTTGCTCCCCAGTATAAAAACGGCGAATATTAAGGGTAGTTATCAGCTACCCTTTTGGAAAGTGACATGCTGATATGCTCTGTATGTTTTCAATCACTGTGCCACAGTAGGTGTTCACATGATGAATGCTTTGCATGTTTAATTTGTAGCCTACTTTCAACATGTTGAGGTTTTTCTCCTAGAAACAGTTGGTCAGCTGGCTGTTCTCTTGATGTCATCGATGTATTCTGGGCTTCCTGAAATACGTCGTATCTCTGTGCGATGCAGAGACTCTGACCTGCTGGATCTCCTTTGTTTGAATCATCAGAGTCATGATTGGTTGGTTTGTCTCTGATCAGAAACCTCAGAGGACCCGGTCCAGCTCGTCACCTCTCAGTGTCTCGGGGACGGCGCACCGGTTTGTGCAGCTATTGATGTGTAATGTCGTATTTTAGTGGTCGCAGCATTGTAGTTCAGTACGTTAGTAAGTTGTTTATTTTATTGCATTTCAGTTTTAAATCACTTCAAGTTTAACATTAACTCACAATAGCCAACAAAAATAGTTTGAGGCAAAAGACCACATGCGGTTTGTGTTTTGGAAAACTGGACGGACCCACAAGAGGGTACTGCTAGAACAACTACACAAACAAGGATCAAATTCATGATTCTTCCATGAAATCTTTCCCATATGAACCAAAAATACAATATCCATCTCGGCCTGTCATTGTTCTTCAGTTCAGAGAAAGGATTAAACAGTGTGGTTTGACAATGCAGTGGAGAAACAATCGAAGAAACCAAAGTCTTGTGCAATGAATGTGATATATATATGATCTGGTATACCCATGTGAAGTGACCCACTCAACTACAGCGTGATTTACCCAAAGAAATGGTCATTTTGCTTCCTCACTGTGCACATAAACACCTTTCAAACACTGATACTATGTTCCTGCTCTTCCAATATGAGAGCCCGTCAAACATTTACATTTCAGGGCTTTTGTCCAAAGCGACTCATACGTACATTCATACACTGATGTTGGTGGCTGCCACGTAAGGCGCCGACCAGCACATTAGGAGCAGTTTGGGGTTCAGTATCTTTCCAAAGGACACTTGGACATAGAGACCAGGGGAATCGAACCAGCGACATTCCAATACAAGAAGATTGTCTCTACCCCTGAGCCACAGACGCCCAAACAGTTTAAAACGTCGTCAAACTTGTTTGAAATATTGAAAGGATATGAAATACTTCCAGATAATTTACATCCAGTGTGACACCTGGACAAAATGACAACATCACCACATAGATTGGTTCCCTATAAGCCTCACTTTCACTACACAGTCTGCCACCTGCCTCGATTTTCCCTGAAAAATGAAGGTCGAATTACAGCACAAAGGAAACACGTCTGCCCTGCTGCACCCAGAACAGGAAGAAGCATTGTTTTCCACAGTTACTATCCCCCCAGGTAAGAAAAAGTTCCTCGCTGATGGAGGAGGCAAAGAAGGAGAAGAAGAGTAATGAGAGGTTCCCCCCCCCCGACATGTGTTCCTTCTTACTACTGGGACTTTCTACAAGATCAATAAGTGACAAAACCTGCCCGCCAAGGGAGGAAGTAACTGATTCCAACCACACAATTTACTGTAATTAAGCTGTTTCTCGAAATGCCAACACACCTCTGGTGCTCTGAGTTCCGCAGTCAGGACCACTAGATGCACGGCTAATCAAGCTAACTAGCTAACAGCAGCTACAGTTAGCAGCAGTCAGCAGTTGCTCCGGTGGAATGCTGCACTCTGGCCAAATCTTACATATTGACAAAGTTCTGCCTCCTATGAAGCTGAAATGTGAAAATCTTCAGTAACTTGTATTCATTTAAATTTGGTTATAAATGCAATAAATGTGAATGTGTTGATCCCTGACTTACTTAAGTATTTTGACACGTTATGAGGTATCATGTTGGGTCAAGCAGGGCGCACTAAACCAGCTGACCGGTCCAGCTGATCCAAACAGGCACCGGTGATGACTGACACTTCAAACAATCTGCTGGAGCTGCCAACTCCTCGCTTCTTCCCTGCGGTTCCTTCCTGCTCCATGCTGCTGTTGTTGCTGCTGATGAATAGCTGTGCTGCTCGCTCCCTCCATCAGGTCAACCTCTCCCCCGCTTTATGGCCTTTATATGTCAATATGTCTGCAGTGACATCTCTTGCTTTGAGCATTATTTACAAGCATGTATTCCATATGTCATGGCCTGTATCTGCTGGGAGCTCTTAACGCTGGATGGGGAGAGCAGAGACTACCAGAGTTTCCCACAATAATGTTTAATTTCAACGATGAGAGCGGTTCTGATTTAAATTCAATCATCCAGATGTTTTTACATTATCTCTTGGCTTGTAGCTGGGGGGATCTCCTCCTTAAATGGCTGGACCAGCTGAGAAAATCTCAGTGGGGAGAGTGATGAGAAAAAATGCCTCCTGCCTGAAAAAACTGCTGGTGAGTTTGCATCCCCAAATTCTCAGCAGGGAAAAAAGAAACTGTTAACACCCGCGGATCAATACCTGCTTGATTTAGACTCATAAATCCCAATTTAGTCTCCATTATTAACGCTATCTCAACTCCGCCCACGCAGGATCACCATGTCGTGTGTGTTGACGGTGAAAATGTGATCAAGGTCAAAAAGAGAGCTCAGAGGGCTTTCTATCTTGATTAAATCTTAATGATGCAAAGATTGCGGCTGGATTACAGCGCATGGGAAAACACGCAGGGGTTAACAGAGCGAGGTCAGCGCGACCAACTGGAAATGAGCTCTTTCTCCGACGTATTTCTTTGACTTAAACCCAAATCAGAAGCACGTTAAAGTGAATCCAGCGCGTTGAATACATAGCCAGCCATAAGCAGGCCCACACAGACACTCGCATCTCTGCAGCTCACAGGAGCTCACAGGTGTGTTTTCATGGTGTGTATTAAATGCAGGGTCAGGAGTACAAATATGTCCCGCATCGAAATCCCAGATCTCCTGCTTTGGCCCGAGGGGGTAAAAAACTTCCTCCTGACCTCCACTTCACTCCTCCACGTCATGTACGAGGAGCGCTCACTCTGATGCTGTGCTGCCCTCTGCTGGTCACAGACATCACTACAAACGGCCACACATAATTAGTCCAGTTCCTTTACAACAAGTACAGTAAACTTCCAGAATCCTTTTACATCCAATCTGTTTATTATACGTTGATTGGTCGATATTAAAACATGAATGACACGGGGATCCAACAAAAATGCCAGCTAATAAAAGCAAAGCTCGAGGCAGCTCATGCTACACAAACACCACGGATCCGGGAGAAATGGGGAAAGATGTGGGATAAAGAAGAAGCTGGCGTGTGACCAAAAGCTTGCTAGTTCGAATCCACAAATAAATAAAGCCTGTAGATTGATGTAGACCATCAGACAACAAAAAAAAGCATGACTGAGCTGAAAAAGCTCTCGCTGTAATTACACAAAATCACATGATGCTGGTGAGGAAGAAAACAAGAGTATCGACCGCGTTAAGTTCTTTGTGAAGTTTTATACGGTGGCCTACCGTACACTTTCCCGCCACACAGAGAGATGTGTCATTCTGCCCGCATGGCGTCCCGTCGATCACCCGGTCCGACTGTCGCACGTAGAATCGGAACCCGATGGCCCGGCAGTTGAGTTCACAATGCTGATCTCCAGGAACTGAAAAGAGAGTTTGTGACAATCTTATCAGATTCTGTATATCTCATTGTGTCAATGAAAAATAGTAGAATAGCAACAGCAGTGCAGCAAAGACACTGACAGAAACAAGACGCCCTTTACTTTCATCAAGTGCTTCAGAAGATACAACTTCACATATTCACATTAAATTCACAGCGACACACTTTTAAGCACAGGCCCTAAAATACATGGGTTAGCTTAGCCTTGGCTTGGTTCAGACATCTGCTCTGTAGACATTTCTACAGTAGCTTTGAGTATCTAGTGTTTAGAGACCATGAGAGGACTGCCTGTAGAGCAATTGTCACTTTCCTTATCCAGACTTTAACATTTAACAAAACACAAATGACCTCCTATTGTTTGGACACATATTGACCTGGAAATCATATTTCTTCCCCAACAATAACATGTATGTCAACGTGTTACCAGAGACGTGGGCTCGAGTCATTGTGTTCTGGACTCAAGTCACTTATTTTTAAGACTTGACAGAAAAATAAATTACCTGAGACTTGAGGCGTGATGACTAGAAAGACTCGTCTGTTCAGTAGATGTGTCAGGTTATTCTTATTTTCAAACTTGTTTTTAGTATTCTGGCTGCTTGATACTGTTACATATAATACACAGGTGTACTATCTCATCTGTCAGCTGATCATATAGAAAAATAACAATAATTGTTGTTGCTTTAAAACTGTGTCTGAAAACGGTCTGATAAGTTATCAGTTGCTCAAAAGTACCAATTCATACAGTAAAAATGTGTCCACAACATCCTGAACTTATTGAAATCAGATGTTTAAATTCAACAAAAGATTCCCTGTTTCGACTGAAGACATAAAACCAGCAGCGAGCGACCACCACTGTGCTCAGGTGCTTTACCAATTAGATATAATACAATAAACCCCCGAAAGCTGGAGGTATTTCTTAAACAGATGTTCAGGAGTGTGTTTAATCGCTGTTCAAGATGGGTGTCAAGTAATCCAGACTCGACCTCAAACATTTACCTGAGGTTATTTAATCTTCACATCTGCATTCGCCGTAAATCAAGACGAGAGCTGAAAACACACGTCTGTTTGACAGGATATTAATTTGGATGGCGGTTGTTTCCGTCGGGCGTTCTCGGTGAAATCACGCTTCGGGAGGTGTTGTGACTGTTGCCTGGATACGTCAGGTGAGTGAGGTCAGAGAGCGTCTGTGCGAGTGAACATCCATCAGCGAGCTCTCACAGGTGACATACTGCAGAGCTTACATCACAACACGCCTCGGATCGTGAAAGGTCAGAGGTCGGGCGGCTGAAGATGTATCTGACAGCTTGAATGTGATTGATTGTGATTGTGTGTGTTTCATCATGTTTCATTTTTTAGGTTTGTATCCTGACACAGTTTGTTCTACCTTATATTTTTTTGTCCAGGCTCGTGGCGTAGCTGTGAGGAGGACAGCGCTGGTCTGCTCATTGGTCGGTCGGTTAGCCCAACATCAGTCCAGATGTTTACTGCAGTGCCATCATTTATGACACCCTTTATCACTATCATGTACATTTGTTCCTACGCACATTCACGCCCCCCTCAGGATGAATTATACTGTAATAACGACAAGTCAACGTCATCAGATCAAGATATCGAATGATTTCCAGCAGCTCCAACAGCTCAGCTTAACTAATAACCTGGTAAATATCACCTGGTAAGCATTAGCATGTCATTGTTAGAGAGATAGAAAGCTCACAGATAGCATGTTAGCGTTAGCATTTAATACATTTAAATGCTGTATTTTTGCTGCTACGTGATTGTCGTTACTGCGCCACTATTTACACATATTGCTGTGGCTGCTGTTGGCGTCGTCATCATTTTAGCTAACTTCCTGTCTGAGCACACAGGACCGCCTCCGTCCTGATTGGATAAAGTAAATATCTTAATATAAAGCTATTTATTTTATAAAAATATATATCACTTACAGAAGTTTTCACTTGTTTGTTTGTAGCTGTGCTGGGTTCATATATTATTTTTTTAAATTAGCACAAAACCTAATTTATGTTTCTTGTGGGAAAACAATTACCTGTAATTTAGTCTAAAAGAGAATATTACATACATATATATATTAATGCACATACTGTACACACAACCTACCCTCATCGAAAGGTTCCCACTCGTACAGTCGGCCCATGAAAGGCTGGTTGTTGTACGACGAGCACTGAACAGCCCTGATGTGTCTGCTGGATGGATGACAGGCCTGAGGACGGACCATAAACAAACACACACATACATTTATTTTCCACAGAGACGAGGAGTCCAGCAGGTAAATCCTTCAGCAGGCTCACATGTGACAAACGTCACGCACCGTAGAGATTGATTGACTGCTGTGTTCCTTTTCTGTTTTAACAGTGTGCTTGGAGCGCAGGCTTTTCTTGCCAAAAGCAGTAAGATTCCAGTATTTATGAAGGCTCTCCGGTGAAACTCGAACTCCCCGACTTCTCTATATATCTCCTTTGTCTAAACAAGACCTGGGCCTGCTTTACTTCTCTTAAATATCAGTGTCATCACACATCAGAGACAATATACAGAATGTGACACTGTTTAAATTTATTTTAATGCACAGGATGGATTCCATAACCCCTCAGATCAGATAAGCAAAGACCATCCGCACGCTGGTGCATTACAGCCGAAGTTAACCGGTGACGGCTGCTCGTCTAATAGCTCTACTGATGTTTCCTCTTACCTGCAGCTTTTTATCCATCCAGAGTGTTTTGGTGTGAGCTGTCAAGTTTTAGAGATATCGGCCTGGTGGTGTCTGCCTTCTCTCCGATATAATGGAACGAGATGGCACTCGGCTTGTGGTGCTCAAAGCTTGGGTTGGTATGTTAGTCTAGAAGCATTTTTTTGTCTTAACACAAGTAAAACAATCAATAAATCAAACACTCTGACAACTAAAAGATAAAAATACAGCAACAGGCTTCTAATAAGCTTCTACAATCGTCTCTTGCACTCTATTCTACGATATAATTGCACGGTTTTGCTTCTAAGAAAGTTGGCTTCAAAGCCTGGCGCCCATCCTGGGGGCTTGCAGTAGACGCACACTTTCTTCTGCATGGTGATGCAGCCGGTAGGTGTATAAAGAAATCTATCCTTCCATATTCAAGAGAAGGCAGACATCCCTAAGGCTGATATCTACAAAACTCAGCAGCTCACACCTAAACAATCAAGATGGATGAACAGCACTGTGGGTAAGAGACAAAAATATGCATCTGTTTTGAGGTGAACTGTCCCTTTAAGTTGAATTTTTGCAGTTCCAGGTGACTTTAATAATGAACGGACACATCACTAACTCCACCAACTCAAGAACAATAAGTTAAACATAAGAATAATAGCAGAAGGTGCAGGTTTACTCACATTACTGCTGCAGATCCTGTAGCGAACATGCTCTCCTGTGCAAAAGGAAGCAGGCAGGGGGTCGTAGGGTCTCTCCTGGTGCTGCTGGGGTCCATACGTCTGGACGCCTGGTTGTACTTCCTGCTGGACCGGGGCCTGGTTGGGCAGACCGGGCTGGTAGAGGGGGGCCCAGACTTGGTTATTTTGGGGCTGCTGCGCTCTGGGCTTCACATAGGGTCTGCCGTAGCGATGGAGGTTGTTGGCGGGGTCAAGGTCGTTCGACCTGTGGCCGCCGTGGCCTCTAGTGGTGTGGTGGTGGGCATCGGCCTCAGCAGAGCGTCTCTGTCTGTGGGGGCGAGTCGTCCCAGAGCCCTGACCTGTATCCGTCTGCAGTGGGGCCACATAAGGAGCCCTCCCGTAGCCGTACCTCCCCGGGACGATGTGAGTCACCCTCCTGAAGACAAAAAACAGTCCCACCAAAGACAGATCAACAGAAATCATCCATCATATTTGAATCTGACAAAACTAATCATGTCCCTTCATCCCTCCTACAGCTATTGAGAGGCGTCCAGATCTCAGTAGCAGGATTCTGGGAGCTTTTGTCGTTATTTTGGCTCTTTAGATTCCAACTCAAACAACCCCCCGTTACTTAGCTGACAGTGCTATTTGTTTAAAGGCAGGCACAACAGGAAGGAGGTCACAAAGCTGCCAAGCACAAGCCGAGCCTTTGACTCCGTCCATAAAAGACGAGCTTTCCACCGAAGGGCAGTCGGACGGCCCACAGCGATGGCTCCACAGCGTCACTGTCAGACCGGGCTGCTCAGCATTCAGCGCCGACCAACAGGCAGATCTGCAGATCTCAACAAAGACAAGAGCTGCAAGACTGACAGAAGTTTGACCATCGTGACGATCTAATGACAAAGATGACTTCCGATCGATAAAATTAGTTAGATTAATAGTTCTTATTCGTGCAGCACCCTGTGTTAAAAGGTAGATGACCAGATAAAGGAAAAGCCTCCAGTTTCTCTTTCTCTGTAAGCATGTGAACTGTAAACATTCAAAAATTAACTACAATTATTAGCAGACTGTGGAGAAACAAGTTCTGACATTGTGATGTCTGTGTTGGCTTTTGTGTTGCAGCAATAGCTACTGAACTTAGCATGCTAACTAGCTAGCCCTGGCCTGTCTTGGTCCAAGGCTCCTGTGCAGGTAGTCAACACTCCCCCGGTGCTCTGAGCTTCCAGTCCGGACTGCTAGCTACACGGCTAACTGAGCTGATGAGCTAAAAGCAGCTGCAGATAGCAGGAATTAGCAGTTACTCTAATGATATTCTCTGTCTGGCAGGTATGAATTTGAATTTGAGGCCTTGGAAATATTCCTGCGGTAAAATCAGCGATTTCAACACCTCAGTTCGTTTTGTAGTTAAAAAGTAATCCGTGTGCCCTGCACTACATGATCCTTCACCTGCGTCCACCCGGCCGGGTCTGCTTCTCCTCCGTCAGCGTTCCCCGGCTGCTGCTGTTGGATGATCTGCCCACGTCACGGTGCAGAGGAACAGTCGGCCGCAGGGCTGAAATGACAAGCCCTGGCTGCTGAGGGTGAACACCAGCTCTTCTGGAGGGGTACTGGGATGGGGTGTAAACAGGCAGGCAGGGCCTGCTCTGCTCTTGTACCCCTCTTCCACAGGTCCTGGAGCAGGTTGACCAGGCCCCCCAGGCGCCCCAGGAGCCCTGAATCTCTCCGCGCTCTGCCCTGAACTCCTGCTGGGGCTCTGCCCTCTGAGTGACCTGTATGGAGACGAAACAACCGCGATTAGCGACACCATGAAGCGTGATGGTGCCATTCAAAGTTATTGCTAAGGAGTGATGGAAAGCTTCCATCAGAGAGTTTTATTCTCCTCTGATCACGGATCAAGTCAGTGACCTCATCTCATCAACATGACTATCCGGGCCCTCTGCCTCCCTCCGCTGTCCATGAAACAGACCTCTGTTCACGCTCATAAAGCCCTGATTTGGCCGATTAGTGGGTGTCTGTTAGTGGCCTATTCCCCATTGGCTACCTGCAGTTCCCACTGTTGACTCTATCCCTCTGAGCGTCTCTGTCAGGGACGTATTAGCAGTGATCGCTGCACTCTCTTTCTGAGGAACCTGCCAGGAGAAGCCCTGTGCCAAGCCGGCTTTACCCGTGAAGCCGCGTGGAAATCCTGCTCTTTAAGAAGCACTTTGTCTCCATTCACAGCGGCCTCTCTGGGCAAACACATGGCCGTAGTAAAAGCTCAGCTCAGTCTTTGACTTTTAGCGAATGGAAAGAGAATACAGAAGCAGTGGGGAGAGTTGGCAGGAAGTTCCCCTCCTGTCACTCAGCCTGTGCGGCTATTCAGAGAGACCTCGGATCCCCTCCGCCACCACCACCTCCTCCACCCTGCTTCAGCCTTTGTAACTCAACGCCACTGTCATCTCCAGGGTCAGCCACGGGTCACACAGCTCAACACATGGCGCTGACATGCACAGACCCCCTCGAACCTGACTGGATAGATGATCTGTCAGTCATCTTCACCCACAGAAGTGCAGCCACTCGTTCTCTCCATGTGGCTGTGGAGGTCAAGAGGTGGTTAGCTGACAGCTGACATAAGCCCTCCCTGCTCTGCTGCAATCAACAGAACTTTTCACTGCTCTCACTACAAGTTCACAGATTAGCACCCCGCTCATGTTCCCCCTGGGAACACTCTCACTGTTTACACACACTGGGACAGAGAAGAAGAAGCAGGAGTGGAAGTTTATCACTCGAGATGGCATCTGGCTCTGGTAACGAGACGCGATCATGCATCCCATCTTCCACTCGCCGGTGCCAACCCTGAGATTAGAATAATTGATAAAAACAAAAGGAAGGATCCTTTGGAAATGTTCGAGCGAGGGTTTGCCACCGTGTCAAACAGATCGCACGTGTTAGAACACAGATTTCTTTCCAGTTGCGCCACCTGCTGCTCACCTTCCTGTGGTCCGCTGTGTGCTGGCAGTCCAGGAGGTCTGAGCGGAGCGACAGCAGGAGGACGGACACTCTGGGGGAGACGGACACAAGTCATTACTGTTTTACTTCAGTGGCTGCATCTGATGATTGTGTTCATCTTAATCAATAAGTGGTTTGATTAAGATCAGTCAGAGAAGTTCATCCAAAATTCAAATGTACTCATTATCTAACCACCATCATGTCAATGAAGTTTAACTCCTGGAGCTTCACAGAAAAACAGTGCAGCAGCTCGTCCGGCATAAAATACGTCTCCAGAAGCCCTGAGATCCCAAATTGATTTGAAAAGATGTTATTTACACCCTTAATGCGCTGTTGAGCTGGTGCACAGACTTCAGTGCTAATGCTTTTAGCTGAGCAGCTACAGTGAGGATTTCAAATGTAAACTGGTGTAAATAACGTCATTTAAAATCTGGAATCTCTGGACTTTCAGAGACTTGGATTACACAGAAACAAGCTGTATGGAGCCATTTTAGCACCCCTTTCTCATGAGGGTGCAGGAGTTTGACTGCATGTCGAGAGTGTAAGTATTTTCTGCGCAAATCAATTTGGGATCTCAGGGCTTCTCGAGACTTGGAAGAGGAGCTACATGGAGCTGGTTTTCAGTCCAGTCCTCATCCACTTCAGTTGTTTAGGAGAAAGCTGCAAAGCTGTTTTGCTGCGAAGCTCCAGAAATGTTTCGTGGACAACGAAACTTGTCGGACTTTCCGTCAGCTTGAGAGTAGATAATGGCTGAATTTGCATTTTGGGGGTGAACTTGATAGTCGACGACTAATCGATTAGTTGGCTGATCGTGACAGCTCCGAATTAGGACCATAACCAAGATAATCTCTCTAATTTGACAGATTGTTGGATAATCAGAGAATGAAACATTTACATGGAAAATAGAAAGACAGAAACTTTTAAAGAAACACATCATCCCGGGACATTACCTGAACATCCAGACGCAGGCTCCCCACATAGCTGCTGGATTCTTTAAGTCGGACACTTAAGTGAAAGTAGAGAAGTTGACATTAGCATACACCTGAGTGCTGCTGACATTTCCAACACAAATGCTGTTGTCCAGAAGCACTGGAGTGTCAAAACCCAGCGATACCGTCCATCTACAGAACAGAGTCCACTCTCAGGCTACACACACCTCATCACTGATTACTTTCTTGATAGATCATTAATTGTCAATAAAAGCCGAAGATGAGGTTTTGTTTTGTCTCCAACTCAAATATGTTCAGTTTTCTGTCATAAAAGAGTGAAGAAACCAGGAAATATTTATATTTAAGAGGCTGGAAATGTTCAGAAAACACCTTTAAACATTCGTCAAACTGATCAATCGATTATCAGTATAGTTGGTGATTAACATGATAATTGACAGATAGTCGATTGATCACTCAAAATATAAATGATGTGACTTTACTGACAGCTGTGTGTCAACATCCCCACACTTTTATTTGGATCTACATCCCTCAGGACACACTGACTCCAGCTCCACACTTGACCACATGAGTTGACCTCTCTGACCTCTGGCTCCTAATGAAGGAGCCCCCCTGCTGACAAAACTGCCATTAGACAGCAGGTCTGAGGTCCAGTCAGGGGGGACTTTCACCCCAGACCTTATAACTCAGACCTGCTTCTGCACCTTGTCTAAATTAAGCTGATTGGAGCAGACAGGATGAGCTGAGTCCTGCGCACCAGGAGAGAAAAACACACGATGGAAATGAATATCATTATTATTATTATTATTATAACGACTTAATAATCAATCGACATCATGCTGACTCACCTGGAGGTCACTGCTGGTGAAGGCTTTGCTACCTCACTGAACTTTCTGACCTGTGTATGCAGCTACTGTGCGGCGTTCACTGACTCTTCTCCAGACGCAGGTATCCTCATGGTCGAAACATGAATCCAGGTAGAAACGGCAGAGTTTCCCTCCACAGACGTTGTGTTAATCCATTCGAGTCGGTAAATCCTTCACCCACCCCGCCGGCCGGCCGCCCCGCCAGAGTTGTGAATCAGATCCAGGCGCAGCAGAAACTCCGCACAGCGGTCCTCATGGTGACTCCGGCGGTTCTACTTTTACGCACAAACAAGAGAATGACAGAAAGCTGGAAAAGAGACGCGGCGGGTAGAAAACGACCTCTGCGGCGCCCCCTGCCGCAACACACAGTCTCTCCTCTGTGTGTGTGTGTGTGTGTGTGTGTGTGTGTGTGTGTAGTGGTGATATGAAGGTGTGTGTGTCTCCTCCTTTTCCTTCTCGGTGAGAGCGCGCTGTGAGGAAGAGAGAGAGGGAGCTTCTCTGCCACTGAACTGTCCACACTGCAGCCACAGGCAGTGAATGATCTCATGTACCAACAGAAGTGAAGCCAAAGCTCGAAGCTGCAGCACCTGGTACCTCCCGAGACATCAGCTGACTTCACCCAGTATCTGCTCTGTAAAAGGTTTAAAGGGTAAGTTCACCCAAACATGCTAATTCAGTCTTTATCTGTTCACTCTCAGGCTGATCGATGGAAAGTCAGATGAAGTTTTGTGGCCCTCTAAACATTTTCTGGAGCTTCACAGTAAAACAAGGTTGTAGCTTCCCTCCTTAACAAGTGAAGTAGATGGGGACTTGTTTTAAAACGTAAGACTACAACCAAAAATAAACATGACGTGGCTCCTCTTCTGAGTCTCTGGGAGTCCTGACATCCCAAATTGATTTGAATGGACAATATTTACACCTGCACCAGAAGAGGTGCATGAAGGTATTATGAAGGTTTCAGCATTAAATAACGTCTTTTCCGAATAGATTTGAAATCTCGGAGACGTACCGGAAACTTGAATTATGCCGGACAAGCTGTATGGAGCCATTTTACGGTGTTTTAGTTGTCTGTTTACATTCAGCTTCAATTATTAGGGACGATGCTGCAACACTGTTTTGCTGCGAAGCTCCAGAAAATGTTTCGTGGACCACGAAACTTACTGCTGAACTCTCAGTCAATATCAAGTGAGTAGGCAATAATTGAATTTTCATTTTTGGGTGAACTGCTCCTTTATTAGCATTAACTTTAAAAGTTTACATGCTGTTACTTCTGATCAGGCTTGGCAGGTAACTTACGTAACAGGATTACGTAACCTGGATACAAAAAGTAACTGTACTGTAAAGTTACAGCACAAAATATGTAATTAGATTACAGTAAAGAAGAGGCTTGCTAACAGGATTACGAATTCAAAATAAAGAAGAGATACACTGATCTGTGTCCACCACAAATGTGTATTCTTACAGGATACTCACTCAGAATAAAAGTCATCTTGTTGGTATTTAATTAATCTTTAGTTGTTTGGTATTGAGGCATTCGAAAAGTTAAGGAAAGTAATCAAGTTACATTATTATTATAATACTGTCCCAACCCTCCCCACACTCTCAAACACTGTTCATAAGTAAAATCAGCAAAAAAAAACTCTATAGTGTATTAAAATAAATAAATAAATAAAAAATAAAAAAATATATTCCCTGTTACTCCTGTTGTATTTGGTCATGCAGAAGAAAAAAGACACTTTAAGTTGATGCTTCTATGAGTTTCTGACACTGACGGAAAAAAACAAAAATCCTTGAAACATGCCGGTGGAGAGACATCCAACCTTTTCCCTGCGTTCAGCTTTCTCACTGATATGAAAACTACCAGCGAGATGTGGAGACATTCACAGAGATCCACAGACGACTGCAGGGAATCACCACGATCAATCATTCATTAAGAGGAAGCACGTCAGCCAAACTCAGCCACGACTTACTGTTCGAAAACAAAAACATAAATCAGATCAGCTAAAATACTTTTTATCTAATAGAAAACAGTTAAAACAGAAGCCTCTTTATTTAGAAGCGACGTCCTGACGCTTCTGCACTCACTCACACAGCCGGCGGCAGCGGAGTGGAGTTAAAAATGCCTCTGGGACAAAAAATCACTGACATTCACTTGCTCATTTATTCATAAACTTAAAAAAAAAAGCCGTCAACAGAACAAAACAGAGCTATTCACGGTCCAGTGGTTTACACCGCACTATGTGACACACAGTACGCAGCTCATTACAGCCATTGTCTGCAAACACGCTGGCCTGGCAGTGACTTCAGCGTGCAGACAAACATTTACATCTGAAAGCTACAATATTACAATGCGTCTACAAATGCACAAATACTGACACGCTGCACCAACAAGTCCCACCACTCACCCTCTCTATCAGCAGGGGAGTGAAGATGGTCCTGTTGTTGACCCCAGTGACATCCTCACTGGTGCACAGATATCGACGCTGCTCAGGAATTTGCCTTTAACCCCACGATGTTTCCAAACCCTTCACGGTGCAAAACAAGCCTCTAGTTAAAGCGGAGGACACACTGAAGCCTCTCTGGATTTCCAGAGGGGAGTCACTGCTGACGTGCACTGGAAAAAAATATATATTTATCAACGCTTGAGCAGAAGAAATTTTGCACAATCCCAAAAAAATGTTGATCCAAGTTCACATTTAAAATGTTTTGTTTGTTGCTCATCTTTGTCACCAGATAAAACACCTCCAAACAAACTGAGAGGACGGCTTCAGGCGGTTATTTTCTGCAGCGCGGGGCTCACAATAAACAATGCGCTCGGTTCATTCCAGGAGAATCTAATAGTTGGTCCTGTGAGGTGGAACGAATTGGCAGCCTCGTCTCCAGACTATACAAGTGTATCAGAGCGTCTCCCGGGCACATCAACACTGCAGCCTCCTAACCAGCACTTAGGTTTATTGCTTGTCATTCACCCAAAACACAAATTGTGGAGATAACATTGCCTGAATGTAGTCTTTTGTTGAGTCCATATTACTGCAATGATGCTGCTGTGGCTTTACCCACTCTGTTTAGTGTTACTGTAACCTCCTCTATGAGGACGGAATTACTATGACAACAGTTCAACAGGCAAAACTATAAAACTTACAGCTGGAGGAAACAAGTTCAGGCATGATCTCAAAAAGTACTCTAGGAAATGTAGGAAAGATACACGAGGCAGAGTACTGAGAGGAAGACGGCCCGACACTTTATATGAACATTTGTGTTGTCATGTGCATCCTTCAAGTTCTTCTGGACAGATGCTGAGGCCGACAACGATGAAAAAAACACATTTTGATGACAGTGATAACTCTGATTAGTTAAAAAACCCACAGCAAAATAAAAAAAACACAAATACAGTCAGCAATTAAGCTTCTGCATGACTTTATGCTTGATATATCCAAATGTTAATTTAAAGTTACATGTTTGTTTGGTAAGTGGAGTCTGGTCGCCAACAATTCACTCACATTTGTGTAGAAAATAAACATTATGACTAGAAAAATAAATAAAAATAATAATACCAGGACTTAAATGTGCAGTATCTACATGAAAATCACTTCATTTTAGAAACTAGTGTCGACTGAGAGTTGACTAAAGGGTAACTCCACCAAATGTCCACATTAAAGTGTGTTTACAGGTGTTGGGGAGTTCTGCTTCATATGTGAAGAAGGTAGTTAAAGCTTTATGTGGCTCCAGAAGAAGCTGCTTGTATGTTGCCTGGAAGTGTGAGTGGGATATCTTTGGTTCGTCGAATTGATTTTGATTATTTGTTTTTTTTAAACTGTCCACAATGAGTCCAACATTGTTATAGGAGTGCGATGATGATTAGTGGGCTGCTCCTACATTGCCCCCTGAGTGACATCACCTGAGGCAATGCATCAGATTACATGCAGCTCCGTCTGAAGCCACAAAATGCTTTTTCACTACCAAAGACGACAGCGTCGTTTGGCATAAAGGTAGTTTTATTTAAATTGATAGAAGACTTGATAAGGATAGGGAAAGGGTCGCAGTAGGTGGATGAAGGAAAAGGGGGGTCGAGGTCTAGATGGAAGAGAAGGGGTCGAACAAGGTTGTCGAGTGTCTGAACCTTCTAGGAACCAGGAAGGTTGAGACTCAGAGTCTCGATGAACACACAGCTTCATTATCCCCCCGTGGTTCCTGTGCTCGAGTGGCCCCGGTCCAATTCTGGAGAGTCTTATTGCTGTGAGGCGGCGATGTCAAACGCCGAGCTGCCGAGTGATCCTTTGAGAGAGGACAGAGGAGAAGAAGAGGGTCTGTGGAGAGAGTTTCGAGAACTTGAGACGAACTGGAGAGAAATGGTCAGACTCACCTATACAGGTCTGCACAGGTGATTGAATTGGAAAGACACAGGTGGCAAATTAGCGGAGAAAGAGTGGTGTGATCTAGTTGAACTTGAACTTCAGTTGTAATAACTTCAGAACTTCCCCACATACAGCAGCTGTACTCTCACAGTATAAACACACTTTCAGTTACCCTTTGATGCAACAGATGACAGAAAGGGAGGAGCTACTTACAACCAGCGATATCTCGGAAAACAAAAAAACCCCAACAGGTAAAAGATAGCATCAAACCATCACTGTGGACAAAGAAACCAGGCGGATAAATGGATGGAGACACCTGACATCACCACTGTAATTCTCAAAAGCCAACTCTTGCAGCACAGATATCACTTAAATACAGACTGCAGTGGTTCTCATGCACTGCCTTCACTCTTCCAAATATAAAAAGACGAATGCCAACATGACTCTCTGTCAAGAACAAAATACTATTTATAATTAGAGCAACAGATTGAAGTGGGTTATTACTCACGCAAACATATGGACTTTGTTAATGTGCTGAGACCTATAAAGTGTGTGGGCCCTCAGGAATAACTGCACTATCTTGTCTTCTCAGTCGCTTTCCAGCTGCGAGACATTGTTCTCTCTGTCTGTCATGGAGCTGCTGTCAGTCCTGCGGGACTTGACTTCTCTCACAACAACGACAGCAGCAGTCCCATAAAATGACTGAGTGTGTCAGCACAAAGTAATGTTGTTTATCAGAGCTGCTCAAAATAAACTTGCAGGAGTTTTTGATAGCAGATGTTCACGCGGAGTGGATTCTCGTCAAAGCACGGCATTCATCTGTCGTGTTCGTATGGGATCCTGCGGGGACAGGTGGCTGAGAGGCAAAAGCATCATGCAGTCATACTTCAAACACAACAGGAAAAGCTGTTTGGTTTTGACTTCTAATGCAGATTCATTCGATTTACTGCAAGACAAGTAGTTTGCAGCAGTTAGCGACAACCTGAAGTTTAAAGTCTGGCTCACTTAAAGTCCCAACTTTTACATTAGCTTTGTCTGAGAAGTTACAGCAATTTATTAGAATATTATCCAGTGTGTTTTTCAGTGAAAACAGGTGTTATCCTATATTTAATTTACTGACCACGTAGATAAGTACAAAAGGAGAGTAAATAGACAAGTTATTAATACAAAACAGAGGGCATTAAAGCAAAACTGACATTTTTCAAGCTTGGCTACAATCATTGCCTGCTGGCCCAGAGGAAGAAACTAGGGTACTGAGTTTCCTTGACCTGAAAAGCTGAAAAACTCCACTTTACTTGAGATCTTGAAGCATACAGATAGGACTTGTTTAAAATAGTTTTAGCTGCTGTTTAGGTCTTTGAGGGTTAACCACTCACAGCACTTATCAAAAAATGAGCAAGTGTGTCTTGACAAGTTACTGAAAATGCTGAACTAAAGAAGCGTTTTACACAACCATCTAAAAACTCTAGTATGGATTCTCTCAGCACTGAGAAAAGACAAACTAATTGAACGTACAAGCTGTTGTTGTCTTCTTAAACCCAAATACCTGTGAACAAGGCAATGACATTCAGTTGAGTGGATGACATTGGACAGCAGCACCTGTCAACTGTTTGGTGTATGTGTGTGTGTGTGTGTGTGTGTGTGTGTGTGTGTGTGTGTGTGTGTGTGTGTGTGTGTGGGCAGGTGTTTGACACATCTCCACCTACATGATGGGGTTGAAAATTCTTTGTGGGATGGTTAAAGTGAGGGGAGCAGGAACAGGTGGTGAGAAACCGGTGAAGCCTCTACGCCTTCAGGGACATTCCAGTCGCAGTTCACACCAGCCTGAGGACCCTTCATGGTTTCTGGACTCTGTCTGATGGGAGACCGATGGTTTATGAGGTGTAAGCTGACTCGGAGAGCACTAACGAACCTTAAAGGTGGACCTTAAAGGAAAAGGCAAACACGTGCACCCAACAAATCACTTGATATGATATGACTTCTTCCCTCCTGTTGACAGATCAAAAACAATCATGCAAACCATGTAGACAAACTGAGTGTTAGTACAGAATATTTTAATACTAAGTACAATACAGAAAATCAGTGGTAAACAAAGAAAAGTCCTTTGTGCCCTTCTTTTCATGTCAGGCAGGAGAAAGTGAGGGATGCATGAAACAAGATTTAAGACACAGAAAAATCATTCGAGTCTCGACAAAAGAGACAGCGGACACTTTCAGCTGATGACAGTAATGGTGAGGAGGGGTCATTCAGAAGGCTTTTAAAGTGCACAGGATGCTCCGTAGGGACCACAATGCACTGAGTCAATAAGTCCCCTTAACTTCCTTCAAGTATGTTACAGCTCCGAGCACTGAAGAATCAATCTGTGTGTTTGTCAGTGAAAATCTACATTCAATCAAGATGCTTTTGACACGATCATCTTTAAAACAATCTACATCCCAGCGTAAGAAAGAGCTTCCCACACACTGGGGAAATACACCCTTCAGTTTCCAAAGACTTTAATAACTGGTAGTCAGTGATAGGTCACTAAGTGATGATGTGTTAGGATTGGGGTTAAAGGAGTTTGAGATGGAACCCTGGAGGCGCCCGGGCAAGCTGTGTCCACATGTGTTTGTGTTTGTGTGTGTCTCCGAGAGTGAACCTTTGGTCCTCTTCACTTAGTCTCAGTGAGCTTTGCAAGGCTGGCTTGGCGGAAGGCTGCTCGGTCCCTCATCTCCAACACACAGTCCCTCACCATCTCTGCAAACATGGAGGGCCAGAGCTTGTGCAGAGCCTCGCCCTTCAGATTGGTGTCCGACGCCCTCTGGACCAACTCCTGGAGGTACTGCTCTATCATGGCCGCGCGCTCCGATGACTCCACAGTGCCCTCCTGTGAGAGAAACAAGAGAACATTTGTCATAAGTACATTAAGGCGAGGTAGCAGGAAATGTACGAAGAAGGAAAAAGTAAAGCTTGGTGCTATGATTGACAATAATTCGAACCAATGAGGTTCTGAACCAGGAGCACAATCATTAGATGTATCATAATTAACCGTGAACAAATACGTGATATCTGAAATGCAGCAGCTAAAATATGCTTTCAAGATGATGATAGTTTTTAGGAAATCCTCTCCGATGGGTCTTAGAGAGATGTGAAATAATTTAAGTCATAAAAAGTAAATAAGGATAATGATTTAATTTCCTGGCTTCATGTTCATCTTGTCAGTGCTTTCAGGCCTTAAGTGCTTGTGAAATGTGATGTAATGGTACAACCCTAATCTATACGCCACAGAAGCTGCATCAGGCTGCCGCTACATAGACAATACTTGCTAGTACAGGGAAATCACAAGTCGTTGGCTGTCAAAGATTAAATAATCTATTTATTGGATTAAATTTAATTTGTGCTTTGATGTATTTCAGTACCAGAAAAAAATGTACATCTGGTCGAAGGAGATTATCAAAGTGAGAGAGGTGATCTGAACCGGAGGAAGAAAAGCAGGAGCAAAGTAATGTTGAATAAGATACTGACTTGTATGATCTGCACAAACAGATCAGCAGCGGTGGATCATGTGAGTCTTTATTGTTAATCAACCACTGTGTCCAATGAAAATCTATCTGACATCATGCATTTCTCCTGGATGTTATATAGTCACAGGAGACCAAATGAAACCCACTGTTACCTTCAACAGATGTCTGATTTCTCTGAGTGTGAACACTGCTTAAAATATGTGGCATAAAATAAGTACACAACTCCAAAAAAAGATCTAAAATAAATGTAAAAAATCTCCAGTTGACCAAGTTGACCAACCAAGTGGAGTGAAGACTGATGTATGGTGGGGAACAGGTGTGTCACTTGACAAATCAGCGAGGCCAGGTTGGCTTTTGGTTGACAAATGTGGGTTAAAGTTGGACTCAGACTAACTTTTAAGTCACTTTCAAGAGATGAAGCAGCGTCTGACGCCACTTGGCAACTGTTTAAAACCATAAACTGCAAAAGAAACCCCAAACTGACCTCGGGGCTGTCTGCACTGCAGTCTCTACTCGGGTAGTTGAACAGCGCTCTGCTCAGGCCTTCTCCCAGTAGCTTCCCATTGTCTCGCAGCTCCTCCGGACTCAACCCTGCTCTCCGGCCACGCCCGTCCAACAGGAACTGCAGCTGGCGCTTTCTTTAAGGTGAAGAGAAACAAGACGTAGTTAGTGTCTGAGTGCAGAGACGCACAGACACTTGAGGGGGGAAACACTGGCAGAAAGTCAGTGACACCAAGGTTTTTGTCCATCAAATAACACACTCTCACCTTGGCACTGTGAAGAAACTGAGTGTTTTAATTTCACTCTAATCACTCAACAGCATCATGTGGATACTTAAAGAAAAGCAGTAGAAGTCTTTAAAAGTGAAACTACATCAAATGTTGCTCTGTCAGTATGAAAACTCATGTGATACACTGCTGCACCGACATGTTCCACAGACCAGAGGCAAACATTCCATATGGGATATGACAGTTCGTAAAGTCTGTGTGCATATGTATGTGTGTGTGTGTGTGTGTGTGTGTGCCAAATGCTTTAGTGTGTGAGTCTCGTATCATGCTGAGTAACGAGGTAAGACAAGCTGAAGGAAGGTAGATTTCACTGTCAGTATCAGAAATATCAAGTTGTGCATCCGTCAAATGAAGTGTAATAAAGTGTAACCGTCCCTCGAGAGCACAGCAGATAAGATCAGGTCAAAAAAACCCACCCAGATGGTTCTTGTGCACAGAACACCCAAAGTGTAATGGGAACTTTGAAACACTAAATCAGAGGTCTCGAGTGCACACAAGCTTTTCACTGAGCAGCTTTCATAAGGATGGACAGGGGCGCTTTCTCCAATGTTGTGTCCAGGTTTTAATTGTTAGATCTCATTAGAGATTTTGTTAGATTTCACACACAAATTCATACTAGAATGGCGGTGGCTGCCATGCAAGGTGCCAACCTGAACAGCAGGAGCAGTTTGGGGTTCAGTAACTTGTCCAAGGACACTTTGACATGCAAACCAGGGGAATCGAACCAGAGACCTTCGCTGGCTCGACCCTGGAATTTGTGCTTTGTACCCTGGAGCCACAGCAGCCTGAATTTACTGTTCACTTATTACTTTAACACTTTAACATTTATGTTTCTTTAGGCTAGGTTCAGGCAAAGAATGTTTAACACGACTTACAAAGAATAACTTCTCCTATGTGTGTATTATTCCAGAGCTGCAAAGCTACAACTCACAAAAAAGTAATCGGTCAGTTTAAGGCCCTGGAGCAACTTTAAATATGATGTTCCAGGCACAACTCCAACAGGATGATATCAGATAGTGCATACTTTAGTTGCTGACTGAGCTTTAGAGACACAGAGCCGATGAAATCTGTTTGAAGGTCTTGTGCAATATTGTTTTATTTTGTAAGATACAAGGCGCAACAAGAGCCTTAAGCATTGAAAGCAGGGGTATTTGGTTACACATGCAAACAGTTCCCACTTGATGTCTTCCCCTCACTGATGAAATGTGTTGAGTAGAACCTAAATCCCTGAACAACCCTAATGGTCATAACATGGAAGATATAAACCAATAATGTATGTGTCTTCCGACATCACAATGGTTTCCAATTTCCTCTTTTCCCCAGAATTTTTCTCCATAAAATACATTTTAAATGAAAATACAATCTTCAGCAGGAAGGTTTTGACAGATAAGAAGTCAAATCCAACAGCATTCAGTGGATTTACTTCAGGAGTAATGATTGTGCATGCAGATAACAGTGATTAAGATTTCAATACTGATCCAAAAATAATCTTCGCCCTTGGGCTGTTGTGTCATCATATCTATCTGTAACAGTGTGTGATTCAGGGTGAGTTGCAGCCAAGAGTCAGT
Source organism: Diplodus puntazzo (assembly GCA_963678695.2). Lineage (NCBI taxonomy): Eukaryota > Metazoa > Chordata > Actinopteri > Spariformes > Sparidae > Diplodus > Diplodus puntazzo. The sequence continues at coordinate 4,202,429 of OZ023155.1, read as the reverse complement.
TGTCCTAAAGTTAACTAGTTCACCTCCAACATCATTCTGAAAGGGCAACTGAGGACACAGATGCAGCACTAATTCTTTATGCTCACAATCTGCCATACTGCTCAACAGTGTGTATGAATTTTGTTCATAATTCTACACCACCAGAACTACACTACTGTCACCTTTCATCCATTTCTGACTGAGTGACTCTTTTATTTTCCCTAATTACGTCAATCACAATGGAAGTTACTCTGAGGTCGACATGGAACACAGAGTCATTCAGATGATGTGACCTGGCGATTTTCCGACCCTTAGAGGATTATTTACATGAGGAAACATAAAAAAAATATTCTTGTGCGTGACATATTGAGCAGAATTTTGCTTGCGAGGATGTTTTTCATTAACCAAGAGTGACAGACCTCAAGAACTTTTGGCTTGGGAGAGAGAGGAATGTTTGTGTCCAAGTGCCAAGTACCCACCCTTACCCTGAGACACATAGTCTAATTCCTCTGGCTCCTCGGTGCCAGGCTCTGTCTCGCTGTCTCACACAAATGCGAACACACACAAATGTATACACACTAAACTCTACACTCAGGCATGCACATGCATGCACAGTAGCCTACACCGCTACAAGCTGTAAGCTGTTACTCACACATATATGCATTTAAGACCCAACACATTCTTGACATATCTAAATGAACAACATTAACAGTCCAGCACACACCTGTCATTAAAATGTACTTAATGTTATGTTGTGGTGAAGCGCCTGAGATCGAGTTCTCACCTGGACTCCTCGAGCAAAAGGAGGAGGCGGCAGCGTGGAGTTTCGGTGGCTGCTATGTGACCCAGTGTCCCGAACACCCGCTCAGCAGCGATCACATCATTCATGGTCACCTGAGGTTGACACGCAAATGAGGACTGACACATACAGCAAAAAGGTGCTTGAATGGTTGTCTACTTCATATGTGTCTATGACATGTGACATGAAATTATTTGAAACAAGAGGAAATGTTGAGAATAAACAAAAATGCACCAAAATGAGATGATAACTCAGAGCTGGTAACAGTATTGGACAGGTTTCTGCTTTTTTTGCATTCATGGGGAGTTTGATGAGAAGGGTCTGACATTTTCAACGGAATCCACAAACAAGATTTAACCCGTTAATTAGTCATCCTTAGAGGTGCTGGCAGAGCTAGACTAGCTTTTCCCCTGTTTTTAGCGCTTGTGCTATGCTAAGCTAACCTGCTGCTAGAAGTAGCCTAACCTTAACCTTCAACCTTAAAATTTGCAAATTTATATCGTACAAAGTCGTACAAAGGTGGCAGGAGAAGTCACCTTTGAGGAATGCAAGAAAAAGCGAGCGGGTCCTCACCTCCTGGCCGTTGATCCTCTGCAGGTTGAAGTGGTGGAGGCGGTAGATGACGAAGGAGCGCCACAGAGCCAGACTGACCACTGGATTGCCCTCTGGGTGGATGGTCAGCTGGTCCAGACGCCTCACCTGAGCAAGGGCCGCCAGCTGGGGCAGACGGTTGATGTTGGTTTCCAAGAAGATCATGTGCTGCAGAAAAAGGAACAGGTCGGTTCAGGGGAGTGAGGAAATGGGTCGATGGATAAAGTCGGTGACGAACGGGCTACTTGTCAATGAGAGAGCGCAGGTATCCACCAGCCAACAGCTTCTAAATCAACGCTTTTTATGTAATGATATAGCAGTTTGGTGTTAGATGACATTCAGCATTTAATACAGCCACATCTGAAGGAAAATAAAAAATGTACATTCTTCTTTTTTCCTCTTGAGGAATTTATGTTAACATGATCCCATATCTCATCATGGCACATGGCTAGTTCTCTCACCGATAGATTGGGGAATTTGACCCTTATTCGCGGCAGTGTTGGTACAATGGCGTCAAAGTTGATGTAGCGGAAGGTTATTACAGTGACAGCACCAGCAGTCTGAACTCCCCAGCCCCTCTCCAGGGCCTCCAGGGCTCCGAGTCCGAACAAACGCAGGGTGTCTCCATCCAGCTCCGCCAGGTGACTGTCAGAGAGGGACAAGCTCTGAACGCTGCCGCTCCCTGCCTCCACAAGCCTGCAAAGCATTCACACACACACAAAAACAATCTCTGTAAATCAGTCTTGATATGCTGAATGGACAGAATTTGTTGCCATGTGAAACTTGAATATCTTAGGGCCAAAAGTCCTTTGCTTTGCTTAAACACGGGCCTTGCCACAATGCAACAGAACACGCAGTGGTCTAGTCAATGTCTCGTTTGTCTTGCCTAATTGCTTTCTATGCTGCTATACCACAGTTGAAGTGCCCTGCTCTGATAAGAGAGCCGTGAGAGTGGAGAATCTGGGCAAGTCTCAAGGAGACATAATCTCCCTGCCCGAGCCCATGTGCTCAGCCCTCTGGGTCTGCTGACACTCGGGGGACTTCTCAGCATAGCAGGGCATCAGATGGCTACTGGCTGCACGCTACTCAACACTGATCATTTTGGCTTCAGCCCGCCAACAGACTAATCACCCCTATTCATATTTCACACCCTCCCAATCTCGCTGCTACAGAAAGCCACAGCGGTTAGAAGACTAATCCTTTGATTACAGAACTAAAATCCAAGATTCTTGTTGGGACCGATCGTAAGAACGTGTCTGTTTGAGAAGTGGAGAGAGAGACAGAAAGAGTAAGAGTCGGGGTCAGAAAAAGGAGATGTGAAAGGACAGTAGACATAGTGTAGACAGAGAGGTACATACATAGAGAGACAAAATGAGCTGCAGTGTAACTAAAGCTCCCTTGAAAAGACCACCTTTGTTGCAGGATGAGTAAGACTGATTCCCCAGAGGTGACTCCTCTCTGCACAGAAGAGAAGGAGCAGTTTCTTTTCCTAACTGAGAGTAACCAAACAGGGGATCAAAGATTTGGACAATTAGATAAACAATTAAACTGGATTATTAAAGGCCAACTTCAAAATTAGATGTATGCTACAGTAGAATGGAGCAATGTCCAAATACACAAGGTGATCCAAGGAAAGGACAAACAATAAGGAGCGGGTGAAGATAGGAGTGATTGAAAAAGTTAGTTACACACAGTTTATTTTGCACCGCTTAGTCTTTTCCATTTTCCCATGCAACATATCAGTCCCATTCACAGTAACTGGCTCTTCCACACTCTTTGAGTTACTTCTCCATACAAATTCAAGCCAGCAATGCAGTCTAGCGCTTAGCTAGTACTCAAGCCACACAATTTAGCTCCCAGGTTATTGTATATATTTTTAAAGCTTTATTCTTATCCAACCATTGTGACTCTTTATACTCCTTCAGAGAAATTAAAGCCGGCAATTAAATTAAGCTTCAGCTTCTTAATAAAACCTTAAAATATTCCACATCTTTCACACATTTTATAACCAGCACTGAGCAGTTAGTAAATTGCCATCTCTAGTTTTCTTCTAGATCCAAATAAAGTTGTTTGTTTTAGAATGTATGAGTTTAAAAAGCCAATGAAGTCTTGTACATAATGCCTTAGAAGGTAAAACACGATACCTTAAAATAAAGCTTGTGGTTTATTACATACAGTTTAGGAAAGTTAATCCAAATAATACTGACGTTGGTTGATGCACCACAGTACTATGCTGTTAATTAGGGCTGCATATGATATGGTCACTAAACATTAACTCATAGTGGAACACTCCTAACACTCATATATGTGTAAGCTGCTGGGGGAGGAACGTGACCCGACACTGACATTAGGTTCTGGGTGGGTGACACTCTGGCCTCAAGTCACTTTAACTGATTAATTCCAGTGTAAAGGAAAGGTGAACGGTCAGGTGCCTCAGGAGACGGCAAAGTGCAAGACCAGTTTAGAGCATGGCTGTGTGTGTGTAGTTGTGTGTGTGTGTGTGTGTGTGTGAGTGCGGTCTGCTTGCTTGAGCATAGTATACAGTGTGACATAACTAAAAGTCTTATTTCAGGCTGTAGTTTGCCCTGGAGTTTAGTCAGTTTTAATTAGTTAAGTCAAATACCCTTTGGGAGAGCTACAGCCTTACAAATAAAGCCACAAATTACACTTGCAAGTAAACACATCAACCGGATTAATTGTGTAATGCAGCCTAAATCCCTCTTAATAAAGACAGGGAATGTCCCATCTAATCATTATATTTGTTTGCAGACACATTAGACTTATATGATACCTAAGGTGACCCTCCATGCCAACTAAGAATGGCTTTAAAGTATTAAAGCCATTAAAGCTGTGTAAGTGGAGGAGAGGGCATACACATCAACAGATGGTCCAGAAAATGTAGAGCTAGCAGGTTGAAGTCTGTGTTAGCTTCTGTTTTAACTTCAGTGTTAGCTCTCCAACAACTGCAGCGCTAGCTTTTCCAGCAGGCTAACATTGATGTTAGCTTCTCCAACAGTTTTTGCAATAGCTAAAATCTTTAAATAATCCAAAATGATGAGACAGGAGGAAGTGTATTTAATGAGGACCCTGGGTACTGTCACACTACCAACTTCAGGAATTGTCGAGGGAGTTGACAGATGTGAACAGTCCACAAAATACTGGATTCCTGCAGCCATGCAGCTATAAAAGCAGGTGAGCATGTAAACATTAAATGATGAGGATACTCTTCTGGATAATGAAATGTGCATTCAAGTGGAAAGCGCTGTGACTGAGAGCAAGTGGAAAACTTCAAGCATGTCCTGTTGCAATCACACACGTGGACAGAAACATGGGACATGGCCAGCAATAGACCGGGAGGTGCCAGACATTGTAAGGCATTTTAATCTTACGAATATGCCACACCTCTGAGATGCAGCGTTGCCAAAGGCAGTAAAAAAAACAGGAGGAGTTGGAGAGCGTTGCAGCGATGGAGCGTAACATGTAGACAAGTCGCGTAAAGAATGAGTGTACCATTGGTGCGCCTGGAAGTGTGCCATCAACCCACTCTGCACTGTGTCACTTATTGTTCCCCCATAATCACAGCTGAAAGGCTGCCAGGTGGTCCCGAATCCCCTTCTGACATGAACCCAGCAACTAACAGTGAGAGAGGAAATGAACAAGGCGAAGAAGACCGAATGAAGAGTCTGTCAGAATTACATGGATCCTGCTCTGGCCTATTAGACTCTGAATCTAATTCAATTAGAGCTATCTCACTTAATCCTCGAGGAGTTTAAAAAAGGACATCTGTCATCTCTTCACAACTTAATCCCCCCAAAGACATGGCTTGTGGCATACACATGTCTCCAATTGCCTGAATACTGTGTGGTAGTGATGTGTCTGAAACACTACTCTCTGAGCATTTCGTCATTTCACTCCGTTAAAAAGTCAAAACAAACTGTTCGAGTGGCAGTTGCTGGTGCAGTGCAGATGATGGGCTTATTGGGTGCTGAGTGCTGCACACTGCTGTAAAGTGCAGATATACTGTATGCAGTGCTTTTTTTTCTTTTTCAGGTTTCACCGGAGGAGCCACTCGCATTACAAAGACAAGTCATTGTTTTATGTGCCTGAAAAAGCCACATGTTCAGGATCTCAGCACAGCTCTTTAATAGATGTATGTAGGAGCGGTACAAAGGCCTTGCCATCTCCCCACGATCGAGTTTCTGGGTAATAACTCTTCCACTGCCATGCACCCCTACTCAACATCTCTCAGGGGGAGGTCAAATAAATCTTACATTTGCACAGGATTAAATTTGAGCGTGCATCACAGTCATACGTTGGCACTGACACAGACCATTGTGCCATAAGTCACTGTAGGAACACACTGACACAATCACGCTAAGTGTGCTGTCAACATTCACTTCAGTTTGTCATCATACTGCTAATGCCATCCAGAGATGACATCATGTTTGTCTTTTTCTCAGTTTCTCATCACACTGTGAGGTAGTTTGGTTGTATGTTTGGATTTAACTGTATTTTAATGCTTAGTGACAAACAAAACATCTTGTTGATCATAAATGTCGATTTGAAAAGTGCGGATATAAATTATTAGAATCTGTCTTCATTCAAGTCTCTGAACTCTGGCCATTTTCAAAGACGTAGTTTTTTTTTCATCATTCATCATTCCAACAATGCGATCATTTCGCAATTGCAGAGACAAATTTGTTATTTTTAGAAATCCTGGATGAGCAGTAGGATTGAATGAAAACAGACTTGATCATATGAATAACTGTGTGTTAAGCACAATGGCCAGTACACAGTTTATGCAGTATTTATCAAGATGACACAAGTCTTTTACAAACTGAATTGAACTTAACGCCGTTTCACAGATTTAAAGAAAATTGAGATGATCATAAACTGTACATTGCTTTGACTTTTCTAAATGTACTCAAATTAAAGTCGTGCTGTACTCTCAAGTTGTGTCAAAATGAGGTGATAGTTCTCAGCAGCAGACTTTGAGTTAAAGAAATAGAGGGCAGTCATCAGTTTGTTACTCAGGAAGACACATGTAGGTTACCCCAGGCTGCCACTGAGCAGATCCAGATGTGTGGATGTGCCAGGTCCAACCTCTGACCTAAATTAGAAAACCAAGAATCTGTTGAGATTCTGGAGTAACAGGATTGAGGATGACTCGTAACAAGCCATATGCTGTCTCTTCAAGGTGCAAAAGAATGAACCTTCTCCTCCCTTTCCTGGGAATTCACACCCCAGAGAACTGATACGTGATGTCGTACACGAGTGAAGAAAGAGTGTTGATTCACAGGCCTAAAAAAAAAAACAGAGACAATCATCCCTCATCTGCCACTTCAAACTCTACACTGGGGAGAATAGTGATATTTTCTACAGAATCTAGCACTTCAAGAGCTATCTGAGGTCATCTGGTCTACACTACTGCATGTAGGCGTTATCATAACCCTTCAATATACCCACTCACACTGTTGGAACTCATAAGAGTGTGGTCGATTTGAATTGCGTGAGTCCTGTACGTCACCATAACCTGTTAAGCCGCATGTTTGAAGTCATAATAGATCTTGTAAAGGAGAGCCATTGCCATTGAGGGATTGTGCTTCAGGGCCCATTTTCATATCCTGGCGCAGGAAGGAAAAGCCGTCTTTAAAACATGTAATAATAGTCCTCGACACAGCCCCTCTTTCATCTCAGCCTCCCCCTCATAACTCATCCAGACCTGGATCCCAATCTGCGTAGGAGAGCGTATCAGAACCCTACGCTCACATTAGACTGAGCACAGACTGTTGATTTAGAGCGCTTCCAACATCACGTTATAAACAGTAGAAGAAGAAAGTCCATGCATGTCTAAGATATGCATGGACTGACGGAGAAGCAGCAGACAAGTCCCACGCTCCTGGAGTCAGTAATGGGTCACTTCACTGCTGAGGGATATTTCAAGATGGGTTTGATGCTGCAGCTGTTGCAGGGATCACATCTGTAACTAGGATGATCTCTCTACAGTACGTGCACTATTTTGACTATAAATTTAAGTTTTGGCAGATTTCAGCACTCAGGTTAATGGTTAGTGATCTCAATGACCAACTCTCCTGAATGACAAAATTAGGATTTATATTGGTCAATATATTAGTATGTATGTATCAAAGAGTGTCTGTCTGTGTACTTGTTTTCGATGTTACCTCTTGTAACATTGTCTGAAGCAAAATTCCACCCGCCCAAAGCAACAGCAGTGTCACAATGAGAGATAACTAAAATCCTTGCCAAATAAAACCAGAACTATCCTCATGGCTAGATCCCACTAGAGGAAATAATCCAACAGAACTCAAAGAAGAAATCATAAAATTTGCACTCAGTTTGTGTCTCATAATGTTCCCTGTCAAGACAGAAAACTTTACTTATCTACTGGTCAACAGTGTATTTTTTATCATTTAATTTAGCATTTGGTCTTACTTGGGATCTCGTGGGCTGTTTGGACGGCTGTTGGTGCGAAGTCTGATCTCCGTTCCCCCTGATGGTCGCTCTGGTCCTGAACCTGGGCTTACCCGTCTGATAAGATAAAGAAAAAATACAACAAAACAAAACCATGAAAACTCAGCATCAAAGAACACTGTCCATTTCAAAACCTTATCAGATGAAGGTGAAGCAAGCCTGTAAAGCCAGGCTCACTTTAAAGGGTTTTTAGAATCCAAACCAATGTTGGAATCAGCTGAATCATAAGCATCAGAAGAGATTTCACAGACTCTCTGCCCTATAATTACAAACGTGCATTACAGGATTAGAAATAACTGCATCATAAAAGAAACAAAATTATTACTATCATCATGCTAGAAACAATGCACGTGCTTGTCTCACTTTCACACATTCCTCTCTCTCATCCCAAATCTTCCCTACACTCGTACACATCGAAAGACCTTCACAATTCAAACGTTAACTCCTTTCCTTTACCTAATGATTTGTCTCCATTTGCCAACTGAGTTTCCATTCAGGCAGTACTGGCATCAATATCCAGACTTCAGAAAACATGAAAACGGTTTAAAATTATCACGGCTCCCAAGATAAGACTTCCAACAGTTCTCAACTCTGCAGGGTTACAATTTAATCTGATCAATGCTCCTCTTCCATCGACACTCAGTGCCTATTCCTGGGGCATTAGTTGGCACAATGGTACTGATACAATGGCGTGGAGGAGAGGAGAGGACACTTATTAGTTCTTTATACTGAATCAAACATCCTGAAATCTAAACCCAACGAGATAATGTTTCCAGCTTCCCATCTGAGCCACAAAATGTACTACAGCCTAATTAAATCTAAATAATTATATAATATTGAGACTATCATAGAGTTAGCATGTTGACTGTTGAAATAGTCCATACAGTAGCATGTTACTGTCAAAAGATTTGTAAAATGTCAGATATTAAAATTATCATTGAATCCTCCACAGTTTTATATCAGGATGAAATCTCATGGGAGTCACTATAACACTTCATACAACGCTCATATAGTTGAGAGCAGAAGTGAGCCAGTACCTAGCCAGTAACTAAATGAACAGTGGCCCAAAAAATAAAATGTACAAATTCAATGTTGCAATTCACGATACTCAATCTTGATGATAGTGACCAATATCAAATATCTAATAACAAAACTAACAGTCTACAGCCATGATAGCTGCTCTGCAAGGTGGTGTATAGACGCAGTCGTGCACAAAACAGCAGTTAGCATTCAGTATACTGTTGTTGCTAGTTAATGCTAGTCTTGCATTGCCAGATTTATCTCCACAGCACAGTGTCAGCGCTGGAGAAAGGTCTGGTTGCAGCAAATCGAATTCATGTAAAGGGCGGAAAAAATGCTCTGGCGTGTTTGCATGTCTTAAAACCAAATGCTGATGTTTAGCAGGAATCATTGTTATCATGTGCACCAACCTATTTTCCCTTGTTAGCATGCTAACATTCACCAATTAGCACTAAAACTAGGCCGTCCTACACGATGTGCGTACTAAATACAATGACTTATCTGTGCCTGAGACCTTTGGGACCAATGTCAGCAAAACAAACAATTCATCGTGCGTGACAAATTTCAAGAAAACGAACAGTTGTCCACAGCCTTAAAGAGTGTGTTTCTATAATCGCCCCGATGATCTAAACCGCATCAATCAAAGTTACACTAAAACCACAATTCACCTTGGACCAATGTCAAGAGTCACACACAACATTGGTATCTCATCAGCCAATGGCTCTGCTAATTCTAGAGAGGTGACGTGACTTAATCTGCTGGAGTGTTGTGTACCTGGGTTCATCTGGAGAAGGCTCCTGTGCCAGGCCATTGGTTTGGGCGGGGCTGTGGGCAGGGCTGTTCTCTGGACTAACTTCTTCCTTAGCACCATTCGTTGGCGGCAGCTCCAGGCAGGCCCTGACACCCTCCCACTGCTGCGCTGCATTACGGATGGCCAGACGCCGCTTCTCCTTGATGAACAGAACACACACACACACACAAACACACATAGAGGACAGAGACGGTTTCAAGTGACAATTCTCTTGAGTAGAACACAGCAGCCATATGCTCAGCTAATGGAACCTTTCTGTCTATATTATCACAAGTAAAATTATACCTGCTGCCTCCTTTGTCTCTGAGATACAGTCTGCTGCTGATGATAGCATGAAGACTGCTTATTGGTCTTATTGGCAGTCACACTTCATCAAAGTTGGATTTGAAATTGTATATGCATGTGTTGGTCCATTCAATTTGCTTCTGTTACTGCAGCATTTTGATTTAACTGCAGTTGGCTCTTACAGCAGTAAAACTGACACTCGTACCCTGACAGAGAGAGGATTTCTTCCCCTTTAATTGTTCTTTCCTGGCCAAGCTGTAGTTTCGATATGCTCACTTATGGAATGTGCCACTCCTCGATGCAGGGGTGAGTCAGTATCAATTCATAGTGATTCCTTTGCCCTTACGAACTCTCGGCTGCGGCATTCAATACAACATTTTCTCTACACTGAGGATTAGAGGAGTTAGGTTACTGTGAGACAATGTGTTCCACACAGAGACTCTCTTTCAGCAAGAGTAACCACCTCAGCAAAGACACAGCAGGAGCACATCAATACATACTGTACCTTTAAACACACACACAAACACATTCACTGCAAAACAGCTTAAACCTAAGTTGAGTCCATGTCAGCATCCAGAAAATGTATTTAATGGCCCACTAAAACAGTCTCAGCAATCACAAGGCACATATGTAACAGAGTGCATAAAGAGAGAGAGGAGAGTTGAGGAAATCTAGCAAAAAATCATAACCATGACTAAACATGAGGGGTATTTTTCCGACTATCAGTATCGGTGCTTTTTCTGTCTGACTGACGAGAAAAATAAACTAATTTGAAAATGTGCTACAACTAAAATCGGTTTCCAGTCTCTTTGATTTCTAATAATCGGTGTGTGTAAGCCATGAAGAAGCCACATCAATCGGCCCCTACTAAATATTTCTGTTTTCTGAAAATGTGATTTTTTGGCAAACGGATACTATTGCTTTAACCAGTATACCATAACAACAATGGCCTGATGCTGGTTAAGAGCATTGGCTTCAAAATAAAGTATAACATTCAGCTCGTGCATATGGACTACAGAAATACCATATGTGATACCTTCAGAATGCTACAGAATGTAGCTCCATCCAGTACTTTAACCCTCTGCAACTTATTATCTTGTTCATATCAAGAATAACTGACCATACAACACCCAATGTATGAGGCACCAGTAGCTTCAGAGGACACTTGTTAAACTACTCTCTGAGATGTAAGTGTGTTTGTTACATAATCAAAGTGTAAATCCAGGCAGACAAATACAACAGGTGCAAATCACATCGGGCTGGTACCTTATGAATGGTCTGCTTGTGACTCTCCCTCTTCTTCTCCTCCTCTTTTCGAGCCTGTACACCAGCCATGCGCCGATCCTCGTCCTGAAAAAGAGAGCTTGTGCAATCAGAGTGTCGCTCCATTCATGAGTTCTGAATTATTCAAGAGAGAGTGGGAACCACAAAAGACGCCGCCATGAAGACTGTTCTCTCCACCAGAACTGGACCAGTGTGGAGGATGGGAGACAGACTCTCACACCGGCCGGCTGCATCACAGGATTATCTGTCTGATTTTCAGTGTCGGATCAACTGTGCCCAGCTGTTGGGGAAAGCCAAAACTCCCAGAATGCAATGCTGCCAACACAATCTGAGTCTGCCAGTTGAGAGCTTGGGGGATATTTAGCTGTCAGTGACGTGCTAGCAGAAAAACGATGCCTCGGTCTGATCAATAGAGGCAGAATGCTAGCGGAGACTGTTTACGATGCCAGCTGTGTGTGTCACTACTTTACCTAATTTTGTGAAAAAATAAAAACTTTTATGGGGAAAATGACCAGCTGCTCTGTGACAGTGATCAATAGCTTATTGACTGCAAAGGGTGCTATTTTTCAGCAATAACAATGACTTTGTTTGGGCAGCGTGCACACTGTGGAAGCCTGTGGAAGTTGATTATTTGGCTGTTAAGGTTTCACTACAATATTTCCAGTTTAATTTCTGTTGACATTTTAGTTGTTTCCTGAATGCTGAATTATAATTATAATTATTATTATTACAATATACACAGATAATAATTATACAGTAGTACCTACTGGCTCTGTTATCCATACCATTATTGCATATCAAATGTATTTAAGGGTAAATATTTGACTCAGAGTGGGATTATGTTTTATTAGTCAATTGAAATATGATTATTTTATCAGTAGCAGCTCCAGTCTACTGTATGTGTCTTGTTTGATCTTCCTTTTGCTTTAGTTTCAGTACTAATTCAAACAGTTATGTGTGGAGTGTATCCCCACAAGAAAGAGGAGCAGCATTTATCAATTTAGCCCAAAGGAGGACAGTAGTAGTGTATCCTTGCAGTATTAATTCCCATTCCATTCATAAATAATGGCCAATCTGCCAGCAAGTAAGGCATAGATTTTATCTCAGATAATTTGATCTCTCTTCCACTGACAGCTTAGTTCACTGGGGGCAAGTTTTTCCAAATCATTTGAGATCAGAAATTTAGATCTTCAGTGGCTACTACGAAGTTCACCTCCAGCGATATTGTGAAACCGCTGGAGACGATGCAAACTCCAGTCCAAGGATTAAGTTGTCAAATCTAAACTTTGCATCTCCCAAAAGAAAATTTCTCTAAAAATGCTGTTTCTGTTCTCAGGATTGACAGCTGCAGAGGTGGTTGGAGGGGTTTAATGGACCCTGGAGATCATGAAACTTGTTAAACCAGTAAAAGACCATATGGACCTTAGAATTCAAGTAAAAACATGAAATTGAGTTGTTTTTTTTCCCAAAGTATCTGCAGTATGTTCTGAGGGCAAGGTGTGTGGTACTTACAGATTCCTTGGAAGTACAAGCTCAGACCTGGGTGCTCCCTGCTTGACAGCCTCTAAGAGCACGCTGATATTTCACTGTAGCACTTTGCTGGCATGTTATACAAATACACTGTCTTCATACTGCACTTGAGAATAATCATTGTTTTGTTAGACTGGATATACATCACGTGTCTTGTAAATGCTTAGTGTATGGATTAGTCACTGGTGCATTTTTGTTGGTATTACGCAGCTGAGATGATGAATGCGGCTCTGATGTCAAAAAACAAAGAGGACAGCATTGTCAAAATGTACAGGAGCCTGGAGATGCTCCATTGATAGTAAATGGGAGACTGCCTGTGTGGGTTTGTTTTAAACTGTGAACTCAGCGAGTTGATCATCAATCAAGTTTTTGTCAGGACAGAGTGGCGCTCAAGAATCAACATGTAGCACCAGTGCCGCCAGGAACATAAGCTCAGACAGTGACACAAAGGTTTGGATCATTAGCTGAAAGTGAATGTCTGGTCAAAATATGAGATGTAACACAGGCTTTTGCAAATACAAATTATAAAACAGTCTACATCGTCAGTCTTTCTGATTCCGGTTATGTGATTCATTGTCCTAAATGTGAAGTGGTAAAGAAAAATCATCTGAAGGGACAATAAACTACATTTACAGCCCCAGCTATAATGAGCAGAACTTGGCCAGGGGCCCGTTTCTGCTCTTGTAAACACACACAGACACAGTTAAACAGTTGAGCCTTACTGTGATGCGCTTCATGTCCAGCTGTCTCAGATGAAGCACACAGCGCAGGACGGCCTGCTTGTACCATGTCTCCAGGGCTACAGGATTCCCATCCAGGGTGAGCTCAGAAAGGGAGCGTGACTCTCCAAGACAGGCTAGCTGATCAAAACTAGACACAAAGAGATTCTGAATCAGACCAGGAGTCAAAGCTATACTGATTCAGATTCAAATGTTTAAAATACAAAAGCAACGTACACTGAATGCTTTTTAATGCTACACAATGACCTAACACAGCATTGGGAAGTCAAAGTCAACTGCTGGGTAACATCCCTCATCCATGTTTTGATCCTTGAACCTTTAATTCAGGCCTGTATTACAGACTGGAGCCAAGCTAAAAAGAGACACGAAAAGCTGGTAATTTAGCAGGCAGCCTCACATTACTCAGGAGGCAAGTGAGGAGAGAGAAATCCGCTCCAATGCTGCCCTTATCACCCTGTGGCAAAACAAGGCATGAAAGAGTTCAATCATGCTATGTGAGGCATTGGAGATTCTATCTTTGCTAATTTGTCATAATTACCTTGGTGAATCATTTGCCTGGAGCTACGTATGGACCTACTACACTGCTCTGTGCCTGATGCTAGTCGAAAGGTTTCTTTGAAGGCAACACAGGGTCAGATATCAACCTCTGATGAACTATTAAAGCAAGTACAGCTGAGGCTGACAACTGGAAAAGAAAAAAATTAACAACTACAATTTAATCCATGCACTATTTTGAGGAACTTGAAATCACAGTATTATGTTGTTGGTCTGAGCCCATGACCAGTCTAAAACTAGTCACCTCAGGCTTTGTTATCTGATATTAATCTCTATACTTTTAGAATACTTTGTGTCATTTCATACATTTACTGCTAACAATAGACAATTATACCCTAGCAGTAATGAAGTAGGCGTTTTTTCAAAATGATTATGGGAGACTAATTGAAAGCTCCCGATGGTGCTTCACTGCATCTCACACGTTTTTCATAAATACCCTCGCCAAGGAGGCTTGTTTTCAACCATGTCCGTCTGTTGGTTGGTTGGTTTGTCAACTGAATACACAAAAATAAATGAACCGGCTTTTCATGAACACTTGGATGGAGGACGAGTCCCAGAATAGACCCTGTTAAGTCTTAGGGGCGGTTCTAGGATTTGTTTTCAACTTCTTTAAAGGGCAACTCCGGCTACTTAATGCTGCATGTAGTTTAGAAACTACTACTGAAGAACCAGAGATATCATTGTCTTACTTTTCAAAACCTGCTGCCTACATTACCCACATGCATTGTGGGTAATGTAGGCTGCATACTCAGCCACTCAGTGGCATCACTGGAGGCAAAGGATCAGATTACAAGCAGCTTCCTCTGGAGCCACAAATACTTTAAACCACTTTTTTTGATATATGGATTACTTCCCAAGACCTTTATATACTCCTTATCATGTAAGATTGGTGGAGTCATACTTTTATATTGTGATTTGGGGCTCCTTTTTTTCCCCTACATTTTTGTCAGGTGTATTTTTGGTGTCTACAGCAAAAGTTTCCTTGTAATTATTGCATTAAATCACAGTGACCGCTGACCAATGTCTTCTTGGATACTGTTACAACAATACTTGTTGTGATATAAAGTCAACATGCATCTGTCCCTTGGTGCTGTCAAAGCTCTAATAAGAAATAAGCATCCGAAATATTCATGTACCGCGTGGGGTGTGGCTGAAAATTGTACTTTCCGAACACAACAGTCCCTGCATCTCTGTCCTTATAAAATAAAGTGTAACTTAATTCTGGCAGGCTGAGTCATAAATGCAATGTTATGATAAATGACATAATGACTCAAAGTTTACTGAGGGATTTTTTTTTTTTTGCTCCAACAACCTCCACTGGGCAATTCACTGCACCACGTAGACGGGTGTCGCTCTACCTAGCAACAGAGCACAACTGTTCTCCTATCAGCTTTGAACTGTTTCAAAAGGTACACACGCCAGGTTGACATACTGCTGTGGCGAGCATCCTGTCAAGAATGATTTTAGTGAAAATGTCTGTGCTGGGAGGACATAATAGAAATTACAAGAATATAAAGAAGCAAGAACAATTGTGTAAATATATTAGAAAATAGTTGAATAACCACACTGTACTTCCAATTCAGTGACACTCTACAATGTCATAAGATGTTAAGGAATACAAATGAGTTAGGATGATATTTGTTGCCTATTCTGTCATAACTAACTGTGTAATAGTGTGTCACATACAGACTCATACACATACTAGAACTGTGGGGCTGGCACTAGACGTCGGGTCACATCTATCACAGCACAAGGTGACCATGGTAAAGGAAGCTAATAAACAACACTCCCAACATGAATCCCAAAAACAGTACAGTCCCTTCCTCCAGACAAACAAAGCACATTTTATAGCAGCTTTATTCAGTGAGAAGGCTGTGCGCTGCTTTATCAAGTTAACTCTTTGACATTGTGATTGCTGGCATCAGAGTAGGAGTAACACAGAAAAAAAACGGATACTGGATAAAGTGAGTGAAGCAGTTTTGTACTAAGCAACAAAACACACCTGTCATTCATCCTACACACCCTCACTCTCACCTAGTGATACTGCTCTTGAATTCACTCAACCCTCAAATCTGTCATTAATTTTCCATAATAATGAGCTACCTCCTCTTAGTCTGCTTCCCTGTTCTCTGTTCTCTGAATAACTTTTAAGTATTGGCACACCCATTTCTTAGGTAACAGCGTGCTAATTACTGACAATAAAGAACACCTCCAGGATTTTTTTTTTCTAGGTTCCAGAAACTGCCTACCACAGCAGACCTGTGTATGTGTGTGTTTATCTGTGTGTGTGTGTGTGTGTGTGTGAAAGGTTGTGCATGTGCCTGCAGCTTGTTGGCCAGGCCCCTGCCAGGCGCAGAGGGAGTGGACATGGAAGTGTCCAGCCACTGTCCCTGCCCTGTGGGGAGGAGGGAGTTAAGCGATACGAGCTCTTACCTGGTGATGTTGTTGCAGCTGAGAAAGAGGCGCTGCAGGCAGGGCAGGCGGTCCACCTCGGTCTAGAAAGAGAAAGAGAAAGAAGGACAGGGAGAGGGAGGAGAGAGAGAAATGGAGGGATGTGAAAAGGAGAAGGTGCTCTGGAAGAGGGCACTGCATCGTCACTGCCGTCAGAGCTCTGTATCCCTCTCCATTCCCTCAGTCACCTTGCAGCTCTCAGCTCCAGCATACAGCATCCCCATCCATTCTGCGCATGCACACACACACACACGCACTCACATCCAGCACGCTGCCTTGTCTGCACATGGAGAGGAGGGGCGGGATAGGGAGAGAGAGAGGGGGAGAGAGAGAAAGAGCGAAAGAGAGAGAGAGAGAGAGAGAGGGGAAGGGGGGAGGGTAGAGAGAAAAGAGTATGCGCTAATGCAGAGATCCCCTGCTGCAGGAGGCTAACTCAAAATGCTCACAGTAACACATGCAGACGCACACACTCTAAGCAGCTAGCTACTGTATCTCATCACACAAGAACAATAGCTGGGGTTAAACTCAGTAGGAAAGGAATGGGATGGGGGTAGTTTCTCTATCAGGCAGGCTCAGCATCAAAATCAATGCAGGGTTTAGCGGGGGGGTGGGGTGAGGAGCAGCAGCTGGCCACCTGGCAAGCTGAAGAGGATACAGAGGAACGGAAGCAATGTCACAACCACAAGGACTGACGCTAATCAGATGGCAGAGTGGGAGGAAATCATGTCTAGTAGTTTGCTGTGTGTGTGGTGTGTGTGTGTGTGTGTGTGTGTGTGTGTGTGTGTGTGTGGTGTGTGTGTGTGTGTGTGTGTGTGGCCAGTGTTGCACATGCTGGAAGGAAAGAGGACACTCCCAGCAGCAGTCTGAATGAGCTGCGTCAGCGTCCGCCCATGTTGCAGCCACCGCCTCGCAGCCTCCTCCAGAACTGTTGGCAGTGTCCATTCAAATGTGAGATCAGCCTCGCATCGAGGCTATGCTGCCTCCTCTGCAGAGAGCAGAGCCACACTGCAGTCGTCATCTGGAAGATTTCTACAGAGCCCCCTCCACACAACCACATAAATATAATACACAGTTACTCATCATTGTTTCATCCATTCCAATAGCTAACATGATTCCTTTAGTACAGAATGTAACATCGGGACCCTTTGTCTTTTGTTGTGTTACATTGATTTATGCTCAATGTATTGAATTGATAATGAAATAATTTAACCTGTGAATTTGCAGCAAAAAAATGTGCATATTACAGATTAACATTGCTTATTATATCAGTCTTCTTACGAACAGCTAGCTTACAATGAATACTCCCTCTCTATCTCACATTTCTCATTAACATTAACTTAACATCAGTTAACTTCATCAAGAGTTTTTCTTGATTGGCCATTCAATTCCCAAACCATAGAAAGAATTTCTCTGGCACAACACTGAATAAGATGTATGCAAACTATAAAATAAAACGTGAGACCGATACAAAAGGACAAATCAAACTGCTAGACTGCTAGAGAGGTAGGCAGGGAAAAACTAGCAGGATCCACTATAAGGATTGATCGGTCTTAAGCTTGGCCCACACTACAGGTCTTTTAAAATCCTAACCGACTGTGAAGTCTGGTTGCATCACGCACATAAAGAGAATCTTCACAGATCACATGCTTCACACACTATAGTTCAGTCAATACTTACAGTGTGGAAAAAAAGCAGAAGAAACAAGTCTGGATAATAAAATGGTCGGGGAGACATGGTCAACATGGGCTGTCTATTCCTAAACGAGAACAGAGCTGAAATTTTAACTGCTAGTTTATTATCTGTCAACACTAGTGTGCAACGTAGTGTTAGCCTGAAGGGCTAGGGTTGTTTACTGTTGCTTGGTAACACCTCAGCTGCTCTGGGATATCTCTAGGAGTGGCTGTTGTGTATTTATCGGGACGGCCTAGGCGACTCGATTTAAGACTAGATCTGTACATCCCTCACATTAACAGATAATCTAATCACGATTGCGCTGAAAAAAAAAAGGACAGTACAATGTAGTGGATCATACACCTCATCAGATTACTTCCATAAGAAGTTAAACTTGTTTTAAAAATTCTTAATCAATAATATCCTCAATCAGAAACATAGTTCTTCCAGAGCTTACAATGGAAGTTGCTAAGGAGAGATTTCTTGCTTCTTTCTCACCTTTGTTGAGAGTCGTACTCACGCAGTACCGATCAGGCAGCTGACAGGCATGGAAGCCACTTTTACTCTTTCACTGCAGTCTCTCTTTTAAACTCAGCACAGATGTAGTATTTTTTTTCCTCGGGTGTTACGTTCACAGTTCACAACAAGCCAGAGGCGACAAATATCTGTGACTACTGCTGGGTTACAGTGTGAGTAAATCCTGATTATACACACAAATCCAGATGTAAGCAGGTATAAGTGGGTTTTAGCCAGGTGTGAAAGGGGTTTATGAGAGAGACTGATTTGAAAGTTGAACAGACATTTTTCTCTTTTAAATTTTGTCACGTGAATATTGGAGCTCACATTTTTCAGGCAGCTTGACACAAGCCTTAAATGGGATGATCGTGTTGTTCCGTTTGCTGAATACATAATTTATCAACAGTATGCCGACATGGTAGCCATGAGCACTTGATAATCCAGACTTCATGCTCTCTGCAGATGAAACATAATCACGCTGGCAGTCATTTTTGATGTGTGGAGAGACAAAGTATAAATCTTATAACAACAACAGATTGAATATTAAGAGTAAGATGTGTAGAGATTTTTGTTGTATTAGCTGTGTAATGCTTTACTGTGCACCTCAGCAACACAGGTGCATTTTGTCTTTCCTTCCTTTTTTTGAAAAACTGCAAGTCATGCTACCGAGTGCTAGCTTAGTCTGACCCTCCACCACACTCTGTGTCTGTGCCAGCCCCTGTATGGATGCTGGTGAGGCACCAGCCTCTGCACGCTGTCTGAGGCTAAATATAGCAGCCATGTCTCAGACAGAATGATGTCATCACTGAGCTGATGTGCTGCATAACAATCGCCCACCAATGTGGTCTCTTTTTCAGAAAACCCGATTGATCGGAACCAATCAGCTGACAGGATCTGTTGTGAGGCTGGGTACAGCTGAGTTGCTGTGCGTGTGCTGGTATGCCTGCGGATGTGTATTTATGTGTCTGTGCCTTCACCTCCTTATTGCAGCTCCACCCTCTTCTCACTGACAGTTTGCGTGTCCGCAATTTTCACACTCATACTGAGCTCTGGGAGAGGCATCACTCCATAAACACAGAGCAACCACTCATCACCGCTGAATCTGTTGCATGCTAAAGCACAGCACAAAAGAGCATGAAAGCTGCTCAAACAAACACACAGGTACATGTTGACGCTGAGGGGCTACAACAACAGTAAGCCTTTTTCTTTTAAAAGCTCGGACTAGAGGTGTGAGTTTAGCAGACACACATCAAGCCTCAGATAATGTGCACTAGAATAACAGGTTGAAGAAGGTTCTCAGTCATCCAGGTGATGGTAAATCTAGGTGCTGTATCGCAGGCAACTGGACTTCTGTTAGAATAACACGTTAACACGCGTTGGGGCCACAATCTGGTGTTAAGTTTGCCTTGCTGTGTTGTTTCTGGACTGCATTTCACACTTCACCTATCAATCAGTTTTGGATTTTCCGTTGCCAAAATTAGCTAAATGAAATCTTTGTTTGCAAAAGCTGCAACCACTTATGTCCATGCATCAACGTGTTCATTCTCTGACACAAACTCGACCTCACTAACCTTTGACTGGTTTGGTCATGTTACGTGAATCCCTTTAGGATTTATAAGCCCAAATGTCAAACATATATCAAAGTTAAACCAGGCCTACGTCACGTTAGCCGAGGGGAAATTATGGATTAAGGGAGAGCTGAAAACTCATAGTACACACACACACACACACACACACATAAACAGGCTAGAGCTGACTAATCTACAGGAGACCTGACAGGACAAAACGTTTTTTTACATGTTCAATTGTAGTGATGCTTGACTCATCACTGGCCCCACAAGAAGACAAGCCCATTGGAAAAGCTCCTGTTAATCCACAAAGCCAGTGTGCCTCTGGGTGATGCCTTTTTGCTTTGTCTCTTGCAGCTATGCTCATGCTGACTACACAGCTCCTCCAAACAAATCGCTAGTCCTGCTGCCAAAAATGTAAAATGCATCACTTAATGACTGCCACAGGATTTATCAATGGGAAAACCCACCTGAGAGCAAGTGTAAACAAGGGTTTTATGAAATCATTATATGCTGAATCACTGTGCTGTTATTGTGTTGTAAAAAAAGGTGTATGAAAGTAATGGATTTAGGTGGAAATGTGTGGTTACACCTAACAAAACCGATTAAGCAGGTTATTAAAATACATGTGTTAAGGTGCGTTAATGAAGTATTCTTTGATCCAGGTTCTTGGGGACATGTCCTGCATGTTTTAGATGCTTCCTGCCCCAACAGACATGATACAAATGATCAGCTCGTCACCGAGCTATGCTGAAGCCTGATAAGAACCCAATGACTGAATCAGGTGCAAAATATTCACTGAAAGATTAAGTTTGCATGTACAGTGCTTATAGATTGAATCACTGTGGCGTCATACTCAGAACAAAATCAGCTTCTGAGTAGACAGCTGGCATTTTATTTGCATTACAGAGATAGTACTCCAACAGGTGTCCAAACTAACATTAGTGAAAGTGTTGTTGCTAATGAGGTATGAAAGCATCAAACTAGGGGTGCTGTGATATCGTGATATTCTTATTTAGAGTTCAGCCGGCCGCCTTTTCAATCGTCATCCAGTGTTATTGTTCTATCTATTCTTTTTTTTAAAGTTACAGTTCCAGACTCTCTCCTTCTCCCTATACTTGCATATTAAGGGTAATTTATTTGCCGACAAAGACACAAAACATACACTAAACAAAGATAAAGATACATTTGATCGCTAGCATTTTTACATTTTATTTCTGCAGATATTGCTATAATATTGTTACTGTGAATTTGTTTGACCATGACAATCGCGTAGTGAAATCTGATCTGTAAAATCCATTTAAGATGATTTAGATGTAATTATTCAGAAATAACTTCACGAAAAAAGTCAATGAAAGTTACAGTGAAGTTAATGTACACAAACATTGCGATTGGTTCTATATAATACAGTATGTATTGGATGAATGAGCCCAACACATAAGAACATCTTAAACTGACTTAAAAGCATCTCGCAGCATGTTTTTCCAGACCAGAATTCCACTTTTTATCTGTGTTGAATGAAAGGCAAAACCTGGACACCTGGAGGATGGTTATTTACTTTGCACTTGGCAGCAAACACCACTAATGACAGAGACTGGAGAATCTGCTGAGGGCTAGCATTTTCCTCTCCAGCATATCAAATAAAACACTGCATCCAATAATTAGGAGTGGAAGTGGTTGTTGATCAGAACTTGCAGGCAGACGACAGGGTGAGTGATGGGAAGAAGTTGCATACAACACAATTCTCGATTCCGTTTGTATTTTCTACCCCCAAAAGCAGGAAAGGGCTTAGGGGATTTGCATATAAATTAGGGGGCCTGTTTTGGCATGCACTGTTCTGTTTATCAGATTAAAACTATAGAAACCAAGGGGAGTGAATTTCCGTGTTAAGAATATCCAGTTTCTCTTTCACTGCGCCAGAAAGTCTGTGGGAGGTTGCGGGTAATGAGCTACGTCTCCCTGGGTAACACCATCGAGATATATTTCACCACAGACTTTCTTACAAAGATTCTATTGATGTAATTTCTGTGTTTGTTGTTTTGTGACAGTAAAAACTTCTACATGTGATCCCATAACAGGGGAAACACTAACCATCCAAAGGACCTGTTCCAAAGGGGTGACATGAAGATGAAAGATGAGGCACGCTACCGGCACATTCATCCTCTGAGGAATATTTTCCTGCAGAGCAGTTGTCAGGGTGCATGACTGTTTATTTGTTCGTCAAAACGCAGGAAAAAATTGTGGAGATGTATTATTCACAGCAGCAGGAACTTCAACAGTTGTCAATATAAGTGGATGACACATATTAGAGGTACAGATCAGACCCAGCACAGCTGCCTCAATGCAGATGTTTAGACATCAGTGTGCAAAAAACCTGTTCAGTCCTGCTAAAGCAGCAGAAAAAGCAAAAGTTTTCAATTCTGCATCTACTGTACCTGAGACAATTCTGAGATTTTGTGATATTTTGCCAATTTGCAAGTGGAAAGACAATGTCTAAAATACACAATCAGTTCAGTAATGTAAATGTACTGAGTACAAATTTTCAGTAGTCTTTCCACCACTGATCATTTATATCCTGGTTTACATAATATTTAAATCAAAAACGTGGCAAAAAATGCTTCTCGATGGGCATTGACAAAGTCCAACAACTTGTTAACTTGGCTTCATTCAATCTTTATATTTCTGTTCTGGAAATGTATACAAATTGACACATTTTAATTTGATAACTTATTTGTGTATTTGAACTTCTCAGCAGAGTTAATCTCAACGTAAGTAATCAACTGGGAAAGTTCATGTTGACATTTATATGTAAGACTTTCTACCCTGTTCACCTGTAAGGTTGGATATCTTGTTACATATCCTGTTTAGAATCTTCCTAACTTCTACTTGAATAGAATAAAATAGAGTCCCCAGAAAGGCAAAGAGCATAAACAAAGCAAATGATTAGAATTAGATTGAGTTCACTGTAGACAGTTGGCACTGATTCCTTCACGTGAAGTAGAATAGTGAGCATGCAGTGAATAAAAAAGCTTTAAGCTGCCACTAATTGGGAAAGAGGCCTCTCACCACAATAGAGATGCTGTTGTGTCGTAGGTGGAGTTCGGTCAGACAGTCCAGGCCCTGCAGTTTTTCAACTCTGGTGATGCTGTTTCCTGCCAGGTTCAACACTCGCAGCTCGCTCAGGTGAGATATGTTTTCTATCCGGCAGATCTGTTTGAAAAGCACAACGAGACAGATGGTGAATTACACAAAATGACAGAAAACAGCAATCTGGATAATCACACTGTACGTACAGAGAGACACAGAGGGAGGCAGAGTTAGCGGTAAACAAATGCGTAATTGTGCGCCGTCAGTGCTCAGCCTCACATTCAAATCATGCATTTAAACATAATTAGTTTAGGGTGTCAGAAAGCCAAAAAACTGTGTGCTCCATTTTCTTCGCAATGCCTGAGGCTACTACACCTCCTGCCTAATTACACTAAAATTAAAATGATTTCCACTCCCCGTGTTCCTCAGAATGAACCACTTCACAGAAACAATCTGTATCATTTGTGATTATGAATAGCTGATATGCAATCAGTCACTTCAAGCCCTGACTCCTGTTTGACCTGCCGAATCCTAACAAACAAGTAGATGAGGGTCAGTCAGCACTGAAATGATACCCTCCTCTCTCTGGGAGAGGAAACTCAGGGCCCCCCGTCATAATTGCACTTGAAGCACTTCAGATGAATTCCTGGTGGCTGTTAACCTGAGAATGATGTGTTTACTCCCTGTAAGGCATATTGTACATGTCAGGATAACGTTATAAGAGCAGCCAGAGTTCATTTACATTTAACACATTTAGCAGACGCTTTTGTCCAAAGCAATTTACAGTAATCCATACATACATTCATACAATGATGGCGGTGGCGGCCATATAACATGCCGACCAGCACATCAGGAGCAGTTTGGGGTTCAGTACCTTGCCAAAGGACACTTTGAAGTGCAGACCAGGGGAATCAAAATTCATTAAATGCATGGAAATTGTATTGGATTGTAAGTGTAATTTTTACAGTGTTGGCTCATATTTTCCTAAGTGCACCGACAGTGGCTGTGCATAAACAGGTGGCAGCATTGTTTAGAGAAAATTATAATACACTGAGTGCATCAAGTCCACCCCAAACACCGCCATTAAGCACCCTCATCTGGTGATGGATGAACACAGTGAGATCATTACGCCGCATTCAATGGCCTTTACAAAAGTTGTTTTGTAGTGTCACCCCTGACACTTTCAGTCAACACACAATCATCACAGAAGAACGGGACAATAAGTGCGTAAAAGCTCAGAGAGGCAGGCTTGTGTGTGGTTCAAAATATCAAGTCGAAAAAATATGTGTGAGTGGGTGGATGGAAAACAGCCACACGCTCAGTGAATCTGCTTTGAATTAATTAAGGTGAGAAAAAACACTTACTGCCCAAACAGGGAAAAAAAAAACAACCCCACAAGGTTAACATTATGTCAGGCACAGATTTGGGCATCCCTGACCTACGCAAGGCAGACGTCTTCATATCAGACCTCTGTCAACACGCTCACGCACAGTATCACTACATGCGTTGAAGAATATTTTGGATAGTTCCATTTGAAAATATTTGAGGATCTTGTGTTACACATCATGAATTAGGTGTTATCCAGTGGTGCAGGTCAGGGGTCCAGGATGTTCAGATGGTTCTTACATGATGCTGTTTGACCTGTGCTGTGCCACACTACTAAGTAAAGGTCGGTCAATAGTGGATTTTTAAAAACAATCATATAATATCTATTGTATGTTGTCTGAAAAAAAAACTGATTGTTAAATAACTGGTTGGTGTCACACATGCAAAATAATTAGACAGACAGAAATGAACACAGATGAGCTGAACATCAAACACAAGTATCATCATAAATGTATTTATTTAAACATAAAGTATGTCAGGTAATGACACCACCTTGACTTTGTCTATGGAGCCTGAGCTTACATGTAAAACATTAAACTAAGTCCCCTTGTTACTGGTGGAGGCTAAGAAGCCATTGCCAGCATTGGAATCAAGTTTCAATAACACAGATAGCGTAAAATCTTTCCTAATTACTCTGTAAAACCAACCAGTTCAACTCTACAACTAAGATTTCAGTTAGAAAAATAGTAGGAGAACGGATGGTTACATTCTCAAGTTTTATTTTGTTGTGTTTTAGCAAAAGGGACCCAAACGGAAGACACAGAGGAAGGCATTGTTAAGAAAACAAAAAAGCGAGCTTTAAAAAACAAAGACAGGCAACAAACCAGCAGGGGCCAAGAAGAATCCAAGAAAAACTAAAAAGAAATTACAAAAAAGTAAACCAAAAAATCAGAAAGCCACAGGGAACAAGAGCAGGAACATGGACGACATAAGAGGTGAAAACGCAGAACCGTGGAAAACAGACACAGGAAGCACACACACACCAACGAGAGAAGAGTGGAGGAAAAGCACAGACTAAAATACCAAGGGCTGATTAATTATTGAAACAAAGGTGAGCAGAAAAAAAGAGTGGGAAAAAGAGTAAGACAGGAAGTGGGAAGCAAAACTTCATTTAAAGTGGCAAACAACTAAACAAAATCCCCAAACTATGACATATTTTGGTTATGTTTAGTTTAAGTTCTCAGACTTCGCCCCCTCATTCTCTGAACCTCTCCCAGAAGCGACAGACAACACATTTAATGCACTGTTACCTTGAGTAAAGATTAAAGATTAAAGATGAAAGATTTCTCTAAATTTGAACATTACTGGACACATTTGGGATAATCTATGTACACAAAAAAATCCTGTATTTACCTGGATGCTCACCTTAACAGGAAACTGGATTTATATGTAAACAATAATCAATCACATCTGAAACAGTTCATATAATGGCCTTCAGTTAGAGGTATTATTAATGACAGCAAAGCCTAGTGCACCCTCTCTCTCTAACCCAGTATACTATGCTTACCACACATGACTGATTTAGTCAAACCTAATCAAAATCATCATCTCGATTTTGAGGATGCGTATTTAACTGACCTCTCTAACTGTGATACTGTTTCTTTGTCAGGGCAATCTCCTCAGTCTTCAGAGAGCATTCAAGTCAAACTGCTTGAGTGGAAAACATCATCACCAAACTAAAAATTGGTTATCCAACAATGTCAGGTCACATTGTAACCCCAACACTTGGTCACTGAGACCTACTGTGGGTTGGATCCACATTCCCAGAGAGAATATCTACTTTTGAGAAGGTCTGAAATCAAAGTGACATCCTGTTACAGAAATATGTTGGTAACAGGATAGGTTAGAGTGATGTGAGCCTCCCTGCTAGAGGATGGGAGGAAGAGAGGACGACAATGATGTACTGCCTGTGGTTAAAGCACACACACACAAAGGCAGACGACAAGCAGCTGGTTTTCCACGGCCAATAAAGACTAAACAACCAGTCAACTGGGTGGAATAACCATGACTTTAACATCCCAAAAAAAAGATTCCATCATTGACTTCACTCACTTCATCATATCATATCATCATTGTGCAGCAATTCACATTACATTTGGGTGGTCGGGTCTCCGGTGAGGTTGGACAGCATTGAGGAAAGGTAATTTAACAGTTATCTCAGTAGACATAATGTGGGGTTCTGAAGTCAGTGAGTGAAAAAGCAACCTGTCCCGGTCGGAATAATAGATGTATCATCTGCTCCTCCGTCTGCCAGCAAATGACTACCCATGAATAAAATGAACTCGGATTACCAATAAGAACAGAATGAAAATAATCTATTTATCAATTCAAAAAATGTCATCAACAACATTCAGTTCTTACATTATCAGAATTGTTTAAATTAACTATAGAGATAGGAAACAACAAAGTATCCTCTGTCAGGAAGAACAACAACAGTGAGGCAGTCATTGAATAGTAATTGGGACGCCTGCTCATGCAAAGAGCAGCCAACATCAGAGAGGGATGGAGTCTTACCAGGTCTCTGGAGTAGCTCTCTGAGGAGGAGGCGTAGGCGGCAAAGCTGGCAAAACACTAATATGACCAAGGGAAGCCTTTCTATTTTATCTTCTCTTTCCAGGAGCTGCTAAAATCCTCACCAGTTGATTTCTCAGGCTTTTAATATCTGTGCGCCACGCTCTACTGTGGAGGCTGAACAAACAGCCCCCGTTATAGATTTAGACTCAAATTAATTGAGGAACTGCATTATCTGCTACAGCTCCAATGCTGAAAACAAAGAAAGAGTTGTGCCTGTTGAATATATTATAATGGGGTCACTGAGGAAGTGAATGTGGGAGACCATGTGGGTTCTGATCGATTTCAATCATTTGTTCTCACACAATGCTGGGAACTAAAACAAATGCTGAAGTTAAGTCCCTAACAGCTGTGGTAGGTAAGAGGGCGATCATAACGTTCATCAGATTTCTTACTTTAGAAAAGATGGTTCAATGCCAACAGAAAGTCAAGTGAAGTTTCATAGTCCACAAAATAATTCTGGAGCTTCACAGCAAAACAACATTCTCCCAAACAACTGAAGTAGATGGGGACTTCTTTCAAATGCAAAAAACAACAACAAAAAAAACCCACATAAAATGGCTCCATACAGCTCTTCAGCATAATCCAAATTCCCTGAGGTGCCAGGATCCCAAATTGATTTAAATATATTATTTACATCCTTTTTTCACTGTAGCTGCTAAGCTATAAGTGTTGACATGCACCCAGTCTGAAGCTCAACCACGACTTGCATTACATAGGACGATCTGTACGGAGCCATATTATCATAACTATTATCGTTATTATTATCATTGTTATTGACAGTTGTTTTCTACCTGTCGAAAGAATTCCCCATGTACTTCAGTTGTTTAGGAGAATGCCGCAATGCTGTGAAGCTCCAGAAATGCTTTGTGGACTATCAATCACATGACATTCTATCAGCATGATGGCGAGTCGATAATGACTGAATTTTGGGTGAACTATTCCTTTAAATAAAAGGAGAAAAGAGGTTAGACATGACCAATTTGCCATCAGAACTGTTTAGGACATTTAATCCACCAAATAGAGGAGCGCTGTTGAGATGTTAGACAGTAACAAGTGGACAATGTCTGTCCTGAACAGGTATCACTTTATAAACCAGTGGACTGAAATGAAATGTCTAAAATGAGAGATTGGTTTCTCACGCCTGGCCTCCTGCTGTCATGTCTGTTTGACTCTGAGCCGCATCTCACATAACAAACCACTAGTTAGACACAGTGTGGAGGAGGTGGAGGAGACAATAGACTGCTGCTCAACTCTGCAGCTAAAAGTCATGATCTCCAGTTACAGCTTCAAAAAGCAGCCAAATGAAGTAGACTAAACATACACAAACATGGTTTAGGTGGGAGGAGAGTGGAGGAACAGTACCTGATTGTCATGCAAATCCAGGATGTTTAGATGGGACAGGCCCTCCAGGCAGGATATTTTGTTGATTCTGAAAAGTAGCAAGAAGTCACATAAAAAAGTCATGAAAAATATATTGTCAGCAATCAAAAACAGATTTTACCCATTCTTAAATGCACCATGTGCAGCCAACTATACAATCTCAGGAAAGTCATTGGAAAGTGGACAGCCCACTGGCCAACAAGAGTATTTAAAGGTTACATTCCCAGAGGAAGCAGAACATAGAGTAGTGTACAGTGACTTATTGTTCAGGTCTGTCCATATGGTTTTAGATCAGATTACATGTAAGGATGAAAGGCTGTGGTCTTTTGAAAATAGCAATGGAAAGGTAATCAGTAGTTTCCTTTACTCCTCTTTTTAGGCATACATACTTCGGGGCATGTATGCCTAAAAAGACAAAGGTCACGTATAACAGAACATGAAACAAATGCCAGAGCTTGATTTCATCCAGAGTGATTAGTGACCTGAATCTTCCGCCTGCTGACATTTTGAAACAAAAATAACTAACACCAAAATAAATGAAAACGGTCACACACTGGAAAACACTAATCTCTTAATCTTACCATGTAGCTGCAATTATTATATTAAAATGTACCAAATGTACTCTTGAGTAACGCAATAGCAACACGCATCAGGATTTAGCTGGCCACATTGTAAATTTGATGACATGCTGCATTTTACATTATAATAAAAATCTATAAATGTTAGATTAAAGAGCAGTATTCATCCGGCATCTATATTATAACACCTACCCTGAAAACATTGCTTTACTACCATAAATATGAACTTCACAGCACCAGCTGCGTAAAAGCGGCAATTTAGACTAATATTCCTGTGTATCGCCTGATGTCAACCAACCTGTTCTTCCCCAGCATGAGGATCCTCAGTGAGCTCAGAGCCTCGATGCCAGTCATTTCAGAGATGTGGTTGTCACACAAGTTGAGGAAAACGAGCTGCTGCAGTTGTGACAGATGCTGGATCCTTGTGATAAGATTGTGTTGGAGGTTGAGGAGCTGTAGTCCCTCCATAATGCCCAGCTGGGGACATTCCTCCAGACAGTGCCTGGAACATTAGATTTAGTATGGTCTAAGCTTTATTTTTGCTTATTTTTCCACAACATAACAACTGTATTTCACCTCCAGGGCATGCAATGTTGTAATCAAATCATTGTTTTATTGGTGAACTATTACTCAATAAATACTGATTGACTTATTTCTGCTTTTTTAGCAGTGATGTTATTCTTTTTAAACAAACATCTATCCTTGGAGACAAGTGGCGGATATTTTAAGGATCTTTGCTGCTCCCTGGTGGCCATCTGAAGCCATTTTTAGGCGAAAGTCATTATTTCTACTACAGATAAAGTGACAGCCAGACTGAGTTCCTGAAACCAATAAAACTAAATGGCTATACATTGAGATGACTGCAAGCAGAGATACACAGAACTGCCCCCACACATGACATGTTAATCTGATGAACAGTTCAAAGATTTTACCTCCACAGATAATATTCTAATCAGTCAGAAAGCCAAGAGAGCAGAGGTACCTGTCCAAGTCAATGCGTTGAAAACTGGATGCAAAACTGCCCCATGGCAACCGAGCGGAAGGAAAGCCAGGGACTGTGTTGTACTTATATGCTCCAGAACCACCTGACACACAGTTCAAGATACACAGTTATAGTGCATCGGATGAAATCAGTACATGGTGTATAAACTCTAAATCTAACAATTGACAACACAACTTGTTTACATATTCCCCATTATTTTCTGAGTGATACTGCCAAATGTACCTGCTGGCTTGGGGAGGCTGAAGGCATTACGGTGGTAAGAAGTCCACGCACTGTGGGTTGGTCTTCTAGGTTTGTCTCTAGCATCTTGTGCAGCATGTGAAGCTACCTCCAACCCACAATGAGCACCACCCACTACTGGTATTAGGTTATGTGCAGAAGAATATGTAGAGTCACTGGAAAATGATGACGTTGGGGGTGTGTAGACACGTCCTCTATAGCTGTGGGCAAGCAACCTGTTTTCTACAGAGGGTAAAGTATAGTGAAACAAAGAGTGCAAACTGTCCATAAGATTGTTTACATACCTAATGAATACACAATACAGTGTTTAATCACATAAAAGCCTCTTGGGCGATCAGTGAGAGTGAGTGTGTGAATAAATAGATTTTGTCAATCTTACCTGGATTAGGTTGCTTTATTGTTTGGGGGGTGTTCATGTATTTGTCCTTCACAAGAACTTGAGACTCAGTCTGTCAAGTGGGAAACACAAGTTGTGAAGTTAAGCTAGCCACATTGATTTTGTGTGTGTGCGTGTGTTTTCTTCTTTTCTGTCACTACTCACCATTCTCTGGGCTCCTTCAGGCACCAGTGATTTCACAGTTGTCAGGTGCAACTTGCAGCTGTTGACCTGCCAAAATATATAGACAAATAGACGAACTGAGGTGCATTAAACAAAATTAAAGGTCATACAAATACCAAATTAGCTAGGCTACTAACTTCAACAATCACTTTCAACACTTATCTCGATGCTTAAACTTTTTATAGTTAGCCTATATAGCCATATTATGTGAAGCACAACTAAAAGAAGAAGAGTTTTATACCCTGGGGGCGAGAACGTCCCATCTGTCGCTCACACCGCTGTTATGTTTCTGAGCTCGCATCGTTTTGCTCTCACTCCGCTCCGGCTCCATTTAGCTAACGCCTGCTAAAGTTAACAGAGGCGACGTACGTGACGTTGAAAAGAGCTAAATAACAACCGTCGTGAACAATTAGAGGAAATGCGCGAACTCATTTGCGACAGTAGGCAATCTCTAAAACTTAAAGTTGTAGTTCCAAACCCGATATTCATCTTTACTTCAGGCGCTGACAAAACTTCCTGAGCCGGCTCTACGGGAGACAGGCACTGCTGCCATGGCAACGACAGCGTTGCTTGGTTACAGTGACTTCCCGTGTTACTGAAAAACAGTCCGTGGAGAAACTAGTTCGAATTGTTTGTTTTGCTAAAAGTTGGCCTTTGTTTGTTTTTTGTTTTTTTAATCAATCAGTTATTAGTCTCTTGTTGATAAGATTGTGTATTCGTCCTGTATTATTAAGCTATTAAACTATTATTTCAGTTTGTATTGTTTTAACAAAATTGGTTTCTCAGGTTGGTAATCAGACCCTTATACCACACAGTAAAAATACTCAACTACAAGTAAAAGTCCTCCATTTAAAATATTGCTGAAGTTAAATTATGTAAGTATTATCAGAAAAATGTAAAATTATGATAGCTAAAAATACTCATTATGAAATAAAATGGAAAAATCTGAATCTGTAATCTGAAAAAGTACTGCGCACGTAACGCTGTCAGGCAAATAGCGTGGAGTAAAAATGTACAGTGTCTGTTTCTGAGGTGTAGCAGAGTAAAAGTATAAAAAAAATAATAAATCAGAGTATCATGAAATTGTACTCAGCTGCAGTACTTGAGCAAATTCACACAGTTTACATCACACCACTGGTTTCTGGCTCCATAAGGCACGTGATGCCATGCTGTGTAATGTACAGAGAGTAAGCAGGACAGGAGTCAGTTGGGGCCCACTGTTACAACAAGTCAAGGTTAAATACTGTATCAGCCAATCGTACATGACCTCCCAGAATACACGTGCGGCAGAAAAACAAATTATCTGATGTACACACTAGCCTAAGTAAACAGTAGTAGCCTCTGACATAGACCTCTGAGATGTGACTGCTGTCAGCTTTTTCCAGAAACATAGGTGAACAAATGATTCAATTTACAAGGAAATTAGATAAATCTACAGTATATGAGCAAACTCTTGGTGACTAATAAGTCATTAGATATCATTAACACAAAATATAGTAATATGAAAGGCCTTTATGACCCAGTATAAGTAGGTAATGCACTGACATGAACTGCAGATGTACAAAGTGCTGTATTTGTTGGAAGAAAATTACACATAATAGTGGTGCAGTTTTTTCCATCATAATTTGAAAACACTATTCAACCAAAACACTTAAAAAGAAAAGAGAAAAAAAGGCAATTACTTTTACCTGCACCCGTGATCATTCTGAGTTGTTATGTGCTCGCAATTTTTACTTCAGTTGAAATTGATGTAATCTTGAGGAGAGAGATTGCTACGACAATGATAAAGGACATTGAAAACATGTCCTGTCTCACAATACATATTTTGTCATTACAGGAAAAAGCACAGGTGGAACCTGTCACACTAATGATGACCCTGCTCCAGTTAGGTGTGCCAGTGAGCCATGGCAGTGAGTCACTTGCATTTCCTGAATATCTTGTAATTATGTTGTGCTAATTAACTCCCAGCATTATCCTCCTGTTCGCTGTATCTTAAAAGCTACCTCGGCATTGTCACAAGCTGGGCACTATGTGTGTAATGAATTATATGTGAAACACCACCCGATGCTTTTGCTGCTGAACATGTTTTACCCGTCACAGCAGCAAAAGCACAGACATAACTAACTAGATTAACGACATTGTGATCACTCAGGAAGAAAATGTCCGCTGTGATAAAGGACTGTTTCAGTGAGGCAGCGTTTTTTATCCACAGTTTTAGTGCTCTTTTTTATGGTGTATTTACAAAATATCCCCGGCGACTACCCATTTATTCTCAGTCGGTGGCACCACAGAAGACCAAATGGAAATAGAATAGATTGTGTTGTGTATTTTCAGGCATTCTTACTCTGGCAGTAATAAGCGGTTGCTCACAGAACACAAGTCCAGATTCATCAAAGGGACATCCCACTCACTGCCTGTCACAGTCTATTCATGAAGCGCAGGCTGACACGTATTATGGGAGGCAATGATCAGCAATTTGTATGACAGGCCACATTGAAAAACATACAATGCAGATGTACAGTTATTATAGATTGATCTGCAAATGTAATATGCTTCATGCGTAGCTCTCTCATACATTATTCCCAGAAGGAACAATAAAATGCATTATTCCTGTATAAGTCACCTTTTATCCGCATTGCATACCTTCTTGCTCCAGTCTATGGTGCACATTTCTTCATTATGTTGTCTTAGTTATGTCACCATCCATTTCCCTTCCTTTAAAGGGTAAGTCCACCTATTTTACATATTAACGTGTGTTTACAGACAGACACAAAAGGCTTTGTGCTACTTTTTTCACATTACCAGTTATAATAACCACTTCTGTCCTTCTGAAGGCGATTGTGAGTAACTTTAGTCTGTCCGGTTTAGCTCCATGCACTCTGGGGCTGACCCCGTTTTAGCCCCTGCTGACAGTAGCTAGTGGTTACTCCGGTAATATTCCTACAGGTCGCCAATTCTTACATATTGCACCTTTTATGTGCAAAACTGGCCGACTCACTCTTCAGACCTTTAAGTTGCTAACAAAGATCTTAGAGAGACATTTAACACATTACAATGTAAGTTTTTCTTAAAAGTCAGAACGAGAGTAGGAAGGAAAATGGGATCTTGCTCGAGTCCACAGCATAACAAGCAACATATACTGTTGCTTTTTTTTAATCATAAGAAATCTAAAAATAAACCTGGTGTAAATGTACCAGCAGCGTTGATTAGTTGGCAGCAGCAGCAGCAGCAGCAGCAGCACAGCATGACCCCCGTCTTGACCGACAGGACACGTACGTAGATGTAGAAACAGAGATATTAATTGTAAACATACTTCATGTTAAAAAATATGACAGAAAAATTACAGTGCTAGGTGATGTACTCTAGATCTGCTGCCTTCTACCATCTGGCACTGTGTGTGTGTGTGTGTGTGTGCGTGTGTGTGTGTGTGAGAGCGAGAGTGCACTCTGGTTTTTCCTGCCAGTCCATTTATCAAGCATTTCCTTTCTGTTTATACAGAGAAGCTGAAATGATTTATGCCATTCACAGAGGGGAAATGGATAACATGGCAGGCCTGGGTGGATGATTTCAAGCTTCAGTTCATTATTTACATGTAAGCAACACTAGGGGAGACTGTGATGGTTGTAAAACTGGGTTAAGCGTTATATTTTCACACACACACACGACGTGGTTCAGGTAGTAGTGTTGGATTGTGGCCACATTATAAGTAATCTATGAGTTTACATGATTTGTTTTATGAACAAATCCATGTCTTAAAGGATTTGTGATAAGAGACTTTGTTGCTTTACATCCATTTTTTATTTTGATTATTTAATGCTCAATCTTTTTTTACCCTGAATCTCATTACATCTCTGCTCATTACAAATACACATGCCTGCACGGCGCTCTGTTGAAGGCTGCAAGAGATGGGGGTTGCAATCACTTCCTCACAAGGTTTCAACCATCCCCCATGTTTTGCAGTATTCCTCAAACATGGAAGAAACAGATTGGTTGCAGTCGCCGAGGCCCCATCCATCCGTCACATCCCGTCAATAATCGAAGGTTTGCAAAGACAAAAATACGACTATTGTTTTCAGTAACCCAAAGTATTCAGAGATTCTTGGAATCGTTTCACACCATGGGCCTCGTGTCAGCACTTTCTCCCACTGTTACATACTTTACGTCCTGCTGACAACAGCAATTACTGCCACCGAAGTGGTACGGCAAGTTTCAACAATCGAAACTCTATTTGACGTACTTAGTACCTCAAAGTGAACCTGTTGTACTGTATATTCAAAAGGCTTCATGTGTAATGAGTGATGGCGGGCGAGTACATAGCATTTAAAACCACTGTTATAATAATTATAATTACATGCCACATAATTGCAGCTCTTCGGGGCTGAACACCAGAAGCAGTGCCTGGAGCGTAATGCTAACATCGGCATGCTAACATGCTTAAAATGATGCTATCGTGCATGTTTTCCCCACATCCCCCGTGTCTGATCATGCTCTGTGCGCGTGATCTCAGTGTGGCCACAACGTGTGTGTGCCTGCAAAGCCAGCAGAGAGTGTGAGGCAGATAAGCAGAAGGCAGCTGGACTTCACCCGCTCGGACCGCGGTCGTGTCTGACAGATAGCTCCATATTAAATTAAATTAATTAATATGCTCCATATCACTTACATGTCCAGGTTTATGTTTTCATTTTTGAAGTCTACTAAAAGCACTAATGTTGAAAAGAAGTACAGTATTTTTTCTTATATTGTCAGGCGCTGCAGCATTTCTATTCCCCCCCTCAGTCCGAATACTTCCTTTTAGCACCTGTCTCCCTTCAGACCCACTCCTGAGAAGCCCAGTCCGCTCTGATTGGTCAGCTCTCACAGGCCTGAGTAGGCACCACTCACCCTGCCTCCACATTAGTTTTGCCAGTGTTTTTACAGCCACAGGCATGCTGGGGGCATTTCTGAGGGCCCATCCACATGGAAACGCTTTTGTGTGTAAACGCACATGTTTTGCATCGTTTTGGCCGATCGTCCACATGGATCTTGTTAAGGCACTTTTTTGAAACCTGGTCTCAGGGTGAAAAAATCAGAAAACGCCGCCCTTGCATTCTCGTGTGGACGGCGAATCCGCATACTTTGCGTATCGATGACGCCATCGCCCCACCCCTCGACCTCTAGCCTTCGACCTCTTAACCCTGCGACGTCTCATAACAACAACAACAATTTGATTATGGACAACCGACTAGCCATTTTTTCGTCTTCTTCTTGTTGTGTTTGGTTTCTCATTCTACTGTCTGTTTGTAAACAGCGCGCAATCTTTATGCACATGCTCGGTCTCTTCTTCTCTGTTTTTGGTGAATTTCACGCGCCACCTATAGAACTGGAATATGAACTACAGCGTGTTGAGTCGTTTACACTGGATCCGTTTGGACGCAAATATTCTTGAAACGATGCCGAGGGAGACGGGGGAGAAAAAGTTCATTTTGGTACGTGTGGACACGGCCTGAGGCTGTTACTGTTTATTTCCGACACTGAAACAGTCAAGACACAGTCTCTGACATACGCTGAGAGCATTTCTCCACGACTAGAACGTTTTTGGTACTTTAACAATAACGATATCATCATCTAGATCTGCGTCACAATCAAAAAGACATGAGGATTTCACTTTCTACAATCTGGGACCTTGAAGACAGATCACAGGTCTCTTCTTTTTCACACTCTCACTTAAACACCAGAGGTGTCCTGATCTGACACCCTGAAGTGATACCTGCCACACCTATAGATCCATACACATGCTCTAACAAAGCAAACCATCCAGCAGTTGAAATGTAGTGCCATAAAAGTCGTGAAGTTTGATATCCAGCCCTTGTTATTAGGATTCATGCGCTGGGGGAAATCCATCCAATAGGCCTAATTTTTTAGATGTTACAATCTGAATCAAAGTGGTGGGCGGAAACACTAATTGGCAGAATACGGATGATTGGCGGTAGTTGTAGCAGTGTCAGTACTGATTTTACTCTTTGTAGTAGAGTTACAGAGCAGGTTACAGAGACATATTCAATCGAAGCCACTAATACTCATCTCGAGATTGTAATTCTACTTACTAGTTATACTTGATGAAATACAACATGAAAGTCATCTCAGTCTCAAACACTCTGAGTTTATTCGTGAACAAAGATGGAAAAAGCAAAAACCTTCTGATTAAGAATCCTAAGGAGCCAGATTCTGCCTGAGCACCGGTGATGGAGAAGTGGGAAAAATGTAATTATGAGAAAAGAACATGCTGAGCTATGGTGTGAATTAGAAAGCAGGGATATTGATAGAATGGCACTGCACAATATCACATATGACGAGTGTCCGGTTCAGTTGTACACCTAGAAAAATGAAATCATTTCAAGAAGACCAACCTGTACGTACTTCATCTTTTTTATTTTTAGTCGAGAATGCGTCAAAAAGCGATTCGATGCTGTGGTCATTTCGCAGGCTGTTGTCGATGGTGCTATTGAATTGTTTTGTATAACACTGAAAGAAGCTTCTACTTTGTGTGCAGCCCTGGGGACATATAAATAATGGCGGACAGAAATAGACACATAATTCAATTCACACATTTTTGTGGATTTCTTTGTCGACCGATGGTTGACAAAGGACTGAAGAGGGCCGCCAATGTTACACTCGGACGACAATGTCTGAAGAGAGGAAGTGGGCAGCAGCAACTATCGTCTTTTCCTTTAATGTGTTCCAGTTATTAATGTAGTCTGACTGCGACAGGTCTGCTCAGGTGATTTATAGACAGCAGCGAACTGATATGAAGCAGATTTACGCGAGAATTTGTGTAAAATGGAGGGTGATCCATGAACAGAACTCACAGCTCCATCACACAACACTCCTCCACCTGTCTACGAACTCCTACATCATCTACTCCACTATGACCAGAGATCGTTACATCACCGCTCAGTGTATTTACACGACATAAAACACTAAATGTATTCTATTTAGGTTAGTCATTTAAAAATGTAACGTCTTAGTCAATTAAGGTCTATATGATTCTTCTTCATGTGGGACAGGAGGGGCAGTGCTCCAGCGGCTATTGCTTTCTTGACAGCTTGTCTCACACTTAGAGATTAATTTCCATTTCAATATAAGAATTTGCCAAGTGTCAAAATCATTCTCAATCAGGGAGCAACTGCATATTTAGTAAGGGATAATGTCCGACAATGTGTCCATAATCAAGAATTAATGGACGACGTGGAGGCCTTAGAACCACGTTGGACGGTTGCCTCCAAGAAGTACATTGTTCACTCCTCCAGTAAACAGGACGGACCTTAGATACGACTTGGCAACGGGAGATATTCTAGTCCGCTCAGCGATGAGCCGTAAAGCTAACGCTATGCAAGCAAGATTCAAAGTCAATTACATTGCCTACGGTTGACAAACAGTAACTATAATTTGACAGTATATTTAACAACAAGACTAGCTAGCTAACCAGTCATGTCACTGTCCCCAAATCAATATCAAGATTACAAACTACAGGATGTGTTACTCCTTATGTTGATCTTTGTATCATATTACAGCCTTTTGTCCTATAAAGTGCAGTACAATATTTATGACAGGTGTTTTTATTGATCTGGTTTTGCTGTATATATTTACTGACTATTGATATTGATTGACCATCACTACTCTTGTGGACTACAAATACACAAATGTTTGGCTGAATTCATATTATATTTCTTCACAATCATCACTCGCTCAGCTGGACTGTGCTGAGAATGAGACTCTTAAGACACACATGCCACACTTTCACTTATATCAGCTTCAGTATTCATTCTTTTTTAAAATAACCAAAACAGAGTTTGCTTTCATTTTTGATTGAGATTGTTTTTTTATTTTCATTATTGTTTGATTTGATTTAAACAGTCGAGTTAATTTTGTTTTATGCGTCCAGTCGAGTTAATTTTTTTTTTATACATCCAGTCGAGTTAATTTTTTTCTTATACGTCCAGTCGAATTATTTTTTTTTATGCGTCCAGTCGAGTTAATTTTTTTTGATGTGTCCAATTGAGTTAATTTTTTTGATGCATCCAGTTGAGCAAATTATTTTTTCAAAGGGGAAGTCTTAGCAAATATTGCTGAATGATGCGAGGGGTGATGGAAAAAGGTGTAGATGGTAATTTGGTCTTCAGTGCTCTCAGTGATGCTCCACCTGATGAGCCTGGTTGGCATTTTTTCATGGTACGTTGTAACATCTGGGGTAACCGAAGCAACTCGGAGAAAACCCCAACTGACCCAGGGATTTAATGACCTCCACCCTGCAAAGATTGCTTAATGAAGTTCAAAAATATGAGGGGTAATGGAAAAAGGTGTAGATGGTAATTTAGTCTTCAGTGCTCTCGGGCCTGATTGGCATTTTTTCATGATACGTTGTAACGTCTGGGGGAACCGAAGCAACTCGGAGAAAACCCCAACTAACCCAGGGATTTAATGACCTCCACACAGCAAACATCCTCTAACGTTGTTTGAAGAGGTCATGGCTGGTGTGATCGAGGTGCCGTCAATGGTTAAACGCCATCAATGGTGCACCACCCAAAGGGTTTGGTCAGAGCTTTCCCCACCCTGGAAAAGAAGCTGGCATCTGCAGGCCTTCCTGGTCCCTGGAGGGCAGCCAGGTGGATTTTCAGATACTTCAAAACAGCCTCATCAAAAGATGAACTGTTTGATGCAACTGCAGCCTCCAGTAGCTGTTCAGCAGAGCCAAACTCATTTTTAAGGTCCTCAATCACCGCTTTGTTGACCTTTTTCATGTTGTTCCTAGTTTTTTTGAGAGCCGAGTCATCGATTTGGATGCTATCCCGCGCCATTTCTGAGAGACGCTGAACGATGGGGTCGATGTCCTCCGTCTGAGAGGAAGATTTCTGAGGGGCGTTCATGGTGAGCCTCAGGAGGAGGATCGTGATGATGTTGTTAGTTGTCTTCTCTGATAGCCAAGCTGAGCAGTCGGTTGACTCTTCTGAGAGTTCAGGGGACTCTTCTGAGAGTTCAGGGGACTCTTCTGAGAGTTCAGGGGACTCTTCTAAGAGTTCAGGGGACTCTTCTAAGAGTTCAGGGGACTCTTCTGAGAGTTGTGATGCCTTTGTTTTTTTAGTCAAAAACAGACTATCAACATGTTTCCTCATTTTCAGGTCGTCTCTATCATCATCGATGTAGAACGATGGAGATGGTTCAGCATCGTCGAAAGGTTCGACCGTAAATGAACAACAGGGTATCGTAGTCACCAATTTTGTGAAGGTCACCAATTTTGTGATCAGGTCTTCGATGCTGCATAGTGCACCGCACACTTTCTCACTGTCACTCGTCTGATTTGATTCCTCCTCCTCCACCCAAAACAGCAACTGCTGTAAGAACTTTCGCACTGCATCCTCTGTCATGGCGTGCATAACTTCAGGAGAAAAGCTGCACTGAGTGGCGTCCACCTTCCTCCTGACGTTAGAAATGACGCTGTCAGAGAGACATCTTCCCATCGGTGCTGAGGGAAATCGATAAGCGCTGGCAGCACTGAAGTGATCGTACAGTTTATCACTCAAGTCCTTTGAAAAATTCCTGGTCAAGTTGATGACTCTGTCGTCAGTTTTGTTGGCACCAGCTGCAAGTTCTTTGGGCAGGCTTAACATTTTGAACAGGGACTCAACAACATCGTTGATCGTCTCAAAATCCAGTGTAGAGGGCATCTTATTTTTCACACTCACTGGCACTGTTGTCTCGGCCTCAATGCAAGCTGAGATGGGCCTTGGAGACTCTGTAACATCTCCGGGTAGATCAAAATCTTCAGCATCCTCTTTCTCTATTGTAGGCTGAGAGGACCCTGAATCCTGGCTGAGAGGCACAATGAAGTCAGGTTCTTCTTTCTGAATTGATGTTTTCAGCTCTGACTTTGTTTTCTCAAAAAGTCTCCTGACAAACTGGAAAAATCTGAATTTGCGCTCTTCTTGCTTGTCCTCAGACGGTGTTGCTCGTGAGGCTACAAAGTCTTTCACACTATCAAGTATTAGCCCCGTGTTGAAATGGTGTTCAGCAGAGCTGCCGAACTCGCTCTCCTGATAATGTAGGTCACGACTTATGATGTTGACAATGTCAGCCGCTGCATCTTGAGCCTCAGCAGAGGGAAGACTGGAAGCGGCGTCAGCGTCTTCCTCGGTTTGCGGTGTCGCACTGGACCATTTGTCAAGGATGGTAGCCACTGCTCGACTCACAGAGGGGTCGGAGACCTTGGACTTCATGCTCTGTGCTGATTCACATCTCAGTGAGGGAGCAGAAACAATCAATTCTTCCTGTTCCAGCAGCGGTGATGTAGATTCTGTACTGGCCAGACTCGAACAACATCCTCGGCAACCAAAGGTCACTTTCCCCACGCATGATTTCAGATATGTTACCATGTTACACATAGATGTTGTGCTGGACACGGAGCTGGAGACAAAAATGGCAGGCTCTTGCGACAAAGTATGGCTGCTGATGGCCAGAGACACTGCAGATTTTACTTTCAGTGAAACCTCCATCTCGACCAGTTCTGTCAGCTTGTCTGCACTCTCACATTTCTCCTGTGGGACGTCAAGAACTTCAGCAAAAGCGTCGGGGAGGGAGTCTCCCAGCCTCACATTGAGGTTTTCCAAAGCTGTCTTTATATCAGCCTGTGAATTGTTCCTCCTGAAGCGCTCCTGGAACATCGGTAAGACTATGCTGATGGCCGATGCAGAGAGCTTCTGTATGATTTCTTGAATCATTTCGCTCAGCATCGTGGCAAAACCTGGGTCACAGATTCCTTCAGCTAACAGAGTTCGCTGTGCTGAAGTAAAGTTCTGAAAGTGTTTGTTCACGATGGGCTTCACAGACTCTGGATAGATAACGATGGTGTTATCCATCGCGGATCCGGACTGCTCCACGGTCATCATCTTGTTTCCTCTCTTGAAGCAGGGTAGAAATTGTTGAAAGTTATTCATCGCTGTGTAGATCCTCGCTGTTTCTGCTTCTAGTAAGAAAACTGCTGCTGGTAAAAAAAAACTGCTTCTGGTAAGAAAACTGCTTCTGGTACGAAAACTGCTTCTGGTACTGGTACTGGTTAAAACCAACTGTAACTTCTGTGAACTTTCACACCACCTGTAACATTGACATCAAAGATTCTATGACGTCACGGACCATTTACTTTAGATCAAAGCACTTGCGTCAAAAAGAACGCACATCAAAGGACGCGCAGCACGGACACGCGCACACAAGCACACACACACACACGCACACACACACACAAACACGCGCATGCGCAGGCGGACACGTACGGCACTAACGAACGCGCGCACGTTTTGGAGGAAGTGAATCAGCAATAAAACGAACACTCACGCTGAATTTGTTTGCAATTAATCTATAAGCACCAATCAGTCAGTTAATTAATAATTGTTATATGATCAATAATTACTCACAGTCCACAAATAAACAGGTGTGACTGCAGGTGTCTGTCCTGGCGCAGCTGTCGGGTCGTTATTGATGCCAGCAGGATGAATAAACGCGCCCTTTACGCACAGCTGCGCACTAATTATGAATATTTGCGTATATAAGCGTTTAGGACTCCAGCAGCTCTGTGTTCATCCTATTAGTGTGCTTGATGTACATGTCATGTAATCTAATGGTGTTTATTAAGGGCTGATTAATTGCAGTAAGTTATTGATCTTAAACAATAAAATCATTGCAAAAAGTTTCTCCAGTGATATTTTCATCATGCATGTTTTTAATAATCTTCCAGCAAGTGGGCTGAAGAATCTGTAGATCTGTATAAATCTATAACTCGTGATTTCATGAAGACTTTTGTCTGTGTGTCCTCAATTGAATAAAATATCATTTTTGGACATCAGATATGCAGATTTAATTTCAGATGCACACAGGACATGGCTGTCTGTCTGCTGTCCGTCTGTTCCATCAAACATGGACTCACTGCTGACTGCAACGTGGGCCAAACTGCAGACCTCCACACACAGTCACACAGTTGAAACAGACCTTTTAACGTTACAACATGTTGAGCGGGGACATGGCAGAACTGTGGCCCCCCTCGTCCCCTGAGTCAGCCACACAGAAGTGGGCCGCTGTTTTGGGAGAAGCTGCTGACACCAGATGACCCGGCTCACTGAACTGGCACCGCTTCGTCAATGATGAATAAAGTGACGAAGGCAGGATGGTGTACGAGTTCGCATCCAAAAGTGGAGGGCGACGCAGCTAACTGGGAACATGCAACACAGCAAGAAGGCACATTGTTGTGTCTCACCTTTATTTAGTATTAAAAACGTGGGTTATATGTCTTTGTCTTCTGTGTCTGGGTAGACCTGAAGTGAATATTTCTGTAGATATCATCACATTCTAATCATTTTTTGAGGTTTTTGCTGGCTGGTTAGCATGCTGAGATATCTGTGCAGTACAAAACATGAGTATCACAATGTCAAAACTATCAATTCTTAAAATTTTGCTGATCATTTTAGTTAATTTGTGACTGTTTTCAACTAACATTCTTACATATGGCACCTTTAAACCAGGCAGAATAAAGTGCGATTCGAGAAAATACAAGCGTTTTCTATTTGGAGACAGCTGAAACGATCCTTTTTATCTTGGACCTGTGAGAACGAATCCTCAGTAAGCGATAAATAAATGCCTCTGTTTATGTCTCTTCCTCACCCTCCTCTTCCTCTCACTCGTGTTGCATTGTACCCAAACTGGAGTGCTGTGCGGCTTGTGGTGCAGAGAGTGAGTCAGACTGCCCACCAGCTGCGAGCGTGGACTGCCGGTGGAGAAGAGTAAAGATATTTCATGCAGTGCAGGCTGAGCCAACAACATCGGTGTGGGTGAATTAACGGGGCCATTAGGATGGAGGCCAACAAGCAGAAATGGACTTGCGATCAGAAATATTCAGCTGACTGCAGTAGTGCTGCTCTCTGTTGAACACCTACATATGCTCCTGTGCTACAATCATCATCAATGAAAGCAGCGATTCTGGAAATGAACGCCCACTTCTGGATGTTCCAGTGAAAAACCTTAGACCAGTAAATAATCGCAGTGTAATCATGTGTAATAATTTCAGCTGAAAACATTTTTTAAAAATAACCAAAATGATCAACAAAATGACAACAACAGCTTTGACGTTATCGAGGTTCCCACTCTTTTCTACAGATCTAATTTCCAGGACATTTTCAGTGACGATACGTACGACAGACACTAATATGTTCCTTAAATAATACATT
Source organism: Diplodus puntazzo (assembly GCA_963678695.2). Taxonomy (NCBI): domain Eukaryota; kingdom Metazoa; phylum Chordata; class Actinopteri; order Spariformes; family Sparidae; genus Diplodus; species Diplodus puntazzo. Next base: position 4,158,086 of record OZ023155.1, on the reverse strand, counting down.
TAAAACACCAATGCCTTTTTCCTATTGTACAAGTGTGCTGTCCACGGCTGCATGAACATCAATAACTGTAACACCAGAAACAAACGGCTGCTGGGAGTTTTGCTTTAATTGAGATCAAGAAGCGAATAAACAGAAAATATACAGAAGGAAAAATAAGAGACGACTCTTAAACAAAAAAATAACTGGTTTTCTTTCAGGCAAATTCTACATTTTTATTATACTATACAGGATACTACTAATATCATGCTGTATTGTGTAGTTTTGGGATGTTTGAATAATGTTCAAGGACATTTTGCTTTTTTTCATGACTGGAAAACTGGTCAACTGTGTTGAATGCAGAATGCAACCTAGGCTTTCCATGTTACATCGCATTAAGCGATCGACACTTCTCGACTGGCAAGGCGGCAGCTAGCGGAACAAGCTACTGCTAACATGAGTTGTTCAAAAACCTTCTTTTTAGTAAACTCTGTGTTCACAAACAATGTTCTCAATGCTCGTGTTCATGTGTAGAGACCCTGGTGATACTACGAGCAAAGTTTCATGTTGTGTCGAGCCTTCTTAGTGTTTTAAATACAGAGATTTTGATGCTATCGTAAAAGTGCCCGTAGCACTCCCAGTGAAAATGAGTTTGACCTGAAAACGAAAATACGGTAAATCTTAAAAGTGCCTCTTCGTAAGTTAGCATGCTAACCAGCTAACCCCAACCAGTCACGGTCTGACGCTCCCTCGCTAGTGCTGCATGGACCAACACTCTCCAGGTTCTCCAAGCTGCTAGCTGAACAGCTAACTGAGCTAACTAGCTAACGGCTGCTACAGTTAGCAGCAGTTAGCGGTTCCTCAACAGTGATATGCCGCCCCTTTTTATTTTATCTTACATGCTGCACCTTTAAAATAGGTTAAATGTGTCTCCAGTAGAGTGGAGGAGGCTTTGAAACTGCATCGTGACATCTGTGTTTTTTTTGTCCAGTTGCAGGTAAAATAAATCAACTTTTAAAATGCAGTACTTTCCCCTTTTCATCATTCTACAGAGGAGTGGATCAAGGACACAGGTGAGGTGATCGCAGATGAGCTGTGGGTGAAAGGACTAAATAGGATGAAAGCATTAGCTATCAGCTCTCGACTTCAGCTCATTCAGTTTAAGGTCATTCGCCCGTTGCGCTCTCCCGGGACTAAACTGAAAAGATTTTCCCTTCTGTTTCTGCCACCTGTGATGAGTGTGAGTCAGCTGACGTGACTCTCAGGCATCCTTTTGTTCTGGTCCTGCCCTGAGCTGGTTCCTGACGGTCTCTTGGTGATATCGGGCCGCTCCATCGACTCACTGACTCTTCCCTTTGCTTTACAAGAAGCCCTCGTGTTCGGTGAGGTCATTGGAAAACGGGTCATTTTAAGAGAGTGGAGGTCAGCTTCTCCTCCCTGCTTCAAAAAGCGTCTAAATGACGTGGTTTCTTGACTCCCACGCCAGGTTTAATAAGCTTTGTGGCCCTTTTATTAGGAGGGAGAGATCACAAACCGTGAACTGGTCTGTTTTGTACTGATCCGGTCCTGTAGCCACACCCTGGGATTCTGTTATCCCAGCTTGCAGTGGGCCTTGACCCCCTTTCGTTCTGGGCTCTTGGATTTCATTTCTGACCCTCGATTCATGAGTGGAAAATCAGTCTCACCGGTCAAATGAATTTGAGTACATCTGTCTTGTTGTTCGTGTGGTTTATCTGTCCTGTGTTTGTGCTTTTCTCTATATTGTTTCATTATTAAAAACTGTACACATTAAATGTATAAGGATATGAATGCAGCACCTGTTCTCTGTGGACTCTGACGTGTCAGGAAAGCAAAGTAACTAGTGACTGAAATGATCAAATAAGGGCTGAAGGGATGTTGCAGTTCATGCTTGTGACTGACAGCTGCTGCTGCCTCACATGTTGACGGCTGTGGATCGTCACATCATCGCTCTCCTTCTGTTTGACTCTCCCTGTATCTGTGTTTCTGTTCATTCTGACGCCTCTTCACTTTTCTTACTGCTAATTATCGTGTGTGTCCTCGTCCAGGTCAGCACGGTGGAGACGAGGTCGTGCCACCGCTTGTCGATGCCTCAGCCTGCTCACACACTTTACATATATTATATAATTTGTATCAGATGCAATTTGTAAACTGTGATTTTGTTGTTCTGTCCTGTAAAAGCGACATATACTACTACTGCGGATGTTTTTTCCCTGCTGTTAAAGGGGTTTTTTGTCCCAATCTGGCAGGTTTTTCCTCAGGACAGATTGTTGAGCCTGCTGAGGTGATTACGTGATTGTGATTTTAAGGCTTTTTAAATAAAATTATTTGATTTGGATTTACGTGTCCAAGACAAATTTACCCTACGTACAACCGTATCGTATTTCACTTTTACCAAAGTAATAATCAAACATGATATCCTTACTTTTAATCAATACTTTTTTACATCACTCCTTAGAAATCGGTATCAGTATCGGTCCAGTATGAGTCCATCTCTTATCTGGACCTCCTGACCTCAGCATTTTCAAATCTAAATTTTAAATCTTGTTGAGTGATCATCAGTCTGAGCACATTTAAGCAGGACGAATAGGAATAATGTTTTAACCAATGTGGAGTTTTGTGATATTTACACCCCCTGTTTCTCCTTCCGGTACAGGCGCCACTCGCCTCGTGCGTGCAACGCGCCGCTGAAAGCTTGTTATCCAATTAGCGGTTTTAGAGAAGAGGGTCGTCCTCCGCACGGCAATTCCCCAATTACAGAGGAACACGTGAACTGTCGCTGCTACTTAGACTCGTGTTAAACTGGAGGCCTTCGTGCCTTGGCAGAAAAAAAGACAGCTCGGTTGTGTGTAAAAAAAAAGTGTGGAGAAAAAAATTATTTGAAAATAATAAATAAATAAAAAGAGAGAGAGAGAGAGAGAAGAGAGAGAATATGCACGCCTTAGTGAACGCCTTCATGCGCTGCCTCTCCTTCCTCCTGCCTCCCTCTTGGCTTTGTGTCAGCTTCTGCTTGTGGGTTGGGAACGAGTGTGAGGACACGCTGCCGCCGCGGCCCAATCCCAGAGCTCGTTTCAAAAGCAGAAAGCCTCTTACATATGAGGAAGTAGCAGCAGCAGCAGCAGCAGCAGAAGCCCAAGGAGGCTCCAGCCCGTCGGTCTCGTCAGGTCCAGGCTGCGTCTCGCCGGCTGCTACAAGCCCCGCTGCTCCTCAGGGCCCTCCGTCGGGTCGGATCTGGATCGGGGGTCTCTGGCGAGCCGTGGAGCGCGTCTTCGGAGCCCCCTGGGTCCTTCTCCGCCATCACTGGTGCCCGGAGAAACGTCGAGCAGCTTTACGCGCCCCGTATCCTGTCTGCGCCTTCGAGCCGAGCGAGATTAAAAGCTTCCAGGGAGGCGCTGCTGCTGCTGCTACTACGAGCGCCGAGGCGGGGAAGAAAGGAGCGGGCGGACGCACCTTGACTCATCCGAGCAACATGAGCGGGTCCGTGGGGATCCCCGAGCCGAACCCGGCGCTGTGCGCCCCGGATGCGTCAGCGGAGCTCGGCGTCGATGAGGTAATCACCGTGGATCAGCACACGCAGGAGATGGGGACGGTGACGATAACGGTGGCCATTCAAGCGGCGGAGGACGAGGAGCCCGAGGAAGTGTCCTCTAATCACATTGACTTTCTCGGAGGCAGCTGCAGCGAGGACGAGCTCGGAAGACACGACAAATCCAGGTTTGAGTCCGTTTGCCACTTTGCCCGCGGTGACAGCAGCGGGGTCTGTGAAGCGTGAATGTAACGATCAGCTGGGTCACACAGTGTGTTCCTGTTCCTGCCACACTTCTGCTTTTAATACATGTGAGTGTTACTCCTCCAAGTCTCCATTGAAGGCTGGAGGGTGAATGAAGCCCCTCTTCCTCCTCCTGCTCTTCAAGGTTATTTCAGCCCTCGCTTGTCTATTTCTGCTCCGGATTTTACAGCCGTACTATATCGGCTCGGGGTTGGTGAAGTGCCAGCACATGAGCTAAGGAGGAGCAGCGTGGGTACAGATGAGACTGTGTTTGAGACAGTGTAGCCTACAAATAGAGCTCCAATCCCGACAGGTGTGATCACAGTGAGGAAACAAAAGGCAGCAACAAACGGCACCATGTGAGAGGAGGACCACAGGTTTCTCAGAGAGGGTTATTTTCTGTATCGTCTCCCGGGTGGGATGTTGAGGGGGGGGGGGGAGTGTTAAAACCACCTGTAGGCAGCAGCATCAGTGCTGTAGAGACACCTGAGGGAAGGATAAAGGATGGCACCTTCACTTTAATCTAATTCCCCTGCGTCATGCCCTGCTATTTTTATCCTCTGGCCTATAAGTTCCCTGGTCGGACTGCATGCACACAGAGTGAGTCAGTGACTGGAAGGCTAAAGGGGAAAATAACTCGCAGTAATCGAGCATTTTGCTTTGTCACACCTCTAATGGCCCTCTGGCGTGCAGAGCATCTGCAGCACCTGTGCAGACCGGCACGTTTTTGTTTTTTTTTTCACACAGGATGTCTTTCTAAAGATTGCGAAACATCTGATAGGAAGCAGGAAAAAGTGCAGATTGTGTGGCGTCTGCATGTGCGGCTGATTCAGCTACAACCCTGCAACGTGCTTACCCTGCTTACCAGTGAGCTCACAGCCTAGTTTTTTTTTAAAAACACGTTTCACCGTACAGTTCATAGATTCGCAGTGAAACTATTCTATCTGTGGGTTCCTTGCCAGCTGTGCGGTCAGCCGGCTGGAGAGCTGCTGTCTGAGGGCGTGCGAGGGAGGGGAGGAGGCGGGAGGAGGTGATGAGTCATCCACAAAATTTCATTCAGACCCTCGCTCATGATCTGCAAAGCGAGGCCACCTGACTGCTCGGCTCCACCGCTTCAGCCCGGGTGCTGAAGATCGAATTGAGTCTAGAAACCTTCAGCTGAAGTCGGCGTTGGTACCAGTTTTAGTGTGACTCTGATTTGATGAGCCACCATATTCTGAGTGGGAGGGCGAGCCTGTGACTCCGCGCCCTTCAGATGGAGAGGTCTTGGCAGTTTTAGGGCTGGCGGGACGCTGGTGTCGAGGTCTGGCACAGCGGCTCGGTGACTGTAGCTGCTTGTCAGCTGCTGCAGGGAGAGTTGCAGAGGGAGAGATGGCAGGATGACGATGTACTCCTGCCAACAACTTGTAAGCCTCTGTCTTATTGTATTAATGAGAGTGAAATGTGTAACAGTCGTAGTTTTTGGCAGTTCAGGATATGAAACATTCAGTGACGTACTGGAGGAGAGTCTCTGCTGACCTCACGCATGTTGTCTTTCCCCACACACACACACAGCGGTGCCGGGACCAGCGGCGGGGAGCTGGAGGAGGAGAGCTGGCAGCCGCCGGATCCAGAGCTCGTCCAGAAGCTGGTCGCACAGATCGAGTACTACCTGTCCGATGAAAACCTGGAGCACGACGCCTTCCTGCTCAAACACGTCAGACGCAATAAACTCGGGTTTGTCAGCGTCAAGCTGCTCACGTCGTTCAAGAAGGTAACCACGGCCACACAGCACTTAGACACTGACCGGAAAACACGACAGGAAGCAATCTGAATGTTTGTAGAGGTGATCACAGCGTCACTAATGGCTCGTTATGTGCTTTTAATGCTGTATATTGACATTCCTGACATGGCAGTAAACTAAAGATAGACACAATCTCCATGCGTGATATTTAAAGTCGGCACTGTGTAGCTTTGAAGAAGAAAACCAAATGTTTACGTCTATATGAATGAGGTTTCCATCAACAGAGGGGAAAAAAGGAGGTCCCCAGAACGCTGTTTGAAGCTACAAAGGTGGCAGGGTCCGCCACATATACACAAAGTAACACAGCATGTGATTGTGCGTTGTCCTTTTTAAGGTCAGTCTGTTTATCAAGTCATGAAAACGGTCAGTGGAGATCTTTCTCTTGTGATTAAAATGTCTTCCCCAAAACCTCATCATGCACCTTCCTTAATGTATGCGCAACAAAATGTACGGATCAGAACCTGTTCAGCGCCTCGAAGCCATTCCTGCAACTCCCGTGACGTCGATTCTGAGGAATTGAGGCCCTGAATTACAGTGACTGAGTGTCGACATGACGAGCTGTCGGAGATGCAGCGATGTTCTCACGTTGATTCACAGCAGCTGGTGACACTTCAGCCTCGACGCTCGTTTTTAAAAAAAAATACAAACAAGCATTCGGATGTGAGCTGGATAACACCGAGGTGACGCAAATTATACAGTGATGAATTCGAGTAACGCAGCGACTCGGTCAGCACAGATACCGATTCAGCATGTGTGACTGACAGGAAAAGGCCGTCACTGATGATTAAAGGGGCACTTTGTAGTTTTGGAGAAGAAATTTAAACTCAGACATTAATGAGGTGATAATACAAACTCAAAGATATTTATCTTTACATAAGTGAAAAAACAAGCTGCTTCCAGAGGAAAATGTGCTTCCAGAACTCCATTTGAAGCTAAAAAGGTGGCAGGGCAGATTCTTACCAACTAAATAAACAATCAATGAAGATCTTTGTCTTCTACAGGGTGCAGCTGAAGTTGTTCTTCTGCCTTTTTCTTTTTAAACTGAAGCTTCATGATTCTTGAAAAGAAGCTGTTGAAGTCGATCGATTTCGTGACCTATTGGTTATTAGATGGCCCTCGTTAACCACTCGGCCTGTCGCCCGTTTAACACAAGCATCGTCTCTTTGCAGGTGAAACACTTGACTCGTGACTGGAGGACCACCGCCCATGCTCTGAGACACTCGAAGATACTCGAGCTGAACGATGAGGGTCGTAAGGTGCGGCGTAAATCTGCAGTGCCGGTCTTTGCCAGTGAGTCGCTGCCGAGCCGCATGCTGCTGCTGAGTGATTTGCAGAGGTGGCCGGAGCTCGCCGCTCTGACGAAGGATAACGGAGGCAGTGAGGGAGGAGCCACGCAGCAGGAGCAGTTGATGAAGCTGTTGCTGAAAGCGTTCGGGACGTACGGCGCCATCGCCTCCGTCAGAGTCCTGAAGCCCGGGAAGGACCTGCCGGCTGACCTGAAGAGGCTGAGCGGCCGCTACGCTCAGCTGGGCACTGAGGAATGTGCCATCGTGGAGTTCGAGGAGGTGGAGGCTGCTGTTAAAGCCAATGAAGCTGTGGGGAGCGAGGACGGAGGGCCCAGTTCATTGGGGTTGAAGGTAGTCCTGATCGGCACCAAGCCGCCCAAGAAGAAGGTACCCAAAGAGCGACCGCGCGAGGAGGGAGGGATGCGCAAGAGCCGCTCGCTGAACAGCAGAGTACGAGAGCTTCAGTACCACGGGGACGACTCGGCCTGCAGCTCCTCAGACACCGAAAGTACCCCAACATCGCCTAGACTGGCGAGAAAGTCCCAGTCCTGCAATAAGCTCAGCCCCACTACTGCAGGCATCAGCTTCCAGAACAATCACCTGAGTCCTGGTATGTCCCCGCGGAACAGTCCTTGGTCGAGCCCCCGCGCCAGCCCCTGTCCTCAGCGCAAATCTCCTCACTCCCACAAGTCTCCCTTAGCCAGCGAGGGCAGACTGAGCCCGGAGCCCGGGCGCCGCTGGGCAGACTACTCCTCGGACAGTAGCCTCACCCCTTCAGGGAGCCCGTGGGTCCAGCGGCGCAAGCAGGTGGCGTCTCAGGAGAGCAGTCCGGTCGGCAGCCCGATGCTGGGTAGAAAGATCCAGAACGCGGACGGCCTGCCGCCGGGTGTAATGCGGCTGCCGCGGGGGCCCGACGGAACCCGGGGCTTTCACTGTGTCACTGTCGGCGAGCGAGGAAAGACTGCTGCCACTCAGACTTGATACGAGCAGCGTCATTATGCATTCCTTCTCTCCCCCCAAGACGTGAAATGATGGATTGGATCTGAGCTGTTGGTGGCCGCGTCGTTCAGCCGACCCGACCCGACCCGACCCCACGTTTGAGACTGTGTAGATATATTTTTGTTGAGTGCATCAGTTTTCAGTCTGTTTTTGTTTATATTTTTATACGATGTTTGAGTTATCATGGTAACATTAGTGATTTTACTAATGGGAGATTTGAGTGAATGTAAAGTTTATATTTGCTTTCGAAACGGACCACGTCACCGTCATTCGTCGGCGCTTGTTCTGCACGGGGCGGGTCGGAGAGGGCCTTCCACCTTCCTGGTTTTTTCTTTTTTTTGTTTTAAGTCAAGTGTCCTCTGTCTCGTGTGTAGAAGCTCACAACATTGTCTGTGGATGGTGTGTAAATGTGTAAGTGGTGTAGGCACATGGACCTGATAGAGATATCACCATATGCCTTTTTTTTCTGTATTTGTCTACTGTGAGTACCATTTTTACATCTTTAAACTGAGGCCATAAATTCGCTCCACTGCCATAAAGGTTGGACGGTTAAACTTGGACATGATATATTTTTTAGTTTTTATTTTTGCATTTTTTAATTTCAGTATTTTCTGTATACTTTTGGGAGGAGGTTCCCCCCTTCTAGCCCTGTAAATGTTGATTTGTTCAGCAGGTAGCTGCATTATTTATTTTTTAGCTTTTATTTTTTTATTTTTTTTCTTGGCATATCTGTTTCCATCAGTCTAAGTGAGGTTTGAGGGATCAGGTCAGGCAGAGTGTGAGCTGGGGTATTTGTACAGTGCGACGCCTATTGTACAAATAAATCACTAAAATTGCATTTGGCCTGAATTTCTCTTTTGTTTGTGACACATTTTTGAGTTGGTCTGAAACAACCGTGATCAAATCTTTTTATTTTTATTTTTTATTTCAGTACGTAAGCGAGACATAAGTGAGTTATCGTTTTTGTGCCAAGACTGTAAGACGCTCTTCAGACTCGGAGAGCAGAATTGGCAAGCAGGACTGTTTTTTCTTTTTTTTTTAAACGGATCGCACAGATGGAAGGATGAAAAAAGGAGTGGACGGATTATAAGCTTTATCAACCCCCCCCTCGATGAACATGCCGTTGACAAAACACCGGTGCAGACCAGGTGCACAAGTAATTCATTTAAAACCCCTGTATCCTGGTGTGTACTTGCCAAGAAATGAGTATTATCTACCCTTTAAATTTTTATGTTTTAGTCCTTTTTTTTTTTCTGAATGCGGAATAAAAATCCCAGTGCAGCAACTGTGATGTCAAAATGTCTATAAATGATCCAGATTTAATTCAAATATAGAAAACGCACAACAAAAACCGGTTGCGTAATTATCCACCTCCTGCAGTCGATCTGTAATTACAGCTTTGAGTCTGTTGTGGATTTACACATCTGGACACTCGTCTGTTGTTCCAGCTCCGTCAGGTTGCACGAAGGAGGCCACAAGTGTCTCGGCACGGATCCTTCGTCGGATTGAGGTCTCGGCTTCTGAACCGGACAGTTGTCGTTTTGAATACAGAACATTCCTGTCAAGCTCCGACTCTGTTTGGGGTTGTTTTGTCCTGCTGGAAAATAAAACCATCTCCCACGGGGTTGGGAGGGAAATGCAGTGATTGCTGTTGCACCAAGGATGAAGTATGTATGACGGACAAAAAGCTCAGTTTTGGAAGACCGTTATTTTCTAATTCTTAAAAACATTCGTCCAGATGCGTCAACTAAAAGCCTGTTAGGTTTTTTAATTAGATTTTGGATTATTGCAGAAAATAAACTGTGACAAACACAAGTTTCTGACACTTGAACACAAGTTAAGCTTAAAAGAAATCAGAGGTAAAAAGCTAACGTTATAAAAGCAAAGTACTTTATGGTTGCAGCACTTCATCGTCACACTTTACCATAAATCGATCAATCTACACGTTTTAGAGTTTGAGTGTGAATAGCTGAAATAACCAAAGTCCTCTTGTAAAGATGGATTAGTGAGTGGATGAGACTTCATGTTCAGCATGATGACATTGAATGTCCCCGACAACCTCAGTAGGCTACGTCTCATTTAGCTACTTGTTAGCAACTGCGTGTTTAAAGACCTAAAATGCTTTATAATTCAAACGTTGGGTATAAACTGATGTCATAAAACAAAACGTATATATCTCTCTAAAGTTTGTGTTGACCACAGACCTTATGTCAGGCATCTAACCGGCAAACTGGAAGCTCAAAAATGCTTCTAACCCATTTCAGCTTTTAGGACTCGTTGCTGTCGTCCTCTGTAGAGCGTCGCAGAGATTACTTATTTTTGTCGGTTAACCCAGAAGTTAGCATCGCCCCTGGTCTCCTCGACAAAAAGCATCTGGGACTTTTGGATGAACACCGTAAATAATCTCTGCGGCAAACACAACACCTTTCGTTCAGGGAGACCATCCTCACAGATCAACTCACAGTTTTTTCAACTGATTTGCTAGAATTAAAAAGCTAACGTTAGCCTACAAACGGATGCATCATGGTCTCATGACTTACACGTCACCACCACTAAGAGTCGTACTGCACAATTACGATCCAGGTTTTCTACAAACTGATCAATGACCAAGTTGTAAAGTCAGAGTTAGAACAGGTTGTAACTAAAGACGGACTGGTGAGAAGACGAGTCTCCGTGTTCGCTGTGAGGACGTTTAATGTCCCCGGCACTCAGGCTCTCCTCACACAGAAATCTGTTTTTAAGGACTTTTACACACAGGTGATCTCCATTCAACTAATTGTGTGCTGTTAAAAACATTATTGGCCTCACTAGTGCTGATTTTATGTCGGCACATTGCTTACGCAACCCATCATTTCGTGTTCTCTGTTTGTTCCTAATTCAGATCACAATGTGGAGCTTTGTTTTCTCATCGGCGTGAATCGTCCTCTTTGCTGATCAGCGCAAGCAGAATAATTACTCCATCGTCGTGTTACAAAACAAAAAGGACAAGGTCCGCGGCTGGCGAATTACTTTTTTATAGGCGCTGACATTTCTTTCATGTCCTCAGGTGGATTTTTTCGGAAAAAAGGCTCCTTAGCAACCGTCCAAGTGTGAGAGAAAGGCTCGCACAGCTGGATGCTCGCAGAGTAGTTAGACTTTTAAATTCACGCTGGACGCATCGTTTTCTGTTCATCCGCTTTTTGTTGTCGGGTATCTTCCGTAGGAGTGGGCATAATGAGAGGACGCAGTATGTCAGGCGGTGTTGGATACGGAGGGGTCAGAGCCGATGCTCCAAAATTCAGAGGCGCGTTGGGACTAAGTGGGATTGCGTAATGGACAGGATGAATAAACTTTTGTTCTCCTCTTTGCATCATTAGCAAGTCAAAACCGGGATGTCGTGATACCTTCCGTGTTTGACGGACAATGTGTCGGCTAAACTCCCAATGAATGTGAATAATGACTGTTTGGGATAAGTAGCACAAAATTATACTATTACTCTCCTAAGAAGAAGTTCTGTATAATTACCTTTAAGGATGGTTTCATATCTGCAGCAAATGGGAATATCATAAAGACAGATAATGACCAAACCAAATACCACTCGGGCTATTATTCATAATTGGGCGGTAGGCTTTGATCTGTGAAAAAAAAAAGAAGTCATTTTTGGCTATTTAGCCTAAATTTCACATAATAAGTGAGATGTGGTGATCAGATCACATATCAAAGGAGCTCTATGTAGTTGTAGTAAGATATTCAAGCTCAGAATTCTAATAAGTGAATAAACAAGCTGTTCTCAGAGGAACACGCAACACTGTTTGAAGCTGGAAAGCGTGGCAGGGTCCGCCACATATAAACAAAGTAGAGCAGTGTGTGAAATAGTGTTGTCCTCTCAGGTCAGGTTGTTTATTCAGTCATGAAAACAAAGAAGAGTTTAGTTTGTTTAGGCAACAGCTCGGTCACGAGGAGACTTTACAGAGTTGCGTTTGGGCTCAGCGCTGTAGAAGTTACTTTATGTGACACTGTAAGTCTTCTACCATCATTACATAATTTATGATACAGCACTACGACACATAAAAACACAGTATGATTCAGACAAACTGAGGTCATGCCGTGGCAGCCAGCAGCAGCGCTCACAGGGAGCGTGTTGTGGATGCAGGAGCACGAAGCCTTTTGTCAATATCCAAATTACAGCTTTCCAAAAGGTGGAGAGAAAAAAAAGAAATCCCTCTTGCAGGATAAAGGTGAGCATGTGGAGTCTCCTCCTCAACTCAGGAGCGTGACAAACACTTGCATCAGTCTGTGGGAGGGAGCTGTCGTGGCTGCGAGGGGGCGGCGTTGAATTTGAGGAACAGGAATTAGGGTGGAGTAAATTTTACACCAGACTCGCAGCACAGCAGCCAATTGGAGAGATCGACACAAAAAACAAGAAGTTACTGGAAAGGAAATTATTCCCCCCCACCGCCCTCCCAACCCTGCGATTTCTGTTTGCTCTCCCCTCACATTATGTAACAGGAGCAGCATAATATCTGGATGAATTGATGGGTTCAATAGTGCAGCCGTAAAAAGCCATTCCACTGATCTCCGTGGAGCATTTAGTGTGCCTTGCTCAAAGGCCTCGGAACTGCACTTGTTTATCACACATGCTTTGGCAACGCAGGCTGCTGGCTCCGCTCAGAGTCGCCGTGTTCAATACGCGGAAAAGCACAGACATCTGTGAAAATGACCTCAGCTAATAATAGAGCTCCGAATTCTTTCAGAAGCTGTGAGGAGAGCAGCGTTGGAGCTGAACGCCTGAGCTAACGGCTCCTCGGAACAAAGCACCTGTCCTGCCCGAGTGTTGACCTTTGACCTTTTCTTTTATAAAGGTAATGATAGAACGAAACACTACTTATTAGTCATCAACACAAAAGAAAAGGCCACATTAGTCATTTTATTTCCACTCTCCTAATACTGAAATGTGTTGCTTCCAGGATGTGGCCGAGACGGTTGTGAAAACTGTGTTTAGTCTCTTCAGCTTGTTGAATTTACCTCCGTTATCAATTCTTCCCTGGATCCAGGGAGATTTCCTGAATCATGAAAAACAGCTGTTGTGGCTCCTGCTGTATATTTAAAGGCGGGGACGCTCTCCTTACCTCCAACCACAGGCCCGTCAGCACTCAAAGGTACTTTTAAAAACACTGCAACTACAATTAGACGTGTGATATTTCACAATTTTATTTACATAACTTAAAAAATGTCATTTACAGTGTTCCAACAGATTAAAATGAGCAGACACTGAAAACAGAAAATATTTACACGAAGTGAGAGATGAGTGCAAAAATCTTACAGCGTACGAACGCGGAGATCTTTTTTTTTTTAAACGATGTGAAGAATGACGATCTTTGAGGAAAAATACCAGCTGCATTCACAGGATATCTCCAATATCTCCAACACAGGAAACCACGAGTGACTGCAGTTTGCTAGTGCAATGCATTTTAAGTGTCGCAATGTTTTTCATACACAAACATGAGACAGTGAGAGATTATTAACTGTGCATTTGGCAAAAATATCTGACTACAAGTTACAATGAAAGATGACGGAAACCGTAGCTTCACCTGCACTTCTTCCCGTTTCTCTACCAGCTTCAGTTTCAACACACAGCAGCTGTTGTGCATCTTTCTGTACAACATATGAGCATTAACAGCAAACTTTTCAGTTTCCAACATTTGACTGAGCTTTTGAAAAGTAATGGTATCATTTATATTGACCTCAGGGTAATGTTCTTACAGTAAGCCTGCACTGCTGACTCAACGTACAGACGAAATAAAGTAAAAACCGTTGGAATCATCCACAAGAACAGGTGTCTGTTGTCAGTGAGAACCCCTGCACGTTTTCATGCTTCTTTCATATATATATATATATATATATATATAAAAACCTCTCTATTGTCTATTGTTTAGTGCCACCATAAAAAGCTACGTAGCCATGGTAACCATCTGACCCCAAATAATTCATTTACCTTGCGATAAAGGGAAAAGCTACACGGCTCCCAGATGACAGGATGTCTGTGAACGCACCGCTCCACAGGAAACCAAACCTATCTATATATCAGCATGACGGAGCCAAACCGCCAGTTAAGTCAAACCGACTAGATAGACGTAATTACCGGCTCCTCGTCGCCCAGCACAGCTCCATCTGCTGAATCTCAACAGGAGACGGCGGCAGAGTGATTGGGATTGATCTGATGGTTGTGTGGGTAGAGTCATCGTTGGTGTAATGAAGAAAACACTTCCTGCTTGTTAGCAGATGGGATGAGGACGTGTTGCACAGTGAGCTTGGGCAGGCAAACGTGCTAAGAACACGGTATCTCAGATATTCAATCTTGGAGAGCGAGGCGGTGTGAGGCGGAAGAGGGCACGACACCATCCAGCCACGTCTCCAGAGCTTTGCTTCAGATGTAGAGCGAACCGTCAGCGGGTCCCACATAACCGACTCCTATCAGAAGAACATCTATCAAAGTCCAAATGCCCAGGCCTCCAAAGCTGAAGAGTTTGCCCAGACCCTCTCTCCACTGGCCCAGATAAAACCGATCTGCTCCGAAACCACCGAGCGTAATGCTACAGAGAGATGTGAGACAAGACACAGATGGAAAAAGATGGATTTAGAGCACACATCCTGATTCAAGAAGATTTGTTTCTCGTCCTAACTCAGCAGGTTTACCTGAGCGCTAACGCTGTCGACCATTTGTATCCGCCAGTCCAGTTACAGAATAATCGTTTCTGAAAGCGTCTCTTACCTACAGGAGAAAAAAAGACTTTCAGTGGACAGACGGTGGTCCTGATGTTCAAAAACAAGTTCCCAAAACTAAAACCACAAGAACATTCCAGGGAAACAAGTTAGCATGACTGAGACGAATGTAGAACACATGCAGACAGAATTCTTTTAAAAACAACTACCAAAAAACACATTTGACATTCTTTTGTAAAATACAGTGTTTTTAGTTTTAATTTAGGTTCCTAGATTATGTAATAATATACCTAATGCTACTAACTAACTAACTAAAAATTACACAATGGACACGTCAGCTGGCGGCGAACTCGTTCTAAAAATATTTTTCTGCGATGTATAAATACTGCTGCAAAATCAACAGTTAAATGTGAAATGTGATCAGCCTGATTTACATCTGGTGGACCTTAAGAGTGCAATTAACAAGTCTTTAAGACTGGAAGCTAATCGTCCTCCAACTCCTGCATACAAGGACTGAAAACCACATGGCAATAATTACTCCACAGTATTACTTTTAGATTAGCGATGCTACCACTACGTTCGTATTCAAATATGTATCAGCACAGAACAACTGGTTTACTTTTGTCCACACAAGATGTGGATGATAACCTAAACTATAATGATCGAAGTCATTATCACCCACACAGACAACCTACAGAGACGCAGTTTAAGTAATGAAACCAAACAGGTTTGACAGCAGAGCACTCGTCGTACCTAAACAATGTACATGGTCTAAGACGTCACAGGTGGCGTTGTAGCGCTTGCGTGGGCAAGAAACCGTCATACAGTTGGTAGAATTAGAGCAGCGATACTGGGACGGGTCCAGCTGCCAGCAGAACTGACAGCTGATGGTGAGAGAGAAGTTGGTCTGCTGCTGTCCTGACTCGCCCTACAAACACACAAAAAAAGCAGCAGGTCATCAATACACAGCCGTTATTACCACAATAAAGCCTGAGAGCAGCCGCTTCAAATCTTTATCGATGAGCTAAACACGGATAAAGTTGTTCTGTGCATGAATCTTCTACGCTTCATGCAACTGAGATGTCTCCCAATATGAACCGCTACTCACTATACAGTGAACCCCCTCTTTGGGTCTACAAGTGAAGTTGGCTGGTTTCCTGTAGGTGCAGTTGTGATGGTAATTGCAGAGCATGCAATCAGCTGGCAGGCGACTGCACAGTCCCCTGCTAGGACACTTGGAGCTGTAGCTCTCTTCAACAACAGGAGACGCTGAAAAACAGCAAACACAAAGGAGACAAAGTTATTCCATACCTAGCTGGAGTAATCAATGTGATGTAACAAAGCTCCGGTGAAAGTTTATTTTACGACTTCATGTCTGGGATCAGTAATGAGTGCGGTATTGGGGGTTGTGACCGCATCCCTTTGAATCTCTTGCCAAATCGGTGAAATAAAGCTGTGGGTGGTAAATGACTAACACTCTGCCCTCAACAAAAAGGCCATCAGAGAGTCCTTGAGCGAAGCCATTCACTGCTGATTGCTCCACTGAAGCCGTCTGCTGGCCAGCGACTGGATTGTTTTCTCTCTGTTGAAAAGTTTTTAACTCTTCAAAGCCTCGACTGGAGAGCAGCGTTCTCCTCGCTGTGACAGATGGTGAGAATCAAAGTACATATTTCTAAGTTAAAAACATAAAACATCCCAAAGTTGATCAGTCCGACCTGAACAAGCGTTGTTCTTCAAGTCTTGTCTGTACGATTCAACACAGACAAATTAAGTTAAAGACAGAACCAGAGTGCCTGTAGGGTAGGTGCATAGATTATGACATTTTGGTCCAATACTGGTGTTTAAAACAACATAAAATCAACAGCCAATGTTTTTTTCCTAGTTGTTTATTATGTTTCTGTTATTTATTTACCCTTTTGTGCCAGGGAAAGTGAGAAATCACCGTTATACAAAATAACTGACTGTTTTAAAGTCACTCAGCCCAAGAAGAAGAAGAAGAAGAAGAAGAAGAAGAAGAAGAAGAAGAAGAAGAAGCCTTTCAATGGACAAACTCATGCACAGCATTCACTCTACTCCTTCCATCTACTCCATCTACTTACACAAAGAGCGCGAGGGAGACGTTCTCCTGTAAATGCAATAATGCACTTAAGCTTTTACGAAACTACGGCATAAGTGAACCTGATTAGTTTAATGTCATTCTGTACCCCATTGGTTTAGATTGTTTTAATAAGCTACATCACCAGCAACAAGCCTCCCTCTCATAAGACTCAACTGTTGTTGAATCACGGCTGAAAAACTAAATCCAAAATGTGACATATTTAGAAAGTAGACAGAATATCAGTAAGAAATTTATGAAACAACCTTTAATATATTGAGATTAGACGATGATACAAACTTTCCTTAAGTGGTCTTACAAATTGATGGCTGGTATGTCACAAGCCGGCATCTTATTAAGTGCCGGCGAAAAGTTTACGACATAGCAGATAAACATCGGCCGCCGCCATCATTGAATGTCATCCTGTTTGCTGAGAGGACGAGAGCGATCTACAAGGTAAACATCAGCAATAATCACCGTCCTTCCTTCCTGTGTCCCTCCTGATCTAATACCAAGTAAAACCCAGGCTCGTAACTGTTTGAACATCAGCACATGAACCGAAGCCTCGACAGACCTGAATGACGGCGATAAAACCCATTAATAGCTACACTCTCTCTCTCTCTTTCTGTACCTGGCCAGTGAATGAAGTCGGTCTCGCACTAACAGCACATTTCTGCTCGTCTTCTTTCTACCGCTGCTGCAAAACCAAATCATATTCTGTATTCTGATAAAATCTCAGATGCATAACAAGGTTTGTGGTGTTGCCACAGTGTCTCACATTCCTCCCACACACACACACACACACACACACACACACAACACATTCAGGTGTGTTGCTGTTTTTAGGACTTACTCCCCACATAACAGCAGTTGTGGTCAGTCGTCATTAATGTTGACTCTCTATCAGAGGCGCTTATGCATTGATAAAGCCATAGTTCGCCTATGATTGTGAGAAGTAGTTCCTGTGAACTGGGTATAACTTATTCTAGATTCTTATCATAGCATGGTAACTTTCTACTGCACCACCATTTACCACAATTTACTGAACTTAGATATTGACCTTTTAGCATGAAAATCGAATCTGATATCGATCTGAACACCCTCATTGGCAATACCAATGTTAAGCCAATATATCGGTGCATCACATTGTATAGATAAACACAGATCTGCAGATTGTAGACTGCAACACCAACCTCATGTAGGGAAATGCTGTGAGGGTCGTGAGCTTGTATGTGTGATTCCAATAAAATCTGAAATGTCAACAACTTCTTAACCTGAGATCTAGGTTACCTACAACACACAAAATACTCAAAGAGTGGGCTGGTCATTGTAATCAGTTTCTGGTAACAGATTACAACCACTGATTGCCATTAATGTTGATCAATGACCGGTGTGTTTACCTGAGGCTGCAGCAGGGACCACTGGGCTGGTGATGACGGGTCCATGATGAGCATCCCTGGAGTTGGAGAGCTCGTGGCCAACATGAGGAGAGCTCAGGTACCCTGACAGGCAAACAGACAAAAAAAAATAAATAAATGTATATATTTTAAGTCCAACTTATTCGTCTGCTATAATCATGGATATTGAACTTATTAGCTATATTCGTGTTGTGCTGATCGTTGAAACAATGTTGGGTCAAGACCAGCACACAGACACGCCAATAAATATAATACAGACGTTTAAAATGTGTGAATAGTTTGAAAAAAATCAGATATTTTAAAATCAAACATCTAGCTAACGGTAAGCTAGCTAACGTTACTGACTAATAGTAACGCTAACTTCAATTCACCTAAGCTTTCACACGTTTTGCAAATCAGCAATGACATTTAACTGACTGTTAGCTCTCACATGACCATAGAATAAACACTGCGTATCGCATTAACCAAACACCTCAATCAATCTGCGCTATTCACTGTTTTCGTTGCTAACTAGCTAGCTCGTTAGCTAGCCAGTTGATGCTAACACAGTGGGAGGAAGCTAACGGCAAATAGCAAACACACATACGAGTTAGCCATATAAACGAGCCGAGCAGGCGTGAATCTATTACTAGCTCCTTAAACATACCGTTAACACATTGTAAGACCAGGTCCATAAATAAAACGGTGACAATTCCGTAGGTTTTGAAGCACCGTCCTCTGTCCGGTCGCCACATCTGACAGCTAGTGGCCATTGTTGCGGCAGAGCGAGGGGACGATGCGTTTAAGTCGTGTAGGAAAAAAAGCCTTCGTCAGACAGCAATGCTGCGAGACAAGGAGAGGTGAGTGCTCGTGGATGCAGGATTATTTCTGTGGTTGTTTGATCATCTTCTCCATACAGAAAGACGCATTCACCTGTCACTAACTGCCCATTATACGTGTATTACACTTGGCGGTTAGATTTACTGTGACCCGTTTGATTTTATTTTCAAGACGTTCATATTGCACAGATCCTCAAAATCTCCACAGTAATCTCGAGAATTACTATTTGCAATATTGTGACTATTTATTTTAGTTTGTTTCAAAGCGGTGTGACTCGACCTGAAAAAAGTATTTCATCTTTCCCATGGGTTTGAACGCAGCATGACCAGCAGCAGAACTTCCTGGTTCCTCGTCTTGCCACGCCCACAACAACCCTGTGAATCACGTCATACAGTGTATTCTCATCTTCTTTTAATGATGCCTCACCTCTGGTCAGAATGTCACATTTAATTTAGTTCTGTGAGTTCTGTTAACGGCAGCAACCTCTCATAGGCATCAATGTGGAACGAGGAACCATGTCTGACACTGTTATGTGTGTGAGGATGTGGATCCATGTTGCTCAATAAGTAATAAGTCACTGCTATCGATGAAGGTTGTTGCGCACGTCACTGGAAATGACCGGCTAACAACATCTGCTCAGTATAATGTCACTGCTTCGGAATGACTAACACCAGCCAAGCACGTCAAATTTCTGCGAAGCGTGTCCGTACAAAATAATCACACTGACGTTTTTATCATAAACAGTCATCATCTCCTCTTGTGTAACAGTAAAAAGAAGAATCTCACATTCAGTAAAGTTTGTTTTATTTCTAGGGTTTCCAAAGAAGACAGACCATTGTTTAAAAAAAAAAGAAAATCAGTGCCAAATTCATATCATCTTCATTATGATACTTATCACACGGTTTCCTGATATTATCAGCCAACTTCCCTTCATTTAGACCTTAAATTACTTCAGCATGATTGAATACAATCACCACATACAAAAACATGACTTTCTGGCCTTCATACGCGATCGTATGGAAGAACACGACTGCCAGTATGATGAAAAAAATATTCTGTTAAGTGATAATGGTGTGAAACTTTCTCAAAATAATGGGTTGGTATCACCAGTCATCACCTGGTTTCTCATATGTTGAAACACCAAGTCTCATCAGAATGATTTGCATGATTTTTTTTTGACACACTAGCAGAAATAAACTTCCATATGTTCGTGTGGGGATTATTCTGCAGCCCCATTCATTATGTGAACCTACAGATTATCAGCTCATCGGTTCCTCGGTCTGATTTCTGCTCTACATACTACACTTTCGCTATACCATCATTACATGTGCCATCATTTGCACGTTCAGTGCTCATCTGACTGCAGCTGAGGTAATAAATATGCAGGAGTCTGGGATTGTTCTTCGTCTGGATCAGAACTCCTCCTCTGCATTTCGACAGCGGGATTGTTTGAGCAGGGTCAGGCGGGCCAGCACCTCGGCCAACGACAGTTCTCCGTGGACTTTGTTGTCTCTCGTGCGCACGTTGACGCTGTTAGTCATCTTCTCCTTCTCCCCGACCACTGCCAAGACACGAGAGGACACAACAGCTTGACACGGGCCAAGTCACACCACACAAACACACACAAACACACACACAAACACACACAGACTGACAGCCCCATTGTCAAATAGGACCATAGCAGGTTTTTCATGTTGTTGTCTAAATCACATATTCTTTACATTCCTGTTTTTGGAAGCTTTAGATGTTTACAGTTGTAAAAGTCTGCAGTGCTTCTAATGCCACAATAAGGTGACTTTGATGAAATAAAAATAGATGTGATGAAAATGGAGAACGGACAAAAACATTGGTTCAGTCCTTTAATTAAAGTTGTTCTAGTTGCATAAACCTCACCGAACCCGAAACTTAAATATTGGTATGTTGTGGTCCTCAAAAACCCCCTCCATTTACACTGTATTTACATTCTTGATCCCAATGTTGAATGTTTGAGTTTGAATGTGGGTAGAATGAACGAGGGTGAAAGAAAAGATCTCATTTTAAGGATTTTAAAGTTGTTATTGCACCTTATTCTGCAAAAAACAAACAAAAAGGTTTTCATTTTTGGGGTTTACTACTAGAATATGTTTACCTGCTTTAATGCTTTAAAAAAAAGCATCACTTTTCACCACCTGTCTCATGCAGCGCCACTGTATTCTCGCTCCATTCTGTCTCTTTAAGACCCCCCTACCGAGTCCCAGTCTGCTCTGATTGGTCAGCTCACACACGCCTGAGCCGGTCCTGTCACAGTGTCTGCTCTGTCGTGTTTTCAGCCTCCAGTTTGCTCCACTTCTACCATGAATATATCGGCACAAATTATGTAACTGTGTGAAATGGTGACGTAGTGATGCCAAGAAGTCACGGAATCAAAAATGTGAGATGCCCGATGAGACATTCAGGAGCAGTGTTGTCTGTGGGAGAGAGGAGCTCCTGTTGACTTTACTAACAAGACTTTTTACATGCACAAGAAACTAAAGTATATAACAAACCGAAGGAAAGAAAAATCATTGAGGCTCTTTAAATTAATAGCCACTGAAATCATGGTCCTATGTCTACACTGTGCTGCTGCCGAGATATAAAAAAAGACCACTTCAAACAAGTGGATTATGTAATCAGTATAGCATAGGGAAAAAAATATGTGAACAAATCTCAAATGCAAGTAATATTGTCTTTAAAACAGACACGTGGGAGTTACTAGTTAAAATGTACTTTTGAAGTGATTGCAGGCCGTCCTGAAAGTAGCAGAAATTGGGTGAAAATGTTCTTGAATCAGTGTTCGGTCAGAACTCAAAAATGTACTTAGGGCAATAAAATGTTCTCACCAAGAATGAAGTTATATTGGGCCAACTGAGCGTTGCGGATTTTCTTGTTGAGAAGACAGCCTGAGTCTAAGTCGGCATCTGCCATGAAACCAGCTTCTGTAAACTGCTTACACACCTGGAAAAAAAACACAATCACAGATAAATATTCACGTGATTGTTGTTGATTGTGGTCGAGATGTGGAAGTGGAAGACTTACCCTCTTGGCGTAATCCTCACAGGAGGGATTGACAGGCACTAACATCACCTGACGTGGAGAGATCCACAGAGGCCTGGTGGGAGGACAGACACAGATGTGCTGGTGTAAAGATAATGACATAAACACCTCCCCTGAGAAAAAAAAGGAACGACTGGGGCGAAATCTTTACGGTATTTTGAAATTATACCAGAAACCAAATTGGACATACTGTAACGGAAAAAATGTTACCAAAACACTTGGATAGTTGTGCGTTCCAACAAACTCATAACCAGCCTAAAAAAAATGGTTATTTTTCCTTTCATTTTTTAAATATATTTTTAATTGAAGCTCTCAAGTGCCGGAGTAAAGTGGAAAACACTTCACCATTTCCCGGCGTAGTTCTCCGTGAGGATGGCGATCATCCTCTCCACTGAGCCCAGGATGGCACGATGGATGATGACCGGTCGAGCTTTGTCGTCCCCGTCCTTCCTGTAACAAAGAAAATGAACGTTAAGTACAAAAGTAAACTTATTCTTGGTTATTGTAATATTATGATAATGCTTATGCTGGTTTATGTTTGTGAGGTAAAAATGTTATAATACTAAATACTCTTTAAATATAGAGAATGCCACAAACCCAAACATTAGACAGTCAACACAAATATCAAATATAAAACATCATTTAGAGAATTAAGTTGTAGGAGTAAAATCTACACTGGTATGAACGTATTTATGCATTTGTGTGAATAAAAACACTTGGATGGATCAGATTGTTTCTTTTTCACAAACATCTGGAAACTGTAGTTGATGCGATCGTAACAGATTTTTCTCTCTGGCATTAATCAAAAATCCTTCTTGCCCTCAGCTCCTCCACAAATCTTAGTGGCAGATTAGTGATCTGTTGCTTTTTAGAAATTGATATAAGATTTTATTGATTACTTGCAAAGCCCTAAGAGGCCTTGCTCCATGTTATGTGACTGTTATTTAATTGCCTTTTGTACCTTCAGGCACCTTGAGGTCCTCAGATGCTTCATTAATTCACAAAAGGTGATCGAGCCGTTGCAGAGACTCTGGAACGACCTGCCTGAGGAGATCACGGCTGCAAACTCGGTGTCATCTTTTAAATCACTTTTGAAAATGCACTTTATCCACTTTATTATTGCATGTTTTACTCTCGTAGGTGTAACGGTTTTTATAGCTTTTAGCTTGTTTTATCTCCATCTTGTGCTTTATTTAGTCTTGTGAAGCACTTTGTTACTGTGTTTTGAAAGGTTCCATTTAAATAAAACTTCTTTTTCTGCTTCTTGTGTGTGTTAATCCTTCAAATATACTCCTATAAATGATGGTGTGTTAATTTAGTTTATAACAGAGTTTTTAATTCAACTTAACTTTCATTTGTAAAACACCAACTGATACAAAATAAGTTCAAAGTGCTTTAAAAACAAAAGGACAATGTTTCACCACAGTCACTCTTCCTGTATAAACCAGCTGGCTCTAAATCTGACTGTCTGCATCCTAAATATCAGTATTTACCTCCATCAGTTCTATTGAGATATACAGCCACAGTCTCCATGTGCTGATTGGACTAATGCAGAAGCTTTTACTATTAAGTGCCTTCTGTCTAAAGCTATACAGGCAGTGCATTGTTTCACCATGCTGGGCTTACAAATTGAAATTCCTGGTGAGACGGTAAATCAGCCTGTCACCTGTTCAGTTCACATTTACATACAGCAACGCTTCACCTCTTAAGACACACGTCTCTGTGGAACACGGCGCGCAAGCTGAGACGTCTTATTCAGGACGGGGATTAACACAAAATCCATGGTGAGGAAAAGCGCACGGACTCAGCAGTGTGTCAACGTTTTTGATTAGGTGACTCACCCCACAAAGGTCAGGTTGAAGCGGATAGGCAGCTGGAAGTCCAGCTGAATGGTTGCACACTGGTGGTAGCGTCCAATTGCATCTTTGATCTTAATGTCAATCTGCAGCAGCGAACACAGGATTACACAACTTCTCAGACCTCAGAGAATTAAAAAAAAATGATTTTGTGTTTGGCAAGAAAATATCAAGAAGCTATCTGACCTTGGGTCCGTAAAAAGCGCCGTCTCCAGGGTTGAGTTTCCATGGCTCCCCGAATTCGTTCAGGCTGTTCTCCAGTTGCTGCCAAGTGTGAGCCACAGGTTAACATATCATTTAAATCTCAACAATGGAAAGTGATTGCTGTGAAGCAGGCCAAGTCATGCTGTGGCACACAATTCAGCGCAAAACATACAGTTCAGTGTGTTTTTTGCGAAGCCCTTATGTAACTTACAACTGCAGGCAGTTAAAAAGCAGGAATGGAGTCAAACAGATGAGCAATGTCTTCTATTGACAACACACCTCCTACAGAAAACCACTGATCTTCACAAGTGACTCACTGAGCTGATGCTTCTGTATGATCACACAGCAGGGAGCCAGCTCTTAAATCAACAGTGCCAAGTCAGTGTCAACAGGAGCATCTATTTGCTAAGAACTAAGTTGAGGCAAAAATCACTGCGTTGCAACCAAAACATTGACTCAAACTCAGCAGACAAAGTTAGAACCCTAAGTTCCATATCTGAACGGCTAGCCGCGTTGCTAACTGCGTTAATTCGCTAAGGGCAGCTACAGCTAGCAGCAGTTAGTGGTTACCTGGAACTAATTCTCCACTGATGCAATTTACCTTCTCAGCCTGGTTCCACACAGCGATGTCGCCCAGATACTTCTCTGGACGGGTGGAGAGGTGAAGCTGGAAGGAGAATCCGAACACATCGTAAATACAGCGGAGGAAGTCGAGGCAGCCCTTCATCTCTGTCTCGATCTGTGGAAAAAAAGAGAAGATGATTCAGAAGTGAGGAAAATACCTATAATAAGTAGTTACTTGTTTTCCAAAACATGTTCAAAAGACCTCAGAATTGGGTGTATCACAGCTGAAAACTACTGATGTGGTCACCTGATCCATGGTGCAGAAAATGTGAGCGTCATCCTGCTGGAAGCGCCGTACTCTGGTCAGCCCCGTCAGCGTTCCCGACAGCTCGTTTCTGTGGAGGACCCCGAAGTCTGCCAGCCGCAGAGGAAGCTCCCTCCACGAGCGAGGCCTGTGGCTGAACATGAGACTGCAGGACGAGCAGAGAGCAGGATATGACTGTGACACACATCAAATACTGTAAGTGCCGTTTGATTTATAGCATTTGGAAGCAGTTCAGATGTTTACACTGGCCAAGTTTACCAATGGCCGGGGCAGTTCATAGGCTTGAGTGCGAAGATTTCTTCTTCCACGGGGAAGGAGAACATGTTTTCACTGTAGTGCTGCCAGTGGCCAGATGTCTCCCACAGTTTGCTGTTGTAGATGTTGGGAGAGGCCACTTCCTGAAAGCCTCTTCTCCAGTACTCATCCTAGCAAAACAACAAAAAACCACATAAACAAGCTGCATCTGCCAGTTGGCCTGCACAGGTACTGAGCTGAATCATGACTTCTGGCACGAATCCAGAGGAACTGCAACGCAAATCACACTCAGTGGGCTTTATTTATCCATTTGTTATTCTGAAGCAAAACACTGAAGGTCCAGTTCAGCTGTTCAGAAGCCAACGGTGGAAGACTGGTGTTAAATTTCAACCGTCAAGATGAAACATGAGGAAGCTTAAAAACATAGTGCGTGCTCAGACAGGTTCTCCTGAATAAATTACATTTAGCAGAAGAAGAAAGATACAAAACCTGAATGTCAGAGTGTGTTCAGAGAGAACTGCCTGCAAGCTTTCTATAGCAGTGTCACACACATCTGCAGCAACAGACACAATTACAAAGCCAAAAAATAAAAGTAACCATTTCTTTTAAAAGGGGGCCATGCGAAATTTGATTGTACCTGAGTATTTTGACAAGACAGACTTTCATTCATTCATTCATTCATTCATTCATAAGAGGCCAGCCTCCAGCATCTATGACTGTAAACAGGGTTTCAAGACTTCTCAGTTAAATGTTTTAGTGGTACACTGTGGGGGGGGGAATGCATAACTTGTTGCTCATCACTGGTATTTTTTCCCCCCTCACAGTGATGACAGATTGAAGTGATGTGATAATGATCTTGCACCGTTTCTGTGGAATCTACGTCAGGTCCTTTTGGCCTGGTTTGTGTGTTGGCGTGCGATGTGAAAGGCTTCCAAGACGTCAACACATGTCTCCATACACGTCACAGAGAAGAGTTCCTGTACAGTCAGTGAACTTGGCTCAAGAGGTTACGTCTGAAAACTAAAGTCTTTGGAAACGACGGGGTTCTTGCTTTTTAAATGCTAACTCTAACCATCGTTTGGTCCGATTACCGAATGTGGAAATTTGGTGGCTTCCCAACAGAGCACTTTCAAAAATGATCGTTCTTTGGAGCTCAATAAGACAAATGAAGCACAAGAAGACTGCTGTGCTGCTGACAACCGCAATCTGACAATGTTGACATGTTTGGCTTCAACACTTCTGACTTAATTTTGTTTAATTCAACACATATTTAGCGTTCAGGCCACAATTTATAACCGCAAATAGCAGTCAGAACCGGCCCAAGCTTTTCTGGAGCTCTGAACACATTTTAAACCCGACTGAGCGGAACTAAACCATTCAGCTCACTGTTCAACTCACGCCTTATCTTTAGGCTCCTTGGTGATTGCATGCTTGGCAAAAGTGGCGCGCATGTCAATGAGCTGGCACTCACTACGAGTACACTGGAAATGACAGGCATGTTCTGCACCTCATGGACTCAGGTGTGGAGAGTGTTTTGTGTTTCTGGAGTATTTTAAATAATTGACACTTGGCAGAAGCTGATTCTGTTTGGGAATTTTAAGAATAGAATATTTTAGAGTCAACAAAACAGTCAAAATAATTAATATAATGATAAAATAATCACCAACCAAGACAAACTATCAGAAAGAGAGTTTTTTCTTTGACATTAGACAATCGTGATCAAAGTTTTGACTTTAAAATCCCTCTAAAAGAAGACAGGGTTCGTTATCCCAAGG
Source organism: Diplodus puntazzo (assembly GCA_963678695.2). Lineage (NCBI taxonomy): Eukaryota > Metazoa > Chordata > Actinopteri > Spariformes > Sparidae > Diplodus > Diplodus puntazzo. Next base: position 4,131,170 of record OZ023155.1, on the reverse strand, counting down.
CTTCTGTAGCTGACATCTGAATTTTCTATTGAAATCAAACTCAAACTTGGCACACATGCTGTAAATAAGCGATGAAACTGATAAGCACTTTGCTGCCACACCTACCCGGATGAACTCAGTGAGTGTGTTGTAGATGTAAGCTCCACGTGGCATGAAGAAACAACTGCCTGGGCTCAGATCATGGAAGAAGAACAGCTCCTGATCCTGCGAAGCAGACAAAAAAAAAAAAGTTTTTGACGAGTTCACATATTCTTACAACCAGCAAGAAACTCCTCCGTACTCAGCGGGGAGTTCCCCCGTCATCACACGACAGTTCACCACACGGCAGATCATCTGTCGATTAGTGACCGCCGAAAAAAGCTCAATGGACTCCTTGCAAGACTGAAGTCATAACTAAAATTATTTTACCGACCTTTAGCGGCATCTTTCAGCTGTATTAGTTGGATTTCTTTGCATTATGTTGTTTAGAAAAGCGACACGACAGCCTCTATAAGAAGGAAATACTGTTTAAATGCGTTCAGATTGTCTGCCCGCCCTTTGAATAGATGCTTTTGTGGATGTCTGTCCATTTATTTGATTCAAGACTCAAACAGAAATGAGCTCAGATTTTAAAGAGCACAACAAGTTCAGCAGCTTACATCGAAATGAAGACAAACTTGGCACGAACTGGAAAAAAAAAGGGACTATTGTTCGAGGCGCGGGAGTGAAGACTGACCTTCATGGAGGAACACTGTGTTTCAGTCTGACAGACAGTAGTTAGGCCTTGATACTAACCTGACCAGGCCAGTCTTGAGGGATAGGTTTCCATGGTAACTTGGGTCTAGGTTATTTAAACCTCCTTTATAAAACAGAAATTCCAGAAAATGAGACCATGTTACGAAACCCCAGTGCTTTTATTTTCTCTCTGCACACGTCCAAACTGGTGAGGTTTAACATTTATCAAATCGTTATGTCAAACACACGGCCGGATCTCTGCTGCCGCCCCTGATGGGGGAATTTTTTGTGTTTTCCTTGAGTGTTATCGCTTGATAAAACTGAACGGGGGACTGTTGTGCTTTCATTATGCACTGTGTAAACAAAAAAAGGGTCGGCTTTGGATCATGCCACGGAGCACCATCTTTCAAACAACATGCCACATTTGTCACCTCCCTCTAACTGGCATCAACTGATAATTTGACTCTCATGTTTAATATGGAGCTGTGTTGTCATCAGCGCGGATCGAGGTGCTGCCGTCTGTGTCTCCCATGCTGGGGAACCAGCTGGGGTGCTCAGATGACTCACAGTTGTCCTGAATGCAGCGGTATGAAGGAGCACAGTGCCCTCAGCTGGTGCAAAGCAGCAACGGCCGATTCACGGCAGAACGCGGCTCTCATGTCGATGTTGCTTTGACCTGAAGCGTTTTTTTTAATCACGCTGATAATTTGTCCGTATATTATTACATGTCATTAAGGCTCGTTAACTGTGTTCTCGGTCCAGGTTCTTTCCAGGCTTTCACCACATCTATGAAACCACAAAGCCTAGACTCTCATGAGGAAACGCTCCTATGAAAAACTTCAAAGGAGACGTGTCAGCCATCACATTATACAATTACCAATGTAAATTCTCTTTGTACTGGGTTGAAGTCTCCAGTTCCAGCCCTCAGCCTGCTGGGTGGCCTTGGACTCGACTCGCTACAGTGTGACTCACTTTGCCGATCTTGCGATGGTCTCTGTTCTTGGCCTCCTCCTGAAAACGTTCCCACTCCTTCAGCATCTTTGAGTCTGGGAAGGAAATCCCATAGATCCTCTGCAGAGTCTCCATGTCGGAGCGGCCCTCCCAGTACGTTGAAGAGTTCTGATGACAGAGGCAGAAAAGACAAGAGTGAAATATTAACATGTTTGTACATGTTAGCATTGGATTGCCTTTCTCTAAATAATTCATGAATGCGGCGTGTTGATGTAGGACACTGAAACAACAGACATTAAAACTGTGTATTTTTCCACATACCTTATAGATCTTCATGGCTTTGATCTTGCCCGTATGTCTGACATGGGGACCTCTGCACAAGTCAATCAAAGGTCCACATCTAACCAGGATTAGAAAATTACAAAACAATTTGTCAGTTACTTAACGTAGTGCAAAAATAACTCACATGTCCGAAAATAAACTAATAATTAAAATAAAAGATACTGCTAAAGGAGAAGAAGTTCTCGCAAAAATGAGAATTCAGTCATCATCTACTCAGGCCCGTGCCGATGGAAAGATGGGTTAAGTTTTGTAGTCTGCACAACATTTCTGGAGCTGGGGGCTCGTTTTGAAATGTTAAAAAACAAAGCAAAAGTTTCCAAAAGCCCCGTGATCCCAAACTGATTTCAAGAGACATTATTTATGCCCTCGATGCGCAGATCAGCTCCTGCACCCCCTTCAGACTGAGCGCGGACTAAAGCCTTTAGTTTAGCAGCTACAGCAAAGATTTTAGGGGGGAGCAGATAATGACCAAATGTTCATTTTTGGGTGAACTTATTCTTTAACATTTCTCTTTCTCACCTGTAGACTGTAGTCGTGGGGGTGGTGACTTTCTCATTGAGAATACGGCACTTGAATTTGTTGTACTGAAAGACAGAAACACCTGTGGTCATTATGGTTTTTGACCCAATTGAACATTTTCCCTGTAGTCTATAAACCAGATAATGTCAGATTAAGACTGGAGAATATTTTTACTCATCAGTGAACACAGTTCATTTAAAAAAAAAACAAGTAGACCGTAGTTCATTATTCCACACAAGCAGAGGATTTGCTGTCCTCTCTCTCTCTCTCTCTCTCACCTTAAACATCTTCAACAGTGTCTCCTTGCTGATCTCAAGCCTCTCAAACGGCTGCTTCTCCTTCACCACAGACTTACACAAAGTCTCCAGGTCCCCAAACTCAGTGCTGGACACTCCTCTGGAAACAGGAAACACACTCAGTTCATTACAAGCGCTCATCGTTAGTGCTCTTCTGACTAGTATGGTGAAGGAAAAAACTGCTGTGAGCACTCCGACAAACCAAACCCATCAATGACTGATTTTAAAAGCAGTCGTTTTATGATTAGAACTGAAGTGTATGGACTTTTTTTAAGACTAGAATCATGTCTGAAAACTCATAGTGATAATACACGCTCACTTCTGTCCATCCAGGAACATGTCGTAGTAGAAACCATTCTCAATGGGGGGTCCATAACACAAACAACCACCATAAAAGCGCTCCATCGCCTCCCCCAGGATGTGAGCACTGGAGTGCCAATACACCTAAGACACAAGACACAGACGTAAGCAAAGATACGGGGTAGGACTGAACATTATGGATGAGAAAACTAGTTTTACTCACAGCCTGAGCGTCTTCATTGTCAAACCGCAAGATCTCAAGAGAGCAGTCCTGTTCGAGCGGTCTGTCCAGGTCCCAGAGTTCTCCATTGACCCGAGAAATCACAGCGTTGTCGGCCAGACCCTGGCTGGAAGATCGAGTGCAAAGAAAGTTTCCTCAGAAAAGCTGCATTCACATTCAACAGAGTGATGCCTATTCTTAAAATGAACCAGGGAAAAGTCATTTCTCTCTGTTTAAGGAGGTGGGAATTATATTGATCTTATCGGCTCCATTCATTGACCGATCCGATGGTGTTCTGACCTGATATCACAGGCCAGCTGGTACGGTGTGGTGAGCCAAGCCTTGCCGTCCACCTTACGTCCGTCTGGCAGCTCCACGGTGATGGGTTTGCTGTCTCGGGCTTTCTTTGCCAGCAGCGCGTCGCTCTCCTTCTTCAGCTCCTCGTAGAGGCTGAGACGCTCTGGGATGAATCCGGGCCACGGGTTCAGCTGGAGCGGAGAACAGGGAGGAAAAAAAAAAACAATCAAAGTCGAGAAGCTATGTGAGAGGAAGTGGGGATTTGATTTGCTGTTAGTGACAAACTGAGATGTTATAAATGTCCTTGTGTTGGTACGATGGGTGTTCAGGTGGGGCAGGATAACTTTAGTAATACTCACCTCTTTCGAACCTCCACCTCCTCCTCCTCCTCCTTTATCCTGCTTCTTCTCCTTCTTGTTGTTCTTGTCGACTGGTTTGGCAACAGGAGTGACCACCTGTCACACAAACACAGAGAGTTATGTGTGTGTGTGCATCTTTAATATTACAATAATCCCTTATCATATATCCTCCTGAGTTACATTTTGATCCCACTATGAGACACGTTCAGTATGAGGAGTATGACTGTGGGAGCTATTTCTGGAGGAGGGGTGGTGCAGCTTGTCCTTTGGTTTCACTGGACAGAGGCCCGTTACTCTTCTACTCCTCCTCACCCCCTCATTATGTTACAAATGGCGCCATTTAAAACTGCTTTAAACACTCCTCAATCTTTACAACTACCTCATTGTTTGTCCGCTGCTCTTTCCCGCTGTTCTTCTCCGGAGCTCTGCCACACTTCCCTCCTTGTTGTTTCTTCCCCTGCGCCTCCTCCAGCTCCAGCTCCGCCTGCAGACCCCGCCGGAGGTGCAGCAGCCGGTACCTGAGCTTCTCGTTCTCGGTCCGCAGGCACTCCACCTCCGGGGACAGCTCCCCGACAACGGCGGCATCCAAACCTCGACTTAATCCATCGCGGAGGGTGGATATTTCCTTGGTGAGGAGGCGAATTTGCTGCTCCTGGGCGGTCAAACGTGCAGCCAGGCACTCCGCCATCTTTAAAAGACCACCATAGCCACAATGACAGTTTACTTCCGGCGGAGGGATTTTGGGATTAAAACCGCTGCCAAATTAAAACACCATACACACGAAACTCAGGGGTTTTACAAACACACAGCGGATACCCGTTAATATGTGTATTGCTTTTATTGTGATTTTCAAAATCAGAGTAAAACAATTTACTTGGATTTAAATATACTTCTGAGTAGGGGGTTTTATTTTGGTGGTGTTGATTCCCATTTCCTGTCGGGCGCTGCAGTACCGGAGGACCGTCGCTAGGTGACAGTAGCATATTTTCTGATACCTTGTGAGCAGCTGGGCACTGCAGTGCAGCGTGCGACCGAAAGCTGGCATGTAAACATTGACTTCACCTGCTGTGGATTTATTAGCCTACAGGTAAGTGTCAACTACTTTTCTACGTATTTTAAAAACGTCTGAATAAACGCGGACAGGTCTAACTACTTCCGTTTTATCTTTACTCGGCGGTTGACAACAAACGATGTAGCTCTGCAGTATTCTTGCTAACATTAGCTAGCTATGACTTGTAGCTAGCTGCCAAACTGATGTACAGTAGATTCAATAAAGTAAAAAATTTAATGTTTACAGCTTCCTATCTTATCAAGAAGACAAGTTAATGTCAGAATAAAACGTTTAACCAGCATGACTGTAATTCGGCGCGATATATGAAGCGACAGCACAATTTCAAACTTTGAATTCAACAGAAAAAGAGGCGAGAAAACATGCTGCAATAAACTAGATAGATGATTGACAATACAGTAGTTAATTGGTACGCGTGTCTTATTAACTGTTTAAAGTGCAATGGTGCAGATAGGCTGACCTTTAAATAGAAGGTGCCTTTGTTATAAAGCAAGACCAGGAAGACAAGATTCACTAAGGATAGCAATACTATTCTGCAGCTGTCTTAGACCTCTGACCGCCATGTAGAATAGGTGAAAATCAGACTACTCGTGTGGTATTAACAGCATATTGATCTGTAATTCCAGCCCAGACCTATAAGGGAAATTTGATGTTGCTGTCGTCAGCATGGCTTCAACCTCCAGCTTTGCTCCACCAAAACTGGCTGACTTCATCCTCACAGAGAGACTGGGCAGTGGCACCTACGCTACAGTCTACAAAGCCTACAGAAAGGTGAGTTTGTGTTGGAGACAAGGGGGAACATCAGAGACGTCTCAAAATGTCTCATATTGTTATTGTACGTTCAGTCTGGTTTTTGTTCAAACTGAAAGTGAAAGCTGAAGTTTATGACTGTGACATTGCAGGGCGACAGCAGAGAGGTGGTGGCAGTGAAGGTGGTTGCGAAAAAGACTCTAAACAAGGCATCCACAGAAAACCTGCTCACGGAGATTGAAATGCTCAAGACGATACGTCATCCTCATATAGTCCAGCTAAAAGACTTCCAGGTAAACTTATCTATAGCTTTTGAATTTGTGGTAGTGAATTTTAAAAAAAAAATCTCTCCCTAAATGTCAGAATGCCTCTCTTTCATCAGTGGGATGCTGAGAATATTTATCTGATCCTGGAGTGGTGTTCTGGTGATCTGTCCCGCTTCATTCGCAGTCGCAGGATTTTGCCTGAGCGGGTGGCCCAACGCTTCCTGCAACAGATAGGTCAGTCTTTACTTTGTATCACAGCATCTGCAGACAAGTTAGTTTTATTGATTTTTATTTATTTTTCAAGGGAGTTTCAACACTTTTCTTGAGCCAAACAAACATGAACATTGTCTGGAAAAATCTGTAGAACTCACTTTTATGGTAGAAAAACATTCACATTGTCAAACTTAAGGACTGTAAGATGTGCGCTGAATTTAGTAATACGTTGTTTCTCTCATCTTAATCTTGTTGTATGTGTGTCTGTGCAAACAGCCTGCGCCCTCCAATTTCTTAATGAGAGAAACATCTCACACCTGGACTTGAAACCCCAGAATATTCTGCTCAGCGGCTCTGTCCTCAAACTAGCAGGTGATCACATGCCCACATCCAGTCAAACAATCAAGCAAATGCGTATGAATTTTGCATGTGGGTGAGATAATTTCAGCCACAGACACCAGACATTTTCAAATGTCATTTTTTTTGTTTATGACAGTTTAAGGAGGATTGTGTCCACTGGAATCTCTCACAGTGTCGTTTACATTCTGATTTGCTCTCAGATTTTGGTTTCGCCCAGTACATGTCACCATGGGACGAGCAGAGTGTCCTGAGAGGTTCTCCTCTTTACATGGCTCCTGAGATGGTGTGCCGACGCCAGTATGACTCCAGGGTGGATCTCTGGTCGGTAGGAGTCATTCTTTACGGTGAGTACTTTGTGTTCACCTTGTCATCTTTATTGAGTCCACGTGAATTACACACTGGCTCAGACACATTGCAATGCTGCTTCATTTTGTACTCAGGTGACCAAAATGTATTCAGAATCTGGTGTAGCTGCATTTTGCTCTGATTAATGTGATTTGACTTATTTATAATTTCTTTAAATAACAGGCTTATCAGTTTATCACTGTCAGGCATGTAATTTACAGTTTGTTGGCAAATAATTGAAAAATCTCTCTTGTGTCAATGAATGCAGTATAAGCATTTGAGGCATGTATACCCTCGACGCACACTAGGTGCAATACTTTTCATTGTAAATACTCTGTAATCACTTTGAATAATCCTTTTTAACACTGCTTGTGTGTATGTAGAGGCACTGTTTGGACGAGCACCATTTGCATCAAGGTCTTACGCTGAATTGGAGGAGAAGATCCGGAGTAACCAACCCATTGAGGTAAGCTCTGAGCAACAAACGAGTTCCTCATTAGTGAATTGCCAGACTGAGACAGCTGGCAGTCCTGCTGAAAAATACGAATGACTCACTGACTGCTCGCACTGGTGCTCTAAAATAGTGCTTCATTGTGCTACATATTTGTTATGTGATGAAAGCACATTTTCAGGGTGCTCCCGATTTCAAATACTGTATGATGACTAGAGCTGCGGTCAGTAACCTTTACTATCAAAAGATCATCTTTCCCCGATTCTAAACTTGCCTGTCGAGATTATTTAAAGGCCTAAATGAGCATTCATTCATATTTCTTTTTTTACATTGCATTTCTATTTCAATAGTACCATGCTTTTATGCATTTATGAAATGATAGAACTAGCCTAAAATAAATATGAATAGATTAGCATTACATAACTACATGTTGGCCTACTTAAGTCCTCCCTGTTTTTGTGAAAATGAACAAAATAAAAAGTGGCCTACTTTGTTGATAAGTACAACATATTGTACAGAGAGCAGCAGCTGTTAAGAACAGTAAAAGTAAGTGCACTTTAAGTCTGAAGCAAACACTCAGGATTCGGCATAAAACAGCTGAGGGTCGTTCAATTCAGTAACAAAATCACAACTTGATAGAACGATACAGGTGTGTGTGTTTAGGCTCCGCATTTTTACTGTCAGAGAATGTAAGAGTCACTGTAGGCCTAATACAGTGATGATGATAAAAAAAGAAATACATTATTCATTTCCATGTAAAATGCCAAAGCCACAGGGAGCCACTGCAGAGGGACAAAAGAGCCGCATGCAGCTCCAGAGCCGCAGGTAGCTGAACCCCGAGCTTAGAGAAATGGAAACCTGTTATATGAGTTCCTTTTTTAGGAAATGGCTGGATGCCACTGGAACAAAAGGCATTGCATGACGTGTCAGTAACAGTAACACTGAAGTACTCCAACATGTCAGGGAGTCATAGTTTCTAAAAAAAAAAAAAAAAGTAGATTAAATTATCCAGATGTACAAGCAAACATCACTTTACCTGGGAATAAGATAACTTAAAATATTGAGTGGTGTTTAATGGCTGAAGTCATCTCTGTTTGCACGCTTGTTTGCTGCTCCAACCGATTAGAAGCCAAAATGTGAGAGTTAAAAACATTAAACTTGTTGTTAAATGTTTGTTCTACCCTGCAGTTGTCCCCTCCAGAAAGCAAAGTGTGTGTCACTTAGTGTGTCATTGATTATGTGTAACAGTTTATAAAGAAACCACATTACTGCTGAATATTTGTAGAGTATTTATTTACTTTATTTTTTATTTTTACCATTAAACCACTAGATGGCATGCTTCCACACTGCACCTGCATCAAACTCATGGAGCTCAAGCAGTGGAGAAATAATGACATAATGCTCATCTCCAGTTTCCTTTGTAAACTGTAAAGGAACAATCTGGGAATCAATCAGATAAATAGAGTTTTCAAATGTTTATAAACAGGCCAATAAGATCAATTCAGTTTTGACCAAACTTGTAATGTGTCCTCTGTTATTCAGTGTTTTTAATGAGCTCCTGTATGTGTAAAAAGATGCTAACAGATATGGTTTTAAATGCTGATTAGATTCGAGTTTTGTCTCGAGGTAAATCTGTTGTAGTTAAATAATTACTGATCTTCAGCACTTAAAAGTCATTGTTGTGTGTGTGTGTGTATGTGTGTGTTTCTCGCTCTCTCTCTCACACACACACATAAAATGTTAATTACCACACTGTGACAATAAAGGGTAACAGTACTTTTAATGATGGAGGGCTTTCAGAACACTTGAATTCTTGTGTCAGACACTGGTCCTCAGCTCAATGGATTGCATTAGTTTGTGGTCCATTACCCGGGGATTCACATCGAGAGTTTTAAGGTCATCTTTTGATAAAAAGTAGTGATGTGAAACTAGGAAGGTCTCTGGCAACAATCTGCTGTCCCTTTCCCTCGGATTGTCCTGTGGATCGAGTGTAACATAATAAGGTCGTGTTTTGTGCATCAGCTCCCTCCCGGGGCCAGGGTATCCAAGGACTGCAGAGACCTTCTGTTGCGGCTGCTGGAGAGAAATCCAGATGTCCGGATCACCTTTGCAGAGTTCTTCACCCACCCTTTTGTGGATTTGGAGCACATGCCGAGCGCAGAGAGCCTAGTGAGAGCGGTGAGAGAAGAAAGGGAAATATGTGCCTGTGTGTGTGTGTGTGTCTAGATGACCATGAATAATGCGTGTGTGATTGACTGAGCACATGTACACATGTGTTTGGTAGGTTTGTGCTCATGCCTGCCCCACATGTGCCTTCACGCATGACTCTACACGCATGCATAAGCAATGGAGAGCTGCAGCAGTTTGCACTCAGTGATGCCAGTTCCCATTTCGTCTTCTTTCAGAAAAAGCTGGTCCTGCAGGCCGTTCAGAAGGACCAGGAAGGGGAGAGGTCTGCTGCCCTCTCCCTTTACTGCAGTGCCCTTGAGCATTTTGTCCCCGCTATTCACTGTAAGAACAACAACCACACTCATATCCTGTCTGTGGCTTAAGCCCCTCAACAATGCACCGGCTTTGTTTCAGCACAATAAACTAGGCAAAGTAAACACACTTAATGTAAAACCAAAACTCCTCTTCTCTCCCTCCTCTGCAGTCGAGACGGACCGACAACGTAAAGATGCCCTCCGGCTGAAGGTAGGCCTGAAAACACTTTACTTTGTATTTTCAATTTCTTTTTTTTTTTTTTTTAATACTCCAGTGACTTTCACTTGGAAAGAATCCCCCTCTATGAATACCATATGGTGGGGATGGAGAGCATATGGTGTAGTTGACATGATTAAGTTGAGTCAATGTAAGAGGACTTCCCACAGGTCAGCCAGTATGTGTCCAGAGCCGAGGAGCTGAAAGCCTTGGTGGCCTCAGACAACAGACTGAGCTTTGAGGAGGCCCGGACCTCCAGGGATGTCCTCCGAGGTAATGAACCCCGCTCGGTGCAGAGGCAGGGCCCGCTGTATGTCAGCAGTAGCCTCGCCCGGTGAGGTGCATGATGGGGCAGCTAAAAGTAAAGCGGTGTGTTGTTTTTTTAGCTTCGTTTTAATCAAATGCATCAAACATTAAATAAGAGGGATCCAGTGTTTTCCCCATCTGGTTATTAATCTCGTAAATGCATCCATCTTCTCAAATCTACAGTTTTAGTCATGGAAAATCGCATGAAACCGCTCTACAAGAGAAAGGAAAGATGTTTTATTCTTTCTAATTCTTCTTCTTTAATGATCCACATGAGCCAGATTTAATTTCCTTTCCCCCTGCCTCAGAGGTCTGCTACGGGCTCTGGGCCTCTGAAGGATTTTGTATTTTGCTCAAGGACAGTTATGCTCAATTAGCCCGCAAATAAATATTATGAAATCTGAAGTATTTTAAATCTACAATGCTGCAGTCTATAGTTGCAGCAGGTAAAGTGATTATCAGAAAATGTTGCAAGTTTTCTCATAGAGTTTTTTTTTTTTTTGCATATTAGACTGAGAGACGGTAGTAAAATATTGATTGCTGTTTTCTTCCCACTCAAGAAATGTCTCGAGACCAACCGCGACTCCTGGCTGCGCTGCACCTGGCCTCCACTGCCATTGCTAAGGTGAGAAGGTGTCACTGCTAAAGAGATGGAAACAAAAGGAGGGTGAAACTAGCAGCACACAAATCAAAACGGCATCTTTTTAAGAACCAAAAACATCTATTTCTCTGTGCTGCTGGTCTGATGACGTCTCAGCTACACAGACTTTTATATAGTTGTGTGTCTCTGCTGTGTGCGCCCTAAAACAAGTAAAATAAGCAATAATAAATCTACAAATTTTGCTAACAAGAGTAGACCAAGATTTGCAAGCTAACTCCCACACACTGTTTAACTTACAAAATTATATGTTTTTGCAGTTCTTCGGTACTAGACCTTCATCAGGCAGCTTCATCTGTTTGCCTGATGAAGGATTTAATACCAAAACATCACAGATAAATGTATTTTTTGCAAGTTAAACAGTGTGAGAGTTTGCTTGAAACTCTTGGAGCACTTGTCCCTCTCCTACGCTCCTGGCTCGTGAAATAGATGTGCTAAGAATCTTTCTGTTTTGAAAGCTAACAAGTGAAATAACTGGACTGTGCAAGTACCAGGGTGGCCCGAGTGGCTCTGCAGCCAGATATAAAGAACCAGTTGTTTTGCCTCATTTCCAATGTTCCGTTACAGGAGGAGAGTGGATTGGATGATCATGAGGCTCTGGATGTGTACCAGCAGTGCCTCGGAGAGCTTCTGTTGGCGCTTGCAGGTAGATAAACTCTTTTCTCTCCAGCCAAATGGTTTTGCTCAATTATCCTGTGTTACCGCTGTTGGCAAGTGAGCCGCTGGAGGTCCAAGGTTTAAGTGCCTTGCTCAAGGACATCTGGCAGTAGTGGGTGACTGAGGAAGAAATTTAAACCTTATTGTAGTCCCACATCAGAAACCTTCTAATGCATTCACTTCAGCCTCGAGCAGCTGTGAGTGTTTACAGAATAAGAAAGTGTGTTCTGTTTTCTACAGAATGAGAAAAAGTCGTTCATGAAGGCAGACGGGCATAAAAGGCACACAGAGTGACCGAGAGAGTGGAGACAATGAGCAGGCTGTGAGAGAAATTAATTCAAAGTTGAGGGAACAGCCAAGAACCTGAGACGGGTCAAGAAGTGGCTGAACAAAGACAATGATTCTCAAGGGGAAGACTGGGAAAGTGACAAAAATGACTTGGACAGAGAGTTAAGATGTAGAGATGCTCAAAGTGAGACGTAACTGGAAACAGAAAAGAGAGATCGATATAAAAAAAGACTCTGTGAAAGTCTGAAAGAGATGGAAAACAACTCGGAGAAAGTGATTTAGAAAGAGTTAAAGGCGAACTGACAGAGACGGAGTGAAGCAATAGACTTGGAGAGAGACGGGGACACTTAATAAGCGACAGACAGACAAACAGTCAGAGGAACTACAGAAGAGACTCCAGCGACTCCCTCTGCGGCCTGGCGTCCATTAGGCCCGGCTCATGAGCTCATCTGGAAGATCGGCCTAATGGAAGAGGTGGGATAGAGTGATCCAGATGTGGCTTTGAGCCGCGATCAGACCCGGTGCCAGCACCCTGTGTGTGGTATGAGGGCCCGGGCCATCTGCTTCCCATTCAGACAGCACACTTCGCTTCTTTGTGTTGTTACGCACTAGAATCAAATAAAAACTATTATCTGCGGAATAAACAAGTGCTCTAATCATCCAGATATTGAAAATTCATCGAGTACAACAACACAGCCAACAGTATGTCAGGGCTTTTTACACACGTGTTGAGCAGAACTTCGTCTCGTCAGCGGATCAATCGCGTACAATGAGCCGGTCCGATTAATCCCAGGCCATCCTAACCAGCCGCTCTCTGCAGTGTCAGGGAGCCACGTTGTGTGGCACAGCAGACACCACCAGAGGGATTGTGGGGAGAAAACATTGGTTCTTTGTTGCACAGCCTCCAAACATGCTTTGCCACCAGAGAGCCCTCCTCCTCCTCCTCCTCCTCCTCCTGTCACTCTCGCCTCCAGGACGACTCACTATGAAAACACTGGCCTACATTAGAACCATTTCCACCCATACGCCTCCAGTCTACATGCTAGCCTAGTAGTTGACCTCTTCTTGAACAAACAAGGTGATGAGGTAGTGGACTTTCTTTTTTTTTTTTTTACCCCTGTCCTCATTATTCTCTATCTGTTTCTTTTTTTCCTTCTCTTTCTCGTGAGCCAGCCGAGCCCCAGGGCCGCAGGAGAGAGCTGCTCCACAGTGAGGTGAGTCGGCGAGGAAAAGCTTCTGGTTGAGTGCTCACGGTAGGAACGACTATCTGTCACCTCCAACTGGCCCTGAGCTGATCACCCAGCACAGTGGCACTCCATCACATGACCCACGAGCCTCTTTCCAGCACTCACATGTATATGTTTTTAGTGGTGAAGGCCAAATAACACAATCCATCACCTATAGTACTGTTACATACACATAAATCACTGTCTACTTTATAATTGGATACTTAAAGCGGCCATGATATACTTTCCTTTCTATCAACAAGAGCTCACATGACCACTTGTATGGGAAAAGAGTGGTTTTATAGCATCTTTCAGCTCATTGGTTTGGTTTTACAGTCAACAATTTTACTGGTTTTACTTTCACTGCTCTCATCAGAAGTGTTTTCAGCTAAAGCAGGCCTCGCTTTTTTAGCAAAACAGCCAAACAAACCAACTGTACACTACCTGTGTAGCAGCAAATGACAGACAGACAGAGTTAGCGACTTGTTGGTGAACATAGCGCAGCATTTAGCAGTTACGTAGCCAGATATTTTCCTCAGGAGTCGGTAGAAACCCAACAAAACATTCATTTACCCCGGGTCAAGTGACTCTGCAGTAGTAGTAGTGATAATCGCCTCCGGCTTTGATCGGTACGCTGGCTGACGCTGGCGTTTAAATAGTTGGTGTTTAGTTTGAGGGATAAGATGAGATGGAAGTTCTGTAATCCTGAAGGTAACTGATGTGCCAGAGATTGCCGCAAAAATGTACAGTATAATAGAAAAACAGCAAAAACAGCCAGCTGGTTCCTGAGTCTGTGTCGCGCACTGTGGCCAGTTTAAAACAGTAGAGAGTATTAAATATAAGTGAAACATATAAAATATAAAGTGTTTGAGGAGGTGAATCCCTGTTTTTAACTTTTTGTGATGTCGAACATAAAACACAAAGGCAAACTCATGTACTGCCAACGGAGAGGGAGTCGATTGCTTGAACACATTTGTGGTTTGGACGTCCAAATGGCTTTTGAGTTCCAATCAATGAATTAAGTAAATGATAGCAATAATAATCAACTTTAATAAAAAACGGCTAAGTCTGTCCATCAATGTTCTCTTGTCTTATTGCACTAATAAGACCTTTGTAGGCTACATACATGCGTTTGGACGCCAGCCTGAACAAACTCACATCGACCCGACAGTTTGATGGTCTGCTAAATCCGCTGGCTCTTTCTTCACGGATCAACATCTTGAATACTTTGCATCGATATTAAACTTCGACAAACATATGCAGAGGACGTGTGCGTGTCTATTATTTACTCTCCAAGCTCTTGTGTTTTTGTATATTGTTAAGCCAGAAACCGAGCCAACGAGAGACAACAGCATTTCACCCACAAAACCCCAGAAAAAGGGGGGGAAGGGGGTTTGAGAGGGCCTCATGGACCTCCCTATTTGAAGTTTTATGGGTGCTTGTCTTAAGTAAATTCAGATGCGGCTGTAATAATCTAACACAGCATTAGAGAGGCGGGGGCGGTGGATACGATCGAAAGCATGTGTGTATGTGAGAAACCAAAGAGCCAACACATGCTGCCATGCCGGGCCTCCATGTGCGTCCATATCTACTGTAGAGTCTCCTTTCAAAAACTGTGATTCTCACTGGCTTCGATCTATCGGGTGTCGTTAATATCGTGTCACAGCTGCTGAAATATACGAGGTCACGCTGACCTGTGACCTGTGTTTCACTACCTGTACCTTAAAAACTCTGCAAGTGATCAATAAGTCCCATGAATCATCCTCACCCGGGCAGATTTCCTCATTTCCTTTATTGTACTTACTGATTAAAGGGGTTTGGTGATGAAAGTGCTGTGGCTGCATGAGGTTGGGGTCAGGGCTGAAGCCTGAAAACCTGTGGTCAGAACGAGTATTTACTGCAACAGACTGATGTTTTAAAGGGGAAATTATGAAGCCATCAGTTTAGGTCACCCATGATTACGACCCTCAGATGTTACTGCAGCGATTACCCACGAGGCCTCGCTGTGTGCCGGGACCCAGTGGTGATACAACTAGGTATGAGGTGCAGCCAAAAACCTTGACGATCACCAGAGGACCGAGTACCACAGCAAAGAGCAGCCTCAGGCATACGATGACAGCAGTTACTGCGAGCACATGTGCGCCATATGAAATGTTTTCATAAAGTAACCGAAAGAGCGAGAAGCCGAGCCGATCGGTTTTAATCTGATTTTAACGGGGAGTTTATGTCTCCGCGCATCTTAAAGTCATTTTGTTTCCTGCTTGCAAAAAAAAAAGACGCCGCAGTTTACAGTAAACAAGCGCAGCTCAGAAAACACATGTGGTTATTGAAAAGCCCCAAACAGAAAGGGAACATTTGCAACATCTTCTGATTAAACGCCAGAAGCCCTGAAAGTGATTTTTAATGATAATGCCTCGCTAGCAACTATTTTTTTTTTAATGCCATTATCTTTAGATAAGAAGTGAAGTATTTCATTATTTGGAGAAAACGCGCTTTTATATCTTGAGATAATAAACCTGTGATGATGAGAAGACAAAAGGTTGTTTCCTCTTATTACTAACAGTGTTTATCAGGATAGGAGTGCATAGATGGCGTCTTGACATTTGTAGCAACTGATTTAAAGTGAATATGTCAAATCAAGCAGTTGATATTATTGATTAACACATCAGACTTTGTTTCAGGAGATTATGTTGTCTTTCTGGTAGAGATGAAATTCAGATCAGTCATTGAAGTAAAAGTCGTTTCAGATCTTTATCAGATCATTATTCAGAAATTGGCCTTTTGTTTTCTTGAGATAATTGGATAAATTAACCTGATATCATAAGAAACAAGATAACGTCCCATTGTGGAAATAACAAACACAGCTGTTCTTGGTTGTACGTAATATTTATTTACTTCTTTAAAACAGTTTGACTTTCTAAATTCCCACTAAAAAACACTAATCCCTCTTTACATTTAACTTTAAAATGCAAAAACTAAACTTTCTTTCATGTTCTCAGTGACGATGCTAACATGCAGGTATAATGATGACCAAGTTCATCCATTAGTTTAATGTGCAGCTAATTGGGACTAAAAGCAAAGTGAAGCTGAGGCTGATGGGAATTAGTTTGGGATGTATTTGGTCAAAAATGAGCAAATGATGGCGCTAAATAAAAAGTTGAGGAATTACAGAAATTCACTGCAATAC
The DNA here is from genome assembly GCA_963678695.2 of Diplodus puntazzo. Taxonomy (NCBI): domain Eukaryota; kingdom Metazoa; phylum Chordata; class Actinopteri; order Spariformes; family Sparidae; genus Diplodus; species Diplodus puntazzo. Next base: position 4,114,696 of record OZ023155.1, on the reverse strand, counting down.
AACCAATAGGATCATTTCACAAAAACAATGTTTACATGGTCTTAATCTTCTGCACTGAAATCGTTATAGGTGAGATGTGTCAGCCTGAACCAAAATGGTGGACTGACCAGGCTAAGACACAGAAGTAGAACAATCAATATATCTCCAATACTACCGTACATTTGTGTTCACACCGAAAATTGTGTTTTAATTTTATCTCTCTCACCAGATTAAGAGTCTCATGAGCAGAGCTGAATACATCAAGAAGAACATCAAGGTGAGCATGAAGTTCTTCTTCCACAGCTTCACTTAAGTTTTATAATATATTGGATTTCAAAAAAAGGTTGAGACTTCTGTTTTAACATTTTTAAACCATCTGAACACATTTTTTGTCCCTGTTTTATCCCATAATCATGTCCCTGTTCATGTTGTGTTGTTTGTTCACTCACTGCTAAGTACTACGTCTTTATTTTTCAGATGCAGGAGACTCAGAGGGACGTGTCTCTGGACCGAGAACCTCTCGCAGACTCTGTCAGAAGCTGTGAGTATCCTTGCTGGTGTTTCTGCAGCCATGTCTGATGAGTGACTTTATGGAGGTTTGTTAAGGGGTTAATGCGAGAATAGCCGCCTAAAGATGTAATGAAAAGTCTTTTCATTAAAGGTTTTTTTTTGTTTCCCACCAGTAAAATATGAGCCATTCTCTTGCTGCGCCGGTTCGCCCCCCCAGGACTGTCTGGCTCTTTGATTTCATTTCAGTGGAGCCCCGGGCCGCTCTGTCCTCTGCCCTCTTGTAAAGCCTACCTTGTGAAAATGAGACTTGGTGCTAGCAAAGAGTCGCCCTGCTAACACACAAATACCAGAAATAACGAGAGTACACACACATGGACTTCTTTCCTTTCCCATACTCACATGAAACACATAACATTTAACATACTGGAATCAGTTTCAATACTATACACGCAAACGTATAACTTATATAAAAAAAGGAGATGTTGCATTTTAATATATATGAACATCCCGAGCTCTATTTTCTGGGCTGAGCTCCTGGATGTATAACAGATACCTAAAGCCGAGACAATATCCTGTCCTCAGCAAGAAATTCCTGGGGAATTATGAATAAAAAAAAAAAACTAGGGGCTTGGGGGAAGGGCACCAGTGACTCTGGAGGCCGCTCAAGTTACACGGAGAACGTGGCTTCATACTCTGCTGCTGTTATTTTAATAAAAACCGCGCCGCAGTCAGCCACACTCGCTGGCACCGATCCAACAGCAACTGTAGAGAGAGGGTCGCAGCAACGCCCAGAGTCTGTCTGCTGACCCGAGGCCACACCGAAAGCAAGCAGCAGAGTTTTGCTGAGAAGCATCACGCTGTAAACCACAGACAGTTGTCTCCCCTTAACCCTAAACCCTCACAGACGTAGATTAACATCAGCTGCATGATTAGTGAGACGGCCTGACAGGTTTGCCTGGGCGCAGCTAAAGTGGACTTCTGGTCGTAAACATTCTGTTTTCTGAGGCTTAATTTTACAGTGTGATCTGAGTTTGGTGAGCATTGTGGTCAGATGCTACTTTTCTCTGTTGCTATTGGCAGCGAATGTTGTATATTTAACCTGAAGTATTCATCTGTAGTGTTGTTTCAGGCAACAGCGTATAGTTATAGTGGATAGTTAAATCCAGTTTTAAGCCTCCTGAACTGCTCGCAGGCTCATCAGGGCCACCCCGAACATATCAAGCATGTTTGAAATGGCGCGTAAACATGTTCAGTAAACCTCCATGATTGACATGCTGGATGCTAGTATATACATATTAGAAGGTGTAAAAAGAGCCAACACAACAACTTGTATATTTATTGTACTGATTATATGCAATTTTGAGAATGTTTAGATCAAGATTTCGCTTTCGTTTGGACTTTAAAGTGTCCAAAACAAACGTGTAAACTCTGAATGTGTGTGATCCTGAAGGCAGCAGCAGACAGGCCGTCTGTGTGGATGACTGATGGCGCTGCTCGGCTTTTATTAGTTGAAATACATTCAGAGATTAGTGTTGCTGTCTCGGAAAAAGTGAAACCTAACACACATCAATCATGTCTGTTTTCTCAGCGTGCTGTTTGCAGTGAGGCTGACGGCCACCGTGGGAACTGGCCGTGAAGGGCGTCAGACTGCCTGTCAGTGTTCGGGTCGGACACAGAGCCTTCACCTCACCGGGTTTCTGTTCGCGGGCCAACTCAAACCTGCATCACACCTCCTCTAACCAACTCAGAGCGCTGTCCGGGTGGGATATTACAGCTGCCAGCCAAGTGTGGTCAATGTTCTGGTTGTTCCTGGAAGGCTGATGATTTGGCAGCCTGGGAACTTTGTGTTTATTCTTTCTGAGCAAAAAAAAAAAGGAACATCGAAATACTGAAAGTAGCTCTTGGATTTTGGATTTGCACACGGGTGAATGTGAAAGTTAGCTCCCTGCTCCTTTACACTGCCTCAGATCCCTCCTCCTGACACACCATTCATATGTAAATGCTGGACAGCTTGTATGACAATACCGCACTGTCATGGTAAACGAGTTAAACTGAGACTGAGGTCGCATGTGTTGTAGCAAATCATTCAACAGTATCTCAACAGCGAACGACCGTGGAAACCGGAAAATACATGTAAAATGGTAGCTGTGACACGACGAAGCATCACATCAGTTTTGAACTGTAGTATTATATAAGTAAATTATATCGCGGCATCTGCAAACATGCACATTCTCCCTCTGCCCCCCCTTCCCACTGCCTTTACTGTGGGTCAACCACAGCCTCACCATGCTCTCCCCGCTGATGGAGCCCTCTCCACCACTATGAGGGGAAAACTGGAGAGGTGCGGCCTCTGCCTTATTTACACTAGACTCGCATTTTCTTAGGTTTGGCACTGGCGGTGTATCTGAGGGATACAGTGAGCTGTGGCGCTCAAGCAGAGACTTCATAACTAGGCCTCTGTGAAACGGGGGAAAAGCTTAATAGTCAGTGGCAGGCCGATAATCCTCGCTGTTGTAGGTCCGCGCAGACTGTTTTGATTTCAAACAGGTAAACCGCTTGAATACTCCGAAAGGGAGCTTTACTTTGTGAATATACAGTCGATCTGCTGGAGAAACGACCTGAAACAGGACATAAAGGACGATAATCATCATATAAATGTGTATGCTGGCAAGATTTCCACACTGCTGAGTTGTTTTCTTTCTTATTTGAATGTTTATACAGCTGTGATTTTTATATTTTATGTATTTATTAAATGAGAAATTCACTGGTAAATAAAATGGGGATCTCTGACGTCTGTGTCGTCTGGACGTTTTGTCAGCAGCACAACGCAAACGCTCTTCTTTACAGAACCTTTTTTTTTTTTTGAGAGAGAGATTTATGTGCCGCTGTGGGAGAACCGCTGCTGGTCCTCGGCCATCGCCATCATCTGGAAGGCCGCTCTGTAGGAACAGCTGGCTCACGTCCACAAAGGGGAGGAGAGAGGAAGCGTGCATGGGAAAATAAGGACATTGGATAATTACATGATTCATATAGAAGTCTGAAAAATGTGGATGCTGGGTATGAAAATTCCCAGAGCTCAAAAGTACACAGAGAAATGATTGTAAGTAAATTACACTTCTTGTGTTGATCGTCTCTTCTGCCCTGCGTGATAGATTACAGCTCTTTTTATAATAAAAGCAGAGTTCCACTACGGCCTTTTGCACTCATTGCGGGTCTTTTCCAGACAGGAGGAAAGTAACCTGAAGTGTAAATTAAGCTTTTCAGAAAAAAAGCTGAACCGTTTAAGAAAAGATGGAGGAACACTGGATTAGTGCCACCTGTGAAAACAGTTGTGGTACTGGAGCTTTTCCAAGTCTTGAGAAAATAACCTTGATGATGTCATAGACAGGGTCGGGGGGTGGGGGCTCAGTAAAAAAACAGTTCTATACATGAACTTAACAGAACTAAGTTGATGGTTAACGTGTGTTTACAGTCACGTGCAGTTAAAGTTTTAGGTGAAAACATTCATAAATGATTTTAAACGAACAATTTGAAGATGTCTACAGAATTTAGCATGCTAACCAGCTAGCCCTGGCCAGTCCTGGTCTCACATTCCTGTTCTAGTGGTATAAACACATGTCTGGACCACAAGATGCACGGCTAACTGAGCTAAGTAGCTAACAGCAGCTACAGTTAGCAGCTAATCTTGTGATAATCTAGTCCTCTGAATTGCAGACATTCAGAACAGAGAGTCTGTGATTTGGAGTTTGACATATGTGGATGTTGGCAGTTGTCTAATAAAGATGCATTATGGGAAATCGTGTTTTTGACCTCGGAGTTAAAAGTCAGGATATCTCAGCCTCTGCTGCGCAGATTTCTAACTTTTCTTTTTCTTTTTTAAATCCTGTGATTCACTCAACTTTATGGAGGTGCGGTACGAAATCCGTCTGGAGCAGCTCTTTAAAATAATGACTCAAAAGATGTTAAAATCTTTGGAAAGTCATCAGTGAACTTGGGAAACTAACTAGTTCTCTTAAACGCTGTGAAATACAGCTGTAGTTGCTTCAGGTTTAACAAGTGGTGTTCAGATCCACCCTGGACTCACAGTAATGTTTGCTTTCTGTCCTACCAGCTGGTTAATCACAGTCACCTGGCACGCCAGGTGTAAATCACTCCCAGACTGTACGGTTAGAACAGAGAGCTAGCGTGGCCCCCTGAGTCCTGGAGCAACAGGATGGAGAACCACCGGGTGCTGCGTTTGTGGCTGCGGAGGAGGGGGGGGGGGCTCTAATTGGCTTACGTAGCCCGTGGTGTTGGCTCGACTTCATCGCTTTAATCATGACATGAGCGCGTCGCTGCCAGGAAAACTTTGGATGCAATTTTGACCCTTGTGCTCGCTTTGTTTCTTGTTTGCGGGAGTTCTGCCAATTTCTATTACCCTCCCTTTAAAAAAATCCAGAGAACATCTTTACAGTAATGCATCCCAGAGAGGAGGATTGTGAAATGGAAACCTTAACCCGCCACCCTCGTCCTCCAGGACCCCCCTCCCCCCCCTCCATCCAGTCTCTTTTCCCTAACCACAACCTACGGCATTGTGGCTTTAATTGGCCTCCATTTCGCTGCAGCTCCAACAACACTCCCGAGCTCCCGCTCTCTCTTCTTGGCTGTGTTGATACTGTTAATGGGACAGGAGTCGAGTCGTATTGGCATCAACGTCACCCGTAAAGAGGGGTCTCTATGTTGTAGACCTTACGGGACCTGGGTGCCCTTGACTCCAGCGCCCCCCCCCCCCCCCGTACTGAAAACACAGAGCAGGTCGGCCATTCACTGCGGAGCGATGGTTATCATGAATGGAACATTGTACCTACGGAGAGACAAGAGCCTCCTAAATCCACAGGTCACTCCCACTTTGGAGCAGATGAAGACAGAGTGGGGGTCGGGGGTTTGTTTCAGAGAAATGTTGAATAAAGATAATTTAGAAAATGGGCTCCAGCACAGTGCTGCCTCTGTCTCCCCCCCTCCTGTGTCCCTGCACACACACACACTCAACTCCCCCAAGGCCGCTCTGCTCATGTTTGTTTTGATTTTGCTCCCAGATTCAGGGCAGGGGGTTTAGAGGGGGACGGGGTGGTTATGTTGGAGGACTTAAAAGATGCATGGCAATGGATAAGAAGGATCAGAGCAAAGACAGTCCGGCTAAATGAGAGGGAGTCATGCTACAGTGTGACTGCAGGCCACTCTGTGTCTCTATCTCCCTGTTTTTTTTTTTCTTCATGACACAATAGACAGTTGGTGAAGCTCCAGGATTCCTGTGGTTGAGGAAAAATCAGGAGAAGCTGTGCAGGAGTTCTCTCCAGGCTGGGAGATGGCGAAATGTTCCACCTGTAACTCAACAAACTTGTCATAACTCGTCACACGGAGGTCTAACGTTGTCACGCAAGGCCGGGGACAAATACAGTTAGTTTAGTCTTCTTGTGCAAGAAAACATTCACTTTGTTCTCTTCCTCGTCTTGCCACTGCAGCTTTTGTACCTTTTGGACGTGACTGCAGCTACATTTGCAGAACAGGTGCACTCACACCTAACACTAAATGACTCTTTTACAGTTTGTTAATGACTTGTAAATACCTAAGTTAAGTGTGGAACAAGCCCCAAATGGTTCCCTGCACTGAAACAAGTTGGTTTACTACAGTTTTGGTCATTGGAAAGGATTGTGAATATGCAGAGGAGTGTATAAATCCACTCGGTCTGATCAGATGTCTTGTTTTTCATTGACTGTCTCTCTCTGACTTTGTCGTCTAGAAAATCACGGTGGTCTAATTACTGCAGCCTTAAATTGTAAGCAGAATCCTCATTTGTCTTTTTTGCTCCGATGAGGATTTATTGCACAACGACCAGACACTTAACATTCCTCTCCAGGTTTCAGTTACGCTGACCTAATCCCTTAAATATGAGCCGCTGAGACGCAGACACGTACGGTGCTTACCTTGGAGTCTCTCGCCAGACTTGTGAATAACATTTTCAGACTATAAACTCTACTTTTGGCTTTAAGATGCTGAATTTAGCACCTCTTTAAAAAATCCAACATCTAACGTACACCCACATCTTCTGGTCTTGTCTCGTCTCGCAGCAATAATGAGTTCACTTGTCTCCTTCTCCACTCAGGAAACTGACCCAAAGATCTGGAAATCAGGGATAAATACATACTCAAAAGTGTCATGGTAGCGAATAAGAAGCTAATAATTAGCCTGAAACAGTAGAGATACCTCAACAGCAAGCCATTTTGTACCTGGAGTGATAGTCCGTCAGTAAATAAAACCAACACTACTTGATCGCTTTGGGCTCCAAGTCCGGGCAGAGTAAGCTAATTGGAGCGCTAGCTGTATTGCTAGGTGAGCTTAATAGCTGATGTCAGCTAACAGTTAGCAGCAGTTAGTGGTTACTCTGGAAACATGCTGCGCTCTGTTTGTTTCTAGTGTAACTCGGTGGCCAATTCTGACATATAGCACCTTCGTATGACATTAAATGTAAGATTACAGACAGAAAAGAGAGAAGAGCGTTAACATATTCACACAGCGGCCATTTTCCTCGTCACTCAAGGTGAAGAAGTTACGATTAAGTAAAGCTGCTGTGTTCCAGTTTGCAAGTCATGTAAACGTTTGAAATCTGACAAATTGTTGTAATTTTACAGCTTTCTGGTTGATCAGCAGCTGAAAGGATGATGGACAGTGAAAACCTGGAGGCACATTCGGACGTATTTCAAGGTAAAATGACACATTTGACTCGTCAGCTGATGGTAGCAATCAACAACTTCCTTGCTAACATTACCAACATCCTGTGTTTCACTTCCAGGTTTAGACAAATGTCTCGCAAGATGTGTGTTGATATTTCTCAATTAATTTACGCCTTTCCTTATCGTGGTCGAATGCTAACGTTAGCTGTCAGATGGAAGCTAATCGGTGCTCAAAGCTGTGATCTTTCCTTGAAATACGTTTGGAATTCCTTCAGGATTAAACTATATGTTGTCTTTACAGTCGCTAATCAATCAGGAGGCAGTGAAACAACAACAATTTTGAATAAGGTCTATTATATAAGCTAATGTTCACTAAGTTATAGGACTGAAAATCAAGTATAAAGAAGGCAACATATAAATCTAATATTGGGACGTGTTGCTGCACTCAGATTAAACCAGCCTCAAAATGTAAACACTGAAAAATAAACTCTTAAAATCGGTAACGATGCATTTGTAAATCTAATGTGATTAAATGACGGGTATATGCAGGTCAACAACATGCCCTCAGATGAACTTTACAGCATATTTTGGGGTATTTTGGGTTTAGGACCGTGTGGCGAGTTGAGCAGATTATACACAGCACTTCCCGAGCACCACTGGAACAAACATATAGCTCTTTACATATATCATTACTTCAGGTCAAAAAAAAAGAACTGAGACCAGAGAGATTTGATTTTCTCTCACACGTGTCAGGATTTCAAATCGAGCTCAACGTGGCTTTTTCGAGACACTTTCTTGATCCCATCATTTTGTTTCTGAGGACAAATCACTTCAGTACACAACTTTAAACTCATAAACATGTTTTATTATAAAACTCACCCTCCCACATTTTAAGACACTGCACTGAACTGTTTACTGCTGCGTTCCCACGACACGAGACGAACAATTGAAAATCTAAAAATCACGTCAGGCTTTTTGTGGGCAGAAATCTGAGCTACGTTCGCGTGTTCATATATTGCATTAAATGCACGTGACGGTGGGCAGACGCTGGCTTATCTTACTGCATATAAATGTAAAATATATACACATTCTTCATATTTCTAGCTTCATAATTTAACATTCATCGACATTTTCTTCAAGACTTCAGAACACAAAAAAAGATTAGTTTTGACACAATTTCAAGTGGCGAAGACACAAGATGGCAGATTCATTACAGGTGACGAATACAAACAGAAACATTGTTGTTGTTTTTTTGCTTTTCCCTTTGTGATAAACAGCTTAATGTGGAGCAGTGGAAGAAGAAGTATGACAGGTGTGGACCTTTAACAGGTAACATGTATCCTGTTAGTGGCTAGTGACACATTCTGCTGAAATACTCACAAAAAATACCATAAAAAAGCCTTTTGAGTACATTTTCTGAAGAGAAAGAACATTTATCTCTTGTCTGAGTTAGTTTGAGTTCCTCTTCGTGATGATCTCGTGTTTTCAAAGCGCTCTACATGCATCCTACAATCTCAACACTGTGACACCAAACCATTAACATACATTCACCCACGTTTAAGCAGTTAAATTGTTTCCTGTTCACGAGTTGTTGAGACACTGTTGTTTTCACTAATTAGATCATGAGCTGGTGTTTGTTGCTGCAATCTTTAAAGGCGCTTTATGTAAGAAAAACTCAACTTATAATGATGAACAGACTGTAAATAAAGGGCAGCTTTGTGCTAGCGATGTCAGCGCTAACACTCTCCTGGTCACTGAGCTACTAGTCTGAACCGCTACCTGCGATGCTAAATGAGCTAACAATACCAACACTCCTCTGTTGTTTTGAGCTCCCAGTGAATGAGCTTAAAAGAGTGCCAGCCGCTAAGCTAGGTGAGCTAAATAGCTAATGTCGGCTACAGTTAGCATCAGTTTGCGGTTACTCTACTAATGCGCATAGGTGGCCAATTCTTACATACTGCAGCTTTAATATCTGTAATATTACATGTTTTTTTTGCTGGATGAACTCGTGATAACTTATTGCAACAGCTTCCAGACAGATCACACAGTTTGTATATTATCTTATATCATCCGTACGTAACAAAGGCAAGCAGGTGAACATCTCATCGTGAGCTCTGTCGTGGACAAACTCCAGGTTTGACCCACTTTCACCAGCAACAGGCAGCTTTTCCTGCCTCGTTGCTTCAGTGTGAAAGCAGTAATAAAGACAGGGGGTCTTTTAAAGGCGTGAAAGGGGGTCAGGCTGCAGAGGGGAGGAAGAAGAAGGGGTGGGGCGGGGGAGGGAGGTTTTGGGTTGGCGTCTCAGGAAAAGTTCAATAAAACAATCTCAGATGGGGGGAGGGGCCCCAGACAGAGTGCTGGAGAGGCGCTTCAGTTCATTTTCGTACTTGATCCCACACCCTCGCCCGTCCTTTTGACTGTTCCCCACAAATATTTGAAGTGTGGTTGCTGCAACAATACAGAGGCCCCTGAAATGGAGAGCAGAGCAAACAGAGGCTGGATGGCTCCAATGTTTGTCCAAAGTCTTAATAAAGCCACACTCCAAGTACCATTGAAGGCAAACCAAACAAACAGGAGCCGGTTAAAGGCACGCACAGAAATGGCAACAGAGTCTGGCCTTGATCACTTCCTCTCATCCTCCTCGTCATCACCTGGAAGTGTTTTTTTGCTTGCCATTTGTTGCAGGCCGGCTTCCTTCGCCTCAGAGTGCTGCGAGGCCATATATGTGGAGATCTGAATCACACATCCAAAAAGGAGGGAGGGTAGTTTTTCCTGAGTGAGATGTGAGAAGGATTACTATGCAAATTGTACGCTTGTGGGTCGCCTACACAAATCACTACTGTGCTCACCGTCACCCTGCAACTAAAGCTGTCTGGCAGAGAAGCCTGGACGGGGTGAGAAAGTGGCTTCCCTTCTCCAGCAGACCTGGGTTTGAACCCTGTGCTGAAGTGTCTTTGAGCATCTGTCAGACATGTCAAGTGGTCTCAGTACAGCACCCGTGCCAGGGCGACGAGCAGGAGCGCCATGCAGCTGGGCGACCTCTGGGCAGCAGAGGAGTGATCCGGGTACACCTCCTCTCTGTCAGTTTTCGGGTCGTAATCCTCATCCCCGTACATGTCCACGTCAGGCTGGTCTGAAATAACACTGTGGTCTCCTATGGAGCAGAGTTTGCTCATGTTCTCCTTGACCACTTCACAGAAAGGCCTCTCCACCCCATCGCAAACACAGCGGTTGAGCAGCATGCCGTTTGGGATGAAGAGCATCTGCTCAATGGTGGCTTTACACTTGGAGGAGCACTTCCTGCCGTTGAACAGCTGCCCGCAGTATGACAAGTAGGCCGTGAGGGAGGTGTGGCAGTTGCTGTCCTCCTCGCAGCGCTGCCGGGCCTCCATGCACCCGATCCCCCCGGCGTCGCTCGGGTGTCTGCGGGGGAGGCACGGCTCTATGGATCGCTTGGCGCTCAGGCACTCCGCGTCCTGGGCGCAGTCGCAGGTCTCCAGGTCTGGCCCGCTGCGGGTGTGATTGAGCCGGATGAGCGCGTTGATGCAGTGGCTCGGGCACTGCCTCCTGGTGCCCCTGATGTTGCCTTCACACGCAGCCAGGTACTGGCCGTAGGCGAGGTCGCACTCGGGCTCGTCGTGGCACCGGAGGAGCGCCTGCCAGCAGATTAGCTGGGCATCTAAGGCCACCAGCACCCATGGGAGAAGTGCCAGGGCGCTGCACCAACATTTCATGCTTGGATGGAGTTCTAGCTCGGTGACGTGCACTTTTTCTCCACCAGCACATTAGGATCCGGACGATTTACGCATTGAATCTCACAGTTCACAAGTAATCCAGTCGAAGAAGAAAAAAAACAAAACACAGCAGTCCCTCTTTTTTTTTTTTAAAAGAGTCGTACGTAAGTTAGGTTTGCCTCCTCCTGGCGCCCTCTGCACACACAGGATCTGACTCAGGGAAATCACCACGCGTGGCTGCAAAAGAGAGAAGCAGCGCAGGGACGGTCACTCCGGGAAGCATGTCCGCTCAGAAAGTAGGAAACCTCGGTCCGAAGTGCAGCCTGCGTCCTGCTCAATGCCACCGGCGCAGATCTCTGAAACGCGCCGCGGGGAATTTATCCAAAAAAACCTTTAACGCGCTCACCGACCACAGTCACCGTCAGTTAACTCACTTTCCACACTTGAACTCATCTTTCTTGCCCTCTGTTAGTTACTTCTCTCTCTCTCTGTCTCCCCACGAGTACTTTTTTAAACATCCCTCCGCGCACTCCGCTGTAGTTTTCCTGAGCTGGAAGAAGCTGTTTTTTTTTTTTTTTCTATCTGTCGCGTTTTTGTCCCGCTATGTGCGTCTTTGTCCCTCTTTTCTCGCTGTTACGCTTCACGGTCCGCCGAGCATTTCCCCACAACACCCCTCCTCCTGTCGAAAAAAAAGAAAGAAAAGTTTCCCTCCCCTCCCCTTTCTCCCTCTCTCTCCCTCTCTGTCCCTCTCTCTCATTTACAACCCCGGCCACCGATTGGTCGTCATTGAGGAGTCAGCCGTGGGACCCATTTCCAGGCCTGGAGCGGCACAAACTCCTCTCAGTACATGACGAGATAGACTGGATGGAAAAATGTTTATGATTTTCTGTGCATGAAAAAACCTCAAGGATCTGTGTGGTCTCCCCCTCTCCTCCTCCACCTCCTCCTCCCCCCCCTCTCACAAGAAGTGGAGGAGGAGGGGAGGCAGCCGGGGGGGGTTGCTTTGCTTTGCTTTGCTTTGCTTTGCTTTGCAGGGGGAAAAAAACGCATTCCTGTGCAAGAAGCTCACATCTGCAACTCCAACTGCTGCAATTTTTGCGCGCAGGACAAACAAATCTGTTTCTTTTTACGCGTAAACCCAGCGGAGGGAACCCTGTGTGATGGCTGGCCCCTGTCGCTTAAAGGTTCTCGCTAATTGTCGCTCTTTCCCCTCCTCTCCCCTCCTCTCCCCCGTCCTGCCTCTCATTCTGCGAGGGGGTTTGTAAGCCTCGATTGATGGAGGAGAATGGGAGAGAATAGTATTTTCTGGCCCGTTTCACCCCAATTGTGTCAGATTGGCCATGCAGCGGCCCAGTGTCTCTCCAGGCTGCAGATTGTCCACGCACTGCGGCCTGTCAATGGAAGAGGGGTTTCAGCATCAATATATTTTACAGCTATCCCCTTTCACACCACACTTGAAAACTACCAATAGCTCCGGCTCTCCTGCCATTCACATGGTAACTAACTTGATTTTTTTTTTTTTAGAGGGGGGGTTTGTTGGTCTGCACCCTCTGAGAGGCTGTGCCAGTTTTGCACAAGCTCCATAAAACCAGATGGATCCGCGACCTGAGATCTGTTGTGGACTTTAACATGACAGAGATTAAAGTTAAACCAACACATGAGCCTTCAGTCGGGCTTCACTGTGGAACTGCAGCGATCGATCGATTGATCAGCTGTCAGATATTGAACAAGTGACCAACTGTCTCGATGATCGATTAATCAGAGAGTGATTTCTGATTCTAGCTTCTTAATTGTGAATGTTTCCTGGTTTCTTTGCTCTTTCTATGACGGTGAAGTGAACATTCCTCTGTTGTGGACAAAATAAGACATTTGAGGACGAATTCTTGGACTTTAGGAAACACTGATCCACATTTTTTGAAGGAGCAGGGGCGGGAAAAAATGGCACCAGTGCTCAGAAAGTCATAGTACATTTATCGGGTGTGTTTTCTTTATTATTTTGTATCTACCATCGGGGCGTCCATCAGGGCACTGTCTGCATTTCTTCTAACATGGAGCACCAGAGGAGGTCACTATGTTTACGTGACGTTAGAAAGAGAAACTGAAATCGTTACTCTGCAGTCATCGCAATTTTTCTAATGCAGCTGGAAGTCGACCTAAACTGGCCTCAGCACAAGTGTATTTCTCGCTCCAACACTCGCCATGTTGATGCCTTCATCGTCATCTTCTTCTTTCTGTTGTTCCCCGACTTCCTGCTATGGATTCATGGCCCGGACGACTTCCTGTAGCTTGACTTAAGACTGCATGGAAACGTAGTGACTGAGCCTGAAAAGAGTCCGAATTCTCTGATTCCAGCTTCTTAAATGTGAATAATTCCTGTATTTTTTCCTCCATTATGACGGTAAACTGAACATCTTTGGACTGTGGACATGACAGGACGTTTGAGGACGTCATCTCAGGCTTCGGTCGACACATTTCACCAATTTTCCAAAAATTGTATAGACCAAATTAGGAGGTATGGAGTAACATAAGCATAGATCGACTGAAGCGGTCCAAAACAACGTCCCTGCCATACATGTCGTCTATGACGTTCTGGTTTTGTTGGCATTTTCATCAAATTGTATATTATAGACAGACTATAGCAGACTGTGGAGCAGCTTCCCTCCTCTGTGAGACCTCAACACACTGTTTATAGTTTAATTAAACAATCTTATGTCGTGTAAAGACAACTTAGTTAATCCTGAATGTTGGATGACAGAGGTCACAGATAGAGGTTATGTTTTGTTGGAATATGTTATATTGCGAGGTGCCTTTAAACTCTTCTGGGAGGGCAAACATCCTCGTCTGTTGTGTCAGAATGAGGATGTTTAAGCTCATTATGAAAATGCATATTGTATCATTTATCTCTTCACATCGACCCCCCACTTTACTGTCATGTCAATCATAATCTACCCGCCTCTCTCTCTCTCTCTGCAGCCTCGTGGATGCTGTGAGTGTATTTTTGTCTCCACCTGGTGTTCTGGTTGCCGTAAACGTTACGACCACACGTGCTGTAAAAAACAACAAAATCAACCCCGCAACAGAGGGGAAGTTCATTATCCTAAAAATCAGTTTTATTGCAGTTAAAACTCAAAAAACTCACTGAAATACTTCCAGAGACAGAATGATAGAGATACTGCCAAACAAAGCAACAGACAAAGAACCAGAAACTGCGTGTCGTGGCAGCCATTTCCTGAAAACTCAGTTCCACAGGATGACGACATTAAATAATTACACTTGTATTTTATTATTATTATTATTATTAAGTTATTGAATTATTATTGAAGTCACACACACACAGACACACACATACAGTCATACAAAGCAAACAGTTTTCTTTATGGCTTCTGTTCCGGCCTTTAACACCGTCTGATGTTTGAACATCACAGTTTCCTGTAGCTCTGTTATAAAATGACTTTATTGCAACTTCTCCTCTGCATCGTGTTACTGATATATACCGGCTCAGCTATCACGTGAGAATAACCACTTTCATTCAGCAGCAAAACGACTCGTCTCAGAGAGAAAAAACAGTCTCTAGAATCACACGTGTGAAACGTTATAATGTAAAGTAACGTCTTGGCAGTAGAGCTACAACAGGAAACAGAGTCGGGGGAGGGAGGACACGTATGAGATCAGAGCTGACGTCACCCTCACTGCTACATAAGAATCAAACACCATCAAAAAAAAATGTAGCGTATACGGATTCAACACAACATCGACGACATCCCCCTCTTCGCCTTCGTCGCCTTCGCCTAACGCGCGGCGAGAAAAAACAACGTGGACAGAATACAGAGTTATAACCGCGACTGCGCGGCGCGTTTACGAGCGGCACGCTCAGCCACACGATGAGTTTTTTGCTTTTTTAGAATTCTATACATCTTTTTTATTTTTACAAGGACACCACTTTGACATGTCACGTCGGCTAAACAACACGAATCCACCAGCACAAAACGGCACCACTGAGACTCAGGGGGAGGGGGAGGGGGGGGGATCGACAAGATGGAGGACAGGTCAAAGGTCATGTGACGGTCGACGACACTACGAGACGCTGCGAGTCGATGAAAAATGGAGCGAAGAGCGACCTGCTGCTGACAGTACGCAGGCAAACAGCAGATACATCTACATCTTATACAACATAAATATTTGTATGTGGATTAATACTCACGCCGCAGCTACACAGTTTGACATATTTGTGCCATTTCCTCTATATTAGTTATTTATCAACAAGGGCTTTGGCATACGACGTCTAACGCATTTACATTTCTCTCATCTAAGCAGCTTTTTTTTGTGTTTTCGACGTCTCGATGCAGCACAGACACAGATCCGCTCCCTCTGCAGCTGATGTCGACGATTGGTTTCAGTTTGGGAGCACAGTTATCGTACACGCTCAGCTGTAACGTACACAATGCAGCAAAAAAAAACAAAAAACTTTTCGTAAGACACGACTCCCGCCTGCTCGCTAAAATGATTTGTTGTTTTTTTAATAAAAAGTTGAAGTCAGAGATCTCCTGCAGGGACAACCAAACACAACAGGAAGGCCTGTCTTTGTGAGAAGTGGCCTGCAGATGTTGGAGAAGACAACCTTGTACGGACGTCCAAGGCACACCGAAGTACAGAAAGAGCAAAAAAAAAATACATGATTTTTATAATGATATGTCTCAGGAAAAGATTAAAATTGAGCTCTCGGGGAGCTTTAATCAGGCCAACGTCAGTGAGCTGCTCACGACAAAAATCTGCCTCATTTGTTTCTCTAAACGAAGATATAATTTGTGCTTTTATATGTGGAATATATACAACCCCACCGACGGCTCCTTCGTTTAATTCTCCTAAAATAAAATTCCCGAATTCAACATGGCCGCCTGCTCACACAAGCCGGGGTCGCTCCTGCGTACGCGTGTTTTCATTCCAACCGAGCGGCTGATGATGTCAGCGATCCTCGTCAAGTGAAATCATCTGCATCTGTGTGTTTTGGGAGCAATGAAAACTCTGCACACGCAACACATTCACACACCTGAGACCTCCGCTGCGGATCAGATTGTGTCATCACTGGTCACGTGACGTACAGAGAGAGAGGGAGGGAGGGAGGAGGGAGGGAGAGGGAGGTCAGGGGATGAAGGGGGGTTAGGGATTTAATAGGCGAGTGATTCTCAGAGGAGGAGTTGCTCTACAGGCAGAAATAATCTCATGAGGAGCCAGAGAACCGCAGTCTTCCAGAGTTTCAATAAAAATATGAATGACATTCATGATTTTTAGGACATGTGGAGGTTAACGGGAACGCTCACCTAGATGACACTACAGCTACAGTTCTTCCCCCCCCCCCCTCAAAGTTCTCGTAAAATCAGCTTCCTCGTCTTTACTTGCTTTTCTGTGGGGCCTCTGTCTAACTCGGCACAGCTAGAAAAACTGTTATTATGTGGCTCTGCCAGCTGACATTCCCAGCAAGCAATAAGAATATTTCTACCTCCAGAGCAGCTCTGCCTTTGAAAAATATTTGTACAAGTAAAACGCTAATCTTCAGGGACTTGGAGCCGGCCGAATCACATGAGACTGCAGTTCTCCGTCTGCTTTTTGAGGTCTTCCAGTGTGGCCTGGGCTTTGTCTTTCAGCTGGTCGATGTCCACGTTCTGGATGTTGGACAGCTGACCCAGCACCGACTGCTTGTGCGTCTCCTCCTGGTTGTCCTCGGCGATCATCTTGGCCAGCTCGGTGGGCAGAACCACGTCATCCCCCGCCTGCTGGATCTGGGTCTCGTCCAACTCGTTCTGCGGTAGATAGAGACGTTGGTGGGTGTCGGTGTCGGACCGGAGAGAGAAGGAGAGAAAGTTTAGAGCACAGGAGCGGTGACGATGTTGGAGACACGGCTCAGCACTTCAGTTCAGAGCTGAGATTACCTTTGGTAGTCTGTACTTATCCCGGAAGTGACTTCTGACTGTGGCTCTCTCAGCTTTCTTCTGGGCGAAACTGGCTTCTCGTTCTTGTCTGCAAGAAAAAGGAGGAAAAAGTTGTTTCGAGGCAGATTTTTCCACAGTGCAGACACACGTTCGCCTGCTCCTCTCACACATGCAATCTAAAAATGAGGATCCAGTCGCCATTATGTTAAACCTCTGCTTTAAGAGAATCACAAGGATCTGTAGGAGGCCACGTCTCCTCTGAGCACTAACCACACAGTGTAGAGCAGCCAGCAGCAGCACTGACACATGAGGGGGGAAAGAAAGCAGGAAGCAGGACGTTGTGTTTCTGTTTAGGAGCCCCAGATGCAGCATCCTGTCGGTCCAAGCACGCCTGTGAGGGATTTCAGTCCTCTTGGGATGTGGACTACTGGAGGTAACCCACTAACTGCAGGCTCACGACTACTCCCCCCTACTTTTTACGCCTGTCAACCCACCCTACATATTCTGGATTTACCTCACATTATTGCAGTTTGCCTTCCTCAAAACAGCTTCATAACTGTCTTTGAAACATGGGCAGGGCGAGAGAAACCATCTTAGAAATGAAAGATGATGATTGCCTTAAGTCTGAGCAGCGTACAGGAGAGGGGGAAGGCGATCCGTCTGCTCTATCAGCCTGGTGACATTTGCCTCTGAACGCTCACTCCAGCCGACAGTGTGCGCTGCCTCCAGCAGAGGGCAGACACTTGGCTGCCGGCGGCGCTCTCTCCACTCAATGTCACTGGAAATATTCATGGCTTCAGTCTAGTTACTCAATTGTCGCGCTTAAATTAGCGAAATTTCCTCAAATTTGCCCCCAGGACGATGACTTAACAACATGACACAGCGCTGAGCAAACTTGCGCCGCGTGGCCTGAAGCCGAGCATCACGTGAATACAGTGAGATTCTATCAGAGTCAGTGAAATACAGTAGGTGCTGAATAACAAAGTCATGGATGATATTCTTCAGAGCCGCGCTGGCAGAGGTTGCACTGTACGCCTATAAGGATCAAATCAGCAGCGTGATCTGAAGGCGGGGATGGGGGGGTTGTGGGGGTGGAAGGGGGGCCGCTGCAGGACTACAGGCATGGTTGGCAAAGTGTTTGTACCCAATGTGTCAGAGGAAGGTCGTTTTATCCGGAGATGCAGCGTCCGTGGTGCTGTTCCGTGTGAGCCCGAGCTCACTTTGTATTAACATGAACAGGCCAAACACCAAATGGCACACAGGCCCGTGCGGCGCTCACTCTCAGCCAATGAGTAGAGCTTTGTGTCTTCTCCTCTCAAGGGCATCAGATGACCAGGGTTGTCACTGTGGACCCGGGCGCTCAGGGTGATAAAATGTCTACATGTGACATGTCATTGAGAGCAACCCAACCCAACCCAACCCCCCTCCCCCGACTCCTTCAATCTTATTCTGCTTTAATCTGAGCGGTACGAGCTTCTCGGTGATCTATGCTCATGTTTAGCACCTCCTGACTAATAATTCACTTCCACTGAAGGTCACGTTATGACGGCAGAGCGTTCAGCATCTCGCCGCGCCTCCTGTGGAGCTCAGTGGGCTGAGCTGAGTGTTAATACCAACAGAGTTAGGACTCCACTTCCCACTCGTGCTTAAAATGTCTGCGCGTGGTTCTGTGAGGCTCTTTGGATCATCATCATCCAACATGCTGTGCTGATTATGCGCACAGAAATATATGATCAGAATCTCCTCCACGTTATAAATCATGGTAACCTATTCTATGACCTGGGAGGTGAACATCTGATAGGAGACGTGGAGTCTGAGGCTCTGAGGGAAGCGTCACACTAATCACTGTCCGCTGGGTGAACTCTGGGTGCCAAATGACCTTGTTGTTTATCTCAAACTGTCCTCCAGTGGCTCAGGAGATGAACACCACAATAAATACATGAATTAACAAATAAAGAATTCAGTTTTGTATGTGTGACACAAAGCAAACATTTAAATGATTGAAGCAAAGAAAAAAAGAATAAAAACGCACATCAGCTGTAAAGAAAAAAGTAAAAAATCAGAGATTGTAAAAGCGACCACGCCAAACTACATTCAATTTTTCCACATTTTTAGGCTCCAGCACATTTCTTATAGTGTAAATTAGTCGCAACCATCTTGAGTAGTAACTTGTCTATGCATGATTAAATTCGGCTAAGAAAGTAAAGCCCTGCATGAATTAATATTAGTTCATACTGTTGGTTGGTTGCCACACAGTCTGATTCATTATTCGGCCGCACGCACAGTAATAGGAACATGTGTCGCCCCGGGCACAAATCCCCGTAGACATTTCCGTGGAAGAATGGTTCCAGGAATCCCAAATTAAAAAAAAACAACAAAAACAGAGCTACACAATCTGCCGAAGCTGAGAGACAGAGAGAGCTCCCTGGGCGAGAGGAGCAGCTGTGTGCAGAGCGCTCATGTTATGGCACTGATGCGTAAAAATGCGCACGGCGCACTGGGAGCGCTCCGCTATTTACACACAGGGAGACGCGCTGTTTAAACACGCCACGTCTCCACCGCTTCTCTGAAACACACTGTGGGTTTATTCATCACAACTTCAACACTCATAAGCTTCAATCATTCTCCTTACTTTTCCTCCTCTAACTGTTGCTGATACTGTTCAAATTCCTCTTGAGTCATCCCCGACGCGGCGGCTTCTGATTTCTCCCCTTCGGGTTTCTCCTCCGTCAGTCCGCCTGTCAGGTTCTTCAGCTGTCCTCCCACCACGTGTTTCACCATGAAAGCCATGGCTGCGCCTCGGAGAGTCCTCTGTGTGATCGGCGGAGAGGAAGAAAGAAAGTTGAAGGGCTTGATGCGCTCTTGGATGGAGCGGTGACGCTGGAGAAATATCCGTCAAACGCCGCAGACGTCTCGGGAGTGTTGGGAGCTTACAAAGTCTCGGTGGGAACAATCAACCCGGGGTGGGAAAAAAAAAAACAGAAAGAGAGAATTATTCCAACGGCGCGTCGGAAGCTGGCAGTTTCAGCACCACTGGCCCTGGACAGCTCCGCGCCGTGAAGGATGGAGAGGAGTTGCTCAGTTATGAGTCAACAAGTTTGGCGCTGAACTCTACCAATCCTGTGACTCCGTCCGCAGCCACCACTCCCTCCACCCAATCCCTCCACCCAATCCCAGGCACCGCCGGACTTGGGGTGTGCATGCGCTCGCCTTGGCGCGCGTCAGGCAGTCGTGGGGCCGCTCCCGTCTGATTCAAACTCACGATGGAGCCGCGCGGGGCGCGCAGGACTCCGGGAGGGACAAACAACAACACGTGACGAGCCTCCAGTTGTCCCCTGGCTGTTTTGGTGCCTCTCTGACTCTGACCGGGGTCATCCGCGCCGCTGGATTCCTCACACGCAGTTTGTCAACACACAAAGAGTCTCCTAATTGCAAATTAGTCGAATGGTTGTCTGTTAACCGGCGGCGCGGGGTTCGCTTTGTTGGCCTAATCACTCAGAAATGATGATGCTCCGGTCTGATGCTGATCTGAAGACGAGGAGAGGAGACTGAGAGGAAGCGTCCTGCAGTCAGACGCTCATCCTCCACGTGCATTTAATGCCCTTGTAAATATCCCTGGCTCCTCACATCCTAAAATTAGAAATGTTGTGACTCATGTGTCTGTAGTGAGTTTGTAACATCAGTGCTTATTAAGCCTCCTATAGGATGTCTGTGCTCTCATGTGTCTTTGTGTGTTTGATGGGGGGAGGAGGAGGAGGGCGAACAGTTCAACTCTCATCACCAGAAAAAGATGATTTATTTAAAAAAGGCCCGGCTGCATCTTGTTGACACCGTGTGACGCAGTGTTCAGCTGGAAAGACTCACTTCTAAAAATATGACCTGTGTGCGTGTGTGTGTGTGTGTGTGTGTGAGGAACATTTTAAATCTCTCTGTCTCTGTGTGAGATTCTTGACATCCAAAAATGTGAAACGGAAAACTTTGATTACGAGTCAACAACTCCAGCAGTCTGACACCGAGCCTGGCCTACTTTTCGCGGTCCCTGTGGATCAGCAGCAGCGACGGAGCACGTCTCAGTGTCTCTTCTGTCACAGGCTTAGCAGAGTTCCTGTTCGCCTCATACCTTGCCTTTTTTTAAATCTCTCCCCAACTTCAAAGCTGCCACCGGTGAATGGAATCGCAACGTATCGCGGTGAATGAGATCAAACCTGTAATCTCTGTGAAATTTAATAAAAAAGAGAAGAATTTGCCTAACCAGCGTGTTTCGACATGAAATTATATCTTTTTTGGCTTGTGGTGCTTGTCACGCCCACGCGCTCTTGTTCCCAGCCCAGGTCTCGCTTGCTTTCTCTTCCTTCTGGATTATGGCTGAGCTCTGACTACAGGTGCTCCAGCAGGTGCACAGAGGGAGGTTATAATCCAAGATGATGTAAATCACACTCACACAGGCTTAATGGTGAAAACTCAGTGAAGAGGAGCGCAGCCTTCACATGATGACATGTTCTGACAGCTGAGCGTCACGGGAACAATCATGGCGGGCGAGAGAGACGGCAGCACACACCTAAAGAGCTTTTAACAGAGGTGTTCTTCAGACATTTAACTAACACACGAGCTCTTCGTGTCCAGCCCAGCCACCAGGGTTACATTTTAGAGGTACCGCTCCTGCAAATCTCTGATATCTTCACATCTCTACATGCCATGTAGGTCAGTAACATGGTGACATTTCTACAAAAAGGTGTCACATCATGTTCACGCTGCATGGTTCTGACCTGGCTTTCACATGGAGACATGGAGGGGGATGGTGGTGGGGTTAGAGGCGAGAAGGCTGCCAAGCCAGCGACCACAGTTTGAGACTGTGTTTCAACATCTGTGAGCGTGACTGAAGTGTATTTTTTAAGGAAACTTTGGGCAATTTCCAGCCGTGTTTGTGGCAACAAAACAGACATTTTAAGCCAAAACATTATGTTTTAAAACAGAAAATTGGACCTAAAGAAACAAAGATGAATAAATGTTAAAGAGGTCACATGATGCTCTTTTGGTTTTTGCCTTTCCTTTATTGTTTCATGTCGCATTTGTGTGCATATTTAGATCTGCAAAGTGAAAGGTAGTTACTCTCTCCCACAGAAAACTCAGATCCTTCACTGCCTGAATCGTTGGTTTGGAGTCGAGACTTCACTTCCGTAACTTATGTGCCTCAATACATAACAGCCGTTATATAAATATATATATTTTTACTTTTATTATCAAATAAATATCTACGGCAGTACAGCAGCCGTGCTTTACCAGCTGTAGCTGCGTTATTTTAGATCACACTACCTTGCTCGACAGGTACCAGCCTTTACCCACAGTCTTTCAGTCACAGTCAACTTTATTTTTAAACTTTTTTTACCTGTTTGTGTGGAAACATGTCTGATACCAGAAGAAATGCTAATTAGTCGCTACTTGTTGGACTAGATGGTGGCAGTGCATGTCACTTAACTGAAGCAGATTTAGTGTCGACAGTAGAGCTGCAACGATTACTTGATTCGTTGATTTGTTGTCAACCAGTAAATTAATCAAAAAATTCAGATTCCAGCTTCTTTAATGTGAATACTTTCCTCTGTTTTTCTTCTTCTACGATAGTAAAGAGAACATCTTTGTGTTGTAGACAAAATAAGACGTTTGAAGACAATATTGCAATCTTCAGGAAACATTTTATAGATGAAACAACTAATGATGAATCGAGAAAACAATCAACAGATTTGTGTTCAGCGAAAATAGTCGTTAGTTGCAGCTCTAAGTAGACGGAAGTAATTTGTTTGGGTGAGAAACACGTAACATCATCATTGATCACGGAGCTTCAGTAGGAATACTCACACAAATTTTTGCACAGCTCAACTTGCATGTTGTTAACTTAAAACCTTGCAAAGCTATAATGCATATCAAACGTGCCTTTTTCCATTAATTCTGGCTGCAGACAAATGAATTAAAAGGGTATTTTGCAAATTAAATCTATACCTTAAGAGAGCTAAAGCCATTACGTACACAATTTCATAATTTGGTTCCACGAGATTGCACCTTCACAAAATAATGACCAAAAATGGAGGTTTCAGTTACACTCTTGTGGTTGTTGTCTCTGGAGAATATGTCCCGATCAGTGAAATTGGATGGATTTTAATCCCTCCCTTGTAGAAGAGGATCAGCTGTTAGTTAAATAAGCGCACACGATGTTGAAATGAAACCTTCGCAGTCAAATACAGAGAAAAAAAACCAACGTCACTCACAGCACCTGATTTAAAAATAGGCTCGTGTTAATGCTGCCTGACTCCTGCTTGTGCTCGGCTAATTTTCCTGCCTACACAGCTTTGATTAAAGCGTCACTGTACTGTGAACATTAACGGTTACGCTCTGTGTTCAGTATACATGATGCATGCAAAGCCTTCACGCAGATGTTTACTGTAAACGTCACGCGTGGCTGCACACCAACCTGACACGTTTGTTTCCCCTCGCAGCACGAACATCTGTGTTTAGTGTTCAAAGACTTGTTTTTTCCTGCCATGAGTCAAAATCTCATTGGGGGAAAATTAATATGTGGAGATTTTGCATTCAAGATAGTCATCTTTTGCCCTTTGACTAAAAATAAGACGAGCGTTCGAGCCAAAAGCAACAGAAAGGTTACAGAAGCTTGACATTCGGTGGTTGTTGTTCGGCAGGAGCGATCGGGGTGTGAGTCAACACAACCCAAAGCGTCGCGCTGGCTCCCGCCCAGTCGCACTTCCAGCCTGGTTACACTTGATCTTCTAGGATTAGGAGCCTGTGTGGGATTGGGGAGAGATGGGTTTATGTACACCATCGCAGACACTGGCTGATCCTCAGCAGCCGAGTGTTACACCTTTGTTTCTTTAGACATGAGATGACAAGGGATTAGACTCATCAAACAAATGTGCCCTGCAGCAAACAATGCGCACGTTCAGGGAGTTTTCTTACATTCACACAGGCGGAGATGATGTCATTAGCAAGTCACTAGGAGGCCTGTCTTTGAGTGGCACCCCCCTCACGAGCTGACAAAATATCAAGCTAATCCCATTAGCAGTGGGAAGTGCTCTGTGTACTCGACGACAGAAATAGTACTCGTATCGAGAGAGAATCTGAGGCTTGTTTGGGCAGGAAAGTGATTTACTGAGATGCATCTGTACCTGCGTCAGGTCGTGACCACAGATCGAACAGACAGGTGGGGTCACGGCAGCGCTGCACCATATGGTGGGGAGTGAATCACCCCAGCGGTGCTGGTTTGATGCCCCGCAGGCTGTCCAGGAGGTGTTGGACTAGACCGCGTGTCAGCATGGCAACTGTCCCCCCAGCTAACATCAACTACTTCCACAAGAGCCGAATATTACGTCCCTGCAACGGAGCAAAAGAAGAGCATTTAAACTTTTGAACTTGACATTTAAAGCTGAATTAAACTGGGTTGGAAACCTGGTTTGTGTTGCCCTTTTTAAAGAGGCAATTTCTAAAAATATGGCCAGAATTTTGGTCCGAAGAGGTCAGCGTGCTAACCAAGTAGCTCCGGTTTGCCCCGTTCCGCTAAAGGCACCAGTCTGATAGCCCCCATAGTTTCAGACTAGAGATGTGAAAGCGTTGAGTTCGCTACATCGTGATGAGTAAACACCTGTCCACACCTGCCATGTCTTCTGGTCCCGGAGGTCATAGTCCTTTTCACAGCGGGTGTAAATCACCTCTGTACTGTATCCCTTGTCTTAAGACTGTTATCTGTCTCAGAAGCTGTGTTCAGTCCCAGTTTGGCATCCAGTTGTGTTCACTTGTTGCCCGCAATGACTCCCCCAACATCTGAGGTTGAGGTGAGGGCAGACGGCTAACTGGGCTACTTGCTAATATCGTAGCTACAGCAAATAGTAGCACGTTTAGGTAGTAGGCGGTCATGCTGCTCTATAGTTTGGCCATTTCTTACAAATGTTGTCTTTAAAAACGGGACTAAAAGCTGACATCAATCTACATCCATCAATGTTTTTTCCTACACGCGGCTGCTGACATTAATACAGTATTTTCTTGAAACATGTCCTCAGCAGATACAAGTCAACTCTCTTTCTCGGCTCGTCTCAGTCAACTCTGAAGAATCAACACATCGCTTTCAGTTGATTCGACATCCTTGAAAAACACGGCACAAAAAATCGTTGCAGAAAGTTTTTCTTTTTCCTCTCGTGTTCATGACTTTACCCAAAACTTTGTGATTTCCTTCTGATTCAACATGTACACTTTCACAGAGGGTCAGTGGCCTCTTTCAACACAGAAAAAAATACATTTCTACAAAAAAAAATATATATATAACAAGAACCCATGATGGGATTCAAATTTCACATTGGCCTGTCTGAAAGTGTGAGAGGAAGCTGCTAAGAGACACAGTTGGCGACAGAATTCACAGCAGGCAAATGTGCAAATCAAAAAGTGAGAAATCCGAAACACAAATGTTCAGAGAATTGGCTGAAATAGGTTGTGAAATTGAGTGTTAAACAGAGAAAAAGGCCCCAAAAATGCTCTGAAACATTGGAGAGCAGCTGCCTCCGGAACTGCAATAACACGTTCGCCGGTCTGGGACGACACAGAAGAAATCACAAAGACAAATCATCACTGAAGTAAATGGAACGTCTAAACTGTTGATGAGTGGGAACATGAACCCACATGGATGTCAGGGAGGAAGCAGACGGGGATCGATCAGATCGTGGTCTACCATTTCCACATATTTTCTGCACTGCTGGGCGCAGGATCAAATGTTGTCAGTCAACATCTCAGCAAACCACGCATACATCCACATTTGTACGCGTCATAGGCTTACATGAGATGATTACGGCCTGACTGTCATATCGGGGAGGCGGAGGCGATGGTGGTGAAGTCAGTGGAGAGAAGACTGGCAAGCCACCCTGCCACAGTTTCAGGGCGCACTCACGCGTTCGGGGTGACAATACAAATATTTTTTGATGGGAATCAAAACAGGTATTTTAAACGAAAACATTGATGTTTTCTGAACCCTACACATCCGTGGTCTGCAGAAACAACACTTATTCTGACGATTGAGTTGGATAAACATTTGCAATGTTTGGTTGTCCACATACTTTTGGCCATGTTGTGTATTTTACCACAAAATCTTGATTATTTGCGCCTTTTTCGTCCAGATCGTCTTCAACCTTTAATTCATCTTTTGTGCCTGCTGGTCAGCCATTCATTCATGTATTTGTGTTTTACTTACCCACAATCCTCCACTGCAAACTGCTGTTATAACACTCTCATATCTCATTTGCAGAGTCTCTAAACCTCTGTAATGCTTCTGTTTCCAGCCCAAGTGTTGTTTAAATCACATCCCGTGCATTAAACGTTCCTTATTTCCTGTAAAAACTGCTGCCAACCTGCTAAAAACCTCTTTAAAGAAAACCAGCCAGCATCAAATGCAGCTTCCTATCTCCATGTGTGCACGGACCAGTATTAATATTAGCTTGCTCCACTTCTGTGCATTCAAATGCGTGAACTTGTATTAGTGTAAGTAGCTCTGGTGGGTTTAAACCTTTCTAAGCATCGCAGCTTTATTGCCACGCTGTTCCCGCCGGGCTACAAAGTGGGCTAAGTCGCTGCACAGCGAGACAGTCTGCGATATCATCTGCGTGCTGGACGTCAAGTGATAGAAGAAGAAGAAAATAAGGAGGAGGAGATTTTTTCCATCCACATTTAATTAAGTGGTTAAAATGACCCTTTAGCTGCAGCGCTCATCCAGCAGAAGAATTACAAGCAACTAGTAGCAGAGAGAGGAAAAAAAGTTGTCGTGTTATAAGAGACATTTTGGTTTCCAGGAGGCGGAAGATGGCGAGCAGCGAAGGTCGCGGGTCATGTTTGAGTCCTCGTCATGAGCGTACGGCTGACTGCTGAACCGGCTCAGGCGCTTTAACGTCGCTGCTTATTTAGCGTTCCTCCCCCCTCATACTTCCTTTACACCTCTCCCTCGCACATTTACTTCATTTCCCCTCTCCTAACCTTTCCTTCTTATCCTTCCTCACCCCCCACTCTCAAATCCCTACCATCCTCCCTAGCTCTCTCCCTCTACCTCTCTTCCTCCATCCTTCCTTCCATCCCTCCCCCGTCCTTCCCCGCCTGATTTAGACCTCTTGCCTGAGAGGAACATCAGAGCACAATGGGTTAGTGCAGGCCGAGCTTAAATGGAATGAGAAAGCCGGAAAATTTCTCTTTCATGAATAGACGGCAAACAATCGGCAGCGTGAGGGTGAACCGGGTGAAGGAGAGGAGAGGAGAGGAGGATGAGATAAAAGCAGGCCGGGAAGTGAGAGGAGGGAGGAGAGGAATGGATGCTGAGACGGGGTGAAGGTCAGAGGAGAGGGCGTGGCAGGAATCATGAATATGTTCCGAAAAGCCAGTTTGACAAATTGTTTTCCTGACTTCTGTGGCTTAATAATATACTGCAGATAATCCAACGCTTGTGTGTGTGGAGTAAAGGTCCTCAAATTTAAAATTATTTCATTAAACCTCAGCTTTGAGTTTAAAATTGAGCTTTACAAGGTCAGAGGAAACAACTCTTCTTAGTTTCCTTCCTCATTTTCAGTTTATTAGTATGTTGCCTACATGAATGGTGATGGTCGCCTGTTAGCTGTGTTTAGAAAGGTGCTCAGCTTATGCGTGAGAGATGTTCTGCTTCGGCTGAGTTTGATAAAAGTGGTCATTAGTGTTGAAGTCGATAAAAAGAAAACACACAACCAGCATCGGAAGCTAACTCGCTAATGTTAGCGCCAGGTCGCAGACTTCAGTAGAGATCGCTGCCTTCACACAGAAGCTGTGACATCTGAAGTAGCGTATTTTTGGCTTTTAGGTAACTCGTACCTTTTAATGTGATGCAACTCTCAGTGCGCTCATTAACGCGGTGCACACTCTATACATATCCCCCCATTTCCCATGATGCAACACGGCACATCGTCTCTATACAGCTTGTCATCTTGTCGTGACCCTGAGGTCTGCCTGAAGCCTCGTACTCCATCTGTTTCTGGTGTGTTAATAGATTTACAGCCTCTCTCTCTCTCTCTCTCTCTCTCTCTCTCTCATGCATACATACAAACATAAATACACACACACACACACACACACACACACACACACACAGAAACAGTCAGAGATGCACACACACACACACACTCGTCTCAAAACATCTCCTGGCATCTAGCTACGTTTGAAACGGCAGCTACGATGGGTGTGTTGGTGTTCATTGGAAGCTACTCGTCTTCATCTGCTGTCAGAACACACACACACACACACACACACACACACACACACACACACATTTCTCCATCTCCCCACATGCGCAGCCATGCCAGCATCATGCATCCTTTTCTCCTCGTTACATAACTCCCCTCCCCCGTCAGCACAATGAGAAGTTATGACAGAAGTTATAACCCCAAGTCTGTAACACGCTCCTCACTCTCGTCTCTCCTGCACACACACACACACACGCACACACACACACACACACACGCACACACACACACGCAGCCTAAGCTGTCACTGAAACGATGACGTTTCTCTGCACACAGTCGCATGCGGTTGAGTCACAGCAGAGCTCGGCTTGTTTTACATTCAAATAAACACGGACTTCGTGTGTTTACACTACGAGCACCGACTCCCACAGTCTGACCTCAGAAAACCTGCCCTCCTCTCTCTGGTCTGCTCCCCCCGAAAGGGCGAATTCTAGGATTCAAAGCAAACAAGAGAGCAGAAGAGCAGGAAAAGAAGAATGAGAGCATTTTTTTCCTGGATTTTTAAGACCCTTACAGTCGAAGACGCGCCGCCCGCGGCCCGCACTGTCTGCCACACTGACCCAACTCCCGCCAAAATATCCTCGCCGACCATGTGTGTGTCTTTGTTTGCCTTCACGTGCAGCCTCTCTGTCTGTCCGTTCACTGGATGTTCACGAGCGCTGATGTTTACACGGTCCCGGCGGACACAACCAATCTGAGAACAGCTGAACCGCCGCAAAACGCGAGGCCTCGTGGAGCCGGGACGTATCAGAGCGTGGGGGGGCGTTGATATGAGCTATAAATAGGCGTCCGACATTTGTTTCCACTCATGCGAATGGTGCCTCATGAGCTTATTAACAGCAGCATGCAAATCGAGTGTTTTAACGCTAATTCATTCTGGTCTGAAGCATGTAAACTGTTAAAGTCTGTCAACGGAAGAGCAGATTAACGCCCGTTTCCGCTCCGCGAACTAGCAGATTTATCATATTCATCTATTCTGTGTGTTTTTCCGCCTGTTAAATGTTTGACATATCTTTTTTGCCTCTTCTGTCAACAGACAGTGAAATGTCAACATCCTGACATATGCTGTAACGAAGAGCATCCTCTCCCTCCCTCCCTCTGGTTGAAAACACACGGGCAGCTGACTTCCTCGCAGAGCTGCGGCTCAGGACAAACTCCTCTAAGCTCGCCATGCCTGATGACCTCGTCTGATCTCAGCGCTCACACATCACTGCCTCTGAATCCCAGTTATCCTTAGAGGCCTCATATCTGTAAACACCAAATACACACACATACACGCTGTGATTTAGTGAGAGGCTGTGCTGTTCCCCATGTGAGGAGGGGAGTGTGAGTCAGTGTGTGTCCGTGTGCACGTGCAGCATGGCGGGCTGAGGTGGGGCCAGTCGCCCTCATCCTGTCACTTCCTGTGTTCCTCTTGTCTGCTCAGGTTCTGGGACGGCCGTGTTAAACAAACATCACACTACTACACACGTATCGTCGCCTTCGATCTGCATAAAAAGGACATTTAGATGCGCTAAAACACCAGAAGGTACGAGGAACCGTAGCAACACAGCGGGACGCATCTGTAATCAGCACCATGACATGCGACCACGGTGCAGTTAATACACCTGTACGATCCTGATGGCATTTGTCTCCGGTGAAATTCAGCCATGCAGGTGCAGCAGTTTTGTTTGTATTTGCTCTGAGATTCTGAGTGAGATTTCTGCAGCCACACAGAACAATTAACATGAATTTGTTTTGCTTAAGGTGTCAAACAAAAAAAAAAAAAAATGCAATTATTCAGTGGAAAGTGGTTTCAGTTACCAACTGGGCAAAGCCAGCAACTGTCCTGGGAAGCCCCGAAGGCTCCAGGTTGTCAGTGTGACAATTATTTTGTTGTAAATTGGATTTTCTTTTTCCACACACACACACACACTCACACACAAAACTTAATTGAAAAGGGATTTAAGCCCGTTTCTGCAGTTTTGCATCATCTGATGTGTCGCCAGGATAAAATGTCAAAACCACAAATGTGTCACAGGCTGCGTGACGTACCGACAGCACTGCAAAACGCATCATGTCACGTTCACGTTACATGTTCAAGACCTGACTTTCATATCTGCAGGTGGAGTTACAAGTGAGAAGATGGAGATGGTGTTCAAACATTTTTAAGCGTGAGTCTGCGTGACCCTGGGACAACTTTCAGCCTAGTTTGTGGCGACCAAAACAGGCATCTTTAAGTCAAAACATGATGTTTTCTAAACACTGACGAAGTTGTTTTTTGTGCATATGAAATAGAAATTTGAACCTGAAGCAGGTGAAGTTGCAACATAAATAAATGCTAAGTTTTAACATATCCGTAACCGCTTGCTTGTTTGATCATGCAGCTAACGTTAGCGTTCCTGTTAGCTGACTAGCATTAGGCTCCCGGGTTGCCCGGAGCCAAACCCGGCACAAAACTCAGAAATCTCTTCAACTATACCTTTAAAACTGGACCAATAAAATCGAAAGCACATGTACGGATACAGCTACTTGTTGAGGTAGTTAAGAAAGTCAACGTTTCTGTAATTTGGTTGAAATGACCCTTTAAAACGTTGGCCACAGAAAAACAAAACGTGACAACCTCTCCTGTAAAGTTCGAGCCAGGTTTCTGCGCAGCTACTCGCCCACGACAGCACAAGGAGTCGTTACATAAGATCCTGTGTATCGGTAAATGTCTCTGCCCGACCTCACGCATCCTCTACCCGACCCAAACAACATGAAGCCGGCGCTGATGAAACCCACTGAAAATGGCTCATATGCTCTACTGAATCAAGCCCTCACCCCAAGGCAAACTCATCATCTTCATCCCTGCTGGAGCGCTCGCTCTCCTCCCCCCCTCCGTCCTCCCCAATGTCAGACCTTTGCTCACCGGATTCAATTAACTGCGGCTCAATCAGAGCGTCTCCGCACGCGTCACGGCTGAAGGTGAAGGTAAGGTGAGCTCCCAAGTAGGCCGTTGACGTCTGAGGAGTCAGGGCTGAATGCCGGAGCCATCAAACTTCCGGAGGCTGGACAGGATGTGGGATTTATGTGACAGGCTGCCCAAAGACGTTAGCCGAGGCGATGGCCTCCTCGCCACGTGACTCAGACAGCTGCACGTAGGCCGCGTAGACGTTTCCCTCGAAGCCAGGAGAGGGTGTCCGACACGGCTTGTCCCCGCTAACCAACGCGATCTGTCACAGTCCAACACTACACACCTGGCTGACGCATCAGAGGAAACAAGGCAGTTATATAAACAACAAGACAAGACAACTGACTTTGGCTCAGTTCAGCTGCAGAGGAAGTCAAGGTGAACGTGATATAACGAGAAAATAGTTGAAAAGAATGAAAAATGTACTAAACTCATCGCCAAAATGTGAAGAAATAGACGAACAGTTCGGACATTGTGACATCTGTACTGAAGTTAGATTGCTAATCAGCTAGCCCCGTTCTGTCCCGGTCCAAAAGCCCCTGCCGGTCCGGACCGAGCACATCACCAGAGTAACTGCTGCCAAACAATAGCTGCCTTAGCTAGAGAGCTCAGTTAGCCGTGCATCTAGTGGTTTCGGACTTGGAGCTCTGGGTCTTTGGACCAGAATGGGCCGGGGTTAGCCGGTTAGCACGCTAACTTTAGTAAATATCTCTGCAACACAATACGTAGATGTCACAATGTCAAAACTGACGTATTCTGACATGACTTTGCAGATCAGTCTCGAGGTTGCAGATGTGGTGTATGTATTTTATTTTTAAAGCTTAATTCACATTAATTGAACGTCCTGTTGTATCTGTGCCCGAAGAATGTCGTGTTTTTATTCTTGATATTCAAAAACTGTAAATCTTTGCGTGCTAAAGGGATAAAAAAACAGACTCAGAAGCACGTCTGCCGCTGAGCTGCTGTTTGTAATGTGACTGACAGCGGCCCTTTCACAGTCGATCTCATCACATCGTCTCTGAGATGATGGACGTTCTCTCTCTCTCTCTCTCTCTCTCTCTCTCTCTCGTGCCATTCTTTTTCTCTCAACTCTTTTTCTCTCAGGTCTGAAGCTGAACATCTCCTCTCTCCTTTTAATCTCCCCATCAGGACACAGACTGTTCTTATTTCAAAAGGACGACACAGTTTGACGGCTGAAGTAAGAACATGCAACAGTTTCTTGCGATTACATTTCTGTTTTTCTAGTAACGTACCACGAAAGTGATTCAGCCTCTTGAATCTAGCTGGAAGATTTGTAGCAAAAACACTAGAGAGAAGACAATAGTGAATGAAAGCAATCAGTTGTTTGGAATCAATATTTCAGGGGAGGGTGTGAAAACTTTTCACGGGCAGGCTGCTGGTTTAAATCCCTCGACTCCCTTGGAAAAAGATGGAGAAAGAACATAAATGACAAACATTTCAAATCCTTCGACGTGTCTCTGGAGCCCTGAAGCCTCCAGTTGTGCTGCTAACTAGACGCTGAGACACTAAGTGGTCCAACCGGGCAGCTCCCGGTCAATGTGGATCAATATGTGGTTCCCAGCAAGAATGCTCATCGATAAAACTGAGCGAGGGCAAACAGTGCTGTAGGTTTGCAGGGATGACAGATGTTCACTCTGACAGTTTCCACCTGAACGCAGGTAAAGAGCGTCACCTGGGTGTGAATCTGAGGGGCCGATGTTTCTCTCAGCGTGGCCACGACTAATCATCCCTTTTAGTGAGTGCAGAGTTAAAACCGACATCTTTGGGAGCCACGTGAGTCATGCATCGACGTCGCCGCCTACGTCTGTGTGCCGGGGCTGATGAGTAATCCAGCTTGGACCGAGGCAGCAGGCGAGCCTTTGAAGCCGAGTCTCAGCGGAGTGGGGAAATGTTGAAGCAGAGAGCCGGCTGAACACACCGCCGATGACAGCAAAGGCGCAAATCCTTCATTAAGTCACCTTGGTCGGATTTCAATTATATGATTTGATCACGTTCAGGGTTTCAGCATCCAGTGAAATCCTGTGATAACATGATAGTGATTCATTAATGCGGGAACAAACTGTGGACTCACGTGAGCCGTACGTCATCACCGCTGTGGCAGGAATAATCTGCAGCAGAGCGGCTGCAAGAACGAGAAGGCAGTGATGCAAAAGTGGCCTCAGGCTGCATGAACAACAAAGGTTAAATGTAATTCTTACATAAAGTGGATCAGCGCACTGAGGTCACTGCCATCAGCTGAACAGGAGGTCAGACGGCAGCCAGTTCAAACCACCAACCATCAGCCAGAGCATGAGGAGCGGGCACTGATCAGATGAACAATCAGATGATTCATTGATTACTGGAATGATACACAATTAACCTGCAATTGTTTTTTTCAAGCAAAAAAAATAAGCATTTCATTTCAAATGAGAAGATTTGCAGATTTTCTTTGATTTCTATGATAAATAAGTGAATATTTGGAGGTTTTTGACTGTTGGTTGATGAAAACAAACAATATGACAACGTCACCTTGTGTTCAGATGCATTTTCACCACAATATTACCAAATAATCAGCAGATTATTTAAGAACAATCATTAGTTGCAGGCCTAAAATTACAGAAGACCTCCCCCAAAGTGTCCATTTGTGAAACAGAGTGACAATTTTTTTTGTCACCCGTCAGAAAGAAAATTGTCATGCGTGGAGCCGAGTGAACATTTTTTCTGTGAAGATATTTTTCCAGAGGAACTGTGGCTTAAGTTTTTCTTTCTTTAAGGTTTTTTTTTGACGACAAGAGGCAGAAGTGTCCTAAATAAGGTGAAAAGCTTCCATGTTCGTTCAAAACATCTATGTTGACAACTTCTATAACATAACTGTCTCTTTTTTGTAAAAAAAAAAAAAAAAAAGAAATGTCTCCTGCATTATTACTGTAAGAGCGAGTGGCAACACGTGGATGTTGAACAGAAGAGGTCCGAGGATCGAGCTTTGGGGAACTCCACAACGTTTTTGGATGGCCAGATGAGTAATCAAAAATAAAAAAGTGTCCTTAGGAATCTAACCTGTTTCGACCTAAACTGTGCCAGAAAGTCCCAACACAGTTTTCTGGTCTTTGTTGTGTTTGACTGTGTCGAATGAAGCACTCAGATTCAATAATACCAAAAACTGAAACTTCTTCACTGTCCGTATTTAAGCGGATGTTATTCAAGACCTTTACAGGCGCAGAAACATGGATGGACACTGGATTTTCTCAGTAAGGAAGGAGGCAAACTTCACAGAGAAAACTTCAGGATCAGCATCAAATACGGCAACTTCATTATCTTTGTTTCGGCGATGATGTCAGAGAAGGACTGCCTCGCGTTTCTCAGTTCAAAATGATCAAATGTAATCTCTCTTCACAGAAGTCATGAGACACCTGCAGAGTTGTTTTTGGGCACCTTCATCTCTTTTTATTAATATTTACCAGCGTGGCTTTTTTCTTCTTGG
This sequence comes from Diplodus puntazzo, assembly GCA_963678695.2. Classification (NCBI taxonomy): domain Eukaryota; kingdom Metazoa; phylum Chordata; class Actinopteri; order Spariformes; family Sparidae; genus Diplodus; species Diplodus puntazzo. Next base: position 4,080,123 of record OZ023155.1, on the reverse strand, counting down.
TGCTTCTTTTCCAGTTTTATTTCTTACACGAGACGACCTCACCTTCGTGGTGGAACTGGCATCAATAACGTTCGTAATTTTAGAACTGAAATGGTCTACAAGATCATTGACTGAAGCCCCGAGCGTGGGTGGATGTGGAAGAAGAGAGAGAGCCTGAATGAATGATTCACTGGCGTCTTCAGCGATACACCGCTGAACGTTTGATCGCGTCCTTTTGTCGTCTTCATTATCTGGTCGGCTTTTCAGCAGCAGCAGCGACTGGAGGGTGAATTCAACGGCAACAAGTGGTGAGATGTGACACCGAGTCCTGTGATGTTGTGTCTCTGAGGCTGCTGTGTGGCAGGGTACGCCATCTTAGGCCTGGAAATCATTTAGTTTTCTTCAGTTTTTCATCAGCACTCAAACTTTAGATCTGCTCTTTCAGACCACAGATGTGCCAGACTGAGTCCTCAGAGTCTGTAGGACCTGTTGATCTGGGTTTGTCCCGGAGATTTAACTGCTCGCTGTATTTATTCCCACTGTTAGCTGTCCACCAGATGTTTGGCTGAGCTGGATCCATAATTGTTGCTCTCTGTCGGAGGACAGTCTCACACTTATATTAAGGTTAAGCACTCAGATTATCCCAGCAAGTAGAAACTCATTCGCGGAACATGAACGGTTGAATATCAGTGAGTCTATGAAAAGTTATGGTGTCCATTTCCATTTGATGTCAAGGTGAATTCTGATGAGCGTACTCGTCAGCTGAAGACACGGCAAACTGTCATGTGGTCCGGAGAATTTCACAAATGTGTTTATCTTCGTCTCGACTGCAGCAATCACCTGTAACTATCTGACAGTCTGAGCAGCTGATTCTGACGAGCAGAGAGCCGACAGTCGTCATAGATTAATCTCCCAGTGTAGAAAAAATGCACAATTTCTGTCGTAGGGAGTCATTTTTGGTGCAAAGCCGGACCTCCTGGAGGAATCAAGGCGTTGCTCTGTGACGGAGGAAAACTCAAAATACTATTTTCCTTCTCGGATTAAAAAGTCGATACATCTTCACTCCTGTTGATGAACCTGACTGCAGCAGCGATACGCCAGAGGTGACCTCCATCGTCGAGAGGTTGTCTACTGTGCTGACTGCAGACTGGAGCTGGAGGGGAAATGTACTTTACTCCATGAACGTCACGACACAGAGAGGAGAGGTGGAAAAGTCTGTAGATGACCTTGATTCAAACACACGGACACACACACACACACCATCAGTGCATGCTGTTGCTCGCTACCTTCTGCACATGTACAGGAACATTTTCTGGTTATCCTTTCTTTCTTTCTTTCTTTTCAACAGAAATCATTGTGTGCTGCTGTTGTGCCAAAAATAACAGCTGAGCAGCGGCCGAGCAAGGAGGGCGTCCACATGTTGAGCAGTGAGGTCTTTAAACTCTGTTTTGGAGATGGATTTGAAGAGAAGACTCTCATAAAGCTGCACAATAATCACAGTTGGTTTTCGTAGTCATTATATTTCACGGAGCGAAGAGGTGAGCCGTAATCATGCAGTGATGCAACACCTACACAAAAGGCAGCGGCGGCGTTCTGTGAACATCAACAACATGATTTTAAATAGCGATCACATTATCACAGCTTCCACACAAAGCGTCCTCTCTGTTAACGCAGACAAACATGTCGAGGGCCCGGAAGATCCTGCAACACGGGACGACATCGACCGTTACACGCCACCGAGGCACTGATCCATTAAACCGAGAACACAAAAGGGACAAAGTGAAAGGGTCAAGCTCTGCCGTGAGAGCAGCTCGTCACGTCAGACCTACGGAACATCCCCTCCACATAAAAAGCTACTGTATGTATACACACACCGCCGTCTGTTTGGCGATGGCGGAGGGAGATGTGCGCTCGCTGACAGCTTGCTTTGCTGCGGCTATGTGATTATACATGTCCGTTCACATGTGAGTTGCCACGATGCATCAACTTAATTAATGTGAATGTGCTCGGAGCGGCTCGGAGTCATTCCTGCCCACGGTGGAGAGGCTGTTACATCACTCACACACACAGGGCCGATAACACGGGAACACACACACACACACACACACACACACACACACAGCTATTCAGAGACATTTTTCCTGCATGTGTGTGTGGAATAAAGCTCTCCCTGTAACATCAGAGACAAATCCCCGTTCGTTTGTTGTACTTTCCCCCCTTTTTTTTTTCTTCAGAGCGGCGTCGGCGAGGTAGACTGAGCAGCTGCCGCTGACTTCTGGCTGCATTCATTAGCTCCTGTGTTTCTTTCTATGAGGAGTCTGGCGAACAACCCTGTGCAGGCTTTCAGCCCTCATCTGTGTCTCTCCTCCTCCTCCTCCTCCTCCTCCTCCTCGTGCCAGGCTGAAGGAGTAAAGCTCAGACGGTGTGTGTGGTCCCCCCCCTCCTATGGGTGTGCAGGGCACTGGGTGGGCAACAGTGAGGGGGGTTCTGGGTACTCAGAGAACCAGTGGTTGCATCTTTAAAATGTTGTTTTTCCCGTCTCGAACAAGGGAAAATCAAGCCCGGTGCCAAAGTTAACAAGTTATAAATTCAGAATGATTCCTCCTCATATCGTTCTCATGTCAGGTTTCTGCTTGTGTCAGCCTCCAGATTATAATCCTGTAATTATTTTAATAAGTGTCGCTGCAGGAGGGATGTGCTCTCTGACCCCAGATGCCGTCGTTAAGAATTAGAAACACCCCCCCCTCCCAAAATAATCCAGGAATGTAGCTGTGAACGTTACAGTTGCGACGTGCCTTCGACTGCACGGTTTTATTTGCGGTCTCCGAGGCATTTCGTGAACCTTGACATTACTCACGGTCGGCTGCGGCTCCTCATGTGTCACAACAGTTTATAGTCTGTCGTCTGTGGACGCTCGCCAAGTCTCCGGAAAAAAAGAAACAAAGCCCCGGTCATTTGTGAGGGTGGAAAGACAGAACATTAGTTTTTGGTTTCTGAGACGGGAAACGTTCGGACGTGTTCTCGTCTTCTGTTTATCGTTAGATCTCCGCAACTGTCACAGCGCGCACGTCAGCGCGGAGAGCGTTTGTGGCCGCAGTGGGTTGAGATTATACTGCATGCGAACAAACCTGCAGGTAAGTTCTGCAGTAGTTTCCTGTGTGTGTTCTCACTGGAGTGCAAAGTTTAGCTCTCTGTTATGTTTGAATGGTACACGAGGATGTCGTCGGCTCAGGCAGCCTGCCGCTGGTCTATAAAAAGCAAAAACAAACTCCTACTTCTGAATAACAGCGAGCATGACGAGCCTTCAGTGTCAGACTGTTGTTGTGACTCATGCGGCGAGGATTCATCAAACCTCGCATCATCTGCCAGAACCTGTCAGGAGGGGAAAGTCTTTCAGGCTGTTACCAACAAACTTTGCACACCAGCGTCTCCACATGGCAGCGAGACGTCCCTGAAAAAACCCTCAGAACTTCAAAACCCAGAAGTCCTGTGAGGTGACATCAGTATTTATAGCCTGCAGCCTGTTCATGTTCACCAGTGGACCACGAGGACGTTTTCTTCATGACGTCATGCTCAAGGGAAGATGAGACGCTGTTTTCAGAAGGATATGATGTCGTATGCTGCTGTGTTCCACGTAGCAAATCAAACAGGGACGATGGACTGTTGCTGTGTCTCAGTTCAGGGTCTGCATCCTTCGAAGGACTCGGCCTTTGCGGTCTTCGGAGAGGCCTTGTTAACCGCGTCAGCCATTGTTAAATGGGACGGTCTCGCCTTTGGAGCATTTCCTGGTTGCGTCACCAGATGTTTTACCCGTACGTCACGTTTTCTGCCGCACAGGCCCGTGAAAGTGACGATCTACTCCACGTGATGTCGCCATTTTCTCTCCTTTTTTGGGCGTGCAAAGAATATTAACGGCGCATCCTCCAAAAACAGTGAAAAGAAGGAGCATTTGTGGGCTGCGATTGGAGGAAGCCTTCAGGTTGGGACAGCCTTCACACGGCGTTGTGACGTAATCGGCTTTCAAATGCTCCTCCGAAGGATACGGACCCTGAATTGAGACACAGCAAATATTCACACTCGAGCTCAAATGTTTGACCGCCTTGTTTCAACAATCTTACGAACTAAAATACAGTGAACAGTGAAAATCTGATCCTCTGTTCTGAGGAACATTCAAGATAAAACAAAGTATTTGGTAACCGTTATCTTCCACTACCCTGCTGGCAAAACCAGAGTAGACCAGCATATGTTGTGTTTTGTTGCTGGTCTATGCTGTTTTTTTCCAACTAGTGTTTCTGATTTGGGGCTGAACTGACCTGTGCTGTAATGTGTCTAAGCTTTATTCACTTCATTGTTGAGTTAAATTCTCTTGATTTAAACATCGTTGGAAACATTTGGGATCATTTAAACACTGAACTCAACAAAACTGTAGTTTATTTTTAGACATTTTAATGCAGAAATGTCGCATATTATGTCTTTAATAAACAAACCTTCCCTACAGCTTTACGTGTTTGTCTTTATTTGTGGTTTTATGTTTTTTTTTCTTTCCGCGCTGCTGAAATATTCATCGTGTGTTTCCACTGTCTGCATTTTTAAGACAGTCGGGAGGATAATTTAGGTAGGAAAGTTGCTACGTGGAGCGGCGTGGTATCATGATGGTGGCTCCCAGGGGCCGCAGGGCCCGTCACCATCTCCTTACTGGGATCCGTGTTGGCACGGTTCCCCCCCGCTGGCAACCAGCAGGCTCGGGGCCCGGGGCAGGGGGAGGTGAAATGTCAGGCACAAAATGCAAATTCATGCTGACAAGCGGTGCAGAAAACATGTTCTCTGCGACTCGGGGAACCTTGATATTTCACAAAGTCAAATGAACATGTCAGCCAACACTGCAGGGCAACTATTGGGTTATTTAAAGAGGAGGTTCAGAAGCAGGCCGCTGTTACATCACAGCAGCGGGAACTGTTTACGTGCAGCTCAGCAGACGAGGCCGGCCTTTGTTGTGGTTTGTTATCCTCCCTCTCCGGTCACCCTCTGTCTGTTCGCCATCACAGACACTCGCAGCGAGGCACAATGAGGGTGGGCTGATAGACGCCACTCACACTGGTTCACATTAGCTCCGTCATCACGTCGCTGCTGCGCTCTCGTCCGGCACATCCACCGTCCAACGCGTCGTGCATCTCCAGCGCTGAGCTCCCAAAAACACTGAGTGGCTCACAGCTCGAGCTTCCATCAGCAGCGGGACACTTTCCAGACTCGAGAAGCAGATTCAGCCTCAGACGTTGTTAATTCAGGCTGCTGCTGCTGAATTCTGTTAATATGGTTGTCAAGAGTGTGAGGAGGCTCATAATGTACAACTCTCCTCACTTTGCTGAACCTTTTCCAAACAATATTCTACCACCCGCTAACGTGGTGATGTCACTCTGAACACAGTGCACTGCTCCGCGTGTGTCTCTTCCATCCACAGCCTGAGGAAAGTCTGGTTAACACTAAAACATAGTTCACCTCGTTTCACGTGTTGTCTTTTGTCCAAAGAGGTCACCAGAACAAAAACAGAGAAAATTCCTTGTTGTAGTTTTAGGTGCCAAAAGTACTTTTCTGGCAATAAATGTTTGTTACCAGTTTTATAACACCTTGAGTTTTTTCCAATCTTGTAAGTTATCCAGCCAAAAACACCAGATTTACATTTTGAGATCAACCCAAGGAGAAAGAGTGGTCCGAACACACAGCCCGTCCCAACACAGAACCACTGTAGAGACTCAGCAGAGCCCTTCGACCGAACCGCACATCGACTGTGGAACAACACCACCCAGAGTTCAGCCACCATTTCTCATTTTCCATAAGTATTAGTTACTAGAATCTGTATTGAACCGAATATTTCCTCCATCATCATTTTGACTGTCGGATAATCATGGAAATCATTTGTGTTAGAGTTTACGTCACAGGGTGACTGTGTCCGGCAGTGGGACCAGTGAGAGAACAGGAGGTTGCAGGTGTGCAGCTGGTGGAGGAGCGGAGGAGGCGGTGCTGATGTAGGTGAAAGCGAGCAGGATACAGCAGGAACGAGAGGGCAGCGGAGAGGAGCGTGGCAGCGTTAAGAGCAGGAGAGACAGGCCACCAAACCTCGGGAAGGTGAAGAGAAGCTGCACATCTTTAAATTCCAGCCTCTACTCAAAACGATCCTGAAAGGAGTAGCAGTCAAACGGCTCCTACCAGCCAAGGACCCCCCAGTGCCTCACTTTAGCCTCCCCCTCCAGCCTGACTACCAGAGAACCACCATGTGGAGGTCTGTCCTTTCTCCTTTGAGGAGAGGGAGTGAAAGAGGAGAGTGCTGAAGGAGAAAATGCTGGAGGACAAGCGAATAAGGAGGTACCTCAGTTTAAGGCACAGCTACCTCCAGTAAATATCAGAATACTGACTGGCTGTATTCTCTGTACGTGCTAGTTGCAGGCAGTGATCAGAAGACTAGAGTTGAACTGTTACCTGGACCCGTTCTTCCACCTCACGCATCACCACGCAGTGAACTCCTTTTATTGTGTTTTGATAAGTCGTGTCCACAGATGCTGCTTGCAAATCGGTCAAATGGCCTCGGAGGAGTTGGAAAAAGTAAGTTTATAATTTTTTCACAGAGCTTTAGTGGCTCACGGGGAAGTAGTCACCTGAGTTTCATGTCATTCAGACAGACCAATGTGGAGATATGCAATACTTTGTGTTTTGAGCAAAATGTACAGGAAGTTGTTATTGAATAACTTGAGTATTGTTTGGAATATCAAATTCTTTTAACAACTTTTTGTCAGGAGGGTCCACAGATGCTGTGTGCAAAGTTTGGTGCAAATCGGTGAAATCGCCTGGCAGGAGTTCGAGAAAGTAGGTTTGCGTCATTTTGCGCATTTGCAAAAAAAATGTTGGCGGAAATGGGCGTGGCCTATATCACGAAATTTACTCAGTTATTACATATTTTCATTCAGATCCAGTCGTGGTTCTGTGTATTTATTACTGGAGAACGGAGATCAACTCAATCCAGAAGTCACATTTTTAGATATTTGACTGAAATCATTGGTTTGATTTCAGTCTTCCTCTTCGGAGGTGGCGCCCCCTGAAACAATTCCACCACAATACAAAATCACAACGGAAAATAAGGTCCCCAGAACACTGTTTGAAGCTAGAAAGGTGGCAGGGTCCGCCACATATAAGCCAAGTTGTGGCGGAACTGGCAGTAAAATTCTTACTAGCCAAACCAGCCTACATCAGATTATAAGCCCCCGGGAGATAACAGGTCAAACTGAAAGTGTATCTGGTTTCCTCAGCAGAACGTGGAGCAGCCAGGAAATCACAACAGGGCCTGAACAGACAAACTACGGGGACGAGGTCTGCTGTGTTTGTCAGGGTCAGAACCACCCAGGTGTCGTTCCCCACCTCTTTTAAGCCTTCACTAAAAGGGCGTCGTCACTCGACAGCTGCTTCCACTCGTCAGTCCTCTCACCTGCACACAGGTGATCTGAATCACCTGCAATCAGTTCAGAGGGATTCTGGAAACTCAGCCTCAAACAAAGAAAGATAGCAAGTCTCAAACAATGAGACTGCTACAAAGTGAAATGGTATAAATGTGTGTTTTGCTTTAAGGTCAGTTTGTTAATTCAGTCATGAAGACAGAGAGAGTTTGATTATTCAGTTTGTTTAGACATAAAGAATCAGTCAGTGAAGATCTTTGTCTTCAGATTAAAACAGTGCTTCTTGAATACGAGTCTGAGCAGACAAACCAAGTGTGCCTCTTCGAAAAATGTTTTTTTTTTTGCTACGATGCCTCAACTGAAGCTCCACAGGGAACCAAGTCTAAGATCATTCTGGACGACGGTGAAGACGTCTGACGCCTCATACTGATTTGGATGAACTCCACATATTACACATGTTGTCTTTGTGGATTCTGGCAAACATCCGTCACAGAGATGATGGTGGTGGGAGTGATTTCTTCTGGCTCATACGGAGAAGAACCGACTGAACCAATCCTCATTAGGGGGTTTATTTCAAAATGTGTGCATCAGTGTTTACTAAATGTAAATCACAATGCCTGAATGAGCCTGCATCTCATTCAAAGATGTGTTTGCTCAGTAGCAGATGTCTTGGTGACGCACGGCGCTCTGTGACGTCCGGGGTCGCGCTCCCTTTCTCGTCTTAAAGTCTTTGGATCGACTCTGCGCTGACGAGCGGCTTTTGTTCACGAGGTCGCGCTTCCTGCACGCTGAGAATCTGAACTTCCACATGAGACGAGGGACGTCGACATGTACGTGACACGACTGATGTATGTATCAGAGTAATCAGAGCATGCAGTCGAATAAACTCCATATTTATGACCAGTGGGGGAAGTGATTCAGGCTCTGACACCACTAAAAACTGCCGTGACACAGCACAACGGTCTGGATGCATCGCCTGACACAAGGACAGAAAAAGTGGCACCCATGTCTGAAAGGCGAACATCCCTGTCTGTGCGACTGTCCCCTAAAATAGAAGCTAATTGTCTCAGGAAACAGTGTATTTTGGGGGGGGATGTTCAGCAAAGTGGCGGCGCCCCGACAGAAAGGAGGCATGTGATGCCATCAAGCGACGTGTCCATGTGAGGAGGATCTCTGTCGCTGAGCCCCGTGTGCACATTTGACACAGCCAGCCGCGAGTTGGCCTGATAATGTCAATATCATTCCCTTCATCTCCCGTCAGCCTGACGCCCGCTCCGTGTCACCCGAACGGGCTGGAAATGGAGGAGAAGTCCGACACTTAGTCAGCCAGTCAGTCGGTCGCAGCTGGAGCTGTACAAACAAACCCTCAGCGTCAGTGATACGGCAGTATTTAGACTTTGTCCCCTGCAATCCCCTCAATCTTTGACCTGTTTTTAAAGGAATCGTTCACCATTTTGGGGGCAAAACGTGTGTGTAGGGTTCATATGTAGCTAAAGCCAGCAGCAGGATAGCTTAGATTAGTGTAAAGGCTGAAGAGCTCCTGTAGAGGCCCGTATTTCTCCTAGTATGTGATAAAAATGTTGACACCTTTTCCCCCTTTTAGTTTTCACAATCTGTGTCTGGCACCACACAGCCTGTGGTCCTCGTTAGACAGAGAAATGGAAAAAGAAATACTCAAAATATTTCTATAGACGTCCCGGAAAGATTTAAAGGTCTTCAAAGCATGTTCAAATCTTAAAAAATGATTCTGTCCGTCACCATCAAGAGGCTCACAAACAGAGGATTCTTTAAAACTCACCAGAACGCAAGAAATCTCTGAAATTCAGTTTTTTCTGGGGGAGGAGCCACAGATCAGAGCGTTACTGATGCTAACACTGTTGTAAACGAACATCTGTTTATCTGTGGATTGAATAAATGAGACATAACGTGTGGATTACTGACCTTCAGGGATGTTGATGGGTGTTTGGTTTTTTTTAACTGTCGACAGACCCAGGCTAGCTTTTTCCCTCTGCTCCCAGTCTTTATGCTAAGCTACGCTAACCTCTCGCAGACTCTAGCGTCATTTTTAGCCGACAAAGATGGCAGTTGTGTTGATCTCCTCATCTTATTCTCCTCAGTGTATTTCCCAATGATGTCAGACTTTTCCATTTGCCCTTTCAGGGCCAAAAGATGAGATGTTATTTTTCTACAGGTTTCAGGAAAAGCAAACTTATAATTATTGTCGTGGTGCCTTCAGAAATCAAAACTGAAGTGTTTTTAATTCAGTGATGGTGTGAAAACATGCAGCGGTTTAATGGATTCACATATTGGTGTTAAAAGCTCGATAAACCTGTGAAAGTGTCTCGATGAGTTCCTTCAGTCTGAGGCGTTTCTGAGCAGTTCTTGCATCCTCCAGCTGCACCAGTGTTACTGACTGGTTCTGGTGGTTAGTTTACAGATGGAGCTGGTCCATCTGTGCAAATACAAGGCAAGAACTACAGTGATCGGGGGGGGGGCGGACGCGGATCGTGTGTCTTCCTGGTGATTCATGTCGCCCGGCAACAGCACATGAAACCCACCTCACCCTCAATCTGTCACGCATGTAAATCTGTCGGGTCCAGCTTGACACGCAGGAGGACAATGCACATGCCAAGTCCACAAAAACGTGCGGCCCTCAGCATCCACCTCCGACTCCTACAGAAGAAATAAATAAATAAGCACCGTGCTGGCGTAATCAGATTAATTCAGGGGCTAATTTGTTGCCGTAGTACAGTACGCCTGCCTGGCTGCAGTCAGTAGCTCAGATCCATAACTTATCGAAAGCAGATTAACACATCAATCCTCCTGCTGGTGCGCGCTAAGAACGCCGAGCTGTGTGGTTGTCAGGATTACTTAAGTGTGAACGGAGGACCGAGCTGTGCTTTAACTCTCCCTCCTGTCATCACCAGCTCGCATCATGGTGATACCTCCAGTTGGGCTTTACATGTTTTAAAAATATATTTATATAATTCATCTTATTTCATTAAATTAAAAAGGGTTTACTGTAAAAAAAAAAAAGACAGTAAAAATTGAGGGTAGGATGGTGACGTGGAGGCAGATGGCCTGGAGGCGAGCGAGAATCACAAGATTGCGTCTCGATGGCGACTGCTGCGTCCAGCGTTGATAAAACTCCAACTGAACGTCGATAAAGGACGCGACTGCCCTCGACCTTTGACCCCTGCAGGCCTCCACATCAAATGTCTGACATCTTGAGTAACTTCTTCCCAAAACGCTGTTGATTTATCTGAGTTTGAAGCTCTGTGTTGCTCCTTTCCAGCTCCCCGGGGATCTCAGATTGTGCGATGCCTCCCGGTGGCGACTTCTGGCAGTCAGGCGACACCCAAAAAAAAAACTTTCTCCCAATCTGCTAATGAGCTGAACCGAGCGGGGGCGACGAGGGAGGGAGGGGACGTCTGCAGCAGGCCCATCTCGTGCGGCCGTGGCAGGATGGTAAATGGGAGCTGGCGTGATTGTTCCTGACAGCGGCACATTCTTGGCCATGAGCACTAAACTGCCTTTCTTACGTAACCGGCCCATTGTTCCCGCCTCGGTCACTGTCATTAAAATTCATGGGAATCACATGAAAATACGCCCCAGACGAGTGTTTGTGCTGCAGAGGAAGACGCAGGGTTTGGTCAAAGTCACAATGATGAGTTAGAAGAGTGGAAACATGAGACGCCGACGAGAAGATTGCTGGTCTCGTCCCGGCCTTCACGTCGCTGCTCTGGAGGGAGAGTGGGCGCTCTCCAATTAACCCAGCTTCCCGCTAACCGCTGGGAACACCAACACTCCTTCACACCTATAAGGCTCTGCTGACACTTCACCACCTGTTCATAGCACGTCTGCTATCAAAAGAGGATCACAGGAGGATTATTTATAGCTGCTCATCTGTGAAGAGATTTGAGACACAGACGCAAGACGCGCCTCTTTTATCGTTTTCACAGACGTTTTGTCTCGTGATCCTCGCCGCAGGCTGCTCACACGGAGCTGAAGTTAAATCAAAAGAACCATTTTCTCTTTTTTGTAGGTTGTTTCATTCAAAGAGGCTAAACGGTAGTCGGCAAACCTGTTGAGAAACTAGCTGTCGTGACGATTCAGAAGAGAATGAGAAGCATGAACACAACAGCATCTAAAAAACACATGAAGTATATCTAAGATAAGTGATATCTCTAGATACATCTCGTCTATATTGGAGACTATAAAGCATTTTAGTTTAAGCTGTTGGTGTTACGCTCCTTATCCTGAGGTCTTATTCAGACCAGGTCAGGCATTATGTCGAATGTAGTGTGTTCAGACTGCAGCTCCGTTGGGTTTTAAGGGCCAAAACGAGTTATATGAATAAATATCTAAACATATAAATACTTTGTTTATATTTGGCGGACCCTGCCACCTTTCTAGCTTAGAACAGTGTTCTGGGGCCAACTTAAAGTTGGATAAAAACCTAATCGTGCAGCTCTTCTAGACTTTCTGAATGTTATTGGACCGAATGGCTCAAATTATAACAGTGAAACGAGTCGTGTCTCAGGTGGGATTGTTACGCTGTGAGCAAGACCTGTGTCGTCCTGCTAACGTTGGTGGAGAAGCGGTATCAGTTCTGCGCTCCCACACTGCTTGGCACCCTTAATTTGATCTGACTGAGGCCTTTGTTTTTGCATAGCTGTATGGGGTCCAGTATTTTGGTCCCCACAACCCTGTCGGACCCCACGAATGCAGAAAAACAAGAAGATACACTCACACGTGCTCTAAAAATGATGCTGACGTTCCCACACTGTTCAGATGGAATGATTTATTCATAATCATGATAGCATAATAAAACAATGAACATTGAAAGCACTGACAGTTGAACCCAAGGCCTCTCACACACAGCATGCACCACCCGGACCCCAGCGTTCACAGAGACACTGAACATTCCTAACGCCAAGAGACGCCTGGCTCCTGAAAGTCCTCCTCTTTTTTTTTTTTAATTTCTCCGCACCAGTCAGTTTTTTCTCCTTTTTTTTTTTTTTTTAATCCTTTAAATATATTTTGATATAAAAACAAGCCCACATATGATGAATCAACCATGTTTGTGAACTGCTTCTCCCCCTTCTCCTGTTCATGTCCCGCCCCGATCCTCCACCTCTTCCCTGGGCCGTATTGGTTGGAGGACGAACACCATACTGCCCCCCCCCCCCAAAAAAAATCCTCTCTCTTCCTGTTTATGCTCTTCTTTATGGACACTTGAAACAAAAACAAAAATAGTCTGATGGGGTGATGGTGGAGGTGGGGGGAGACAGCACTAAAAAAACGGTTTGAAAACCTCCCTGAAAAAAAAAAAGAAAAAGAAAGCAATAAAAAAAGATTCCTTAAAAAAAGCAATTAAAAAAATCAAACCACAACAGTCCAATTGAAAGAAGTGCTGGAGGGAAGTCTGGAGCTCTGTAGACTGGAGGCACTTTGGCACAGAGCGAAGGCCCCACACCTGACACCACGCCGAGAAGGAGGGAGGGGAGGGGAGGGGAGGGGAGGGAGAGAAGGAAGGATGGAATGACAAGAGAGAGCTGGGTCGAATTCATGCAGAGCCACTCGGTCTTACAAAGATCCAGGAATGATGGAGAGACGTGGGGGAAGAAGAAAAGAGAGCACCTGACAAACGTGGAGGAAAAGGCCAGCCTCCCCTCTAGTTAATGCCATGTTCAGGAGAGGAGGAGGGGAGGGAAAAATAATAAGGAAAGGAAAAAGGGATCATTAAGGTGGAAGAAGAACTTGGACCGAGAGAGAGAGAGAGACAAAGAGAGAGAGAGAGAGAGAGAGAGAGAGAGAGAGAAGGTGAGCAGCGGCAGGTTTAGAAGGAGGAAAGAGCAGCGGCCCGTTGAGAGAAGAGGAAACTGTCTGGCAAAAGCTTTACAACACAAACAGGAAAACAGTCCTTGTATGGAAGCAGAGGGCGGCTGGTGGACGTCTGAGGTCGGGGGAGGGGGCGACGTATGGCAGTCCCACAGGCAACAGGCTGGGCAGGAAGGAGGAAGGAGCTGTGGTCCCTCTCCTCCTCTTCCTCCTCCTCCACTTCCTCCTCCCACTTTACAGCTGTGCTGGGCTGTGTCTCGCCCCCCTCCTCTCCCCTCCTCGCCACCCCCTCCCCCGTGAGCCTCCTCTTCACAGGTACAGCTCCTTGGCTCTGATATGCTGCAGCTTCTCCCTCAACATACGGAAGGAAGGCCGCACCACCGAGTCCAAGGTCCAGCACTGCTTCATCAGGTCGTACACCACGGGCGGGCAGCCGTCTGGGGCGTCCATCTTGTATCCCTTCTCTACCCGGGGCACCACCTCCTTCAACGGCTGACAGACAGAACATACGACAGAGTTGGTCAATATACATCTGACGCCACTGATGATGTGACTCAACAGCGCTGCAGCATCCCAGTTCAACAAATACAATATGGAGCAAGTAGTGAAGCATGCAGACATAATTAAATTCATCATTTACGGCACATATTGAGTCACGTTCTCATCACCTGCTCCAGCTGTCTAATGGCACAAATCTAATTATTTTTCAGGTCAAGACATTTCATGAAATCCTGTAGAAAAGTAAATAAATAATAAAAAATAAACTGAACTGGTCCTAGCAATGAAGCCTGCCATCTGCTGGTGCACCTCTGTCCTCGGTGAGCCACACAAATCTGGTGTTCAGGTACTTACAATTCTAGGGTAAGGCACGCGCCCAAAGGAGTAGATCTCCCAGAGTAGGATCCCGTAACTCCAGACGTCCGACTTGGTGGAAAACCTCTGTGGGGGTCAGACAGAAAAGATTCAGAGAGCAGCTCAGGTGTTTTCTGCTTCAGCGATCCAGCAAACTGGATCAATGTTGTGTTATTTTAGTGCTGTTTCAACAAATAAACTTGACAATATCACAATAACCCCAATTTTTAATGGAACTGTATTCTTTCCCAAGTTTATACAAAACATTCTCCAACACAAAATGTATTCAGTGAGTTTAACTTCCTCCAAGCGCAGGAGTAATTACATGCAGGTTTGCAAGAGTATGAGAAGAAAATATATTACTGAGGTTATATCACAAACTCAAAAGTATTGATTTAATCCATAACTGAATAAAGAAATTGTTCTCATATGAAAATTAAGTCCACAGAACACTGTTTGAAGCTACAAAAGATGGCAGGGTCCGCCACATATAAGGGTTGTTTATTCGGTTTATTCAGTCATGAAAACAAAGAGAGTTTGTTTATTTACATCTTTAAACACAGGCCAGACTGCATTCAAGGTGCCGGCGGCAGAAATATCAGATAAAAAACTGTCTGACCTCGTTACAAACACTTTGAGCCTCGTGAAACAAACACTTGTACGAAGAGATTAATTCTATCAGCAGGTTTTGTTCCAGAGCTGTCACACGAGTACAGAGAGTTTCTTTACATGGAAGGGAAAACACTCTCTAACTGCTGCTTAAACATCCCCTCCTACTCTGAATCTCAGCACGCTGCGTCTGAAGTCACAGTGAGGTGAAGCGGGCGCCACCCGTCGTCGTCTCTCACCTTCTCTCTTAGTGCTTCGGGGGAGGTCCATTTGACGGGCAGCTTGGCGGTGTCCTGTATGGAAGAGGCCTCCTTGGTGAGGCCGAAGTCGCTGACCTTGGCGATGTTGTCGTCGGACACCAGCACGTTACGAGCTGCCAGGTCTCTGTGGACGAAGTTGTTGGCCTCCAGGTACTCCATGGCTTCACACACATCACTGGGTGTCACAGCAAGACAGGAGAGACGATGAGTGAGATAATAACGACTCGCAGGTGTGCGTCTGCTTCTTAATCTGTATGGACAGATCTGTGGCCGTGGTAACTCATCCACACACACAATGACAATATAATTAATGCAAAAACATGGTGACGGTCAGGAGAAGATTCACAACTACACAATACTTTACCTTCTTTAGCTGCTCTGTGTTCATGCATTCATCTAAAATCTAATCATCGCACTTGTCAAACAAGTTCATTCAAAGGTTTCGTGTCTCACGCTGAAAATGACTCATGAAACATTTCCTTGTGAGTGCATGCATGCGACTGCACAGTGATCCAAGTGTTCTCAATTATGTAATGGTGGCTCATTGAAAGTTGTGCCTGGTTACAGCATCAGCTTGATGACTGCTACATTAAAAATAAAGACATTCAGCCACTTGACTTGCAGATAAAGCTGCTATTTATCAGGCAAACAACCTGCAGGATGCTTGCTCGTGTAAACAAATGGCTCTTTTATGTTGCGAGTCGAGTGCGTGACACTACGCTTTTGAAATTCTCTTCAAATCCTGACAGTTGAAGAGCAGCAGTTTAGCTCTAGACCCTGAGCTGTGCTGATTAAACATTTGTCTTTTTGTCTGCTTGAGCGGAGATGAAGAGGACTCACAGTGAGAACTTGAGTAAGCAGTCTCCGCCGAGCACGGTCCGTCCTCGAGAGCGCAGGTAGTCCACGAGGCTGCCCTGTGACGCACAGAGGACATGGAACAGTTTTTAGGACCACCAAAATGTGTTGGCGTGCTGTCAGCTGAGCAACATGGGAACACAATACGTAACAAAAAGGTTTTACGACGTGTCAATTCACAAATTCTAACTTTGACGTGGCACCGTTCATCACTTCATTATCATTTTTTTCTAATCAGTAATTTAAGTGATTAATATTGATTCTCTTATCAGAGAGTTCGGCCGCACCATTTCACATCACAGCATCACCGGGCGCAGGCCAATTATCACATTGTAGTATGTGGCATGTCAAGTGAGGCTAATTAACTCGGTCCTTCCATATTTGTACATTTCTCAAGCGTTCAAACTGCACATTAAGCTTGCAGCACTTGATGAATGTTCGACACTGTTCAAAGAAAATACAATAGAAAACTTGTGTGACCGACCTTCGCCATGTACTCTGTGACGATATAGAGACTGCCCCTCTCCTCCACAATTACCCCTAGCAACTGCACCAGGTTGTTGTGCCTCAGTTGCCTGAACAAAACATAAGAGAAGGAAAATATTACGATGTGTCCACAAAAGATTTTGTTTCTTGGAAGTCACGTAAACATTTTTTACAGGTAGTGTGAAGGACACATGAACATCTTACGTCATGACAGAGGCCTCGGCGATGAACGCCTGCGCTGTGGCGTCATTCTTGATACACTTGACTGCCACCTTGGTCCCTCTGTAGTCTCCCACCATCACATCTGACGAGGATAAAGACAAGGTGAAGTTTAAGTACAATATCCAAGACGACCCTGGTGTCTGTTATTATGGCTCCGACGTATGAAAATTAAATGATGCAGAGATCCTTGTGAAAACAATTCCTCACCTCCAAACTCCCCTTTGCCAATGGTCTGCAGGAGTTTCAGCTCCTTTCTGTTCAAGGCCCAGCCGCCTGCAAAGAGAGGACAGACTTCACTTAACAGCCACCGACAATCATGCTATAAGTCTAATGACACTGCTCACAAATCATGTTCACGGAATTCATTAGTGAGTTTCCCATAAATCTTCTGGTCAGACTAAGAGTTCTACTTTGGGAGTGATGCATCTCATTTGGGTGGAAAGGTGTTGATTTATTCGAACATTTAGCCGATCCCACTTTCCTGCCTGGTGTAAGAATTAGCCGGGTCAGAAGGGTACGTGAAGAGGGATGAGGAGAGGCTGAGGTGAAGGAAGACTCAGATTGACCTTGAGAGCTGTTGAAGCCCAGCACTCGTCCCCAGACACACACAGATTAATTACCCCTCTGATGATTAATGCTATTAGGACTGTGGATGATAGTGGATTTCAGTAGGGAATGCACGCCCTGTCTGTATTTTGTACATGCGCCACAGACTTTATGCCTGTGAGGTTTACGTGACAGTTTATAACTTCAAGCGGGATGATGCCCCCGTGTGTGTTAGTGCCAGTGTCCCTGTAGAGTAGTGTAATGAGCTCAGCGTGTCCTTACTCCTGGAGAACTCGTCTTGTGCTGCCACTGTTCCCTCCATCAACTTGGGTTTAATCAGCCTGGTGCAAAGGCCGTCGGCATCTTTGGTGTAATGCTGCGGACAGAGTCAGAGAGAATTTCAATACATAACAACACTCAACAAGAAAAATCTAGTCGTTATAAGTTTCATTGTCTAACTTTTGTATCAAATCTGATCTTTAAAAAGTCTCAGCTCACTCTCAGTCTGCCATCTAAGATCTTGAGTTGAATCATGAGTGACTGTTGTTCACAGATTAAATCTGAAGGCTGCGTCTGTATACGAGCTTTTGATATGCAAAACAAAAGAGCGGCTGACGCTTCCAGCAACGCTCTACAGAAGAACATGGAGGTAGTGATGAAAAGAAAACTCAGGCAGCGTCAGAAGAGATGATGTGAGGGGGCTCTGTCTTCTTGATATGTACAGGGTATGAGTGGCGTTTGAGAGCAGAGAGGGAAGCGTGAGAGAACTTTTATCACAAGCGTCAGTGTTCAAGAGGAGAACAGTCGTCTCATGGGACGACAGAATCTCTGCCTCGTTTATGTCTGATAGAAAAGAAAAACAGAAACAAATTTTTCTACATCTTATAAACACAATTCACTGCAACACAATGCATCTGTCCTGTGATCATCGACTGTCATGACGGGAACATTTAAAACCAAAGAGCCTCTGCTGGAGATTCACAGCATGTGTAAGGCATCTGTTGGCAGTTAGCACCATGTGGAGACGAGTGAAGGTTTGCAACATTTATGGTGGGAACCAGCGGCAGAGGAGGAGAGTGTGGGTGTGAGAGAGGTCACTGCATTTGACCATTTACCCGCCAAATCACAGCAATCCAAACAAACAAATCCTGAATCCATACATATGCTCATCATCATGAAGGCAGGTGAGACAAAGGCAGATGTCCCATTTTGATGATAAACTATTTATATCAAACCTCAGGGGACTCAAACATGAATCTTTCTGACAGACAGCTGAGGCTGACAGAGTGTGACAACCAAATAATAAGACAACAAAAGAAGAAGCAGCTACCACACCGACAGCAATGTTATACAACTGCAGCATGGCGAATTGACCACAGAGTGTAGGATGCTCTGACGTCCACCAGGGGGCAGCATGGTGAAGAGAGGGTCAGCTCAGATATGTCAACAACAACTGCACCACCCTCTTTACATAGATCGAGCTCTATTATCTGTTATATGTGCAGTGTTTTCTGTCTGATCCCGGAATATGTCAAATAAAGACATCTCTGAATGTTGCATTATTACATCTGCCCGTTCAACACACTGCTTTTATTACTAATAGTTGCCTTAACAGCTAAAGAACAATTAATCATTAATATGATGAATCTATTTTCAATGCAAAATCAGGGTAGTCTACATCAGGAGTTTAAAGAACAGATGAAGTAAAACATGTTTTTTATAAATACAGAGTTACTTAAATGATTAACACAACATAATGAATTCAGTTTAATAATGGAGCTCCCGTCCGTCACTACTGAAGCTACTAAATGTCTAAAATGTAATAATATAATTTTGTACAGAATGTGTAAAAAATTAAATGTATTTAAATCAAGTACATTTTTCTCATACCAGTACTTTGCATCTTATTTTGGTAAGCAAGTATATGTTTTGTCATCTAATAAGGTATTTTTTATGTGATTGTGTCCGTCTCTGATTGTGGTTGACACATTTGTGATCAGTTAAAACCTCAGCTGAGATTAACTGATTAATCATTAACATCTCTCGTCAGCACAAAACTATGTCACCACTGGTTTAACTGTCACACAAACTGTCTTCTTCCCTTATTTAAACTGCGTGTCCTGTGTCATTTTATTTTGTTCTTTATTTTTCATTTGCTTGGTCACATTTCAGGAAGCCTTTTTTAACACCTTGTCTATTGGATTACAGGTGAAAACGAACCTTTGGCTAATTTTAACTCGTGTTTTATAACGTGTTTTTATCAATTTGCACCGTCTCTTCCTAGATTAATACACTAAACTTAATTAAATTAAATCGTATTGTAATTAAAATATATTTTTAGTACACAAGGCCACTGAATAAACTGAGTTCTTGCTCATATATAATCAACACAGAAGAGTGTAATAGCAGTGAGTAAAAACACAAAATGGTAGCTGAAACGCAAGCTGTCACACCCTCGCAAATACCATACGGAGCCATCTCTATGTCACCTCACCGGTACGACTGCATACATGTGGCTGGCTAACAGACATGACATCACTCTGAATGTAGTGATTGGCAGAAAGGAGGCCTGGGTCTGTCAGCTTATACACACTGTATGCATAAATACGTGATATACTACGCCTGAGTATATATATATAGGTTTATGCGAAGCCTGCAGTGACAGGCCAATGAGAGAAGGGCAACAGTGAGCAAGCCGGAAAAACACGCAAGAATGTACGGAATCCTCTCGTAGGCTATTATGGAGAGACAGAGAAGACACAGGGGAATGTAGGCAGGGCAGAGGACGGAGATACAGAGAGATAAATGCAGGGAGGGGAGGCAAAGTAAGAGGTTGAGATGGATAGCAAAGGGCGGAGGTATGAAAGCAATATGCCAGGTATACACATGAGGGAACACGGAGGGAGACAGAGAAGGAGGGAGGGAGGCAGAACCAAGCCTGTAGGGTGTGAACAAGAGAGAGAGGGAGGGTGAGAAGGATCGAGAGATGGAGAGATAGAGATTGTGGGTGGCTGATAACAGGAATGCACCGGGGATGTAGATGGTCTCGGTGCCAGCTGGCACATTCCTGTTGTCCACTTCCAACGCCCCGCGAGGCAAAGAGATGAGGTCCAATTAAAAGTGTGATAGACGCCAATCCTGCTCGTCTCTTTATCTGAGCGGATGAAAGGCCTCCCTCTCTCTCTCCCTGCCATCGAGTCTCCTGTCTTTGCCTTCTCCACACTCTGTCCTTCCTCTGAACCAGCTCTCAGATAACAGGCGGCGAGTGAGAGGATCACACAGCTTTTTGAAGAATATGAACATGTACTCGAGTCCGATTTTGAGGGAAACTCTACGGGGACGGTGAATGTGTGCATGAGTGTGTGGGTCTCGTGTTTACAGAGTTATGTAACCACACTGCTGCATGATCGCCTCATTTTGCTAATCATAAAATGATGTCATGAAGATTTACTATATAACAACGTTGAAATACGGACTTCGCACAGACTTCCAATTTGTAATAAATGTTTTAGTTCTTTCAGAAAAAAATCACAGCTGATGATAAAGACCTGGCATAATCACCAGTGGGATGTGAGCTGAGGATTTACTCAGTGAGGAATATCGTAGTGCAGTATTTACTTCTTGGGAAAGTAGATATAGGAAGGTTTACTGACACATGCTGAAAACAACATTTTACACCAATTATTGGGGCTGATATTCAGCATTATTTTGTCCAATTGCTGATAAAAAGATGTAATTTTAAAAGGCACTACTTTGGCTCTGTGCACTTTGCTCCACATTTCTGTGTACCTCATAATCATATTTAAGTTCAGCGCTCGAGTAAGTTTATAATCTATTCACACTTATCAGTATTGGCCCTGAAAAAACATGTCAATCAATTTCTATATTATACAATAAATTCAATTGTCTTCTGGTTTGTTTTTAAATTACTGATGAGTCTCTCTCTACAGAATTGTATGTACAATGGGACATTCCAAAGCCGACAGTCCATAACCTCCAAATATTCCGTTTAGCCGGTAATTCTTATAACTGAGAGGCAATAACAGGGGAGTACTTGGCTTTTTCGTTTGAAAAATGACTAAAAGCTGGTTTTCCTTTAAAGTTTTTTAGTTCTACAGTCAAACCACAGCAGCTGATTTACCATGGCATGAAAATGTTGTCCTACATCTCAATGACTTTCAAGAGAGAGGAAGTGCCTCGTGAACAACATGAAATGTGTGACATTTGTGGGCAGAGTGTCAGTGGTCAAAGGTTTCATTTTCCTACATACAGCTGTCTGCAGTTAGTCTCTCTGTGGTTTAACTGAACACTTTCAGTTCTCACTATTATTGGATTTAAAGGCAAACCAACTGATTGGTGCTGATGAGGAGATGAGAGTATTATGGGTATCAGAGAAAGAGCAGGAGCTTAAATGCTGCAGTTCCTCACCTCAACCAACTGCATGAGGTTCTCAAAGTACTCCTCCTCGTCAATGGTGAGCTTGCCGTTGTGGTAGATGATGCGGTAGTGCTCCACCTTGCCGTCGCAGCTGACGCACAGGGTGTAGTCGCCGGGGTAGTTGGTGCTCTCCCTCACCAGGAACAAGCCCGTCTCTGGAGGGTAGAGCAGCCGCTCGGCCTGCTCCCGAGTTATCTTCCCGTGAAACCAGCTACAAGTAGGAAAGACAGGAAGAGGATGAAGGACAAGAGAGGGAGAAAGAGACGAGGAGATTAAAAACTTAGCTGTACAGTTCGCTTGCACACAATCTGCCATACACAGACACACACATACAGAAAGTAATGTAACAATTAAGGACTAATAAGAGACAAGTCTGATCCATGTGCTGCTTGTTGTTCTCAACTGAAATCATCGTCTGCTCTCTGTCAGTGACATCAGCATCAGAATGGCCTAAATCCTTCCAACAGTTCCTACAACAGTTTACACACGTTTTCATTTTCAGGACACTCATTCGCAATATTAACCACACAGACAGATCCACATCTTCGTATCACAGCCCACAGATCTCTTCTAAAATGAGAAGTGAAAAACTGTAGTGTGGCCGTAAGGGGAAGCCGACAGCAGCAGCACTTCCAGTCTGTCCAGCTCGAGCCCTGCAGGGGCGGGGCCGTCCCGACTCCAGGAGTCAGTGAGAAAGTACCTGAAGCCAAACAACAGGAAACATAGTGCTCATGCATGCATGTGCACACACACACACACACGAAGTCGGAAACTGACACGACGGGACTGCAATAACAGGAAAGCGCAAAAACTGTGCAGACAAGGTGGTGTGGGTGGGACAGAACCAAGTCACCCACTCCTGACCATTTTAAAAAGGAGACGGACTGACTATTCAACACATATAAGAGTTTAAGAAAAAACTCCACACAGCATCCTCTGAGAAGAAATACAGCACTTGCTTCTTTATTTATAAGCTGGCAGTACAGCGCTGCCTCACCCTCACCATATGGCCCCGAGGATACATCTATAGGTCTCTAATGGATGGATTAGACAGCTGCACTGCAGTGAGGGTGCTTACATGCACTTAAGTATCCTGGCTTTGATATAAGGAATATGGTGTGTACAGAGAAACCTGATTATTCATATCCTGAATTGCATAATCATTACAGTATCCAGGTGTCTGAGGGTCTGCATGCAGGTCTCAGCTTCTTGCTTCAGTCATGATTTTCTGCCCAAATTTCATCCTCACTACATCATTTGCCTTAACTTAACTGTTATTTCTCATGGTTAAACTGTATCTTAGATTTCCCATAAAATACAGTAAGATGCTTCATTCCTGCCTCTGTATCCATCCCATCCATCGATTTATGTCACTCCTCGTGCAGAAAGTCATATTAGCTGCAAAGCGGGCCCAGCCCACAGGGTATCTCTATGCTTCTTAGCTGGTGAATGGGCGGTAATCAACGACTATAATTGATTTAGCCTATTTTGCTGTGGCTGCCTCCGTCACTCCCTCCTCCTCTTCCTCCTCCTGGTGCTCGGCCTCCTCAGACAGCAGAGGCCCTTGTGGCCAAGCAGCTTAATACGGGTTGAGTTGATTAGATCAGTGCAGGCAGCTTCTCCGATGGACAACCACTCCTTAACTCCCACTAATCCAAGAGCGGGCGCCAAGCATGGACGACCCCGAGACATACATAGCCCTTTGGTGGAGGCACACTAGCTGTTCTGTCCTTGGCAATTAACTGCAGTTCTTATACATGACATCATATTGCAATTGGAAAATCACAAAAATGCGGTAAACAGCTCGGTGGGGACAAGGGAGGACGGAGGAAACAGTGGAACAGGGTGAACACCCCATCTTTTCTTCAGGGGTGGTGCTATTATGTGAGGCGGATGTCAACCACATGGGGGCAGCAGAGAGAGCAAGCTGTTCGATGCCAGTGAGGGAGGCGAGGACTGTATCTACTGCTGAGTATCAGTGGGTCAGGGTGAGCAAGGGGACAGTAGACCACAGCTGAACCCTTATGTAAGCCAGTGAAGAGGGAGAGGTCTTCTCACAGACATCTGTTAGTGATTCACACACAAAAAAATCAACAAGTCCCTCTGGGTTACAGCTAATGGCTGCAGAAGAACGACTTCTGATGCCTTGAGTGTTTTTTTTTAAACAGTTAACTATGCAGTGATCCCAAAGGAAGCAGTGAGGACATGAGGTCACCAAGTGTAACCGTTCAAAATATTTGGGAGCCTAATGACTCCTTTTAGTAAAAATCCCGGGCTGCAACCAAAGACTGTTTTCTGAAGTGAGTAATTTGCAGAGTATAATCATGATTAACTGACTAATCGCTTAGTCTGTAAGAAGGTCAAACAATTGTGAAAATGCTAAACACAATTTCCCAGAAGTCGTCTCGAAATTGCTTCTGTTGTCAAACCAACAGTTCAAAACTCAAAGACTCTTTATTTACAATCATAAGTGACTAAATGTAATTACATGTTAAAGGGGCACTTTGTAGTTTTGGAAATTCAAACTCAGACACTCAGATTTTAACATTTACAATATTAATGAGGTAATAAAACAAACTCAGTATTTATTTTTCTCCATCAGTGAATAAACAAGCTGTTCTCAGAGGAAAATAAGGTCCCACAATGTTAGAAGCTAGAAAGGTGGCAGGGTCCGCCACATATAAAGAAAGTGAAAAAGTGAAACAATATGAAGTTGTGTTTTCCTTTAAGGTCAGTTTGTTCATTCAGTCATGAAAAGAAATACAGTTTGTTTATTTAGTTTGTTTAGTAGAGAAGAAAGTAAGTCAATGAAGAAGTTCAAGTTCAAAAGTTCACCTTTAAAGAGCAAATATTTAATTGTTTAAAGCATTTTCAGGCAAAAATATAAATCAATGACCTAGAAAATTGGCAATTAATTTACTTGACTTTCCATTAATCAATTAATTGCTGCTGCTGTAGTGAAATTAAAGCAAAACTAATTATCTCTTATATAAAAAAAATATAATGAGAATTTGGTAACAGCTGTAATGAAGCTGAAACTTGAAGCTAAATCTACCACTGAGTTTAGTATTTCAAGCTATTGTGTTGTGTTTCACAGTTAGACAGGGTTAGTTCAAAGTTCCTCTTCAGACCACACACACACAGACCACATACACACACACGCAGACACACACACACACACGGTCACCATGCCAGAACTGGATGACCCTATGACCATATTTAAAGCCGTGTGGACAGGCACTATGAGTGGTGGCGGGAGGAGAGGTTAAAGCTTTCAGCGGCAGTTGATGAAGTGAGACAAAGAGGGTCAAAAGTCCATTTAAATGTTTCCTGCTAATGTTACAGTGAAATACCAGCAGCTCTATAAGCACTGCTCAACTACTGTTAACTCACATGCTAATGACAGTCTAAAAGCTTGATCCTCAGACTGATCTCTGTATCTGGAGAGAGCACACTCTCTTTAGGATGTATGGACTTCCTCCTGGGGTTATAATGCAATGCGACGGATCAGCACAACCGCACAAGGCAGGGCCCTAAAAATCTCAAGTTAAATGTGTCTTTTGGGAAAATAAGAGGACCAACCCACAACAACAACAACAACCGACACATAGACTTAACAGTGTTTTCTGTAACAGCTCAGAGGCACAAAACTGAAAACCCTAACTTTATAAACCCTGCTTGATTCATTTCAACACAGCAGACAGGGGAACATCCTACATTTCCTCACATCACGCCGAAATGAAAAACTTTCCTCTAAACTGTGAAGTTTTAATACTTGTTTATTACCACTTGCGGGATGCACACAAACACTTTCAGATGACAGCATCTCATAGCCATGTGATGATCCTGTAGCAGCTTGTATGCTCTCAGCTTTCCTGTCTCGCCTCATTTGCATATGCCTCTCGTTATGTTTTCCTCTTTTTGAAATAGCTGCCGTTTCAAAGGGCCTGATTCAAATGCAGCGTGCAGCTGGTGCTGGCCTCGGTGGCAGAAAGACACAGACGAGAGAAGACACGGAACAAACCAAAAGGCTGTAAGAGATGGAATTTCCATCTTTTGATGCCTTGGCTGACTTTTGAAATCAACACTTCTTTTTCCCTCGCTGCAGGGGACCGAAGTGAACGAGGGTAAAACAACTTGTTCACACATTTGAGAAGGAAAGAGCACATGTGGCCAATATGTAGCAGACACATAACGAGAGTTTAAATGGTTATTTTGATTACTGCCGCATATTGTTCATGTTCCTATATTATACTTTGGCATTATGCAACATCATTTTCCTACAATTTCCTACTTACCATGAATACACCTGTTGCGATGCACTCAAATTGTGTGTCACGTTTACAAGTGTATCTGTTTCTCCATGAATACATTCAACATTCAAGAATGCCATGACAAACAAGCACACGGACACAAACTGTTACGTTGGGTTTCTCCTCCTGTGGTACTTACGGCATAAGACTGAGTTTCCCTCCGGACTTGACTCCTTCTCTTTTCTGGACATAGTTAGCCGGGATGGTGCCCTCTCTGCCCACTGTGTTCCTCGCTCTGTACCAGTTTGGATCCTGAAACAGCCAAACACACGACAACACAACCATAATATTAGTGCCACTAATCGATGTGAAGTAATTCTGTAGGTGAGGAGTATCGCTACACCGCTTGTCCCACTGTGAGGTGAGGTACTGAGGTTAGAAATCTACAGTGGATGTAGGCGCTGAAGCTCTATCGGTAGCCATAAAGAGCCAGTTGCTAACAGGAACCTCTAGTATATTGGTTTAGATTTTGAATGCAATACAAATAATCTGCACACTAATCTTAAAACAGTGTTACTGCTTCTGAAACAATTTATTTATATTGGGTTGCTGTCGTTCCGCAGCGAGAGCGGGTTGTCCCGTAATATGAAGGTCAGTTGTTCAATCCCTGGATCCCCTGGCTACATGTCGAACCTAAAATTGCTCCAGATGAGCCTGTTGGCACCTTGCATGGCAACGTCTGCAATCAGTATCTGAGTGGGTGAATGTGACAGGCGTTGCAAAGCGCTTTGAGTGATCAGTAGACTGGAAAAGTGGCACATAAATGCCAGTCCATTTACCATCTACCATGTGAAATTGCTGTATTGGCTATTTCAGGCTAGAGGTAGAACAAACTGTCCTTTCAGTCAGTAATCATTATTATGAGTTGGTTTCTGGTACAAAAACAAAATGAATAATATGAGGAAAAGTAGACAAATTTAGCTCTGCGGACATTGATGTGGGTAAAGCAGAAACATGCTTAATTTAGATTGAGTAAGTTAAGAATAGCACTGTTTATGTCATCCTAAATCTACGGGACAGTCACATAGTCGTATCCTGCATGGTCAATCGTTTGGTCTTCTGTAGATTTTTTCAATATTCAGAATATCAGAAACTGACGAAACAAACGCTATAAAATACAATCATATGTACCTTATTAGGAAGTCATTAAAGAAGTTTTTCAACAATCAACTTTTAACACATTCTCAATAACGATCGTTTGATCACGATAGCAGCTTTCAGGGCTAATGAAGTATAAAGTGACTTCTTACCCTGGTGACTCCGATAATGGTCAGTACATCTCCTTTACAGAAAGGCAGGTCCTGTTCGTTGGCAGTCTGGAAGTTGTACTTGGCTACACACTCTGTGCCACTCGACCATGGTGCCTACATCACACAGGACAGAGAGGAAGGAGCATTGATCACAGTGTAGTAGCTCGATTTCATTCAATTATTAAAGTAACATATCTCACAATGCTATGCACACAGGGAGGGCGACATTGTAAACACCTGTGTGAGTGTGCCTTGACAACGAGTCGCACTGATTGTCAATCAGTCCAAATACTGTAAAAATGGCAGCTACACACCTAAAATGTAAATGGTAGAAAGATAAGAGTGCTTGTCGTATTCCGTCTGCACTGTTAGATCAGTGCAGTAGTGTGATCAAAAACGAACAACAATGGCGTGAATGAGATGAAATGAGAAGGCAGAGTACAAAGCGGCAGGTGTGTGTTTGAGCGGGATGAGGTCCTCGTACAAGCTGCGTTATTCCTGACAACACAAGGTACAGCTGAATGTGTGTGCCGATGCTACATAATGAGTTTGGACTGCTGGTGGTGACGACTATGACAGAGGGAGAAGTGGATACAGACAAACCTTCCTTCTCCACTGTTATTATTTCCTTGTGCTCACTTGAACCCCTTTATTTATGAGAAATGGGGTTTTTTTCTTGAGTAGTGCTGTCGAAGATTTCAGTAATTTAAAATGTAGCCTAGTGCAACACACAGAGATACTGGGGAAAAACCTCGGCTAGAGCCAACACAGGCTTTCACTGGAAAGAGCCACTAATCATGTCGGTTTTATTGGGATCTGCCAACTTTAAAAAATGACACATTCATATGCTAAGCATCTTCCCACAGAGGTCAACTATATGCAGTTTGTCATTCCTGCTTGACATTTATTTACCTCCTGAGTGACCTACAGGTCAGCTGGTGGTTTACTTTATTTGCTTGTTTTTTCACCAGATGGCTGGACGCTGATAGATGCACAACACTGACTGAATTGTTGACCTTTTGGTCGCAGGTTGGTAAAATTACCAGTAGGTCATAGGGCTGCCCCAAGAAATATTCTGTGTCAGTAACATTTTGTGACCTCTTGGCCTACAGAAACCCACTGGATAGATCTGGAAATGAAATCACTCATAAGCCAGACTCCCACCGACTCCAAAATACATTATGTTGCTAGAAACCACAGCGTTTCCTGTCCAGTCCTGTCTAGAGGCTCTAAATATGCTGAGTAATCTGACATGGTTATTGATTGTGAGATGACAATGTGAATTATTAACTGATGTTTAGAAGCTTTGTCAAACAGCAAGTCAGAAACAAAGCATAAGCAAATTAATTCAAACTTGACTCATACATGGGAAAATATCTTATCACCGTATTTAATGTGATTTAACCTCCGTGAAGTTGGTGGAGAAGCAAACGGGTTTAGTTGGATCATAGCCTCGGTCTTGTAAAGATGATGATATTTGAATTTTTCTTGCTGAAATTTCCACCTGATTGTGGTGAAGCACTGTTGTGAGACAGATAACTCAATCTGAATCAATAAGGACATGTTAAGGCAGCGGATGCAGGGGGGAAAGTAATCCACCTCTGAGGCTGGCACTTAGTTTAACCACTGAGACGGCTAGGTAATGTGAAACCACTAAAACTGAGCCAGACACTTTGATGGATGTGTGTGAACCAGCTGTGTGCATTAATACATTACTACAGTTATTTCAGCACCTCGGTGTCCTGCACAGATCCTCTTGCATGTTCATGTACAATATGCACACATTTTTGTAAGTGCGTGCATGTTACTTAACTTTGATTCTTTCAAGTAGTCGCCGTGAAATCGACACATATGACAGTTTTATTGTATTTCAGTATATTTTGATATAACAACATGGTGCATATTTTTACAGATCTACTCAACATCTGTGGTGACATGACATGCAACATATCGCTGAAACAATCAGTTGATAAAATAAAATTAATTCACCAACAATTTCAATTATGACTTAGCAAAAACACAAATAAATCTCATTTTCCAGCCTATCCAAAGTCAAAATGTTCTACTTTTATATGATTCTAAACTGAATATCTTTTGGTTTTGGATAAGTGATTTGACAAACAAGGCTTTTAAAAGATGTGTGACAAATTTTACAGACCTAGCAACTCATTGAACAAACGGGATGATTAACTGTTGATGGAACTGACTGTTGAGTTACAGCTACTTCCTCAAATTACCCTTCTGAAGGATGACTTCACCTGAATGAAATGCAGTCTGGGATGCAGATTTGTAGTAAATTGGGAAATTCCAGTTTGAGAAGAGCGGCAGAGGACGTTACATAAGCCAACAATGACAACATTCTTAAATCTTGCTATAATTCTGGGCAAAGTTAGACAACAAAAAAAAAGACAGCCATGTGAGAAACCTTCAGCAGATCAATGAAGCGTGTGTCAACATGTTTCATAAAACAACAGTAATAAACTCTGACAGCTTGTGATGGAGAATATTAACCTCCAGGAAGACGTGTGTTAGAACTGATGACAGGGATTAATATTATAAATACTAAGACTGTACTGGTGATGCAGAAGGGAACACCTGAACTGCACATATATTTAATGTCTATGCCTATATCTGTGAATTGCTAATTCCTATGATCCTGCTTGAGATCCTTTTGTCCGGGCCTTGGTAATGGTTCTGACTTATGACCATAGGTGACCAGGGTTTTTCTGTCCAGGCCCTCCAGCTGTGGATCTCAGGCAGACGATCTCAGTATCTCTCCTTGAAACTCACTTTTATCTTATGGCTTCTTCTTAACCAATGGTATTTGCTGTTATTTCATATTGTTTATATCTTAAAAATCTTCAGGATCACAGTTAAAAATGGAACCAGGTTGCAGAAACACACCCTCCTGACCTCATTCTGCTGGTGTGGCTGCTACTGTAAGAAGCCGGCACCAGCAGATGCTGATTATTATCTACTATTTGTTGAGATGCGTATAATTGTACAAAATATAAAAAGGGATGGTATTCTAATTTAAACACTTAAGAACCTGTACCACTGGATGTTATATGTGAAAAAATGCAATGTGTGCTTCACTTACGTGCATCCCAGACATGATGAAGGGAATTGGGCAGCAGGTGTCCTCAGGCAGGTAGCGGTCACTGTTCAGCTGGTACCATCAGAGCTGTAAGAACAAAACAAGGCATAATCAATAATCTGATGACTTTAGGGGCTAAATGTGGCAACACTGTGAAATACCCACGAAAAGTAGGTCACCGAGAAGCATAATCTGCACAACATTTTTCTCTCCAGGCGTGCAGAAGAAGAATGACCACTCCAATTGTTTGGCTCTCAAATTACATGACATTGTTTTTACCTCTGTTTATGCTTCTCCTTAAGTTGGGGAGTGTAGTTCAACTGGTATAAACATGAAACATGGTGTCTGTGCAAACAGTTTGAAGAGATGTGAGGGCCATAATGACAAAAATACATTCATTATATGTATTTTCATTCCTTTGACAAATAAAGTTAGCTGCTGAAAAAGGGATAGCAAAAACATATGCTGCAAGCTTAAAGGACACTTTCTAACTCTTTAATTATCTAGGTTTTCTGGAAGTATTATACAGATTGGATGCAAAATCTGAAATCCTGTGACCATAAATGAGAGGAAGAGGCTCTCTGGTATTAGCCAAGTCTGTTCAGTGTCTTGGCAGCAAATTACTAGTCTTTCAAAGGTGACCTTGATATAGTGAGAGAAAGGAGAGAGAGTGAGCTGCTGAGAGAGAGAGAAGGGGGAGCAGCGGGAGCGTGGAGACAAACTATGAGTGAGGAGTACAAAAAGGAGTCCGTGTGTGGTTGGGTGTGTGTGCAAAGTCTGTGGCTGAGGCCTTAAAAAGTTAATTCCGGACAACAGTAAATCTATATCAGCAGACTAAATATTACAAGTTTGACGGTGGAACAGTAAATGAACAAGACCTCTCGCAGTGGCCTCCATTCAAAGCATCTCGCTTCCGACCGGCCAAGAGAACAGGAAGTTGAAATGGGAGGGAGAAGGAGGAAGTAGCTGACACATATTTTCCAGTGCTTCGTAAGAGGGAGGGAGGGGTTAGAGTTGGGGTTCGATGCGAGCATGGGCACTCTGGTCACTGCCTCCGTTCAGACTGACTACACCCTCATCAGTGTCGTGTCAGAGGAGATCAATAAACCCAGAAAGCAATTGAGCAACTTAAACAAAATTCAAACTCAATTATTCAAGTTAAAAATGTGTTTTTTGTTAGGTCTCCCCTTCCACTTGATTTTCCCCTCATGTCTGAAGTGGATACAACTCATAAGACTTTCACTGTGATTCAGCCTGTTTCGTGGAAAGTAACATTTCGTCCATCAAGCGCAAGCCAGTTGTTTTCCACTTACAAAGTGCTCTGTGTAATTTTAGAGCCATGAAAATGATGCATCTCCTTTAGAGGGCCGGGCTACTGGCTCGGATGCTCCCTGAGCATCTATGGCCAAGCTTCACAGCACTTCCATATCCTGTGTTGAAACAGGAAGGAGCCTAATTGCAGACCATTGCAGATCTGTATGCAAACTGACAGAGCCAAATATATCCGAGGCCAAGCTGCTCTGCTGCACCCAGAGGGCACCCGCTTCTTTCCCTTTGCCATTCTTTGCGTCTAGAGCGGTGCTGCTGGATCAGAGCAGCGCGGCTCACCAACCCACAGCCACGCTAGCGAGCCAATAGAAGAGAGACAAGTGAGCGCTATTCTTATCTCTCTCCAGTGCTCAAGAATGCCTTCAAGCTATTCAAGAGCTTCAGCATCGCACTGCTCACATCGCTCTCCTCAGGGTAGTCGAGTGGTGCCGAGTAAAGACTGCGAGTGAAAAGAGTTCTTCTTCAATTCAATTTACCAAAGCAGACCGTCGGCATTTGGGTACCAACACTTCACTGAGTTTCTCGCTTAGAACAATAAGGTTCCAACACCCATGGTGAAAATGAATGCATTGTGATACCGCATGTGTTTGATGCTGAGAGAGGAGGTGTGAGTAGTACTACTCCTCCAGGTGTTATGTTACTGTTTAGTGAACGTCACACTTGTTGAGTAGAGTAGAAGCCCAAGGCTGTGTGCAGACCAACAATGGCACTGCATTGGGAAAAATAAATAAATGGGCAACGTGTGGTCTGGCATGTTGCTACAGTTACTAGCGGTCGCTAGGGCTGAATAATTAATCGAAACATTACTAAAACTGCAATATGGCCGAGTGCAATATCCAAATAGCGAGAGCTGCTATTTGTTGCCTCGCCAAATGCTTTTTTTAAAAACTGGACTGGGTTGAAATTTGTCCTGAACATCCAAGAAACCCTTTGAATAATTCTGGCTCATACTGCAGCCACAATATCTGTCAAAATCAGAATCAGGCTTTATTGGCCAAGTATGTGTACAGGATCCGGTTTTACAATGCTCAGTGTAATTACACGGAAATAAACATTCAGCTACAGACAAGGACCATAAGAACTGAACAAATAAGTTGAAGGTAAAGAATACTGATAACTGCAGGCTTTAACAACAAAAGATGCTCACTTTCCTCACATCTCCTTTTCCCTCATTGACACTAATATCTGAAATATTGCGGACAAATTGATGACAAATTCTCCATCATCATCATCTTGTTGGTCAACTCTCGTTACACTCATCTAGTGATATGTGAAATGTGACTTCTGCTCTCTCTGCTGGGACTGTGCTGCTGCATGGAGCAGACTCTAGCATCCATGATCCAACTAAATGTAGATAAAAAATAAAAAATAAAGCAAAGTGACGGTGGATAAGTAATATAATCAGTGTACGTAGTAACACCGCAGTAACACCGACTACTGTAGAAAGCCCCGTGGTCAAAAGACAAAGTAGGAGCCAGGAAGTTAAGATACTGCACAACAGTTTTTCTTTCAAACAAGGTTTTACAATCCTGGTAAAGTTATTACTGCAGCAGTGAGTTGTTTCTCCTGACTTGATGCTTTACACATAAACATAAAATAAGCGATGCTACATGGCACACGGATTTCCACCTGCTGCGAGGGTACGCTTGAATTTGAGGGATAGCTTTCAGCGGATGTCATTTGTATTCCAACCATGATCAGAGACCAGCTGAGTGTGTGACACCAACACTAAAATCTGATTAATAAACAGTCCCACCACAGTGTACGGCTCTTCACACGCCAAGGTCACACATGAAAGCATACACTGTAGTTGACTCCAGCTACACTCCAACCAGATGTGCCAAACACGAGTGGAAATTGCTTCCTTTTCCACTCCCCTCCTCTTCACTTTCTCCGTCTGTGCAACAAGAGCTGTTGGTGACAGCATCATGGCAACACACCGGGAAGTGCTACATCAAAGGCTGCTGTCACATCAGTGCCAGATGACAGTAATATTACTTCTGTTCATGTCTAATATGACATTTTCATCATAACAAGTCATGTGTTCTACTTAAACTGTCTGCACACTTCTATGTGCTGCAACCTGCTGCTCTGTAGCTGCTTTGATGAATCAAGAAGAAAGCCATAAAAGTGAATCTGCAGTCCTGTATGAGTGTTTCACCTTATTAATATTACATTGCTCTGTGCCTCTAAGACATATTTAATATGCTTTGAGAATAAAGCAAACTTTTGTTTCTATACGACACAATTATCGAGAATCCTGAAACTGCTCTGTGAGCCACAAAGCAGAAATGTATGAAGCAGTCAAACAGGTTTTGTAAAGCAAACGGTCAAAGGTGTCTCTTCCAGCTCAATTGAGTTTGCAGTAAAGATAAAAATTCTCCTAACCTCACATTTCAGGGGGAAATCCATCATTGAAGGGGAGAGGGGGCAGTGACGCAGAACGTTGCTGCTGGTTCACTTACTTGAAAGAGAAATACTAAAAGGTGGTTTAAATTATAGATGATTAATCAGTAACTCTGAAAGTGACAAATGTGTTTCCTTTAAAAGATATGCTGCAGGTATGATAAGACTCATTTCAGTCTCTGCTTGCCATATCCTTCTCTTTCTGGGCATAGATTAATCACACACGTCTCATTGTGTAATTTGTTTCTCTTCACTTTATGTAGTTACATTTGAGAAGAGGTATGACCCAGACATATGCACTGCTCTGACACTGGCTGAGAGACTGACTGGATCCTGGGACAATACAGACGATTATAGAGTAGCCTCAGATTTGTGTTGTGATGAAGTCAAGAGCTTTCCATCTTAATATCTTCGTGTTAGTAGCAAATCACAATTTTCAATTCATGATCCACTCTAATCCAGCTCTTATTCGCTGACACTCGACCCAGAGAATCACAGCTATCAGAGTTGTCTGCACTCTGACAAACATCTACCAGCAACCAGAGGTCATAAAAGTCTACTTTTACTTCGGGTGACAATACATCACGGCCAGGATACATGGCTGTTTAAATCAGTATGCCATTCATTGTCCTGAGGGAAATTCAATTTACTGAGCCAGCGTTAAACAACAGCTCCAATCACACCGGACAAGGGACAGCCTTATATACATTTATTAGGAAACAACATTCCCAGCAGATTCCAAGTCGGGTTCGTCAAGTTGCACCACAAAGGAACTCTTTATGCTGCATAGTTGTGATGAAGCTGTGTGTTGGTACAATAACAAACAGTTTTTAAACTTGTTTTTTCTAACATGGTAAAACCCTCATATCAATACTTGTGTTTTGCCAATTGCAGTCATATGTACTTAGTCATAGATTACAGAGGATGCGAAACCGGTAGGGGAAGGCAAAGTTGCATTTAAATTAAATTAAGGCCATCTCAGTAACCCTGAGACTTTGTAGTTAATGTCATTTCAATCTATTGCTCATCTGTGCGGTTCATCTGTTCCGTTCCTTTTTGCTCATGTGAATGTGGATAAGCAGCATTCACCCTGACACCCTGACAAACTCATGTCAGAGTCAGATGTTTTTGTTTTTTGGTTTATATAGCTAACCGATTATCTGATAAAAACCACAGTATGTTCAGCAGATTTCAGGTGCAGACACAGAGATAAACGTCTGCTTAAATGCAGAGGTGTGTGTGACTGACTGCCTTCCTGTATGATCTGACTGCTTGGCTAAAGCTGCAATGATGTAAAACGGGCATGGACAACCGTACTTCCTTCTGAAATAACCACAGTTGACATATATCTATATTAACAGCACCGTTTAACCATATTTGGTATAGTAAACAGACTGTGTTTATAACCATGACATCATCCCAGCAACAATGTTGCAACTCGACAAGGAAGCATCACAAGTTCAGTGAAGCTATGGCTAACAACCTCCGACTCAGGCTCAGCACAAAGTTTGTATTGTCAAGTGTACTGGCAGCGAAAGAAGCGGGACAAAAATATGGAAATGTGACCGACTGGGAATGCAAATAAACAGTCAATGCTGACAAAAAACTGTCTTAGTGAGGAGATTCTGCAGACTGGACAGCATGGAAGTGTCAACAACAAAATGACTTGTGGCTATATTGCATTTCCACATATGTTAACTACCTGACAGCAGGCCTGTTTGATGACCAACAAATGATGACCTCATGATGGGGCGAGTCAGGTGGAGTCCACAGTCTACTGGGAACAAACATGACACCCCTGGTTGGAAATATGCAAATAAAGATTTGTGTACAAAAGTGAGGACGCTGTGTTTGATATTCAACAAAAATTAGCATTCTACCTCTGTCACTGCTTCACATTTACATTACAGACACTCAACCGAGGAGACAGGCACTTGCAATTAGTGAGCGTGTAAGAGTGCTGGTGTCTATCTTTGACAGAACAGGCATATTTTTACTGCTTAATTACAGGAAAAGCCCTTCATCTACTTTAACACTCGGCTCTTCAAACCGTGCTGAGCTTTGACTTCCAGCAACAATGTTGTGGATGAAAAATACAGGCTGATCAAAAGAAATTCCAAAGGTCATTTTGAGTGTAAACCAATGATAAGTGCAAGTCCAGCTATAAAGAAGCCTAAGTATAGACAACCTTTAAAAGCCTGTGGCTACCCAGTATATGTCTTCATTAAATCACAGCAGAGTGCAAGGCCAAAAGCCTGACAGATGAATAGAAGAAGCAGATCTGAACAATCATCTTATATGTGGCGGTGGCCAAGTGTCAGAAAATGTAAGGGTAAGTTTTAATTAACCTCTTTGATTCTGTTATCCAGTGACACCCTGACATGGGGAGTCGATCACAGAGACCGTATTGGACATAAAAGGCAACAAAGCATATGGTATACAATGTGCCTGTATCTGTGCTAAAAGAGGAGCATATCAAAGTGGCCACACACAACATGGCAGCCTCTCTTTGTGTCTCTCCCTGCACTTGCAGCCATGTTAATGTGTGTGAGCACATCTATGTGAGGGGAACCAGGAAGTGGGCTTCAATTAGTGCAGATTAAGAGAGATAATGTGCCCAGAGATGGAAGTTGGATCTCCAGACATGTAACGAGCCTCAGTGTCCTCTCATGTTCTTTTCATCTCGCTGAGCCGTCTCCCAACACAGCGGGCAGTCGCTACTGGGCCTCCACATGCTTCAATGAACACATTACACTGACGGTGTTCAGTACAGGGATGAGGCAAAAGTACCATGCAGCACGGTTTCTCTACCAATATGAAACCAGCGTTCTTTCAAAAGAAAAGTAAAATGGAGTCAAAATCGACAGGAAATTTCCATTCTGATCCCTCGACACCGAAACGGGCAAATCTGGGCACATCTTACAGAATATCAGCTCAAATAAATCCAATCATAACCAGCCATTATTGTTAGAGTATCTTGATGACAGGACAAAATGAAACCTGTCTGTTGACATGTCTGTCTGCTTTCTGCAGCCGATGTTGGTACTCGGCCAAAGATCACTTGTGAGGGATAAACTCCGCTCTGTAATATAACGTCACAACCACGGTTCCAACAAGTTCAAAAGATTTCTTCGAGAGAAAGGATCGTGGCATTTCTCCCAGTTAAACTTTGATTCATCTTACAAACCTCATCACTTTGAACCAGTATTTGGATGGTGGTGTTTAAAAAAGGTGTCAGATTTAGGGGAATTGTGCTGTACCAATATTGATGATGAGCATGGTATTGTAAAATGTACTGTGTATCATGTCACTGCTTCCCCTGGGATAGAGTTAGACGTGTGTAAAATAGTTTTGTGTACATTCGCTCAACACCAAAGTTAATATGGTACATAAGGTGATATAAACCGCTCTTTCATCAGAAAATTAAAACACACAGGGGTGAAAATATAATATCAACTTTGGTAGCGACGACTACGTGTAAATTTCTCCAGAGCAATTCCTAGATGGACAACAAACATAGTGCTCCAGCACTGCTAACAAGCACACCAGTTTGTCAAACATCAGATGTTGCCGTATCATTTATTTTGTGTAAGCTGCTCCCCTTGGCACATAAGGAGGCTGCAGTATAATGCAAATCAATTAAAGTATATCATGAAGTACCTTCATCTGTCAGGTATTCAAGCAAAAATGGTAACAGCAGTTCTGCAACTTCATTAAAAATAGATCCCCAATAAAACACTTGGTGCAGTAGCCATCAAGATCAATGTAGACAACAATCCTTGAGCACACGCTGTGCCATGCTTTGTGAGTGAATTAGTCAGTAGCATTACCACACATCACCACCAAGACAAACCTTTCAAACCAACAAAAATGAGAATCCAACAGCAGAAATCAGGGAGGGAACTAAATTATAGCAGGTAGGAAACTAAAGTTGTGTAAGTATTCTGATACAAGCAGGTGCATGGAAGGGACACTGAAATCTCAAGTAGAGCAGAGAGACAAGAGAGAGCTGCAAGGGATGGTAAATAATAAAGGAGAAGATCATGGAGTGAGGGAAGTCATCAAGGGAAGTTAAGAGAGACTGTGACTCATTCAATCACTACAATTGCGTGCCTGCTTCTGCCATCTGCCACATGAAACATTCCTAGCCATGTCCACCTTTTGTAAGCTGAGGTGCTGTTTCAGTGCGCCACGGAAACTCTCTCTGCGCTTCTCTTCGGCTCGGCTCAGCAGCAACAGAAAGAAAGTCAGATGCACTTACTCTGGGGTGAGGTTGCCTGAAACATTTATTTAACTTGAAAATGCTGCCCAGCACAACCACTGACTCCTTGCATCAACCAGCAGCTGCACTACAGGGATTAGATGTAAGTGCCTAGCTCAAGTATCTCTCCGTTAACCGTTTAGGGAGGAGAGGAATGCAAGATTGATGACATTTCCCAGACACAGATTTACCACACAGCTCAGGGATTTGAACTAACAACTTTCAGTGCTCGCTTTTGTAACGAGATCACTGAAAACACGACGGCTTGAATCAGTCTGAATGTGTTTGTTACACCGTTTTTCTCACCATCTCCTGAATGTGGCTAGGAACATCCACAAAGAGCACCGGGGTGGCCTACTGGAATGCTAAACTGAGACGGAGGGGGAAAAAAACAAATCAGAAATCACATCCTTTCGTTGCAGAAGAGCAAAGGAGTCATGTGCGTATCTAATCCAAAGCCGTCGTCCCCTATTTTTATCTAACTGAAAGAAAAAGAGAACAGCGTGACGGAGAAACCTCTCCTACCAAAGACAGGCAGGCAGACAGACAGACAGGTGGGGAGACAGGCAGTCCTTCTGCCTGCCCCTCTGATGTAACAAGTGACTGTCAGGCTCGGGCTCGCCGCTGATGACAGATTACAAAAGCAGGGAGGCAGGAAGTGGAATAAAGAAAGGAAGAGGGAGAGAGAGAACCCCCCCTTCCCTGTTTCTCTCTCTTGAGCTCTGGGAGGCTGCTGGACTGGAGAAAGCAGAGGGGAGGAAGGGTAGCGGTGACAGCTTATTGTTTGAGCTCTGTGTGC
The DNA here is from genome assembly GCA_963678695.2 of Diplodus puntazzo. Classification (NCBI taxonomy): domain Eukaryota; kingdom Metazoa; phylum Chordata; class Actinopteri; order Spariformes; family Sparidae; genus Diplodus; species Diplodus puntazzo. Next base: position 4,041,136 of record OZ023155.1, on the reverse strand, counting down.
TGTGGCTCCAGTCTCAGCGCACACTCATTCAGGCCCGGCTATTTATATCCTCTCAATATCCATGCAGGCGGAGGCAGGCTGCAGTCGTTTTCATCATCACATACATTATGGAGACGCTGCATTAAAGCGTCTGCCTGCTGTGAGGGGGTCCTGCATGTACTACTTTTCTTCCAGGATTTCCTTGTTTATATTTGGGCAATGTTGGGTGATGTTTCCACTCGAGGGGTGTGTGCCGTTTCGATTTAGAAGAAGAACATGCACGAATAAATAAAAGATAAGTAAAGTCTCATTCAATCTGCAAAAAGAAGTGGTTTAGAAAAAATCGAGTATGTGTACCCAAAAATTTTAAAAGGGTGAGTCCAGCAATGTAGCATTAAATGTTCATTGAGTTATGGGACTTGTTAGAGACAGATGAACAAAGAATGGTCAAAATCAAAGCAGAAAGCTGTCTTTTAGTTCCTGATAAGGGGTCAAGCTCCAAAAATCAGTGGACCATACATTTCCCACAATGCAACTCAACAGCATCTGTCATGATATCTGGTTATTGTGGCATCATCACAGTTATTTTCTCGGACTAAAGAGAGCTACCTCGTGAGCCACAGAAAAATTGCTAGAACCGTTTCCACAGACTGTGCGATTCTCTTCATGATGACAATTAACTCATTTTAACTCAACTTCAGGGTGAAGTGGCCCCTTAAAAATTCTCTTTTACTTATCAAATAAGCACTTGCAGATGTGGGGTTAATCTAAAAGATTGGAAATGACTGAAAAAAGCTTGTTTTCTGGAGAAGGGTCGTTGACTGCTGAGTCTCATTCCCATGTTGTCAAATATAGTTTTGGTTTAGCGTCGGACCCGAGCCACCAACCCAGAGGGTCGGGGTAAGATGACCTGGGAATGAGACCCTACAATTTTAATTGCAACAAACAAAATGAACAATGAACAACAAAACGATCAACTTAGGCTCTTAAAAGTTGTGATGTTGATTTGTTTCTCTTTCCCTGAAGTCACATTTCATGGGAAAAAAGAATCATTAAATAATGTAAATAATAATCTGCAGATTTCGCAACAATGAAAAAAAAACAGTAGTTGCCTCAATACCTATTGCCCAATTGGGAAATACTCAGCTTATCACATACAGCAGTTTTATGTTAAGTATGTGGAGATGACTATAACAGGAATTAAAGTGTGATATGCTCAGAGGAAGTGCAGTAACAGCAGAGTTTGTGTGTCTGTGGTAGTATACTTTGGTACCATCCCTTCATTAGCATTGAATTCATTGTGTGTGCGATGCAGTGCATCAGTGCAAAACAGTGTGTGGAGGCAGGTAGGAGTAGGAAGCTCCCAAAGTGGTAATGGGAGGGTTGGGAGGCGGAGGGTTGTGAGAGTCCAGGAGGCTCGGTGCTTCTCCGACAAGCCATCCGCTTGACAGGTGCACGTGAACACACATACAGATACACACACACACTTCAGCCTTTGCTTACCTTGTCAAAGTTACTGAACGCTCACTGACAACATACACACAACCAGAAAAGTACACACAAAATGCCCACCACCCTCTGGCCTAATATATGCTGCCACTTACATACATATGCATTCGCATTCTCCAGTCATGGCCTAATGTATGCTGTCTCTCAAACATGTGCACACACACATACAGAAGTGGCTTCAAACATCCCAGGGGGTGAGAGAGAAAGAGTGAGGAGGAAGGGGGGAAAGCTGCTTGCTGCTGCTTTCACTGCCTCTCGTCCTCCTTTGATGGCAACACATGACAAGTCCTCCATTCAGACCAGAAGAGGAGGAGACGAGGAGGCAAAGCACGGGGATGGAGACACAAAGAATGTCATTAGCGGCAGCCACAGCAGGGTGCTGGTACAATATGGCAGCGGCATTAGTGGTGACTGGAGCTCCAAATCTCTTAAATAAAAGAAGCATTCACTGGCAGCAGCACTGACACCATGCAGTAAAAATCAGATTCAGTGGACTAAAAAGACGGGACAGAGGGAGGAGAGAGGCACACAGGGAGAAAATGGAGACTATGAGGGGGACGCCAGAGGCAAAATCTAAATTGCAAAGGACATTGGAATTCTATTGGGCTCAAAACTAGAGATAACAGATTCCTGAAGAGGGAGAAATCCATAATTCTGTTAGATATTGACTATATGCAGATTCAGCCTCTAAAAGAAAGGTAGACCCAGGCAGACCTGGACACCCAAGAGGGAACACAATTACAGAAGAAGAAGTATAACTTTACTATCTGCTGAAAAAGGAGATGCAATCATCAGGTTGACACATTCAACTGGTGTAGCGGGTCTAAAATACCGAACCACAAGGCAGACCTGCTCCAAATCTGTGTGCAAGCATCTCTGAAAAAAATATTTTTTTTACTCCTGAAAAAACAGGCACTTGGCTCTCTCATGGCAGGATACTGATGACCTGGAGTCTGTCCACAAGGGTCTAAATCCTCCTGCTGACTTCACCAGCGAAGCCTACATGAGTGTCTCTCACTTCAGATCTGTGCTGCAGCTCTTCAAAGAGGAAGAGACACATCATGACTCAGGGCTCACCAAGACCATAAAAGCTACCATCATCATCTACCTGAATGAGAAATATAAGCTGCTACATCAAAGATGACAAGGTTATTGCCATGAAATCCAGAGCTGTGGCTCACATGTTGGATAAATGTCATAGCAGCGCACGTCTGAAGCCACCCTCACAGTCAGATCGGCTGCATCGGGGGGAAGGTGCAGCTTCACCAGCCAGTTCAGACAACACTAGGCAGCTTTTTTCAAAAGTCCTACTCTATTGCTACTTCTGGTCTAACAAACCAGCAGGCTATTGAGGCTGAGCTGAAGAGCTACCTGCAAGCTCCCGACAGTGAGACCAACCCCCCCCAAATGGGGGAAGATTAACTCAACAAACACCTCCTGGCAAAGACGTTCCTGTGTATTCCTGCCATCAGCTCATCCTCAGAGCTCGCTTTTAAGTCCTGCCATTTTGCCTTAATGGCTAAAAAAACAAACCTACAATGGGGTACAAAATGATGTGCTTTAGCTAAAAGACGTAGCATAATAACTGGATTGCTGTTTATTTTTAGCACATTTCACTTCCTCTGAAAAACTTCGAGAGATGTAAAACCAGCAGTTAATTAGTATTTTAAAAATGTATCTTTAACTTACAGTTGAGTACTTTAATTTGCCAGAGCCTTTGTGATCGTTATGCCATTGTTTGCCTTATTGTCTAACCCCTACTTCTAAACATTATGAATTTGACACACTAGCAGAGGCTGCATAAAATAGCTGACAAAAACAATTTGGCAGGAAATGTGAAAAAAAAAAAAAAAAACATTGAATGAAGCTGCCCTTATGTCCATTAATGTCTTTAAATAATTGCATATATGAGCCACATTTCAGACCTTTGTTTTCTGAAATTTCCAGGGACATTTTGCATATCAGTACTAAGAGTTAATAGTGAGAGTGAGACATGAGGAGATATAGAAAGGAAGACATACAGAGAGAGAGAGAGAGAGACAGGAAGATGCTCACAGATGGAGAGGACAAAGATCAGGAGAGCAAGGGCAAGGCAAAGGAGGAGTTAGATGCATGTGTTGGAGTAGAAGGTTGTAGACGACAGAGGATAGAGACATACGAATGTTGATGCCCGCCTGGTTTCTTGGCGGAGGACTCCGTGTGCTGCTTCTTAATATTAATAGCAGTCATCTGTCGGTTTCAATGCCAACAATGAATAATCGAGGCTCCACCCAGCTATGCCAGCACTCTGAATTATTAATTTCACAACCACATACTTGCATTAGCGCACAGTGTGGGGCACTCCACACTGCGGGCACAAACTCCTACTTAGACTGAGCCACATGCGTGCGCTCACACAGGAAGTGAGATTTTGTGTGCACATACATATATTTTCTGACATTTAACACATGTACATTCTAACATGCATGTTCACGAACTGAAAGGAAGTGAACTGATGGTACTCTCTGAAGAATCAAGCGGGTTTCTCCATGAAAGGTGCTGAGCTGCTGATATATTATGGGCAACAACAAAATGTGTTTAGAATAAACACCACAACTCATTACTTTCCTTCATACCACCATTAACAGTCACGGAATTATGGGCTTTCAATCAACACTTTACTGAATTTACAAAATTCCTGTTGTCCAAACTGTCAATACACAGATTTGAAACACAACAACACAAGTATTTGGTTCCACAATTATTTGAGAGTTGTGAAAAACTGCCATTGCAACATTGAGCAATATAACCAGTTAATAATAGTTATCGTTGCAGCCACAATAGTACAACCCAAGAGACTTTGTTAACTAGGTCATTAGTTTCTTTTCATAGTCTAGGTTAAGAAACGTAGCCTAATTAGCTGAAAGGAGAAACTGCCTGACAGATGTAAATCAGTGCAATGCTGCTCTGATAGTTTGTTATGCATTGCATACATACCTGGTATGAGTGAAGGTCTGACAGCTGGGTTTGTGTCTGTCTGAATGTGTGAGTCATTGATGAAACACCGAGGCACGTATTGTCATTTCTCTCCATATACAATATGCCCTAGTTTAATCCCTTATTAAAATCAAAAAAACACATACATCAAAGATTCACCTGCAAGCACAGTCATGTGCAAACACACAACATCTTACCCTTATCACCTAGAAGACAGCTTCTCCTACACTCCACACCGTTCTCTTGATCAAAGCACAAAACCTCTCCGTTTCCACACACACACACACACACACACACATACACACAAAGCCAGCAAACATAGCCTGCAAACCAGCCTCTGGAGTCAGGCAGCAAAACAAAACACAACATCAGCTGAACCACAATAAAAAAAACAGTGAAAAGCCTAAAGTGAACAAACTCACATAGACTACCAGAACATATAGCTGTCTTAAAGTATTTATATGTGTGTGAGTGCACGCTCTACAGAGAGTGTTGTGTAGGCTGAAAATTTGCATTTGGAGATCAAGTTCCGAGTCTGTTTTCACTTGTAGAAGAGGACATTGTGTTACAAGGTGATGTTAATGGTGTGGGTGAGAAAACCAAGGTAGACAGTGACACACATCAGAGGTATCGGAGGAGAATTTCTCCTGGTGCAGGGCCAGTGTTTGCAGAGGCAGCAACTGCAAATCTTGCCTGTGGAGAGCAGGGTTCAGGGATTTCTTCGGTAAATTCACAAAAGCCTCACACACACTGTGTGCAGTGATAACCCTGATCACAGCTCAGGGACAAGCATACAGCCTTAAAGAGTCTGTGCAAATAGGGCTGGGCCGTATGACTTTAATCTGTACCACAGGAACATGTATATCACAATCATTTTGTCCCTCATAATTTCTATTAAACGCGATTCAATTTTTCCAAATGATTCTCTTTTGCTGTGCTTGTATGTTGACCTGAAAACGTAAACCACACAAAGACCATCCAAGGGTCGCTAAGGAGCACGGAGACTCTTCACACCAGCAGATCAGTTCTGTTAGTCCCGTCAAAATATAATAAGACGTTCAAGTTTTTATCTGGGATCCTGTCAGGTTCTCTCAAATGCTACTGGTAACTAACTTATGGTTATTTTTAGAGCTCTAACAATTAAGCAATTAATAGATTAGGCATTTGAGAGAAAATTAATTAGCAACTATCTTGATAACTGATTAATTAGAGCAAGTCATTTGAAAAAGAAAAATTGCCAAACCTCTCTGGTTAAAGCTTCTCAAACGTTAGTTTCTGTTATCCTTAGACTGCTATTATAGTAAACTGGACGTTTGAAGACATCAGCTATCGATACTCGGTATTTGGGGCCAATGCCGATATATAGTCATTTTGGACAATGATCCCTCAAATGTGATTATCAAACTCTTGTGACAGGATATGTAACAGAGGCAGGATATTTTCCAGTTAAACAATAAACTTTATTGTCTAAAATTACATTAGAGCATTGAAACAACAAACTCCACTGTGAATTTAATGATTATAAATGAAGTATTAAGTATCTTTTTCTGCAATATTAAAGTTTTCATTAAGGTGCATATTGGACAACATATAAACTGATGGCTATACATCTGTGATGGGACTAATATTGGGAGATATTAAATATATTATCTCTAATTGTGATGGCAGGAAAATAAATCGACAGATATAACTGATAATGAAAGTAATCATTTGCAGCCAGTTATTCTTATTTACTTTCATCAGAGAAATACTTCAAGATTAATCAATTACTTTTCTTACCCTTTAAAATGTCCTTCAATGGCAAAAAAATGTGTAATTGTGTCAGCACTATTTTATAAAGTGTGTATTTATTATAATATGTGGCTGCACCTGGGAGAGAGCAGTAGGAAGGAACAGCACCAGACACACTGTGGATACCTGAGCAAACATCCTGACCGCCTATTATTACATTTTACAGTAAAACACAGCAGACACCAGCTGTTAAAAATGGTCCAGAATAAGACTTCGGCCACGTGCTGTATTCACCAACACCAAAGCTTGTATGACCATACACTTATACAAGAGTCTGGAATTGGCCAAAGAACATTGCTTTACATGAGAATATAATCAAAATTGTTCTTTATTATAGCAACAACATGAAGTGCCTCCCATTCCAATAACAATAGACAATCTTCTGATTGCCTGTCTGAGTTAAATGCGGGGAGCATACTTGGCAACAACCATGAAAATAATCTTTGGCCCTAACATTTATCCAAACACTGCCCCTTACTTGACACAATGAAGTTACCACTGAAACAAGTCGCAGAATATGCAGGGAGGGGTCAACATATCTTAGATGGTTGGTACATTCTTACACTCCCAGGAGACTCAAGAAGGAGTTTTGCAGAAACTTGAGATGGTGGCTTTGTTTTGCTCTGATGCTGACCCCACCGTGGTCTAGTCACAGACCTGGACATTGTATGTGTATGTGTGCGTGTGTGTGTGTGTATATGAGACAAAGACCGAGAGCAACAGAATAATATGTGTGTCTAAACGGGTGTAAGTGACTGAACATGTGTGTGCATAAGTCACAGAGTGGCTAAGAGACGGCCATGAGAATCTCTATGGGAATGATAAGTGTGAATGTAATTGTGACTGAGAGAAAACAAGTGAAAGCCAACGAGTAACACTGTCGGCATTAACTGTACAAATCACTACCAAGACTCGTGTGCAGTAATCTAATTTCCTCAATTGACTGACAACATTTTTGGGAACCAAGAATTAATCTGTCACTTTACTTGACCAAAAACAGAAATAGATGTGATGAATTAAAACACACTAAAGAAAAGAGTCACTTCTACACAATAAAGGCCATGAATTCAGTGTAGCTACAGTTTCTCACGTCACCCACTAACTAAATTATTCATGAAAATGTGAGAATAATTTCCCATTGGAAATCCTGTATCAGGTGGCAAACTGATATTGATTTTTCACAACCTGCACTGAGCAGAGGACAGAGAGAAACTATGTATTTACATTAGGCTTGCTGTGGCGGTCGGTATTGCTGGTGTTACAGGGTGATCGTGCCCACATTGAAGACATTACCTGCCGACCGCCCCACACTGTCATTTTGCTACGTAAGATGCTAAACTGCCACAGGCGTCTAATCCATGCAGCAGCGAACCAGCAGCAACTTTGCAGTACAGGCCTGATAATGTTAATGAGGGAAAATTATCTCTTCATCTAACAGCTCCTTCTTGATCCATTACTCCCACAGACTGAATAAACCTTCTCCCCAACATATTCAAAATTGATCTTCTGTCAACAAATGCCAAAAATGACCATTGTTTTGCTCTGTAGATGCATTTTTGAGGAACACAATGCATTACTTGTAAGTCTTCTGCTTTAAAAGTCGACTTGTGTTTTGCTTTGCAGCAGTAGGGAATGTTCAGTTTGTGTTCGTAGTAAATTATCACTACACACATCCCTGATTTACATACTGGTTAATATTCTGTTCATGATGTCCTGGAAAAGGTCTTTACTGGGATACATACAAACATTTGCATAATACAACCAGTAAAAGGTTTAATCCAGGAACAAGTTTGGATCTATTTTTTTTTTCTCAATATGTTACATTTCTCATCTCATAGTCATCCCTGGAGTGTTAAATTGCGTTAATTTTGCACTTGCATGAATCCCAACAGTAAACAGGATATTACACATGCGACAACTCGCATACAGAATGAAACATCATGAATATGACGCTGATATTAAAAATGTGAATAATGAGTGAGAGGCGAGATGAGCAGAAAATAAAAAGTGGAAAATTTTAGAGATCAGTCAACTCGACCCTGTTGCGTTTTGTGTCCGTGATTTACAATAACCGAAGTTTCTGTTAAACTGACAAAATAGATGGTTGCTTTTTCTGGTAGAATTTGGAAAACATTTGAGGGAAAGATGCCCACTAGAGCATACTGATATTTCTGCTCCACACTATTAATAGTTAAGTTTTAAATTACCTGAATAGTGCTGACTGGAGGAGACGGGTTAGACGAGAGCTCAGCTTATATATTTGCGTTATGAGCAAACAATATTAAAATCAGTTTCAGCAAGGGAACAGGCTTCACACTACACTACACAGTAGTGTATTCACTGCACATCCAACTGTTTGGATTTCTAATAATGATATACAATGTGAACAGCTATTGTCCATTCCCTGCTGATGTATGTTTAATATCCAGGTGCCAACAGCCCACATGTGGAGCAGGGTTAGCTGGCAGACACTGTCGGCTGAAGTGGACCCCAGGTAGCCTGACTATTTCAGCTAATGAGTATCCAAATAAACAAACAAAGATGAAGAACATGGTGCCAGCTTTCTCCAGTGACAACAAAGCATCTTTTGAAGTTTTGCTGCAACCCTTATTCAGAGTTAAGTAAGCGTTAATCGACAATTTCCCTACATTTTCAACATTTTCAGCAGTGATTTAAAGGGTGCGGGCCGCAGTACCAGCAGGCTGATGACATTCTTGTTCTGATAGGATTTCGTGGTATGGGTATGATAATATGATTATGGAATGAGATAAGACCTATAGTTATCCATCTGTCCATCTCTAAATCCATTATCCATCCATGCATCCATCCAGCTACCTATCTCTCAGTAAGCCATGGGGCTCATCAGCTGGTGTATCAGAGACATGCCTAGAAGTAGGCCACAGTCAACAATAAACATCTCTGTACCGTGCGGATCTTCTGGTTTAATCTCCCAATTGGAAACATTGGAAAAAAGATGTTGCTTTTATATTAAAAAAGAAAGAAAAGAAAAAAGATTTCAGAGCCTGAAGGGATTTCCACACAAAGAAAAGATCAAGTGAAATTTTGCTTTAATAGAAAACCCTGTATTAGAGTAGACCTAATTCATGTCACTTTACTTCAGCAGTCTCAGTGACATCATTAAAGCAGAGGCGTTTACTGAATCTTTGAAGTAAATCAGATGACTCAACTGTACAAAAACTACTTTGGACTGCGTCGAACAGCAGATAAAAGAGGAAGCACTGGAGTCTCCCTGCTGAGACAGGAATCGTTGTCATTATCATCATCATCAGTGATTCATCCTGTGTTCTTTTTTTAGGGCATTCACAATAATGGCAGCAGAGTATTACATCTCTTTTAAATGGAGAAACACATCATATTCTTTGTACTGACTGCTCTACTTCCTCTTTAGCTTCCCGTATTGGCCTAAATGAAGGACTTCAGTGAACCAGGACACAGGTGCTGATGTGTGCAGGGCGACAGAGTGATCAGACAGAAGAGTAAACAGGGAGACGCTGTACATTCAAATGACATATTAGCACGGGGCCTTTAATACAGTCAATTGCTGCTTGGCTCTGAAACCCGTGTCAAGAGTTCAGATGTCAGTCTGATGCTTTCTATGTGCCTGACACGGTCTATACAAGACATAACAGCTCTCCCCAAGAATTAAATATGTATCAAATTGGCCACATCACAAGAGCTATGCATATTGTGACACAGTAGGTGTTCTTGTGGGGAGTTAAAATGTGTAACACTTAACCAGATGGTGATGTTTTTTTCTGCTAATCCACTGAAATACAGGTTTAAAAAAGGGACAGCAGCAAAATCATACCCGCTTTATAAATCTCAATCATCTTGAGGTACATCTTTATATCACCCAAGAATGTCATTATCTTCAAAATGACTCGAAGGCTGCTGCAAAGACCGTTGAGCAGTAAATACATTAATCACAAAAGATGAGACGCTATCAGGATCTTATCTGACTAGATGACAATGGTTGATAATCATCACAGTTTTCCTTCACACTCATTAATCAGACAAGCAAATCGCAATGTTAGGGCAAAGAGTGGAAAACATCTTTGTTTTTTCTCCAGTGGGAAATATTGAAAACAAACGGTTCATTCAGTCAAGATCAGCTGGAAACATTTAATTCATTGCACACGTAAAGCAGAGCTGCTGATCAAACACCATGTTTAAGTTGGCATTTTATGCAAAGCTTAGGAATAAAGTTAGTTATTCATCAGCTGGACTTCTTTCTGTACAGATAGTGTTGCTTTATCAACACTGGACACCTGCGCAAACATCCTGACCATGCATTGAATTTTACAGCTAAAAACAGGAGGAACAAGCTCTTAAAAAGAACTCGAATAAGACTCTATGTGCTGGATTTACCAACAACACATCATTGAATGAATGATGATGTATATGGTTATAAGTTGTATAGTGTTCTGGGACATTGCTTTACAGGAGAATATGAACAAAATTGTACTTTACGACAGCAATAACATCATAGCGACAACATGAAGCGACTCCTAAACCGATGGTTGCAGTGCTATGCTGATTGCGTTATTTACCTCATCAAATTGTTCATTTTACAAGAGCACAAGTCTGTTTCATCCAAAACATCCTTTATCAACCACCTACAATACTGAAGCTTGCTATATAACATGAAACATCCCCCATTAGTAGCTATGTATGGAGAATGTTTCTTCACTCACGCTGAAGATTTCGGGTCAACCATTTACAAAAGACGGGATTAAAAGGGTCTGCTGTTTATATGCAACAACAAATTTAATCAAAGCAGCTGTGTGACATGCGCAAATGTGATGTTGCGTCATGTATTCCTCCTCTCGTCTTGTATTTTATCTCTTTTGACGCCTGTCTGATCAGTTCTCTAACAGCTTGCATCAAAAACAACTCTCAAAGCTGCCATCTTTGGTAAGTGGAGAAACGTGCGTTACTACCAAGCTACTACTTGGGCCAATATTTGATTATCTTAGTGATATATTTCACAATGTAAAATATCGAACAGCTGTGTGATTCTCACTATGCATTGAAATGAATGCTTAGGAAAAAGGTTTAAACAACACTTCTGCAACCAATGACATTCGGAGGATGTTGGGTTCAAAGTTAACGTAATAACATTTTGAATATCGACGTCCTATTGTTGCACGATTAATTAGCTCTCTAAATCTATAGCATTATATCCTTTCCGACCAACACAATGACACAGGATAAACCCGTATCTGTGTTGTTGGTCATTATCTTGCCAAGTGACCCCAATCTCAGCCTGCTCTAAACACAGCCGGACGCTGGCTTTGATAACGTCATGCACATTTAAACAATACGTTACACACTGATTAATCAAAGAAGAGCATAAAAAAAAAACAACTAGAACTAAAATTGCAGTAACAGCTTTATGAATGGTGACCACTTGTAATGTCACCTGCGCTACAGTGTCATTTGATTATGTCATAAGTAAGCTGGGTGCCAGCTAAGTATAGACTGACATCATATGTGCATCCTCCAAATGAAAAGATGCTCCAGGCATCAGCTTTTCTGTATGGATCCACTCAAAGGAGGAAGTGTCTGTTTCCTCCAGCTGAAATGTTTCCTTCTGCTCATTAATTCAAATCAGCTGTCACACAACCTCAAAAAGCAGACTGATGTCATCGAGCTGATCTGTAATTTGATAACAAAACACTGTCATGCTGGTTTAGCTTTGGGTATGTGTGTGTGTGTGTGTGGTGGGGGGGGGGGGAATGAGAAACCCATAGGCGACATCATAACTGGTAACTACGTAATTTCGGTTGATTTATGTCTTGGGAGGTGACGAATTCTTCACCATGCCATTTCTAAATTATCACCTCCGGTACAAAACTGTTATGTGGATAATAGAAAATTTCAGCGGTGATTTGCAGGAACTGATGGTGGTTGTCTCGGTTGTCATATGACAGACGAGGCCCATTTATTTGACACCATTACCTATTTAATGAAGGGCAAGCACAAAAAATATTTTTAAGAAAAGGTTTCTGATCATACCGTTTCTGTTGGTAGTCACATAATGCAAGTATACAGTATTGCAAGATTTTTGAAGTGTCTGAAATGTAAATATTTTTCTCATATACGCAGATGGACTCCTTAAACTTTCCCCTACGTAAGCTCAGTAGTAACACAGGAACAGTGCAAATAAGAAAAATAAACACGTAGACCTCGACTTTGCCTGAAATGGTATATTCTAGAAATGCTCAGAAGTTAGATTATCTTTCCCTGTGGGAAATCTCTACTGGCTGTGGGCGTACTGAAAGACTAGGCATGTGTCAGGCCTGCAGCTCCAGTCATTGCCTACATTGTGCAGCAAGCCAGCAGGCGTGGCGGCAGAAGCCTCCCGGCCTTCAAGGAGCTGCCTGACTGACCAGCCGCTGCCCAGATGGAGAGGCCTCGCTGAGTTTGCAAGCAAGATGGCAGACACAATGCCACTATTCTACTGGGCAGCATGATCGCTAGGAGGGAGGGTATGGAGGGGGGGTTACCATTATCACAGCTCTGCAGGTACTGAACAGAGAATATAGGGAAATATTGGACATAGACATGAGTCTGAAAAATATCTAAGACCAGTGATGATTGTGGTCTCTCAATTTCTTTTAAGAGGCAGCCTGACCAGGCTTATACAGTGCTGTTACTCCATCTTCTATTATCATTATTACTATCATTATTAGATATGATAGCTTTAGGTTCTGTAATGGTGCTGGAAACTGAAAGCTGTTTCTCATTAAGGTTATCAAAAAGAAAAAACAGGGACTTAAAGCCATCATGCACCGATATGTTTGAGGAATAATATAATCTTAATTGACTTAATCTACAGTATGAGGCTTTGCAAGGCAAAACTCACATCGCACTGTAAGTGATTAAAAGATTATGGAGGCAGAATAAATAACCGACACACTGATTTGGCAGTTAGAGCTGAAGCAATTAGTTGATCAACAGATGAATCAGCGGCCAAACAATTAATCTGCAACTGTCTTGATAATAGATTGATAGTTTAAGTCATGGTTTAAGCAAAAGTCCTGAAAATGTTAATGGTTCCAGTTTGGTTTTGGCTGATGAATGATTGACGGCCGCCTACTTATCCCTGACCATCATAACATCGTGATTCAAAAAGCTCCCCACCAGAAAGCACAATTAGGTGGTATGTCCCCTCAGAGTTGCCGTAGGGCAAGAGTTGTTGTTTGTGATATGTGGGAGAGGAAATGAAAAGAAGCATGCTGCTGCTCAGTGCACTAACATTACGTCTCCATGGCATGTACAGTATATTATTTTCTTCACCAGCTCAGTTAAGCGAACGCCAGACACTCGGCAGTGTTTTGTTTCCTGTGGGCCACTGTTGCTCTCAGTCATTGTCAGTGCGGAGACAAGGACACTTTTAACCTCTTAAGACCTGAGCTCTTTTTTGATATGCATTTTTAATTTCTCTTAGCTATTTGGGCTTATTGGGACCTGATAAGTATAAGAACTAAGCATCATCTTTTGACATGATGTAGTTTTTGAGAAAAATGATGTCCACATATGTGGACGCTGGGCCTGAATTTCCATAGAACTAAAGAAAGTCACCATTGTGTAATAAAGTGCAATTCTCTTTATTTCTAACCTAAACACAGCAGTGTGTTTCCTGGCTGCTATTGCATTTATTCATAACACATATGAACATGTTTTTGAACATCAAAGTGCAAACATTAATTATTTATTATATATTACCTCTGTAACAAAGTAGAAAACATTTGTTCCATCTAAAACTGTAATTTTTGAACATGGCGACGAAAAAAACAAAACTTGCAAGAAACATTGCCTGTAGGAAATATGTATTCCTATAGAAAAGTAGGAGGTTAAGAAGCTTTTTCATTGATGGCCAAATGAGGCTGTTTGAAGGTGAGACATAAGGGATATTTAGGTTTGTTGCGAAATCCGATATTCCAGGGAATAACTGATTTGATTTTGCCATTATATTTCACCTTAAAAACTATTTACTTGGTGTCATTATTTTCAGCACAACCTCACATGTGTGACTGTATAGTTATTTTTTTATTTTGACATACTGTATTAACACAATGGACCTAAAATCACAAAAAAAGTAGAAAAAGTTAGATTTTTTTTACTGTGAAAACCACAAATATGTTTAACAAACCATTTTTATTACTTATAATGCAAATACAAATTGTTGTTTGCTACATATGTACATGCATTTTAAAAATTTACAAAGTTATATGTAACTATTTACATTTAAATGCAGGCAATGCCTCAGAGTCAGGGCTCCTCAGCTGAATGAAGAGCTGCACCGCCTGCTCCACATTCAGCATCTCCTCATTGTTTTGACTCATTAAACAAAGATCCGACTCCACTACACACTAAACACACACACCAAACACTACATAACACACTAACTATACACTCCAAACACGCTAAATGTCACAAATCTCTCAACTCTCAATATCGCTGTCTCTACACCGACCGTCGTTGCCTGTCATTCATCCGCCGACGTCCCTCCCACAACTTCCCGTTCCTCAACAACCAAACTTGCTGCTTGGACACTTTCGTGACAAAATCCTGTTTGTACGGTTTCTTCTACACCAGACACAAAGCAAACGTGACGGCAATGTTCGCGAAAAAATTAGTCTGAGTCTAACGGTGACGTCTCGGGGGGCATGATCTGGTTACTTCACGGTCAGAACAGTAACCATTTCACCACTGCGACGTTTACATCCCCTGCTGGGCTCCGTGGGCTGTGGAATGGGATCCTCATCCTCACTGCTGCTTGGCTCCTGTGGTGGGGGTTGATAATCAGCATCCCACACAGGATCATCGATCTCAGACAAATCCTCCACCTCTAAGTTGTCTCCAACAATTGTCCACAGTATCCGCTCTGCTCTTGAGAAATGCGCTCTGGAAATAAAATCATGAGAAAAATCAAATAGAAATCCAAGTAGATTTATGTATAAAAACATGCTGCATCTATTTGTATTGTTTTAAACTATTGTTTTCTACCCAAATCTTCCCAAACTACATTTTATTACTCACATTTTATTGCTAACGTTTATGCTAACGTTTTTGCTAACGTTTTTGCTAACATAATAATATTTTCAGCTGAGAAAAATCAAACAACAATTCATGTAGATTTATCTATAAAACATGCTGTATCTGTTTGTATTGTTTCAAACTATTGTTTTCTACCCAAATCTTCCCAAACATTTTGTTGCTAACGTTTATGCTAACATTTATGCTAACGTTTATGCTAACGTTTTTGCTAGCGTTTTGGCTAACATAATAATATTTTCAGCTGAGAAAAATCAAACAACAATTCATGTAGATTTATTTGTAAACCCTGCTGTATCTGTTTGTTGTTGTAAACTATTTTTTTCTATCCAAATCTTCCAAAACTCCATTTTCATACTAACATTGTTTTGCTAACATTTTTTGCTAACACATTACCATTTTCAACAAAGCTAAGTCCCTATGTCCACATACGTGGACATCATATTTAGCAGCATAGTAATTCGTTACTGTTACTACTATTGTCAAATTTGCATGACATGGGCAAACATACAACACCTTTATGCATATCTGAACAAGAATCAGCCATTAAAATTGATTGTTTTTTTTACCTGGTCGACGTTTCCGCTGGGAGTGGTCGTCCGAAAAGTCCGGTGTGTTGGCTGCCATCTTGAAATTAATCCGTAGTGTGTTGTACTCTTCTGACACCACTAGATGGCAGTGTAAGTGTCCACGAATGTGGACATCGGGCCCCCATTGAGCAGAATTAAGTATTAAGGCATAGACAACCCAAAATGTGATGTCCACGTATGTGGACGCCAGGTCTTAAGAGGTTAAACGTGGCATGTATGTTGGTGGTAACGTATGTTGGTGGTAACAGGAGATAGCTGAAAATTCATGTCAGAATGACATGTCAGCAACGGTAGGAAACAGCGGCAGCTACAGTGGTGAGCCTGAGGAGACACGCTTCCTCAAATTCATAAACAACGTTGTCATCATATATCAGGATGTTTTACTGAAAAGTGTCTCCTGAAGTCAAATGCCAACTTGGCAGACATCACTCAAACATAGTTCCACTTCATTAAGTCTCAATATTTGCTAATTTTAGGGTGTCCTTTAAAATATTTAATTTCATACCTTTAGGGTTTGGACTATTAGTTGAACAAATCTTAAGGTTGGTGATGAGCAACTTTAAGACATCCATTCAGGCTTTGGGAAACTGACAGACATATTCACTATTTGCAGACATTTTATAGGCTATGTATGGATGATATTAAAATTTCACTACCCTGTTCAACATAATTGCGATATACTATTAACCTGGATAATCATCAACATATTCATAAAATGGCACTAAAACATACTGGAACCACTGGAACTTTTTTTGATTTCATTACAGGAAGGACACCGTTCAACAATCAAATAATCTATAAGTAATGATAAATCATAAGTTCTATCAGGATAAATAAATGGTGGTTACCTCATCTCACTGTCATTTTTTGTTTGGAATCTATAGTATTTACTTACATCTGATTTAACTTGTTTGTATGGGGGATATAATGTGCAAGCCATGCCTTCAGCCATGGTGACAAGTTTAGGCAATTCAAATAAATCAGGAAACCAATATAGGACGAGCGAGCTAGACAGCTAGACGGTTATTCATGTGAGAACGTTCATGATTATCTCGATTCACGCAAGTAGTAGTAGAAGTATGGTGAGCAGGTAGCACCATGATAGTCTTAATCAACCACAAAGACTGACATGTCTGGTAAGACAAATTACAGACAAGGTCTTGATGACCAATATGCCAAACTGTTGTAAACCTCACAAACAGAACTGTTCCATGATACATCTATTCTTCTCTTCTCACATTTAAAAAGAGGAAGCACTGCAGGTGCGCTGCATATTTCCTGCCAGTTTCACTTTCTATCAGGCTTCCTAAATAAGTGGACCGTGGCGCTGCTCACCACGTGGCCTTTTGCAATGCTTACAATACACCTGCAAAACTCAGAAAGGCCTCATAGACAGTAAAATACATCATGATGTGCACTGTGAGTGTGTAGGTCTGAAACCTCATGCACTGCTACCAGGCTGCTGAAATTCAGACAGGCATTAAGTAAATGCTGTTGAATGCATCTATACAGTGTGATCATACAGCTACTGTGCGGCGTATGTCTTGCACCATCTGTGTAGTCCTGTTGCTCTTGAGTGTCAGTATACAGTTAAGCTCTGCACCAAAGTCTCCACGATAAATCCCCCTCTCTGTTATTGCACTTGCTGATTAAAGAGACAGTGGACACTGAAGGGAAGAGGCTGGAGAGGAAGAACGGACTAAAACGGTCATTGTGTTGAGGTCAGCAGGGCCTTGGACGGACTTCAAATGTGCAATGAGATGGTTAGTGTACAGACAGAGGAGCCATTACTCCCCTGCTGAGCACATAAGCCAGGCTCAGAGCTTAACGTAAAACAGTAACGCAGCTCAGCTCCTTGCAGCTTTGAGCATCGACCAGACAGCGATTTTTACCCCCCCTCCTCATAACTCATTGTTAAAAGGCAAAGAGCCGACATGTAGCCAGGCTTGTGGACATGTCCTGTCACCTCTTGTCTTCGTCAAGCTTCACCTCGATTAGACTACTCCAGTCTAGTCATCAGTCACGTCAGTGAGACAGGGAGGGAGCTATTGACGAGGTAGATCGGTTTAATCTGTGAGTCGTCTTACTAGATGGGTCTGACTTCACAGATGGAGAGTTGTACAGTCTCACTACTTAGACCAGGGCTGAGTGAGTCACACTGTGTTTAGAAAGACTGTAATAAACCATTTTGTGCTTCGAATTCTGTCACATAGAAATGACTGAGATGTTTTTTGCACTGAAAGATAAAGGTATTACTCTCAGCACAGACCCTTGAGACACTATGTTGGACATCCTAGCATACCGGCAGCAGGTTAGCCCTGACAGACGCAGCATATGGATTCCTAACATGGTGCAGTCTGGATGAACAGATTCCTCTGGCGATAATGAATGCCAAACCCTCAAGCCCCTTCTCGCTCCAAGCAATCTTGGTAACATGAATTCGCTAATAGAAAACCTAAAGCTATCATGCTGCTTCATCTGTACTCTGCAGTCATATAATAACACAGTTCGGACAGGTGGGCATCAAAATGAGTCATCTAATGTGATTACCAATGTCTCTATCCAGATTCCAAGGATGGTCAGCCTCAACCAGTGTGGAGCACAAAGTTATTAAAATAGGCAACAAGACCTGGAGGGATGCTATTTTAGATTTCTAGCAGTAACAAGCACAAACATGAGATTATATTCTAATCATAAGATATTTTTGTCAACTGAAAACAACCCAGGAGCGACACTGTAAACATCGGCAGACAGTTTTCACCTGAGGTGAATGAGAACACTGTAAAGTAACAATGTGCTACAGACGCTTCATCGCTCTTTGTCGGTCAAGCCACGGCTTGCAGAGGTATGTACATTTCAACATTTCTGTCAAGACGGTTGAACCTTGAATTAGTGGGCGAGGAACTAACAAACTGCAGCGGAAGGCTTCGTGCCCGACTCATTCATGAAACACAAACCACATTTAACAGTGAAACTATTTTATCTTAAATCGCTTAAACGATCATTAACCTGTAACAAAGCATCCACAGCATCCAGTGTCCTTGAGCCAAACACTGATGCTTCACCAGCTCCAGGGTGGTGTTTTGTAGCTCTAACTCACCTCTGACCTCCCTGTGGAGGACAGCAAGAGAAAAAAAAAAAAACAATCTCCCTGTGGGATAAACATTATCATCAACAACAATTATCTGCTGTCATAACTGAACCAGACATCTCTGTTGTGGCACTGCTCCCTCTCTCTATAATCATATACAATGACATGTTAAATCAAGTCATTGTTAAATCCAAGACACATGTTAAAGAATGTAAAAAGGGAAGACACATTATATTTGAACAATATAAGCGGAAAGATAGGGATCAGTGTTTCCTCAATGTAAGGGGCTCCAGCCCTGTGCTCTCCCTCAGAGCAGCGAGGAGGTGGCTAAAATTACAGTGTCCATTATCGGACAGAGTCATTAATTCTTAAATACAAAGCAATAACACAAAGGCCAGACTGCAGTGTGAGCACAGGTGTAGTATATACATGGTTATCATTCAAACCTGTCTTTCTACAGTCAGACATTTGTGCACATTTCATCCAAAACGGCAGCATCCGCCTGTAACACAAAGCTGCATGGTCCTCTGTCTCCTTCTGACTCCCCAGATCTATCTTTGCTGGCTTCCCTGCTGTGCTGGACCGACACGGTGTCAACAAATACGGCTGGACAACAGAGGAAGGTAAAGGTCGGGACCACAAAGCCGCGACAGAGGCGTCCGGCTCTGGAGGGGAAGGGGAGAGGGGAAGGTGGGTGACGAGGAGGCTCCGGGCAACCGCCGCAAAACAGCCCGAAAACGACAACATAAATGTGGGGGTAACACAAACCAACAACACACACACACACGACCATTTACCAGTTACCTTGTTTTGTTTTGTGCCCACTGCTCTACTGTCAAACACAATGAAGGGAAACAGGGAACAGACTGGAGGCGGTAAAGGGAAAAAAAAAAAAAAAAAAAAAAATCTGTTCAGACCTAGCATTAATTGTGTCCGATAATGGATGCAGTGACGTTATATTGTACGTTAACTTAGCAGCTAACGCTAACGGTCACAAACGGCTGAACGTTAGCTCTGTAAGTGAACAGCGCTTCTCCTAACGTCACATTTACGAGCCTTTTAAAGGATATAACAGATAAATACAGCACACACAGCCCAGTAATGACACCACCAACACCTCCACCACCACCACCACCACCACCCCCTCCTCCTGCGAGCTATCCCTCTCGAGCTAGAACCGTTGGGACAAAACAACTCACCCGAAAGATACCACAGTAGTGTCGACCCAGATGCTGCTGCAAGAATTAGCGATGAAGGCCCATTAGGAGGACTTCTTCGGTCCGGGGGGGCATCCAGGTGTCGCGACGTGAGTATTAGACAATCCCCAAACGTGGCTTCGCTCCGTACTCTGCCTGCATATGTGTGTCTGTGTGTGTGGCGGAGCTCTGCGAGGCCTGCTTGCTGCTGCTGCTGCTGCTGCTGCTGGAGGAAATGGTCTCCGCTCCGTGAGGGGCAACACGCATGCGCGGAGGAATGGCACAGCCGAGGGGCGCGCGGTCTGCGAGCACAACCGTGTGGCCAACAGGTGAGACAGTCACCTGGTGGAGGACTTGTTACTGCGGGAGCTGCCCGCCAGCCTGTCTCCCCCAACATCCACACATCCATCCAGAACATATTATACTATAATCAGTACCAGCTTAATAAATACAAATAATACGACTAACTTGTGTATTAAACTCATTTCATTGCTCTAAAATAACTTTAATGACATTGGTAACACTTTATAATAACTATCATTAATAACTGGTAGAGATACAGTATGAATCTGTTAAATTTTCTGCATTTTGACAGAACTGATAATCGCTTAGGTCCCTGGTGTCTTTTCAGGGTCCATGATGTCTTAAAACGTGTATTTGTTCAGGGCTGTAACCAGGATTTTAGAAATACTGAGGTCCTGCTCCCCTAACATCCACACATCCATCCAGAAAATATTATAGACTACAGCAGAAATCTGTACATTTCTCTGCATTTTGACATAATCGCTTAGGAAATAATATCAGCGCCAACAAACAGATGACTCAGAACAAAGGAAGGACGATAAGTAACAAATATGGCCATTTTTGTGTATTAAACTAATTTCTTTGCTCAAAAGAACTAACTGGTAAAGACTACAGTGTAAATATGTGCATCTCTCTGCATTTTGACAGGACCGATAATAACTTAATAATTAATACCACCAACGTAGATGAATGTTGGACACAAATTCTGACGTGAGAAGAAGAAAAGTAACAAACAAGGCCAATTTTTACTTAAATGTATTCAACTTATTTAAACTTATTTATGGGCTTAAAAGAATGTATGAACATAGGTAACACTTTATAATAACCATCATCAATAACTGGTACATTTATAGTTAATTTTCATGTAACATGAAATGGTTTTTTAAACATGTATTAAGCAACTGTAAATGTTAAAAACATCAGTTTCAACTCTCTGATGGAATCCAAATAATGTTAATAAAATAACTACACAGTATTTATTGACCTTTTATAAAATATCATGAACATCAACTGCAGCTATCCAACAAACAGCTGCTCATAAATTGTCTATAAAGCATTTCATTGCTTGTTAACAGTGAGATAACTATTGACTAAAGTAAAGTATTACCAAATATAAACCTGTATTAAGATATAAAATACAACTGATGACCTCAGTGTCACTGGTAGCTGCATCTATATGTGGTAACACTTTATAAAAGCTGTGTAGTTGCAGTAGAACAAGCTGCTGTTACAGAACACCACTTTTCTCTCCTCTTACGAATTAAAAGCTCATTATGTAGTTTTTGAGAGGAAATTCTAACTCTTAATATTTACAATATTAATGAGGTAATAATACATAATAAAAAAGCTGTTCTCAGAGTAAAGTAAGGTCCCAGAACACTGTTTGAAGCTAGAAAGGTGGCAGGGTCCGCCAAATATCAACAAAGTAAAACAATTTACCAGTCGTGAAAATAAGTCAAAGAAGATCTTTCTCCTCAGATTAAAATCTCTGTATCATTAAATATACAAATATATAGACTTCACATTTGCTGTATGTCACTTAATTAAAGGATAATTCACCCCAAAATTATAATATGGTCATAATCTATTCGACGTCGATGGAAAATCAGGTGAAGTTTCGCCCACAAAACATTTCTGGAGCTTCACAGCTGAATAGCATCATAGCATTCACTTAAACAACTGAAGCAGAAGAGGACCCGTTTTAAAACATCTAAAAAAACAAATGTCTTCATACAGTTCGTCAAGTCTCTGGAAGCCCCAAGATCCAGAATTGATTTGATAAATGTTATTTACACCTTTGACAACTTGTTGAGCTCATGCACCTGCTAACTCTTTTAGCTTCACAGCTTCAGTGAAGATTTCACCCTCAAAAAGGGTTTAAATAACATTTTTTAAATCTATTTGGCAACCAAAGACTTGGATTACACCGTATTGAGCTGTATGGAGCCATATCATGTTTTATATTCATACACTATATTTTTACGTGTCAAACTTCACCTGCTGAACATTAATGTACATATATGATTCACCAATTACCAAAAACTACTATAACTGTGAGCAGAGGTCTGATCTCGGCCCCTCATGAGGGTTAATCTCTACGGTATTTTTATTTTTCAAAGTAAACTATGGGGCTTAACATAGCAGGAAAATCCCAGGTGTGACTAACAACGTTCATGATGGCTCCTCTCCATTTTACCTCGAGCTAGTTCACTGAGCAAATATGCACAAACCCACTGGCCTGGAAGTGGAACATGTAATTAAAGCTGTTGGTTACACCTGCGCTTATCATGCAAAGGAATAATACAGCGTCTGCTACAACAACTTTAAATAAAACTAGAAAACAAATTCAGTTTATTGCCGAGGGCTACAATTCAATAAAAAAGTGTTGTTATGACGCATGAGGCTCACAAGCTATTAAACCTGACAGGATATTTTTCAGAGGAGGGAAAACACAGGTGTAAATAATGAACTTAACGATGGCTTCGTTTCCATTTAGTCGCTTCAGTTTCAGGCTCCTGGCGCTCTTGGCACCATCGTTAGCGTTATTAGCAAACACCTGTGTGTTTCCTGCAGTGACAGGCCAAAATGTACGCTGTGGAAAATGTACATAATGACTTAATTCCAGTGATAGAAGAAGGATTCTTATTCAATTAAGTGAAAAATTGTCACTACCAGAAATAGACTCCACTAAAAGAGGTGAAAATTATAGTGTTATAAATGGGTAATAAAGCACATTATATTTTAACATTGACAGTTTTAAACTCAGGTGTGTGACGGTCAATTAACACCTTAGAATTTGTTTTTCTTTTTTCATTTTGGAGAGAATAAATGCATATATTATATGTTTCCCCCAAATTCCTCCACCGTTGAGTCAAGATTGGAACTTTTCTCACTATATATCGTCCTTCTTGACTGACATATGTATACGTATGTCTGTATTTGTACGAGTGCTGAATGTGATGTAACAAAACCCATTTGTGAACCCTTTAAACACACTTACTGAAGTCTATAACAAGTCAAAATGTGCTTTTTACAGTGTTTTCCTCATCCGGTCCTATTGCGCGTATTTGACCTTTGTGTCTATTCCGTTATTTATCATGTTTTACTTAACTTGGTGTCTCTGTTGTTTATTAAATCATCTCACCATCATTCAACATCCCAATACAACACGATTAACAGTTCTGCACTTTGTGGTCGGATCTGTATCAAGGTTTCATCATCCCCGACGGAGAACTGCCTTGAATCGATGAAGTTACAACAAAGAATAATAATCAAACAATCAGATGTGTTCACAGAGATTCTTAATACTTAACTTGATATATAAAGTAGAGACAATAACTGTCTTGTAAATGCAGTAATGTAAAAAGCACAATATTTCCCTCTTAGGGGAGTTGAGGTGTATGAAGGTGTTCAGTCAGTTATTGTGACCCAGATCTTACACAGTTCACACACACAGTGTTTTCAGATTATTTTATTTCACTTGAATACAAAAAGAAGCACCTAATGTCACCCTGCATTTTGTCAGAAGATCCAGGCTGAATGTTTTTTCTAATGCTTTACACATATACATAAAGACATATTGTGATGGGGCCACACCAGCCGATACACCTGTCAACACATTTACGTTCTGACTCGTGACTGCTCAGTGGATTTTACTACATTATTACATTAGTTCTCAGTACTTGTGGGTCGGATCCCACCCATTTTGTAACTCAGCCTGCAGTTTGATCTCAACGACACACCAGTGAAGTTTCCTCCTGCCTGCGTCTTACATGGCTGTGACGCAATCAAACACACAGACGGACAGACAGACGTTAAAACGCCTCGCAAAGGACTCAAAATTGTGTCTGTCACAGTTCCCACTATAATAGGTGACTTCTAAGTTTTCAAAAGACTGTAACAGGCTTAGAAAAAAAAACATTTTGCACTCATATCAACAGCTTTGACACTGCAAACCGAGCAGGTACGCAAAAAAATGACCAGATCACCTCCCTCGGTTTCTTTATTGATCACGCTCTCAGGAAATAAGAACAATTTCTCAGACTTCTTCAGGTGTGATCGATTGAAGTGACTCTCTTGTTCAACACAGATTCTTTCGGTGGAACAGTCACAACATTCACACATTAGCAAAAGAGATTGCTGTTTGCTGCAATATGTTAAAGGGTTCATTTGATCATTAAAGTATAGAAATGTGTTTGGTGAAACCTGCAAACCTTAATTATTCTGTCATTTACACTGTTTTTTTTTTTTACCTTTATGGTTTCTAATTTGATTACTGTATTTTTTTTTCCACTCACAAAGTTCATGAGAAGTTCAAGATTAGAGATTTCTTAAAAATACCTGTATAATCTCAAAAGTGCACAGCTGCCAGGCTACAAAACAGGCTTTTCTCTTAACTTTGTAACATTTTACTGATCTGAGGTTTGAACAGAAGATCACTATTCTGAGCAAAACAGACGAAGGTGGTCAAAGTGGTTATGTCACTGAAAGTGGCTGAATCTGATGTGTCAAAAAGGAAAATATGAAATAATTAGGTTTCACAACACCTACAGTAACTAGCTCTAATCCCTGGTGATGCACCTGATCCAAGATGTTCTTGGTCCTTGAGATATGTCTTTCAGAATTGTGTATTATCTGCAAAAACTGAAAATTATTCTTCCCTGTGTGCGTCTGCTACACCGACAGCGCTACTGCAAAGAGAACTACCAAACGTTATTCATACATACGTTCAAATGCTCACCAGTCATAATTCCTGAGGTGTTTTCAACAAATAAATACAAATATAGAGATCACCTTTTTTAGTGAAAAATGCTACAACCGTTACAAAACATAAACACCCATTTGAGTAAGTAAAAAAAAAGACGATGACTGTGGACGCCAACATGATTGGTGGATTTGGGTTGGCAGGCAGCTTTAGGCTGAGCCGTGCTCCGGTTCACAGGGCTAGGATCAGACTCCACATGTAATCGAAAGGAGGAAACAGGAACTGTGTCTGTGCTGCTCCGACTGGTCACGGGGTCAGAGGTCACAGATAGACTCACAGTGGTCAGCATTTTGTAAACATATTCACATCGTCGCAGAGCCCTTATCAAAACAAACCAAAGAACAGGAAATCTTTCCCTCTCAAAAACAAGAGGTATCGCACGCAATGCTCAGAAACTCCCGGGAGCGTCCGATGGGTGAGAGAAAAAACTACTAACAGACGTGTGTGTAACAAAATATCGGTCTGGTCATATAGCTGCTTTTCAGTTATTGCCAGACGCAATAAACAGATAACTCCCTCATACTGTCCATTTGTAACCAAGTGCAATGTCGCTGAGTCCTCTTTTATGCCGAGTGCAGAGGAATGACAAATTTACATCCAAAGGGCGAGTGGTAGCGGATCCCCACCTCCTGGAAAACCTGCTTAGGGATGCCAATGTCACACAGGTAGACCCTGCTCTCCGCCGCAGTGAGAAGTAGTGGAAGGCCCAAAGAGAGGGTCCACTTCGCCTGGACAGGCTGGTGCTGCTCGCTGACCGAAGGATCGATACTCAGGACCGGGGCCCGGTTCTGGTTGGCCCAGTCAGCGGCTGATTTGTACCAGGACTGCTCCCTCAGTAGTCGGTTTTCGTGGCAGTCCAGGCAGTTGATGACCAGATCGACGGGGCTCGCTGGCAAGTCTGACAGAGAAGAAAAGAAGGGAGAGACAAAGTTGGTGGAAAGTTGACACACAGAACCACAAGAAAATAGATTTCTCTTTGGTGCACATGGTCCTAAAAAAATATCTGTCTACAGGAATGTAAAATGTGTGGAATCATAAGTGTCAGAAATGATACAATATGAGTCAGGACCGTTTTAAAAGTAGCTGCTCCACTAGAGGGCAACATTTATCTGTGTCTCCTCCAACAGGACGGCATGAACTGAACATCTACAACCAGGATCAGTGAATCCACATTAACGCTCCTGTCGGTGCGTCCTACCTTTGACGCTGGCCACCTGCTTGCCGCTGGTCCTGCTGTAGAGGTTGATCTCACTTGTGACTGACTCCTGCATTTTGAGAAAGTTTGGCAGGAACAGGATGACCTCCACTTCATGGTTGGCCAAGTGTCTGCCGCAGCTGATGCCCTGCGCTCCCTGGATGTGTGGCCCACACAGAAGCACCACAGTGGGCCTCTGGTGGACATTTTTTGGGGTGAGTCTGAGGACATTCGACAGATGACGAGGAGATTACGCCACAAACAAAGACTACTGTAAAGTATGTTAGCAATCAAACTGCATCAGGCATGAAGACGACGCTGAATAGCAAACCAGCAAACATTAACAACAATAACAAAACTACTCTTGGTAAAAAGTGAAGCACCTGTAATGTTCAACAGATCCTCCGTCATGAGCTGTTTGGTTTTTATTGTCAACTTCTTTCCCCACCAAAAGTTCCAAAGCCCATCACATCATCACATCATCATCATCATCTCTTATGACACAGTTTTACAATTAGGCTTGGGGAGTAACAGATTACATAATTAAGATACAAAAAAGTACTGTAACTGTATTACCGGTAAACATGTTATTAGTTTACATAATGATTCAGTCATTAAGAATTACGTATTAGTCTGTAAACATGCACATGAGCACACATGGCGACGATGATTATAACTTCTCTAGTATTAAGTCGCATATGTTTGGTGCTGCGGTAGTCCAAAAAAATGGGAAATAATCAAGTTACATCACAGAAGTAAAAGTATTTTTTCTGTCGTTAAATGTATTGAAGTATCAAATAGTTATATTACATCAGTTCCGATATTCAGCATTTTCTAATTATTGGAAACAGTTTGTTGTAACCGATTTATCATAACAGAAATTAATTTTAAATGTAGTGGAGTAAAAAGTACTTAGTTACATTCCATTGTTGGTCATAAACAGGAACTGGGTTCCTCCCAAAAGAATACAAAAAAATGTCATCATTTAAATTTCATGTCACATCACATGTTGATAAAATACTGTTGATATATTGTTGTTGTAACTCGTGTCACAGTGTGTGAGCTGACTCATGTTATAAAATCTTATCAATCTGCTCCAGTATATCAATAACTTATAAAATCTGCCGTCTGCCAGACAGTTCTGTATTGTGATTATGAGCACA
This sequence comes from Diplodus puntazzo, assembly GCA_963678695.2. NCBI lineage: Eukaryota > Metazoa > Chordata > Actinopteri > Spariformes > Sparidae > Diplodus > Diplodus puntazzo. The sequence continues at coordinate 4,013,494 of OZ023155.1, read as the reverse complement.
CCGCTGATAAAAACAGTACTTGGCTGAAGCTTCTAAACTATGTTCACCATCTTAATCATAATCCTATCAGTAATGAATTACTGGACGTATAAGGAAGAAGCTTGATGTGAACACTGCTGGAGAATGAACTGAGTCCCTGTCGGTTGGATATAGTGTCTGAGATCCTGGTGTTACAATACATAATTAAACCTGATCTGAGCCCACAGCAGTTCTGGTGTGAACTTGAGACATGCGAGATATTACAGAGCTAAATTGATAAAAGGACCTGAGACAGTGAACCTGATTGATATATGAGCCTTGTGCGCTGAGGCGCTTTGATCTTCAATGAGACTCCACCGCTCATAAAGCTGCAGGTAAACAGCGACGCTGCTTCGGTCTACTCGGATGTTTTCGACCTGCGGTGGGACTGCTCGCTGTGGTGCTGTTCTAAGAAAACAAGCCCTGAGGGGTTTGAGGGGGTCAAGGGTAACGCCAGACTCATGTAGAAACATGGTAGTAAAGATGATTGCCATGGCAACTGGAAAACATGGCGTGTAAACAGAAAATTGGACAGACCTGCTCTAATGATTGTATAACTCCTCAGACAGGCATGTTTGGCACCCTGCTGCACATTCCTCTTATCATTATCCAAATGACATTCGCACTGCACTGTACAGTGCATCCGATGAGTAATCATGTGTGCCTGGCACTGATTAACTCAATTATTTTACACACCTACTAGATATTGGTAGGCCGCCCCATTGCACCACAGTGGCGTTTGTTACCTGTTCGGTCCGCCCAGCAGAGTGAGAGCCATCTGACTGGCGCAGACACCGATCGTCTCCAGCCGGCGCTCGACCGACAGGCCCCAACGCTCTGCAGCGGCCAGAAGACGCTGGTGAAGCTCGTAGGACACGCTGGGAACCACCAGGCCCGAATCTGCAGGGAGACCACATGACTTAGTTGAGATGGGTAGCATGTTAATGTTGAAGGACACGAAAAGAAACTATGTCATTAACATTCCTCCATCGCTATCATAATCATGTCGAGCACCATGCCAAAAACCAGGCAGCCGAGCCCTGCCTGGTAAACGTAGTCCACGGGTAGCTTTCCAGTAAAAATGGTCCATATAAAGTCAAGGATATTAAGTTATAATAATAAAGATGATAATTACAATAAATTAAAATAGAAAAATAAATAGGCCATCTGCAAATACCTACACACGCAAATACAGGAAGGAACTGTTCTTGGCTGAATCCATCAATATTATTAAACTGTGTTCTACTTATTCCACCGCCTCAAAATATTCCAACTCTCAATTTCTGATTCCGAAACTTTTAATTTGTGCTTTGAATTCGTAAGATCCTTTAGAACACTTGACTTCCAGGTGAAGTAGGTTTTATCCAGTTCCTCATTATCGGTTTCATATCAGCACTTCTAAGTATCCTGTAAAGGTCGTCTGCGGTGACATACAGCCCCTTACATAATGAGTGCTCGTTTCATTTGTACGTGTAAGTGGTCACTAGAACACAAGCAAATTATCTGGATTGCTTATGCCACAGTCTGATTTGACGGATGTTGTAAACTTTTATTGTATTACTGGGAATCTTGTGTTTATATCATCCATTTGTTGTTTTATGTATGTCTTTATACAGTTACAGGGACCTTAAAGGAATTAAAACATAAACATACACGTCATCGTACTGGATACATTTGCTTAGCTACACTATTCAAATTAAAAGTTTACATCAAGTTTCATGTTGATTGGGGCACAACAGTGTTGAAAAACTTGAATTACTTTTTTAATATATATATACAGTTTCATACATAGTATACTGTGAAGCCTTTATACAGCTGCAACGCTAATTCTAAGTGCTATATCGTCAGCAATTGGACTTGTTTCAGTTACCTACCACTGTTACATCACTGAATTTATGGCACAGTGGAGTTAGTATTGGGAGATAAGATGCCATCAGGTATATGTGATGTACGCCTATTTGTTATATCTCAAAATTATGTTTAACTATGAAAAAAAGAAAAAAGAAAAAGCAGAATATTCATATTCTGTACTCTTCCATTCCTGTATCCATTGGAGTGCTGTAGGAAGTATCACGTGTCTAAATTAGGCAATAGTACGACATCAGTTTATCTTCATCAGTGCACCTTGAAAAACAGCAGCTGGAGTGGAAGTAAAACCCAGAAACCTGACCTCTAAGATAACAACAAATGTTGGTCTACAGATAAATGTGCTTCCAGGTTCTCAGGGGGGTTTTACGTGTAAGATACACAGATCCTCCTGCGAGGAACCCATTCCTCAGGGAAAAGCCCTTCCTCCTCCTCCTGACCTGATCTTGTTCCCATCACGGAAGATTCTCCATTTCCTCTCCTGTTTGTCACTGCTGTCTGCAGCAACAAAGGGAAGATTGGCAGCCTTTACAAAACATGACAAACATGAGGCAGCCAGAGTGAGACGCCTATTCCCCCTGGGCCCTCATTTCACACGCACCATCACATGCTTTCTGACCAATCCCCAAGCCCTCAGCTCCGGGACGGGGCTGCAGGGTATCGGACCCCCCACATCGGCTGCTGTCTCAGTCAAAACAGACCGCAGGTTGGCGTGACAGAAAAGGGGACAAACATCATATACATATGAACACCTGCACCTGTATCCTGAGACTGAGGAGGGCTAAAACATGGGGGAGGCAATTCAGTTCCTTAAAGTCAAGTGTTGACTCATCTGTCAACGGCTACTGAACAAAAAATTTTTTTCATGAAACCAACCAAAGTGCAGTAAAAGAACCGTTTTCACGGTTACTCAGCTGTCCAAAAATCTAAAACTACAGAATTCCCCTTTTCACACTTTCAGTCCTTTCGTTTCACAATTACAGTTACAGGATAAGATGACCCAAAAATGAAAGTTCTATTATTATCTACTCCCCCCGAAGCTGATGGGAAGTCGGGTGAAGTTTCAGGAGAAAGCTGCAACACGGTTTCACTGTGAAGCTCCAGAAACGTCACCAGACTTTCCAGCAGCAAGAAGACAGGCTGAGCTTATAATTACTGAATTTATCCTTTAAAGGTGCAATCGAGCAAGGACGGACACACACAGCGGTGGAAGAGTCACATTTCAGATTGAAAACGTTCTGGACGTCTTTAATAAACTTTAATAAACACTCGCTTGCACTTGTTTTTCAAGAGTCTACTCTGTTATGAAATTCACCCTCTCAAAAATTAAAAAAAGGCTCAAATCCTTTTGCTTTTAAGTGCCTTGTCATTTCAAGTCACCCAACCTTGTCAGAATTGTTCTCTTCTGTGTATTTTTTGAATTAGTGTATTACAGAACTACAATTCAGCCTTTTATCGCTGTACAAACTGGAGTGTGTGGAAACCTTTAAAGAGCCCGTGCTAATCCCTAGCTGTCTATTGCCTGTGGCACATTAGAAGGGTAATGAAAGTCAAGCTGGGGGAACTGCACGGCTCGGGATCCCTTTGATAAATAAAGCTGCTGGGAGGCAGTTAAGTCCTTAATGGCCTCCTACAGATCTCTGGCCTGGTAGCTGAGAACTTGGTGGCCTCGTTGGTGTGCACGAAATTCACACGGGCCCGTGCGTGCGCATTGCTAGCACACACCTCGTCCCGCGGAGTCAATGTACAAACACACATACACCCACAACTTTTCACAGTGGCACGCAACGCGGACAGAGTGACACACACACACCCTCATACACAACATAATGACACGTAAACACCGAGACTCATGCCGTGCCTGACTGAAATCCTCGCTTATCTTGAGGTTGGCCCTGCTCCCCTCCCATTATTATTTTATTGATACCGCACAAAAGACCGCTAATATGTTTCAGTGGGCAACAGAAATCTGGAACCTGCCAATCCTCACGTGAGCGATAAGCACAGCAAAGTCAACTGCCTCTTGTCATGCAAACTGCTGCCTCGGGTGCCAAGCTCAGGGGAAGTGGGAGTTGCACTAGCATGCACTAATTGCTTTTCAACCATCCCAGCAGGTGCGCGTCTTAATAACTCTCTTGCTGAACTTGCCGCTACTAAAACAACCCCCCCTTCTTACATACACACGCCACCTCCTCCTCCTTCACAATCACGCTCACACATGCAGTGATTTATGCAGACGCACACACCCACTTTCGATGTGGTGTGAAACACAAACTCAACAGCCAACTAGCTAAACCGGGTAGCCGTGAGTATGCTGCAGCACTAAAATAAACTGAGCTGGAAGCAATCCTTCAAGCATGACAAGCGAACTGACGGGACTGAAAGCAATACACGCTGGCTGGATGCGAGCCATGTGAGACTGAGGCTTGTGCTGGGATAGGGAGGGTTAGACGAGGCTGTTTCATTCCTCTCTCACCACAGCAGTCGAACTTTGTTGACCTGCACTGTAAGGAAGCAGCAAGACAGGGTGCTGGTTCATCAGGGCACAGAAAAGAAGTTTACTGTACTTATCTGTAACTTTTTTTATTATTATTATCATTTTCTGTAATATCACACCGCTCAATGTGTTTCACACAAATCACTAATTCATTAAAAAAAAAATAAACTGTAGTTTTTCAGTAGTTTTTATTGTTTCAGTGAATAAATACATACTAAATATTGCTGCTGCTGGATGCTTCCTGCAAACTTGCAAACCATTAAAGAGGTCGTGCTGTGCTCATTTTCAGGTTCACACTTTTATTTGGTGGTCATCGTATAATAAGTTTACATACTTTAATATTCAACTAAACATACTGTGTCTTGAATGCTCCTGTTTAATTCACGGGGTGAGACATCTCACCCGAGAGTGGCACATGCGGATCACTTATCGGGCAGGATGTAGCCAATCAGAGGCAGAGTAGGGCAGGTCATGCCGAGCAAGGTAGCGTGATCTAAAATAACGCCTCTACAGCAGAAACAAATGTATATCTGCAGACTGACTGGAGTGTATACATTTTATAGTATATATATGAATATTTACAAACAGATATTCACACATTACTTACGGAAGTAAAGGCTCGACTCCTTCTACTTCCGGCTCACGGCCCCGGGAAAAAAATATTGAGCCTGCGCAGAACGTAAAATCCGAATCCAATCTGATAGAATGCATGCATGCACGATTAATGCGACTATCAATAGAATAATCTAGGTGTTTTAATCCGACTATGAGAAATCCGATCCAGTCCGATTTTAGTAGACTAAGGTGTATACATGCATCTTAAAAATCCGATCATCGGACTAACCCAGTAATTCGGTTTTCTTGAGTCTCATGTAAACACAGTGACTGACAGGTGCAACTCCGTTACCTTCATCAGGTGAAAAAAACCTAAAGATCCTGCACATTGTTGATCATTTCAGTCGTCAGATCTTAGTCAGGTAAAATTAATTCTGATTTTTATCTAATGAAGGAAACTTTTCATTTGCAATGTTGCAAGTTAAGTGAGTACAGCTGATCCACAGTGTAGAGGATTTAAAAAAAAAAAATCTTTTTTCCAGGAATTTATGATCTCACGCACGTGTATGTATAAAAAAAATTATGGAGTTTAAGTAATAGAAGCAGCAGTGAGTGAGTAGTGAGATCACAGAGGTCAAGAGAATGTTTCTCTCATTTCGGATGTATTTTTTCCTGTGTAATCTGGTGAGTATGAAGTTGTTTTAAAGTGCTTTGAATGTTTATGATTCAGGGCAGTTTGGATGATTAACTACACCTGCCACCATCGGTATTTACGATGTATAAATATGGGCGTGGGTTTTCTATGTCTCATGCAGCTTAACCTCCTTTTCAAGATCAACGGAATGATAACATCAAGTTTCTACGTCTGCATCGGGTAAATAAATGAATGAATAAGTAGGTAAATAAAAACCTGGAAAACCAACTGACTGTTGGCTTGGCTGCAGCTTGTGTTGCGGCCGGGCTTGTTTGCACTGAGGTTTCACTGCACACCTGGAGTCAATCACACCCAAGGAGAGCAAGACAATAGCAGAACCAAACCTACACAGACTGCAGCTATACAATAAACAATAGTCTAAAGAAACAGGCCTGTCAAACCTCCATGACGGCGAGTTATGGCAACCATACTATACACCTCAGCACTTTGTTTTTCTTCCCTCTGTTCCAGTATTGTTGATTTATCTGTTTACTGGCAGAGATTCCAGGTCAACAGCACTGCGGTTTCTTCCTGCTTTCAGAGGTGCTGTTTATGTAAGGCTGTGCGGCGGCATGCTAATTACAGAGTGCAGAGGATGGGGATTATGATGACAGCCCTGGGAAGCAGATCTGCCTGCACGGTAACAAAAAGTAGGCTCTGCTTTGGCAGCTGGCTGCTGGCTGGTAGACGGCTGCTCCTACTGGGGCTGCGCTGTGTGTCAACAATCAGCTACAGGCTGGGGTAGAAAATCCTAGAAAAACCATCACTGCTACAACCGACCTGTCACCTCCACAGCCTGGGGAATAAGTGACTATACTCCTATCGTTGTTCCAGTCAACCTAGTCCTATTATTCTTCAGGACAGGCGAGATACGGCATGTAGGAGCTGAAGCTACTCGAGGGAAATTTACTGAAACAATAACATTGTTTGTTAATGTCAATTCTGACAACCAGCAAGAAAAAAGGTGGATTTTAGAGCGCTAATATAACCCACGCTCTCCATTACCACCCACCCTCCACCTTCTCACTGCACTGACTCTGCTGTTTCTCTCACATTGTGGACTCCAGGGCCCATGTGAGCATGCTATTCACTTATCTTATGTCCATATCTACCAGTTATACAACACTCTGGTTCCTAGAGTGAGCTCAAGTATGAGAGAGGATGGGTGCATCATCTCTGTGGGGTTACTGATTGTGTGTGGGAGGGGTTCAAAAGTCACCTCCACCCTTTGTCTGCCCCAAGGTGACCTCTCACTGGCCAATGGGACAAAGCCATGCGTCCGCTGTGGCCTCCCTTTACAGTGCACGCTGTTTTGGGCATTGTGTTCAACGGAAGAGACGCCGCAGCACATTCCTCAGCGAGAGCTTCTCCGTGTTGCGATCAGGATCAAATGTAAAAGTTTAAAATGCTCAACGAGAGCTGTAACTGCGGTGCAGAACAGTGATGTTACGTAAACGGATGGTACTTCCGGTCAAAGTTTAAACACAGTGGAAAAAAATGTCCCCTTCCAAGACAAACACTGTGGTCACAACGCTGACATGCTCTCTGGTAAAAAAACATCCACAGAGGGAATTCGTTTTATCTGCAGGTATTTCCCAGTACAGAGAGACACAATGTTAACTATGTCATGTGCCAGAAGATTATGGTGAGTGCAGTTACAAGCACAGGACAGCGTAGCAGGTGTACAGGTGCGTCCAAAAGACCTTCCTCCGGAATTATTGTTTTCTTTCCTCATATCATTAACACAAATCCTGACATGACAAAGTCTTGGCACACACGTTGTTCTCTTACACAACAGTATTGTGACAGATGGGCTTCATAAAAAAGATGGCAGGAACACAGTGAAATAGTTATATTTTTAACTGCTAATTTTTAAATTGGAATTGGCTCCTCCTGAAAATGTACATGGGTTTTGTTTAGTCATTTTCTAAAACAGCTTGGCACTGTACTTTTTTAAGCAAATGTTACATAATGTTACTCAAACAGTAGATACAGTAAACACTGCAACCGAATTTCCCAGAAGGGAAAGAAATCAATAAAAGGTTTCACTCATTTGTTGAGACTTGTTGTGGTCTCTTCTTGGCATTTATGTTATATTTTATCAAAACATAAAATATCACCAGATTTAAGGGAGTCATATTTGGCGCTAGTAAACTGCGACAGATTCAATATTTCTTTACCCTTTTTTTTACAGTGTTGTAAACGTTGTAATGCTCTCCATCGGCCATGAGAGATTCAGCGACAGCACGTATTTCTTGTTGCACATGGATGTTAAAACTAGAGATGCACCGATCCAGTTTTTTCCGATCCAATCCGATACCGATACCTGGACTGAGTGTATCGGCCGATACCCGATACCGATCCGATACCGTTGTTGAATTAATAATAAACTGTATACCTTCCACCATGTGAAAGGGACTAAAGACACCAGACTTTCCTAACTAAGACAAAATAATCAGTTACCGAACATTGTAAACATGTGTAACATTAATAATAATAATAATAATAATAATAATAATAATAATACATTTAATTTATATAGCGCCTGTCAGGGTACCCAAGGACACACGTAACAAAGTGGAACAAACAAAACAAAGAATGAATGTATGTAGCGCCTGTCAGTCAGCACGGAGGGAACACTAGCACCAAAGTCAGTAGCACGGTCTGTAAACAAACTAGCGTCTGGAGGCTCCGTGCACACAGCGGGGGCGACCATCCAGCATCGCTGCGAGCCGGGGAGACCGCAGCAGCAGAGGAGGAGACAAAGCAGCCCGGCGGTGAATAACCCTGAGGTTGTGGTGGAGGGAGGACCAACGGAGCAACGATGGACAGCCCACATAGTACTGAGTACGTCGGTTTGAAAGTTAGCGTTGCTAGGCTAACAGCTGACCGGTGAGGCTAACAGCTGATGGCGGGGCTACTAGCTAATCAGCGGAGAAATGTGGCGTGAGTACATGTAACATCCTGCAAACAGGAATACAAAATAAAACATAGCAGCTGACCCTGAGAATAAAACTAATAAACAGTTGGTCAAACAACAACTTGCACTCTTCCAGCATGCGACACAGACGCTGATGAATGACGTAGGATGTGCTGCGACGGCCAAAAAAGATAAAAATTGGATCTGCCGGTGGATCTGTTTCATTTTACCGATCCCCGATCCAGCCGTTTTGTCAATATCGTAGCCGATATCCGATCTTAATATCGGATCGGTGCACCCCTAGTTAAAACACCACAGGATTTAACCGTCATCCCAAATTAGCAGTTTCAATATTTTCTGAAAGGTTTGTTGCTGCCGTAATTACGGACAAAACTAAAACAAGGAATCTGGAGCAACATTAGAGGCCGTAAGTACATAAACAATGCTCCTACCGATGAGTGAGTGTTTGTATGAGTATGCACATGTATTTTGTCCTCACCTGTACAGTACTCTTTGCCTCCATGCTGGGGCACTGTGATCTGTCTGAATATGACGGGTTTCCCCTGCAGAATATTCTCATCGTGGCGATAGGAGACGGGCTTCTGTTCGCCCTGCGTGCTGTGATGCTGCGTCCTGTTGCTGTGGTTGTTGGTCCCTTCAATCTGGGAGAAGACTGCGGCTTTGTCGAACAGCGCCAGGTTTCCCTCGAAGTCGAAGTCCGTGTCCAGGTCCTCATCGGTCCCGTCTCCGAAGCACTCGTCGTCTTTCGCCCTCATCGGCCCTCCCGCACCGCCGTTCCTCACGCCATTTTTCTTCGGCGCGGCCTGCGTCACCCCTCTGCTGTTAGCTGAACCTGCAGGAGCTGCAGAACAAAGACACATTAAGATATTAAACTTCCGTTAAGCAGAAAATCCCTCGTCTACTTTAAACTAATGTTACTGAGGATGAAGGTCGACCTACAGAAAAGTCCATAACAACTACATATGACTCTTCATATAAAATCAAATAAGAATTTTGTAAGAATAACAGCAATAAATTAGTGATTTATCATCTTTCTATCGTTTTATTCATTTTACTGTTCTTAATCTTAATCTGTTTCTAATTCCTCTTTTTCTCGCCGTCTTTTCTGCTTTTGATCATTGTTAATTTATTTATTAACTTTAAGTCTTTTTACTTTTCTTAATCTATTTATCTGCTTTCCTCACATCTTCTCTGATGTGATCGTCCTTTATTGATTTTACTCTTTCATTTTTGTCTTCCTTTGGATTGCTTTTGTCCCTTTTAACTTGTAATTACTCACATTTTGTGTGTTGCCTTCTTGTTTTAACTTCACCTTGGTGAACTAGGCTGTCTTGTTTGACTTCACTCTGGGCTACCACAGCTCTATTTTGGCTTTGATCTCCAGCCCAAAATGCATAGATTACCCAGAAATCCTCCCACCTCCAAGCCTAATCACCCCTGAATGGAGCTATGAGCTGTCTCACTATACATCATCACATTGTGTAAATGCTGTAATCCAGCCACACACACGCACGCACAATTGGTTCCTGCACTCAGCAGTTTTTAATTCTGACGAGATGCCCGAAACTCCTTTTAATCTTGTCGAACTCTGACTGGCAACACGTCTTATCCTCTCACACCTAGTGACTATAACCCAGCTGAGAACAAAACAAACCGCTGACACACAAAATATACAATGGCCAACTGAGTGACAGTCAATAAAGTTTACATACATGTAGGCACAAACAAAAAAAAAAAAACCTAAACGAACAGAGAACAAAAAAAAAAAAAAGAAAAACTGGAAAAACCTGGCCTTCAACCCTCAACCATGCTGAGCTCTCACGCTAACAAGGAGACAGAGAGGCACAGTCGCACGCTACTGTCACTGTGACAGCTAAGGTACTTTGCACTCTCTCACGCAAGACACTGGGAGGCTCAGTCATAGTACACTGGCATCGATACAAAGCTGCTCACAAAATATGAGCTAATGTGAGACCTGACTCAACATCACAATTACCAACCTGGAACGACCAGGACAGAGGCAGAGGGAGTTTTACTTGCACGCAGTCGGCTGCAAATCAGTGTGTTTCCACCACACTTGAAGTCATTTAAATGTGACTTATTTTACTCTTAACACGCACGAAGTCAACGACAAAGTGATTGAGTAATTAGAATCCTCTATAAGTGGCAGGAAAACATCAGACTGGTCCGACATGTTTTCAGGAGAAGGGTAGTGGGTAATTGTGGTGTGAAGGTGTGAACAGGGAGAAAGAAAAGAAGCGTCCTTATTAACACGAGCCAGAGACGTCTTTATTTACAAGGAAGTGTTTTGTCAAGCCGTGATTCAAAAATATGAATGAGCTGGGCACGGCTCCAAGTCAAACAGCAAGACAGACAGTGAACTTCAGTGATTTCAGTTTAGACAAGATCACCACTGCAAATCTGTAAAACTGCTGCACACAGGCCAGGAATATTTCAAACTGAAACGTTAGTTGCAGTAAAACGTTACCGTTACATGCATCAATAATGCGACATGCACAATATTAGAGAATATTTAAGTCTTTGTAAGCAGGTCTGCACAATTAAAAGTCACAATGTGGGAGAATTTTAGTTGAAAACGTTTGTTAAAAATGCAAAGATATCTACTGAAGTTGGCATGCTAACCAGCTAGCCACAGCCCGTCCTGGTCCAAAAAGCTTCTGGGCTAGCAGGTGCATACACCAACAGTCCCTCCCGGTCCTCTGAGGTCCCAGTCTGAACTGCTAGCTGCACGGCTAACTACACTAACTAGCTAACAGCAGTTTTTGGTTACCGTGATCACGATGCACTGCAAAAACTATTTGTTTTGAGTACGAATGCAACAGGTGGCCAATTCTTACAACTTGCACCTTTAAGTTCTGTGAAATATTATTGAAAGTGCAAAATCCAAACTGCAGAGCAAAACATTATAATGGAGCACCGCTGAGCTGCAGAGACGTTCGGGCCTGCAAACCTTTTTCTCCGGATGTAAGAAAACGTGTTTGTCTGCTACAGGCACCAACTAACGTCACATGATCATTTTTCGAAAATATTTCCAGTTAAAATGAAAATTATGAAGCCAAAATGATCATCGCCACTAATCCTGAATCATAATGCAAACGTCATATCTGTCAAAATCATCTCAATATCATTTTTTCAAAGCAGTTCCTGGAAAATGCCGTACTCAAAATGTGTGTCACAATAATCCTTCCCTCATTATCACGTTACTGTTGATCAGGATTATGGAGGAGGAATAAATCACCTGATACAGGTGTGGACATAAAGATAAACAGTTCACTGATGGGTCAACGAGGGTTCAATGTGTTTCAAAGCAAGACTAATTGCACATGAAGCCATAACAAGTTTGTGTGCGAGTACGATCCAATCAAGAAAAGGAAAAGAGAGGCTGTGGACATGGCGACGGCAACAACACTCGACAACCGGATTGAATCTGGGACAATCTGTGCAAGGAACGTGAATCTGCAACGTTCATCGCCGTCTCAGTAACTACAGCTGGAGTGCCAGCGAACAAAAAGTCACAAGAGTGTTGTTAATGGCGGCGGTCGGTAATCAAACTGGGAAGCTCTCAGTGTGAATGTGTCAAGATTGTTTCAAAGTGAAGTTCAACAAAACACTGACACAAAGCAAAAACCTTTTCAAGAACTGAAATAAGTCTACAGAAATCTGAAGCAGGGATTTAAAGGAAGAGTCTGCTAAACTTTGACTCCATATACAGAAGCAGCATGCTGGTTATGGGAACAGTTTTCATAAGCGCAGACTCTGGAGGTCTTTCTCCAAAATGCCCTTTTAACGAGATCTGTTTGGATCTAATGAACCCGACTTCTGGAGACCTTTACATCATTCACAAAAGCAGCATCGAAATTCCCATCCTACTCTCCCAGAAAGATCAATGGCAGATACTCAGAAACCATTTCTGGAATCCGCGATCTTGTATAAGCAACGGCCCACCCTGCTTTCCCTTCTTCTTGGCCGGGGGCTTCTTGGGAGCATGGCATTGCGTGTGAAAGGACCGGCCCTGCCCAAGCCACTCAGCACTTTGGCCCCATGCAATTTGGGCATTAGCTCCCTGGCCACCAGCCTGAGAGCGGGAGATTAAAATAAAAACTCAAAAGGTAAACATTGCTTCCACAATTGATATCGCTTTGGCCTTCCGAGCACACTGGGACAACACGGCTTCCTGTCGGGGAGGAGGGGCGGGGGGTTTCCTGTGCTGAGCACGAGCGCGGGAGGGAGAGAGAGAGGACAGGAGAGCACCGCGGCACGAAAGCCAGGCTTTGCATAACCTTCTCTTTAGGAGCAGACACGGAGAGGGAGGGGGAATGTTTATTGATCTTAGTCACACACATATTGTAAAGAGGAACTTTGGTACAAGCCTTTAGCACGCTATGGGAATCTAAGAGGGGGGAGTCGGAGCAAGACGGTGTTCGGTCCCATGCTCTGGCTTCTTATTAGGCAACGAGTGACACACGGGGTGCAGCGCTGGGTCAACAAGCCACGGGGTCCTGCTGACACTAAAACAAAAATGCAGACTGCAAAAGGAACATATTTCTTTTCGCAACTGATATTTTTTATCTCAGACAAAAAGAGAGAGAGAGAGAGAGAGAGAGAGAGAGAGAGAGAGAGAGAGAGAGAGAGAGAGAGAGAGAGAGCGGCTTCCTATTGTGCAAGCTTCGTCTTCCATGCACAGGGAAAAAGCACCGAAGCAGAGGTCATTTTTACAACCAGGCTGAAGACTATTACACATTGTCCATCAGCCAATTCTATTGACCTCTGACTTCTCCATTGTTTGGGGATCCTGAGTGTGAAAGTGAACTGACTTTAGCTGATTCCTGCAGAGGCCACAGAGCTGTCCGAGCAGACTTCCTGCTGACTGAATGTTAATGAGAGGAAATGCCGTTTTTAACCTTTATCTCATCAGGAAGGTTGAGTAACACATTCTTATTTTTACAACTGCAGGCTGGGAGAATGTGCCTTTCCGTCTCATCTTGTGAGAGACAATTAATCAGATCCTATAGTTATTCAGACTGCTGAATAAATCCCATGTTGAACATATATATTGCTGCCATAAAGGTAAAACAAAATAAAGGATTTACAGTAAACTTTAGCATCAAAAACAACATTAGTGTGCACACAAAGACAACCGGAGCAGCAGCAGATCTACAAAATAAAAGCACTCATGACAAACAGTATCTCCTTTGAAATAACTAAGTCACAGTAACAACAGCTTACAGATGACTCATAATACATTCTCAACTGAATCTCAACTTCTGCCAAAGAGGAACAGTAGTCACAAGTGGAACGTCATCCCTAATGACTGTAAAACACTAGACAAGACACCTGCTTATCAACACGACATCCCAAATGACTCCAGAGTGCTGCTAGTGACATGAATCACCCTTCCACCACCGCACAGCCGGCGCTCTAATATAAACTATAAAACACACTTTGCGGTGTTGTGGCTAGTTCCCGCTGTGTCGGACTGCGTGACGTCGTTGATTGCTCCTTGTTGTTTTGTCTCCCATTTCTTTACGCTCATCAGGCAGGTGGCAACGTAACAGTCTGGAAATAAAAAACCTTGCAGTGATCTCATTAACCACATTCTCACTAAAGCCGAGCAGCCAGGATGGAAGGTCAGATTTCTTACTCTAACCCTATATGAAGATATATATACTGATCTAATGGATATATGTATTTATTATTTTATTTTAGATGCTTTATAGGCTGAAAAGGTGCACTATGCAACTTTCTAGCAACAATCCTCTAGTCCTCCTTAAAATAAAAGAATTAAAGTGCATCTTAAATGTATCAGGAGTCTGTAGCCCCTTTTAGATAGAAAAGGTAGCACATCTGCAGCAAGGTAAAGGCTGCAATGTGTCGCCTTGTCTTTCTAAAAGGGAGGTGCAATATTCCTTCTTTTCCAAACAGCCGCCACTGGGGTAGACGTAAACATTTGACGTGACGTGAAGCATGAAGTCGGCCGTGAACAGTGAAGCAGGTCGAATTTGTCTTCAAAATAAGAGCTTTACATTGGAGTTTAGAACTGGGTTCTTAGCGGGGGGGCTTTTAATTTGAAAGCAGCGACCGTTAGTAGCTTGCCGCTTCAACAACAAGCGGACAACGAAGACAGCTACAGAGACCGAGGAGACGCGGCATCTCCCGGATCTCAGCGGCTGTCCAGTTGCTCATCTTGACGTCCGCGGATGAAGTGATGGACTGACTGCTGTGATCAGCTGTTTCCTGGTTTTAAACCTCCCCGGCTGTGGGTCGCACAACAGTGCACGTCATCGACACCTCCGCCCATCTCACGCAACTGCCGGCACATCGACGGCTCGGATTTACAGCAGTGGAGGTGGAAATAAGTGTTCCCTACGAGGCGTCAAACTGGCGGACAAAACAGACCCTCAATTTAACGCCTTCTGTCTAAATCCGCGGACCGAGCTGCAAAAAGGACGGTCAAATTGGCGGCTTGCTGCCGAGTATAAAAACGGCTAGTGTTTCTTTATAGGCCTGTAAAAAGAAAGTTGCATTGTGAACCTTTAAGGTTTGTTTTGTGTTTTCTCCAAAAGCTGCTGTAAAACAGAAAAGTGAGGCCTACTGTTGCACTGGGTGACATTAACATGAACCTGGCCACTGTCATTTGTTTTCATTATCTTGGTACAAGCGCGAAATATTCCCCTAAAATTGCGTATTAAACGTTCCCGAGTCACACACCTGCTAAGTGAATGACTGCTGCACTGTTGGTTTTGGCCTCGTTCAATAAAGAAACGACTGTCTGCTTGAAGCGTGACTCTTACCGTGAACCGATATGACTTTTTAAAACAGCGTAATCATCTGACACCTGAGGAGTCATTTGATCCGCAGGGGAAATTTGACTTCCTTTTCTATTGTAAGCCAGAAAACATCACATGTGTCTATTAAACAATCATATACAGTGATGTCGAGTGACTTTGCTTTTTTTTTTTTTTCAGGCCACCTCACTCTGCATTATAAATAGCGCAGAGTAATTTATGACATTATTGCGTGTCACATTTCCTTCAGTCAGTGAACAATATTTATTTTCGCTCTCTGACAGATGAGCATTGTGTCACCAGTCCTGTGGTAGATTCCTGTGTTGTTCTGCACTTGAGTCTCACACAAAGCGAAACTGTGCAATGAACAGCTTTGTGATGTGAGAACTAGAAAATGCAGCTTCATAATGACCAAGCGAGAACATCAAATAAAGTGGCCTTTCCGAAGCTATGTAATCCGACGTGAAACTGTCAGTCGTCTGGTATTCCTGAGCACGATCACGCTCTCCTTCGACAGCGCGTCTTAGTTTGATTATCACCCGCAGTGTTGAGCGTGAAGGTCGCAGGCTTTAGTACAAAACCTGATTTTGTTATCTGCTGCTGATGCCGTTAAGTGAACTGACCTCATACTCACAGGTCACAGTTTACATTAGCAAACAAGAAAAACGGCAGCAGGTCAGATTCCTGGTGCGTTAACCAAAAGTCGTTAATAGCACAAGAAAATGTCAACCAATTCCAATTATGCTTTAATGAAAAAGGGATTCAAATGTTAAAATAACAACAAACAAAGACATGTGACAAGGCAAATTAACTGTGAGGGTGAATAAACCACAGGTGAGTCCTGTACCGACCTCTGCGTAGGATGGTGATCGGAGCAGAACTGGAACAAGAGCTGCTGCTCGTTGCGTGCGACTGAGTGGTTCTGTTACTCTGAGCAGCGCGTCCTGAAGGTACAGAAACGGGTTCTGTTGCAGCTCCCTGAGCACCGCCGGGCTTGTTGACCGTGTTCTGGATATCGAGGAACTTCAACTCCTTAATATCCATGGCACTACAAGACAGAGAAGAAATTACTCTGTTGTACTGATGAACTGGAACATGTAGTGCTTCTCGCTCCGACAAATTCGGGTTCCCACTCTTTTCTAGAGATCATTTTCCAGGACATTTTCTGTGACGATTTAGCTGCTACGACAGACGAAAAGTTCCCTAATTGATCAATATATAGCCATGTGTTATCCATTGTTGACTGATTAGCATGAACACCAGTTACCAAGGGTTGCTGGAGGTTTTGTTTTCGTCAAGAGCAACAGTAAATACACAGAAGAAGAAGAAATAAGACAAGTCACTTAAAATTAACATTAAATCTATTAGAAATCTACATTTTTAGAATAATATACAGTGTACAACTAATACCAAACTATATCTGTGCAGTTTTGAGGGGTTTAAATAATGTTCCAGGACAACACAATACTTTCCAGGACATTCTGCTTTAGCTCTCATTTTCCATGTTTTTAACGACTGGAAAACTGGAAAACTCCAGGATTTTCCAGGATGAGTGGGAATCCTGCAAAACTGTCCCTATTTTAAAATTCAACAGGTACTCAAAGTCTCAAGATTTTTCAACATTTAATGACTTTTTCATTTTATTCAGGTGGAAAAAGGCACAAACACTTTTAGGGACACTGGTCTGATTTTCAAACGTCCATCAAAGCTGCACAATCTTCTAAATTTTGTTTAAAAAGAAGATTTTTATCAACATCTTGAGCTGGATTCTGAATCAGAAAGCACTATGACAGACAACGCTGGTATGAATTTGGACCAAATCAACTAATTCAGTAAATGTTGTCGATTAGAAAAATAATCGTACTCTGATTAAAACTGATCACTTGTCATCTGGCCTTTCCTCCAAATGTCATTGAGCCCTTTTAACATTATTTAAGGTTTGACACTCAAAATAAAATCTCCTTGGTCATGATAATAATTACAAATCTGATTTGTGGCTGCATGCAAACAATGGGGCTTTTTTTTTCACTATTTGCAGAGCACTCAACTTTGCCTCAGGAGATCTGCTTATCTGCTCCTGTTGATAAGAAGATTTCTCTGCATCCTGCTTCTTTCTTACCTGAAAGTGACCTCAGGAACAGGACATCTGATCCCGTTGTGATAGGGCTGTCTCAGCGAGATGGTCTGACTGGCGTGATCAACACACGACACCTCTCCCTGATAAACTCCCAACGTCAGGCCACAGTTTATCGACACAACACTCCCCAACCAGTCTGAGGCCATTATACTCACTTTGATCCTGCGGTTCAATAACAGAAATAAAGATAATCATTATCAACATACAGCAGTCATTATCATTACTTTAATGTTTGAGCTACGTGTTGCTTCCACCCAGGAGAGTTATGACATTAGGGGTTTAAAAGTTTGATTACTTTTAGACCAATAAATAATCAGTATGTTAAAATAAAGGTGCTACTCTTTTTAGAGTCTTGTCAGCTGTTTCAGAGGAGGTGGAGGGGACTTCGTGACTATGAAAATCATGCCTATTACCAAAATTTAAATGTGCACTTTGTAGTTTTGGGGAAGAAAATTCTAAATCAGAAGCGAAAGATCTTAACTGACAGATTTTTTAGACCAAAACAAACTAAATAAACAAACTCTGTGCTTTTAAAGGACAACACAATGTCATGTTGTTTTACTCTGATTATAGGTGGCGGACCCAGCCACCTTTCTAGCTTCAAACAGTCACTACGTTTACATGATGTAAGAAAAAGTGGGACTATTGTTTTAGTCCAACTTTTAAAGTCCATGTAAACATATTAATCCGACTGAAATCGTACTAAATCAAAGTCGGACAAACACATCCAGATAATGCGGTTGGAAGTTGTTTTACTCTATTAAGTAGACATCTTAGTCTGCCTCGCTGTTCCCATCATGCACCAGAGTCCCCGCGCTGTGCATCAACCAAGGAAGTCGCTCGGGACATAAATCCGTAGCATGAAGCCGGGATACATAAAAGAAGAAGACGACGATGAATGTGTAAACGCAGCGAGTGGTAGAGCCAGAAAAAATCTGTTTGCTGTGCAGTCTGTTCGCCGCTTCTTATCTTGTTTGGTACGTGACGTAAAGGGTCAACCGGATGAAGGTCCAGCAGCAACTAGCAGACTTGCAGTCCAATTAAATGGCCTAATTAAGCTTTGACAACAGCTTGACTTAAGTGTGAACTCAATTCTGAGTTTGGATTTCTTTCTCCAAAAACTACACAGTGCCTCTTTAAGCCTGCATCACATGGCCTCCATGTTTAAACTCCACTGAATAATCTGCAAGAACAGTGTTGATTAATTTATTGGCAAATATTTGATCCAGTTCAGTTTAATTAAACACATTAAACAAAATGACCTCCAGGTTCACTCTGCACCTGAATGTAATGAATTAGCTCCCTGGCTATGTTGAACTTCCACATACATGTAAGTGTGTTAACTAGTTAACAGCTTGTTGTTGTTAATATTAGTGTTTTTAATGTACTAAATGCTGTACCCTTGTATTAAGCAGTCTTGTGTTCCACTGTGCACCGAGCACCACATTAGCTACCGCTAGTTAGCTTAGCGTTGATTTAAAACGGACTTTCAGGCGTTGCGTGAATCCGTCTGAAGCCAGAACTGAATATTAAAATCATTGCAGGAAAAATAACTTTACAGATAACATCCGTGTGCAGGTCGTGTTCAGAGGGATAAATGAACCATCACGACATTAAGCTAGCTGTACAACCAGCAGGCTAAGCTGGGCTAGCTAAGCAGCTAACATTAGCTTCGCTTTATTCCGCCCAGTTTGCTACTTTATCGAAGCGGGCGTTTGTAAACCCGCGACGACCGCTTCCTACTTTTGTAAAAACTCAGTCTGCGCATATTAATTCAATGCAGAGAAGATTTACCAAGTCGATAAAACGGTATCGAGGCGTTCAAGGGAAGCTCCAGCTGTTGTTTGTGCTGATTTCCGGGTTGCTACCCGACGTCACTTCCTGTATCGCCCACGTGGCTTTGTTGTGATTTTTTTCTCTCACCTCTCAATCTTCTGATGTGGATTTTCACACATCACTGACTGAATCATTGCCTATTACTTGTGCAGTGACTTAGTTTGATATCAGATGAAGACAACAACAGCAAGAAGACTTCATTAAAACATACTTTATAGCTTTTATTTGAGAGGCTGATTTGTCCTTACATGTTATATACAATCATTGGTACAGTGGTGTATAGCCTTCAGATATATTGCAAAATAAATCACTGGAACTCTTTTGGTGTCCTGATATTTCACATAGATGCACATAAAACAATTTTTCACCTCAAATATATACAAACGCTGGGCACATAAAAAATAAAAAATATCTTGATATGCACATAAAAATCACATTTTGGGATACAAATATAGCTTCTTTAACTGACTCTTAAGCTCACTGTGACAGTGTTTGAGTCGACTTGCACATAATGAGTCATACATTGCACATTCTAAATAGCTTCACTCCTCGTTCCTCGACCGCATCGCGGCTCTCAGTTGGCAGCGTTTGTGCTTCATTGTGAGACCGTACTCTGGGGTCATGTCCAGCGGCTCGCCGGGCTTCGCGTGGAACCGCAGATTCTGGACGAGGATCGCCAAGAAGAGGAAGACTTCGTGTCGTGCAATGACCTCTCCGATGCAGCGTCGCTTTCCCATGCCGAACACCATCATCTTCTCCCCCTCTAGCCTGTTGACCTCGGTGCCGTCGGCATTTAGGAAGCGGTCTGGGTTGAAGGAAGACGGATCTTTCCACAGCTCGCTAAAAAGTGCAGAGAGTGAAGAAATAAGATCAACTGTGTAAAAGAAACAACAGGTGCATGACCAATTAGAGGTTTAATCTCCTTGTTCAGCCAGGACAGAGCCTTCCCTACTACTAGTCATAGTATGATACCCCACAGCGTCATCTTTAAACGTTTTAAACACAACGTATCACAAGAACTTACGGATCATGGTTGATCTGCCACTGATTGATGAAGACACAGGTGTCTTTGGGAATGAAGTAGCCGTTCAGAGATGTGTCTTTTGTCGAGCTGAAACAGACGAACAAAGTACTTCACATACATTGTTCAGTTTGCCATAGCTATGTTTATGTCGTTTGTGAAGACTTTTCATAGGCACATGAGTTT
The DNA here is from genome assembly GCA_963678695.2 of Diplodus puntazzo. Classification (NCBI taxonomy): domain Eukaryota; kingdom Metazoa; phylum Chordata; class Actinopteri; order Spariformes; family Sparidae; genus Diplodus; species Diplodus puntazzo. Next base: position 3,992,937 of record OZ023155.1, on the reverse strand, counting down.
CTCTGGCGCATCTTAAAGCGATTGAGCCTCACCAGTGAGGGATGGTGAAGGGCAGGAATGAAGAATGGCGAAAGACTTCCAGGATGAAAGCGTCCAGGAAGGGTAACTTGGGTCTGTCAGAGAGACAAGGCGTGCGATCCAGGCCCACAGTTTCCTCTGGAAATGAAAAGAGCACATTGGCTGTTAGCTCAAGACGAAGGTTGTTGCAGTTTATAGTCATGACTCACTTTTTTACTGTATTCTGTGTCACTGTGCTGTACTTACTCATTTCTTCATAAAGCCTTTCCTGTATCTCTGGGTATGTAACCAAGTACATCACAGACCAAGATAGGGCAGTAGAGATGGTGTCAAAACCTAGAAGAGAAACATGAAGTCTATTAGGACAACTCTTTTTTTGATTTAGGGAGAGGTGGCTTCTCATCAGATCATCCAAGACATAATCAACCTACCAGCTCCAAACAGGTCATTGACGATTCCTACAATCTTCTCATCCGACATCTGGACATTGGAGTTCTCATCCAGCTTCCTGTCCTCACAGTGATCAATGAGGGAGTCTGTGATGTCCCGAATGTTGTCCTGAAAGATGATGATCAGACAATCTCAATTAAAAACGAGGATGGAAAAAATATGTTGCGTTTTGATAATAACCCAGAAGAAGAAATGGACTGTACCTTGTCAAAGGTGGTGTAGTGCTCGCTGACGATCTTTCGCACGAACGTGTTGAAGCGGTCGTTGATGTTCAAAAACTTCTTCATCGTTGTGCTGGGCAGGTATTGAAGAATAGGGATGAAGTCTGCAGGGTTTCCGCTGGCCACCACCTGGCCGAACTCATCGCTGATGTTCACCAAGTTGAGCAGCTCCTGGTTGTCGTGGTCGTAGCGTCGGCCGAAGCACATGCCACAGATCACATTAGCAACGGAGACGACAATGTGACGGAAGGGGTCGAAGCTGCCATCGGTCTCCATGACGGTGTTGAACTGTTTGACCAGATACTCTGCCTCTTTGCTGACGTGTTCCTCCAGCGCACAGGAGTACTCTGGTGTCGTACCTTCCAAGGTGGCGAAGGAGCGCAGGGCACTGTAGGCCAGCTTCCTGCGGGCACGCCAGACGCCGGCCTGGTCGGTACTGAAGGCCAGACTCTTGCCATCGTTGATAAACCTGAAGCTGTACAGGTCAGGCCTGCCGGCAAACTCTTCCCCTTGCTTGATGAGAGCCTGTCGGACTGTTTCGTTGCCACTCAACACGACGACGGGACGCATGCCAATCTGGATCTGGAAGACGTCGCCGTAGCGCTTGCTCATGGCAGTGAGACTCAGGTAAGGATTTCTTCCCACCTCAAGCACGTTCCCAATGATGGGCAGGGGCTTTGGTCCGGGCAGCTGGCGAAGCCCCTCGGGAATCTCAGTGCGGAAAAACTTGAGGATCATGTAGGCCAGACACATGGTTATCATGGCCACCAAACTCTCCGACACCGACACCGGCCCAATGAATGGCAATATCATCAGCACCATGATGACAGCTTCTTTTCTTTTCTTTTCTTTTCTGGCTTGTGCTCAACCTGGAAATTAAATAGGAGGGGCATTAGAGAAGTGAAGGCAGGGAGGAAAAAAAAGGTGTTGTGCAACATGTTGACTGCATGCACCGTAAAGTTTGGAGTAACTGCAAGACTGTCACACGGCGTGAGTTTGATTTTAATTTAACTCTTTACATTCTCATGCTACCGAACACGAAGACACTATTTTTTTTAACAAGCTGTGCAAAGCATTTCAAGTTTACCACCAGCATGACTCGCATGAACCCCATGAATAAAAACATATCGATTAAAAAAAAAAAGGGCTGTGCATGTTTCGAAGCTGCAACTGCAAACACCAAAAAGACTCATTACCAGCTGTGCTCCTATAATAAACCTCCAGTCAGCACTTTGCTCTTATCACTCTGCTCAGCTTGAAATCAATCTGTCCCCATATTGTGCAGGTATGGAGCTTACCTTTGAGTCAGACGGTGGAATGGAAGCAGTGCAGGAGTGCAGCAGTGTGGTCCCAGTCAGAAGTATCTTGCAGTAAAACTTATTGTCCGAGTTTTACTCTCTTGATGTCCCAAAACAGAGAATGGGCGCTTGCTTTATAGTGCGCTCCACAGCTTCATTGGCTGCTGCTCATGACGTAATCTCTCTCTCTCTCCCTCTCTCTCTCTGCCATGAATGAAGTTCAGCACAGAGGAAAGGTGTGTGTGTGTGTGTGTGTGTGTGCGTGCGAAGTTTGGAACTGATTGTAGTCACGAATATATGAAACACAGTTTGATGTTTTTATCGCCCACATGTGTGTTTTTTTAATGTTTTATAGTTTTACGCACAGATAAAAACATCACAGAGCAGGTGTAATTTCCACCGCTGTAAAAAAAAAAAAAAAGATCTCTGATAACACAATGTTCAGTTTAATATGTGCTCTGCAGGCTGTTTTAAACACATTAGAAGCTGCAATATTAATTTATGCTTTTTATGGTTTTCACCTATAATGAATAATATTGAAGGTTTTATTATGAATGAGGTGATTTAGTGTTTTAAACATATATTTTAATCTGATCAAATATTCTGTTTAATTATATATAGTTAAGACACAATTTCCTGAACATGTCAGGTGTAAATCAGAGCTTTGTGGAGCATCCTGTAGGTAATTGCAGGGGAGTTTCATTAAGGCTATAGAAGGCTGATATTCTACATCTCACGCATTCCTGTCGAGCACGCGATGTTACCGCTCAGCTAATCCTCACATGGGATGATGTGATTCTTAAAACCGACGTGAATCGATTGTTTTATCATGTGTGAACGCTGAGAAGAATGATGTGTCACATGCAGGGAGGTTTATTAAAGGGGAATCATTTATATTAAAAAAAAAAAAAACTTGAAATAATGGATTTTGGACAACTTTTTGACACTTTTCTTCTTAACTTTGGCACGCTGCCTTCGGGACTCAATCCCGTTCGCCCGCAGTTAATATAATCAAAGTTTTGGGGCTTTGAGAAAAGGAGTTTGCGACAGCTGCCACAGCAGCAGCAGCCACCCAGGCAGCGTTAAGTCCTGATAACACAGTCAGACGCGGTTTCGTGCTTGTACCTGTTAGTCCTCCGCTGGAGTTAAACATTGACCAGTTGCGTGAGAGCGCAGTGATCAAACCCTCACCTCCCCTTTGAAGAGGATGCTGGGGGGAGGGAGGGAGGGGAAGAAGGAGAGGGCAATCGTGCAAACTGCGAGGGGGTAGATGAGTTCAATACCATTCCTCTGTGTCCCCTTTTCAACCTTTACGCACACACTCAAACTACTGCGCTATTTCTCCAAACTTCTCTCGCTATATTAGCTGAGAAATGACCATGAGTGTTTACGCACGGGTTTTACGCGCCGGTCCAACAGGTGTTTCACCAAAATCTGTGACCTGTGAATGTCTGTGAGGGGATTCATACAGTCAGTTTTTGCTGTCACAGCTATCAAAATGTGACTGTCTCCATAGGATCATGGTGAAAGTCTGACGTGGGATTATTTTTTTTGCATTATTCCAACTAGAATAGCCTCTCTGATTAGGCTCGCTTGTTCTCTAATCTGCTTTTGTTTCTGTTTCCATTTGTTCTTGTTCTTAGTGTCGCAGCTTTGACACAAACCAGCCAGATGATAAAACTTATTTGTCTGCAGGATTTTTCAGCACATACGACCAAAGAGTCTTTTTATTTTATGGTAAATCTGGACGGATGGATGTATTTATATATATGTTGATTGTCTGAGTGGTGTGATGAGAGTTTCTGTATGATTCAGGATAAAGTGAGCATCAAGGAACGCATTTGTTCCAATAATTATTAAATGTTCTGATGTTATGTTTTTCTTTTGCTAAACTTCTGGAATTGGACAATTTTATTCAGTCAGTTTGCCGAGAATTACATCTGACTACAACCCATGTGGGAATAAATGGATAAAGGACTAAACGAAAATCAAAAAACACACCAACACTCAAGAACATACTCTGATTTTCACATCCGTAGAAAAATATCACTTTGGGGTTAAAACATATTCCAAGACGAGCGCATTAATGTGCGTGTGAGGCCTTTTCTTCTGATTGAATCTGTGAAAACACAAAACATTGGTGCTACAGGATTTACACTCTTGTGCGCACTGCTTGAATTATGTTTTATTTTTATCATTCCAAGTGTCAGAACCGTTATCGTCCTGTCATCTCCTGAAATAAGACAGAAATGGAAACAAAGAAAAAGAAAGAAGAGGAAAAGAAAAAACTTCCTCAAACATTAAAATAAAAAATATAATTAATGTGCTGTTTATTATGAAAATATATGTCTATATAGTGTCTTTGCTTTTTGAGGAGGGATTATTTCTTTGACAGCTGCTTTGTTGGCACTTTTATTCGTGTTTATGTTTGAGTTACTTGTTTGTGTCCATCTTTTCACCACACACGAGCTCTCCAACCCAGAACTACAGCTGTGAAGTCAGGAGGAAGGTCGTGAATACAGAATCAAAAAAAAAGAAAAAGAAAGAAAGAAAAAAAAAAGTCCGGTTGGTTAAAAAAGTTTTGGTTGTTCATTTATTCTGCGTAATCCGCGCGGCTCAGCGCCGTCCTGATCCTCCCGGACTGTGTGTTGACTCTCCGGGGACTCTCGCCGTGCGCCTCGGGGCTGCGCCTCTGGTGCTGCAGGTTGCGTGAGAAGCGGAGCTGCCGTCCAGAGGGGAGGGTCTCGGTCTTCTGGACAATCCTAAATCTGCTTGGTCAAGTCACGCGAAGGCAGCAGCCTCTGGAAAAGACACAAGGGTCTTAAACTCGCAGAACAAAGAGCGCAGGACGCGAGACTCTCTTTTTTTTTCTCTCCCCCCCTGCTCGGGCACGAAGGTGCACATATTTGCGCGCTATAGCTTCTGTAAACGCGAGGATCTTGGGGCTTTGGAGTCATGCAATCTGCCACTTCATTCATCGCAGTCATGCAACACTGTGTGGATCAGTCACACAGCCGGCAAAACAAGTTACGAAAACTTGGAAGCTAGAACACAAAGTGGACTAGTCACACTTTCCTCTCACGGAGGGGAGAGTGTGTCGGCAGGGTTCACACTGATTTCATGTTTGATATGAAGTCACGACATGGAGAAATACATAATGAAAATAATAATTTAGAGCTGAGCCAAAGATTTGGTAACATTTGTCACATGACAGGTGCAACAATATCTCACACTGCCTGTCCACAAATAACATCTCAGTGTTGTGTGTCAGCTTCTGGTGGACAACATGCTGCACATCATTGCACCCCAGATGACATCCTGTTGCTCTTGTGGGTCAGTAGGTCAAGAGAAACCCCATCTTTCAGCTGCATCACAGACCCTAAAAATCAAATTATAAACCCATGGAGGCAGAACAACTCGTCAGTGTGAGCAGTGACCCTCTCCAAATGAGCTCGTCTCGCAGTATTAGAAGTGAATCGTATCCACATTTGAGTGGTTGTGCTTTTAAGTGACGATATTAAACCTGATTAAAGACGGCTGCATTCCCAGTGAGCGCTCAGGCTGCAGGAGCGTGTGTGTCAGATCACAACAGGTGTAAAGTGTTACACCACCGGGGCTGAAAACTCAACATTTTGAATTCACATTTCAGGCTCATAGCCAGGAGTCTTCTCACCGGGGGCAAAAGACTTGTAAAGCAGCTGAGCAGGTCAGAGAATCAGAAAAAAAAAGGGGCTGAAAGTAAAAGATTCAGAAGAGGAAGGATGTGGATGTGAGTCAGCAGAGGGGAGACTCTGTGGTCGAGTTTAGTCTCCCAACTTCTTAAAAAGATTAAAGAGATTGCTACTACGGGAAGTGAAGAGTGGTGCTACTGTATAGCTCCACAGCTGTGTGTGGACCCGACCGCAGCCGGAGCAGCGGTGGGTCGAGTCAGGATGCACAGGATGAGCTGGAATGCAGAGCTGGACTCTGGCCTGGAGGTGTCTGTGTGTGTGTGTGTGTGTGTGTGTGTGTGTGTGTGTGTGTGTGTGTGTGTGGTTAGCTCATCTGTGTCCATTTCACAGAACTGGGAGGGGGAAAAAAAAAAAAACTCAAGGAAAAGAAAATGTTTTGCCCTCAGCCATATACTTCTTAAAGAATTCTTGGACATAAAAGCAGGTGTAATGACTTTACTCACGCAAAGGCTGTCAGGCACACACCTTCAGAGCAGGTGTGTGCCTCCGTTTCAACCATGTGAGTGTCTTTCTTTGCATACCGGCGCTGTCAGGAGGTGGTTTTGAACTTTCTGTAGGTTTTTTTTTGATCCAGCCTGTCGTCATGTTGTTGGAAAAAACCTCTTCAAAACATGGAGATAAAGAGAAGAGAATCATGGAGGCCAGACAAAGAAACAGCATTTTACACAGCCGGGTTTCTTTCTTTGGTGCTTTTTTTTTATATATATACAGGTACTTTTTATGCTTCTTTATGAAGTAGAAAATCAAACATAAAGAGCTGTTCTACAGCGTGAGAATCACTGACCACGTTACCACTGAAAGAAATCGTTGAACTTGTTGTGGTTCTTTAATAATACTTGACACGATGCTTGTTTGATCCAGCGCTGCTGCACGGATGAACTGTGAACTTCAAGGAAGTTGGAAAACAAAATAGTAATTTCCCGTCAATGATCTGTCAAGTATTCTCATGTAGCTTCTCCATCTGGGAGCCAACGGCCTATTTTAAGTTGATGATTGTCTTAATTTCATATGTTACTTTAAATGTAATACCAACTAGCATAATATGGCAGAACAGTGAGGCGCCGTCGACCATTGAAGTCATTGTGGTTTGTTACCTGAAACTATTTAAATGGGGTAATTCAGCAATTATTCTAAACACTTGATGGATGACTCATGCAAAGACTCTACTTGTACCTGAAAACTCAACACTTGAACTTTGGAATGAACAAGAGTTGCAACACATCCTCACACCTAAACGTCTGAATGGGTCGAATGTGAGCATCTCCAAAAATTACATATATCACTTTTCCCAAAACAACATGACTGTAACAGTGGCACACAAACCAGACCTTCGTTGTACGGTCACAGTTTTGTCAGGTTTGGCAAAAACAAAACATGGTTAGGTTTAGGAAAGAAAACGTTTAGGAAAAAAACTTAAGTTAGGTTTAGGAAAGTAAACTACTTGTTAGGTTAAGGCAAAAAAAACCTTTCTTGTTAGGTTTAAGAAAGAAAACTATTTGGTTAGGTTTAGGCAGAAATCCTACTCGGTTAGGTTAAAGAAAATAAAATAAACAACTACTTGGTTAGTTTAGGTGAGAAGCATTAATCACGAGACTCTCGCTGCATCACTACCTGGGGTTGGAAAGCTCCCTCCAACAGAAAACACACCGTTTTAAGGTGTTTCTCTGCTTGCACAGTTAGCTGAACTTCATGTGGAAAATCGGTGGAGCGCCCTTTTAATTGAAATCCTAAAGCTAAACCTCCTCACCGTAACGTAAATATAATAAAACAGCCGCTCGGCTTTTAGAGAGAACAATGGCTTGACTAGTCGGACATCAATGAACAGACTCCTGGACTTGCGTGTGCTCGATTGGGCAAATCTTAATAGGATTATTTTGGATTGCAGGTCATGACACCTCACATGAATGTTGCTTATGACCTAATACAAACTCACAGCAAAGCCACTCATTTTCATTATCTGCTCACCACCATGCTGATATAAAGTCAGGTGACGTTTCGGAGTCAACAAAACATTTCTGGAGCTTCCCAGCAAAACAGCGTTGCAACAAACACGATACAACAACTCAGAAAGAACTCATACAACCTCAAATTTAACACACTATCAGTCCAGCACGAGGCATGATGGGTAAATGAGACCTTTACTGTTACCCAATATGACGCTTTATTGAAGATATACGTCAATATGTAACGTATATACCTTAAGGTTCAGTGTGTCAAGAAAGAAAAAGCAGTAAAATCGTATTTTTTAGAACTACCCATTGAAAAAACTATATGTTTAATGTTTTTACCTCATAAGCTTTATTGATTTAATTAAATATACTGTATGGTAAGTTCTTGTTTGATGCCAGCAGCCTTTGGAGAAAGATTCACCACTTTGTGAAACAAACGATTGTATTCACGGGCTCAGGAACAGATCGTTACACTGCTGTCAGTAAACTGTCTGAATCTATGTGAAACAAAGCATCACAGCTTTTTTTTTGCAACGGGGTTGTAATTGATCTCCAGATAAATGTGACAGTGATAAGACCGGTGGCTGGTGCAACAGGTGACTGTGCTACCTGAGAGGACAGAGTCACATGGACCTATCATTTCAGGTCAAAACAGAGACAATCAATAGATAACAGGGGTCAGGGTGGGTCACCGTGCAAACACCAGAATCAGCTGCTGATATGTCTTTCACACGCAACCATGAACTCAACGCAGGCACGGCGCAGCATCCACGAGGGGGAATATAGTTTTCACATGGGCCTATTGTGTGTGTATGAGTGTGTTTGCATGTCAGCGAGGGAACGATGCAGAGTGTGTGTGTGCATTTGTGTGTGAATATGTGCATGGGTGGGGGGCACTGGATCACCTTCCCTTCCTGACCAGGCGTGAATACCAGATTAGTAACTGAGCTAATGGTTTCCCCTCCCTCCCTCCCCTCACAACCCTCCTCCGTCCTTATGCAAGCCAGTATTTGCGCTCTGCGGCAATAACAATAGTTGCGTGCGGAAATATCTCGGTCATCCATCTTTCTGTCACCTCTCCCTCTCCAGCGGATCACGAAGGTGTCATAACTGAGCGTAGGAAGGCAGGCTCATAAAGGGAAACCCCTTAAGATGCGTGTCTGAGGAGAGTCATGACCTGCACGGCAGCGAAAAAAAGAAAAGAAGCAAGAAACTGCCTGGCCAGACACGCTGTGCGTGTGAATGTTTGGCTTAGTTTCAGTTTGAAACAGCAGAGTGGATATAAATAACAAGTCATAAATGTTACATTGAGCAGAACAGAACTTAACATTACTGAGACGAATTAGTCTTTAAAGGGAAGGAAGAAGTTTTGGAGAAGAAATTTCAAACTCAGAACAGTTATTCTTTTTTCCATAAATGAATAAACAAACTAAGGTCCCAAGAACACAGTTTGAAACCAGAGAGGTGGCAGGGTCCGCCACATATAAACAAAGTGAAACAGTATGAAATTGTGTTTTCTTTAAGGTCAGATTGTTTATTCAGTTGTGAAAACAAAGAGTTTGTTTATGAAGTTTGGGTAGAATCAACCAGTGACGATCTCTTTCTCTTCTGATTAACATTTCTTCACGGTTCACCTTTAATAAACAAAAATGGACCTAAAATAAACTTTCAGACGAAACATTAATGTTCTGAATGGCATTCAAAAACAAAATATCAATGTCTGATGTTTATTATACTCATTGCACGCATACTGTATCGTTTCATCTGTGCGTCAACAAAAGCAAAGCGACTGACATTTATCTTCACGTCCTTAAGTTCGGACCCCTGTGATATTTTTAAAACGTGGCCTCTGTTGATGATCCCGGTTGTTGTGAAGGTTTTACAGCGGAGGGATATTTTTCCTGACAGCAGGCAGCGTCACACACCGTCCACCTCACGCTGCAAGTGAGTAGATTGAGTGAATTAAGGTCACAACCCCAATTAACTGTCTGGCCACGGCAGCACGCTGGCGCCACAGAAACAAAAAGAGGGAGACAAAAAGTCTTTCTCTGTCTCCCAGGAAAATATTTAATCAGTATTCTTTGTTTTAACATTGAATAAAACAACAAGTCTGCCTTGAATTACCCCTCGACTCTGCAGCTCAACGAAACATTTGTTTCAGCTGATCTTTTTTTAGTTTCACGACACATTTGTGACATCATTCTTGTTTCCAGCAGCAGATTTCATCAGTAAAAAGTTCATCTGATGGTCAGAACTCAGACTGTCGCTAATGTTGCTTTGTGTCTCAATATTTCTGACAGGAAACTGTTAGCTAACTCTAACTGCTGCTCCCAAGTGGCCAAATATCGATTCCTGCAGCTTTAAGGAAAGTATCTCAATCTACAATAAGGAATCTCAGTAAGAACAATAACACAAACATTATCGATGTATTATGACGCCAGAGGCTCCACGTTACTGTCACGACTGGTTCACCAGCGCAGGAAAGCTGTCAACAATTCTATATTTAAAAACGCAACTATGGATCTAATCAATATTGTGTGAACTTGCTTCGTGAGGGCTTTAATTGAAATTCATTTATATGGAAAGAAAAGTCCACTCTGCAGGTTTAAAGTGTAAAACCATCTATGAAACGCAGTTCTGACTGAAGCCCTGAGGGGCCGGAGAGGATTGTTTTGTTTTCTGGTGCTCCGTTTTTTTAAATCCTATCACTTTTTTTTTCGTTTTTAACAGAGCGAGAATTGTAGTTGTTGTTTTTTTTTAAAGTTTTTCAGAAGAATTTTGTCTTTTTCTGTGCGTGTGTGTGAAACGACATTTGTTTTTTCCAAGGGAAAGGAAGGCTCATTTTTATGACCCGGCTTTTCCACCAAAATCAGCAGGTCTACTTTTTAAACATGCTAAAAATCACCTACTGACCTCATTCTCACTTCCAGCCCGCCTGTGACTTTTATCTGAAGCGTTATGTTGTTCATCACTGACGTCACGTTTCACATCACGAACATGGCAGAAACAGTTGTATCAGAAGAGAAAACAACAACAGACCCGTTGTGAGAGAGAAATCTGTAAAACGGTGGATAAATTCTTTGGAGCGTCAGAACATTCAGAAAGTCCAGAAGAGCTGCACAATTAGGTTATTTTATCCCCCATCAAGTTAGCCGGGCGCTAAATCAGAAGTTAGCCGGCTCGGTCGGCGATCCAGGTATTTTCACGGCCAAGAAGTTTTTTGTCTTCAAACCACCACAAGCAGCTTTCATAGAAGTGAACATGGCTCCACCTCCAGTAATAAAACATCCTGAATACACCACATCCCAAATTCTTTTCTTATTTACGCACCAACACTGGATGTTGATAACACGTCATCACTTCACGTGGCAGAATTTAACGTGTTCACCCTGGTCGAACATTTAGATCATAGCCGCGTCTACTGCAGAGTCAACCTACCCGGGTGTAAATGCAGAGTTTACACATTCCCATTGCTCAAACAAAAGCCTGCTTTAGTGGGTTTAAGTGGGATTTTTGACCAGTGGAAAGAGGTACAAGTGTTTGTTTCTGTAATACTCATTTTGACCACAAGAGGCTGAAGTGCACGACCTCTCTGTTCCTCCATGGGAGTTTTATTTTCTCTCTGCACTCTGAACACAAGAAGGTCCATTACAAGTACAGTATATGTTAGGTTAGCAGGTTATTTAACATGACTGTTGATATGAGGTGAAATTAAATGTGAGATGCATGATTATGTGTAAAAAATAATGCTTCTCATGTTTAATTTCTACAATCTGGCTTTAATTCAGCCACCTCTGTGTCTCCAGTCTCCTCGGTGATAAACACTTCGAACAATGAGCCTTAATTTCAATTTAAATGTTTTTTTTCTGACGCTCTATAAGCTGAGTTCTATATCTTTTTTCAGGTGTGTTACAGGAATTTAATTTAATTTATTCATCTGTGTGAATTCTTATATTTTTCACGAGAATCAATTTGTAGTTTGGAAAGTTTTCCCTTCTGTTGACGAGAGATTATGATGTCGTATCTCTATTGTAGGAATAATACCACCACAACATGAACACTAATTGTGTTGGAGCCGTGATTCATTATCAGCCCGCTGGTTCTCTATAGGAAACCTACAAAATGTATAAGTTTGCCGGCATTTTTTTCTGGCAGCCGCTCCTTTTTTTTTCTTTCTATGGGGAAATAAGATATGGATAAGCTTGGCACGCAAAACAAGTCATGCATGACAGAAGTTAACCTCTTCTGCCCCCTACACACACACACACACACACACACACACACACACACACACACACACACACACACACACACACACACACACACACTTGCCCCCACCACAACCTTCATTCTCTCTGCAGTGCAAACCAGCCGGCAGTCAACCAGCCTCTCATCCACGGGTTAATTCCCAGAGACGGATTCCAGCCAGGAGGTCTCACTCTGATCCATTCTCTGAGCACCATATGGAATGAGTCAACGTGTTTGCTGGTGGCAGTGGATTGGCATCAATGGATTTTTTTTTTTAAAAAGTTTTGCATAATCAATTTAGAAGTTTTTTTTTACCTGTGTTTTCAAGCTTCAAGCTAATTTTTTTTATCGTTTCAGGTGCAAGTGCACGAACGCGTTAAATTAAAGGGGCTATAAGTAGGAATTTTAGGGGAAAACATTCCAAAAGTTAGCTCCTGAAGCTAGCATGCTAACCAGTAAAGCAACAGCCTGTGTTATGTCAAACATTCCCGCGGTGGTGTTGTAAACACCAACAGTCCCCCGGAGCTCTGAGCTCTCATCCTGGACCGCTACATTCACAGCTAAATGAGCTAACTAGCTAACGACAGCTACAGTTAGCGGTTACTCTGATGATATGCGGCTCCCTGATTGTTTTACGTATGAAGCTCCACACCAGAGCAAAAGATGAATGATGTGAGGAAGCTGACATGCAGCAAAAGAAAAAAAAATCCACAGATCAACGATAAATAAATCATCAGGAGTCATAAATATCCTACACAGAAGGTTTAGTTTAAATGTGTCGTTCAAATGCAACTTTGATGCATTTACTAGAGAAATAAAACACCTTAATTAGTGCGTTTGTTTGGTCCGTGTGGTGAAATTAAAATCCATGAGACGTATTAAAGTGAAATGTTCTCGTCAGCACAAAGCTCTGATTTCCACTGGAGAGCAACACGCTGGCTTCATCGAGCAAGTAAACTTTACTGGTCACATTAGCACTGAAATTGTTTCTATCACCAACAGACTGCTACTGTTGTCAGCTGCATCTATAATCTCATGTTCCAAGAAATGAAAACAAACCATGTCAGAATGTCCAGGCTGAGTGGACTTTCACAGGGAGAGACAGCGAGGGGAGCGACGGGGACAGACGGGGGAAACAGGGCCAAGTTTTTTTGCCTACTGAGTGATTCCTCCCTCAATAGACAATCTACGGGTTAATCATTGTGCATTGCGTGCAGACTGTGTTTGCTTGGACAGAGCCAAGGGTCGGGAGGTTGTGTACAGAAAGAGCTGAGGGTGGTATCGCTCACCCTTTTCTATCAAAACAATCATGGGCAGTTTTTTTAGACAGCACGCTAAGTTGTGTCAAATGAAAACACGAGGAAGAAAAGAGAAAAAAGTTTGCAGTTACGCATTTGTGTGCCAACTGTGCATTCGTACAAAAACCAGCTATCAGACGTTAGGAAACAAAGTTTAGCACGAGATAAAGGAATGAGCTCTACAGACAGCAGCAGCTCCTCAGAGGGAAACGACAAAACACGGTCAGCTGTGTGATGTAATCCAAAATCAACAAATTCAGCCGATGGGATATTTGATTTGTGGCGTCACTGATTAACGTTTGGTTTGCAAAACATTTCGGGAAGATTAAGGAACTATCATTGACACAAGCAAAGCAAACTAACGCGTGTGCAGTCAAAGTCGAACGCGTTGGGAAGTGAACCAAACGTAAAGTTGTTTAAAAAATGTCCGAAGCGACCAACGCTGCCGTTCGTCTCGATGGGACAGCGTCTGCCCTCTGTCCTCCCTGTGACCCCCACTCTGTAGTAAAAAACAAGAATGACAGACAGAAAGAAAACAAGGAAAGGGAAATGATCTGACGGACAGACAAAGGGGCCAATATTTTGTTATGGACACTACAGTACATGGAGCTCCGTGGCTCTGTTTGTCCCGGCTTCTGTCTCCGTCCTCGTGCCTTCTTTAGCAGTAGTTGGCAGGAAAATGCGAGAACGTGATGATAAAGAAAAGCATGAACTGAAATAATGTTAAACATGTCAATGGTTATGCGGTAAGAGGGTGAAGCCAAATCTATCAGAGAGGTAAACACGGCAGCCTGGTTGTCAGGATGAAAATGTTGGAAGTTTCTGCAAACCACGGTAAACGTTCACGTTCGCTGGTGTCGTAGGTTTACGTGGCAAATTTACCGGATAGCTAATTTGACCAGACACCCTCGTCTGGCCCGCATATCGTGCAGAATAATGGCACTTGGGCGGTCCACTCCTTTTTTTTTTTGGCCAGATCTGATATGGCTATCTGGGGAATTTATTACCAGACTTTCAGGTCAGAGGCTTGTGTTCCAACATTTTGTCTGGTGACGCCACAAAACAGTTTCTAAGGAGACCTCGGGACAATTTCCATCTGTGTTTCGTGGCGACCAAAGCAGGTATTCTAACTGTGGAGTTGCAAAATGAAGAAATGTGAAGTTTCAAGATAAACATGGATTGCACAAACGTACGAATTTACGACAATTATTCTGCCGATTGTCAGGAAACAAACCTGCATGCGTGCAGCGGAGCACTTGAGACAGTTAAAATCATGTAGAGTATACAGAGAGATGTATCACCGTGTAATTATGGCTCTCCATCAAAACATCACGTCGCAAACACAAGCAAGCGTGTGTGAGAACAAACACTGCGACTCTCTCCAAGTTTCAGGGAGCTCGTGTGCTGTGAAAACATCCGTGTGGCTCCTGAACCTCTCAGGAGACGGATCCTCGAGTGTCGAGAACAAAAAACGTAAACATCTAAAAGTATTCACTGAATTCATTTGATGAGAACGCAGGAGGTTGGCCAAACACACAACACAGTGTGCTTTAAAAAGGTTGTGCAACTCGCTGCTGGAGCTGAAGTGTTGCTCCAGTGTCCTGCGCTTTCATCAGGCTGATCTCATCCTCAACTTTCCACCATGAATAGTTCATTGTGCTGGCTTGATTATTGTGTATTAATTAGTCTTTCTTACGGTGACCGACGGGTGCAAATCACAACAGCATGTCAGGAAACACAACGGCAAGTCGCAAAACACGATGTACTTGTTGAATCTGATTGGGCGGATCAGTGTTGTAAGCCCTTACGTATACTTTGCATCTCCAGGAATAAAAGATGAAGTCACAACGGAAAGAGGACGAAGCATCATCTGCCTCTAATTTCTGATGTGCTGGTTGTACTGAGAGAGTATTTCCCCCCCCCCGGTCACCTTTGAGCCCTCGCTCTCCAGGGTCTGGACTGTCTTCTCTGTTGCCAACCTGTCACTGAGCAACGCTCCTTAATCAGAATCAGTACCAGCAGCTAAAAGACCCGATGATAATGTATGATAATGTATTCTTTCGCAGCCTACCTCGCTTCCATGTGGCCCCACGGCCGCGCAATCCATTACAAGCCACAAAACTAACAACAGCGAGCCGCGACATCCTCTGCAGATCATAGTTTGTGCACTTGACTGTAGTTTGCACATAAATTTGTGCAGCCTGAGGTCTTTTACAGCAGTTTAATTCTCTATCAGTGTGACCCAAACTTCCATAAATAGCCACAGATTATAGTTGATACTGTCTTTGAATTCTGAGGCAAAAAAAACATCCAACCAAAATACTCAACATGCGCATTTGTGCACTTACTACACATTAAAGCACACTTTCTTTGTTGTGCATGCGAGAAACTTGGCGAGGGCGTTAAAATCCAGACAGAGTAATCAACAGAGGTGAATAACTGCCTTGCGTGAGGAAGCGCCGGTTTTGCAGGTACACGTGTAGCGCTGAGGCGATGGTGTGCCAAGCTTTATCTCCTTAATCAGTTCTCTTTGCCACCAGTTAATCATTTGTGCATGCCAAGGCTCAGACACATTGGATTCATTACACGCAGTGGGAGAACAGAGGCAAGATGACGACACCCTGGCTGATAGCGCTGGCTTAGCCGCTGGACAGCGGTGTAAATTACACAGCCACCGGCCCTCCTTTTGTACCGGCGGGAATAGATTTAATCGTGCACATTGTGGAGCACTCCAACATCTGATCCCTCTGTGTCTCAACATGCTCTTTTATGCAGCGCACTGAGTGACAAGGAGGCAGATAAAACGAAGAGGGCTGACACATCTGGCTACCGGGCTTCTGCATGTATATGTGGGTTACTGATGTGCGCGCCTGCAGCTCATGTTCAGGTTACTTGCATTGATGACTTGTGTGGTTTACTGGCTGAGTGGTAAAACGAAAGAAAGTCAGCGCACTCATATGCGCTCGTAAAGACGGAATCATTATGCAATCCAGGTTGGAGGCAGACAAGAAAGTGAAGAAGTGTGTTAACAACCCTGGCTGCTGTGTGCCGTGCGCTGGCATGTGTGATAAGTAAAGGCAGTAATCCAACAGCTTGTTAGCTTGCAGGCCTTCACAAAGCAGGAGATTAAAGATGGCGATCATGATACGGGAATGTTAAAGAGACACGACAGAAACCGCCGAAGGAAGCCGCCACGCCCGGCACGAATGTATGTCGCAATGCTTGTCGGTGTGTGTGCACGCACGCTAATGTAGGTCTGTGTACAGGTGGGTGTAACCTGGCTTAAATAAATTTGGATCCCTACAGGGCAGCGCTACTTGTCATCCGCCCATCTCCGGGATGTGAGCATCTCGTAAACACCACAGCAAAAATGTGTCGCTCCCGTCACACAGGAACACGATCCCGGCCTTCCTGTCCGCCCATCCAAACTTAAAAAAAACTGAGAGCAGCTGAACGATAGGAAAATCACATTTGATAACACAGTTTAGATTGTGGCGGGGGGGCGGAGAGGAGACTGTCTATCTCATGAGGAAACGTTACTTACTGATGTGTTGTCACGTGTGGTGACAGGACACAGTGTTCACACAGTCAGCCCTCCAGTGCCACATCAAGTGAGGTTACAAATAGATCTGCCAACAGCCCATTACTCCGGCTGTCAGGTGAGAAATTGTTCTGATTTGATCTGCCGCCAGTTCTCAGCCTGCAGATGTAATTTATGAGTGATCACAGTTGCAGCGCTTACACGCACACGCAACGTGGCCTGAAACGTTACCGCGTGGCCTCGGGGGATTTCACAGACGCTTTTTATTGTCGGACAGAGTTTCTTTGATGTTTATGTGTTCTGCACGGCGATCCTCCGAAACTATCCTCGATTTCTTTATGCAAACCGTTTTGCTGCCTTGTGGTGCGACGGCGCGTTAAATAAACTTGTATTCGTAGTGCTGAGACGTGTTCAGAGATCTCTTGCAGACACATTAGTTGGTCCCACTGAAACTGGACTACATCGAATTCCTCAAAGTCGGACTAACACATCCAGATAATGCATGCTGAAGTCGATTTACTCTCTCATGTATACGCCTGAACTGGCCTCGACATTCTGCACATTTACCACAGTCCCCACGCTGGGAGATTTACCCGGAGGTCGTCAATTTCATAAATCCGTAGCAGGGAGAAACAAAATATTATATATATATATATATATCCTTCTCTCCCGCCTTGAATCCTCCCTTAGCATCACTGGCACTGCCCTCTCCTGGTTCAAATCTTATCTTACGAACAGACAACAGTCCATCCATATCAACAACTGCGCCTCCTCCACTGCTCCTCTGTCCCAAGGCGTCCCCCAGGGTTCAGTGCTTGGTCCACTCCTCTTCATCCTGTACATACCCCTTGGCAGCATCATACGCCGCCATGGTCTCCGTTTTCACTGCTACGTTGACGACGTCCAAATCTACATCTCCACCAAATCCATCACCACCGCCACTCACTCCACACTCACCGACTGCCTCACTGAAATCAAAATCTGGATGCAAACAAACTTCCTCCAACTAAACTGCGACAAATCAGACATAATCATCATCTGCCCCAAATCCTTCATCAAAAACACTAACAACTTCTGCCTCACCATGGACAACACCACCCTCTCCCCCTCCCCACACAGTCGCAACCTCGGAGTCATTTTTGACAACAATCTCTCTTTTCAACAACACATAAATCAAATCACCAAAACTGCTTTCTTCCACCTCAACAACATAGCCCGTCTCCGTCCATCACTCTCCTTCTCTGCAACAGAAACTCTAATCCACGCCTTCATCACTTCCAGAATTGACTACTGCAACAGCGGCACACCATCCAAACATCCACCTGCTCACCCACACCCACACCCGTGACCACATCACCCCCGTCCTCCAGAAACTCCACTGGCTCCCCATCCCTCAACGGATTCAATTCAAAATACTCCTCACTCACAAAGCCCTCCACAACCAGGCACCCCCACCACCTTACCGATCTGCTCCACCGCCATAACCCGTCCCGCACCCTCCGTTCCTCCGACGCAAATTTCCTCACTCCACCTCACAGAACCAAGCACCGAACCTGGGGTGACAGAGCCTTCTCAGTCGCTGCCCCCTCCCCTCTGGAACACCCTCCTCAAACACATCAGAGACTGTACAGAACTCAATACTTTCAAAACACTCACCAAAACTCACCTTTTTAAAATCGCTTTTAATGTATAACCTGTTTCTTTTCTTTCTATTTTACGTGTGTGTTGTTTTTATACCTCTGTTTTAACCTGTAAAGCGTCTTTGAGTACCTGAAAAGCGCTATATAAAATAAATGTATTATTATTATTATTATTATTAAATAAGAAGACGCAACGAAGGTATCAACTCAACGTGGCGAGTGCTAGAGCAGGAAATACCCTTTTTATTCCTAGTGCATGCACAGAACAACGAGGACTGGTTCAGGTCCAACTAAGGCGTACACACGAAAGAGTAAATCGACTTCTAACCGCATTATTTAGGTGTGTTCGTCCAACCCTGAGAAATTTGATTTAGTATGATTTAAATCCGGTATCAACGTGGCGATTGTTAGAGAAAGAAGTACACATTTTTGGACAGAGGAGGAGACGCGGTTTCTGTTCAGCTGAAGGAATAAAGCATTTTGAAGGAAAACGCAGAATGGCGACCGTCAATAAATCGGTTCTCCGTGGTGTTTGTCTGCTGGGACGATGGCAGCAGTCAAATTAAAATCGGGCTGTGACACGTAGCTCGACTTAAGTGCTCATGGAAACGCAACGTGTGTTTTCTTGTGTTGATCATATCGTTAGAAAAGAGGTTTCAGGATCGGCTGCTGTGAATCTTTTGATGAGTCTTATAAACACCAGAGCTTTTGTTGTGATCAGCTGACCCGGCGTTGATGTCATCATGGAGATAATAAGATAAGCAGAAACAACATCTGCAGTAGTCGCTGTAAATATTCACTTAATCTCACATTCATCAGTGGAAGACAGTACTGCATTTCCTGTTGTGTGGGAGCTCAGACATGGCAGAGCTGAAGGTCAGATGCCACCTTTGTTCAACTACGACCCGAGAATGTGCTGTGTCAGCCGACAGAAGGAGCTTTGTGTCGATGTGTTGTGTTTGGAAATCAGTCAGGTCCTTTTATTTTTTAAGTGCCTTGTCATCCAACCGGCCGATTATATTTTATTTATTTAATTACTCACGTCACGCCATGACAGTGCATCCTGTCTGCTACGTGCTCGTCCCAAGTAAGTATCGTGCGATGTCACTTATGATTCACCCTCTCAGTCTGTTTTCCCACAGGCTCCGTCATGATACAGTGACACAACTCCGGCCATTGTGTAACGGGCCAACCAACCATGACACAGCACATACAGCTATACTGCCGGGAGGCACTACACAACGAGCTCGAGAACAGACGGTCCCAAGATTTGTATGTTGATCGGCGACATTCAGTGGTTATACTCTATTCTAAGACGCTGAAGATGTCCGTCTGTCTCGTGTCTGTGCGGGAAATATTTGCTGAATTCAATCAGCGCAGCTCAAAGTCTGGAAACACCTATAGAAACGCAACAATGAGCTACAGATGTGCCGGTAGATTAATTTGTTTATCTTGGGACAAAGACAAGGTCGCTGTTTTCAGTGTTGACTCACAGCCTCAGACATCAGTGTGAATGTATCAGTGGTGACTTTTATTCTGCTCCTGTAGCTCAAGAAAGCAAATAAGTGTATTTTCCCCAAAATGTTGAAACCGTCCTGTCGTTCTGCTGTGATCCCAAAGCCCAGTTTTTTTTTTTGTTTGTTTGTTTTTTACTGCAGCTTCATGTTTAGCGAATGAGCAACTCAGACACCAGAATGAATGTTGTTAATGTTCGTCTCTAAAAGTGCTGGAACGTTCCGGCTCAGTTTTTCTGTCTGATGGTGCTACAACGCTGTTCGTATGCTCTGGTTGGGTTTAGACTCAAAAAGTACTTGTTTAGGGTGAGCAAAGAGATCATGTTTCTGCTCATAATAACTGTTTTGGTCACCAAGGACATGGCTGGCAATTTCCTGATGCTTCTTTAAAAATATCCAGTGGTTTCAGACATTTAATGTGAATGTATCAGTTGTGACTTTTATTCTGCTCTTACAACTCAAGAGAGCAAATAAGTGTATTATTCCCAAAATGGTGAACCTGTATCATAACTGACGGCCAAATAATGACAATAATTTCTGAGTTTTAACAATCTGTTAATCAACTCTTTACGTTCGATCTCGATTACATATTATAAAGACACATAGAAAAAGGCTTTGGGTCGTGTGAAACAGCTGCAATCACAAAATATCTCAAAAATGTTGCATGTGAATGCAGCGTGTTTAAAGAGGGCAGTAAAAGGCGGAGGATGGCGATGGAGATGTTGGTGCGTCGGGTGTGGCACCAACAATGTGCTTTCTGCTACGTGCACGCAGGCCGGTGAGCAAATGTGCAGGTATGCCACTTTGCATTCCTTTTCCCACAGCGTGACTCATTCATTTGCTTTCGAACGATCAGCTTAAATGCCCATGACTTGCAAACAATGCTTTCATGTCGGGGAGATGTGATTTGTAAAGAGAGACGGTTTGATTCTGACTCATGAAACTGAAACATGGAGATAGAAAAATTCACTTTACTGTTTGTTACGTTGTTTTGCAGATATCCGAGGGAGCACATACATGCACATGTCGTCCTGGGAGACACTCCCAGGCAGGTGAATGAAAGCTTTTTTGTGAATGACAGCAGCTGCTTGACAAAGAGTTCTCTCTGTCTGTCATTCAAGACCTTTCGCGCTGAGGACAAGCTGTTTTCTTTGGCAGAAGCCTCCAACTTGTAGAACGGAGACGAACTCTGACAGCACACGCACGAGAAGCCGTTCACCACGAGTCCGTCAGAGATCAGTTTGCTTTGCTTGGATAACGGGGAGGTGAAAACAAGGGTAATATCGTCAAAAGTAAAGGCAGCAGAAATATAAAATGATGGACCACCCTTAAGGCAGAAAAAATAGTCTGTGCCCAGAAGATCATGATGTTTATGTCAACGTTCAGGTTTTAAACTAAAAAAGTCTGAACATTAAACATATAACAGAGAAAAGTACAGCGACAAGGTCAATTAGTAGTCCAAAAAATCTCACGTATGATTTGACAGTGAACGGTTGTCTTGTCTCATCTTCTCTTAAAATGATGTCTTGTCTTTGATTATCAGCAGGTAAAGGTATAACATCCAGAGCAGGCAGGTCGTCCTGGATCAATTTTCACAACACGAGTAAAACCCGGGAAAAAAAAGGAAACTGAGTGAAAGTTGAAAGAGCCGGACGGGTTTGAGTCTCCAAAGCAACAAATCTTGCCAACAATTATTAGAGTCCCAAGAAAACATCCGTTGAGCCAATGAGTTACTTTTAATGAAAAGAGAAAGCCAGAGTCTCTCTCTCCTGACCTCCGCTGTGCCTCCATTTTTCCCTCCATGCACATCACAAATGGGAAGAGAGGCGAGCGATCGTTCCCGCTGTGTGAGGTTTACCGACTGGGCAAGTTGGCATGGTTTCATGGCTGGCAGCATCAGTTTGTTCATCCACACGGTAACACCCCAAAAACTATTGAATTTCAGTAGAATATCCACAGTGTCCGTCCCGTGCTTCCTGGTCAGCATTTTACTTTGTCCAATACTGTGGTTTATAACCAAATACCCACAAATCCAGCGCAAATAAAAGCAGAAGAAGTCTGGATGAGTGTGGGGAGCCGGTCAACACAGCGAGAACATCGAGGGGAGAAGGTTCTGTCCACAGTAGCTAACAATAGTTTCTCTGCAGCACCGTCAGCGGCTCCTCTCTTGTTGCTCGTGGACGATCATGCTCAACGTGGACGTGAAGTATGATCATGTGTATCACGCCGACATGCATTATCAAGATGTCCAGGAATGTGAGAGGGCATCTGCAAACAAAACTACTCAGAACAGGCAAAAGAAAAAGCCACTAAAGTCATTTTCACTGTGTTGCTCTCCATTGTGCGGCGACTGCGCTACGATGTGATGGCGTATGTACAACAGGTGACGGTCCTCAGACCCAGTCAGGGACTGGGGAGGAGGGACAGTCATGTTTCGGCACGGTCCGGAGCAACTGGTCCAGTGTGAGTGCGCCCTTATTTTCTGTTACGAGGGGAAACCCTGGTGCAACTCTTCCTGTCCCCCCAGCACCACCAGAAGCGAAGCATATTTAAAGGTTTTATTCATAAACACATCTCAAACATAATCGAACATGCTAGCAGTGTGGCTGACTGAGGAGAGCCTCCAGGAGCTGGTGAAGAGCCGGTTTTTAAACTCCTGGCTGTGGGGCAGGAACCAGTCGGCTCCCTGGACAACCTTCACTCAAACACACTCAGGAAACAGAGACGAGCACTAATAGAAACATTTATACAACCTCTAGGGTTGGGATGGAAAGTCCTCTCTGACCTTCTGGTCAATATTACGTGCAGGTAACAGGAAACAACAGGTTCGGCGTCTGGGAGGCCCTGCGCAAAAGTCTGGGTTGATTTGCATGTGTTCAATATGTGAACACTTGGCTTCCTGAGTAAAACATCACAAATCAGTGTTAGGCCATGTCCACACGTGCCAAAACGATCTTTTTTCCCCCATGACTCAACACGCTGTAGTTCATATTCCAGGCCTATAGGTGGCGCTTGAAACTCACCAAAAACAGAGAAGAAGAGACGGAGCACGTGCATAAAGCTTGCGCGCTGTATACAGAAACCGAACACAACAAGAAGAAGAAGATGAAAATAGCTCGTCGGTTGTCCATGATCCTTTTTCGCTCAGCGTAGTGACAGAGGAGCAGAATATTTTGTTCCAGTAACCCTGCTAGGCTCAATATCTCCTGCAGCACCAACACAAGCATGTAGTCCGCCATTGTTGTTGTTGTTATGAGATGTCGCGGGGTTAAGAGGTCGAAGGCTAGAGGTCGAGCGGTGGGGCGACGGCGTCATCGATCGAGAACGCAAGGGCGATGTTTTCACATTTTTCCACCTTGAGACCAGATTCCAAATAAAGTGCGTTTACAGGATCCATGTGGACGATCGGACAAAACGATGCAAAACGTGCGTTTACACACAGAAGCGTTTCTACATGGACGGCCCCTGAGAGGAGGAGCGACTGAGGCTCGCGGTGTGACTTCTCACAGGGCACCAACTAAAGGTTTGATTTAATCGAAGGGACTCAGGACCAGAGCGTCCTCACAACACACCAAAGTTTCACTCACAGGGATCTTTTCATCAGAGTAAAATGATGGACGACACCATAAAAACAATACAGAAATTGCCAAGTCACTTGTATTACCAGGGTAATCTGACCCAACAGCTCTGCTCCACTCTGATATCTGCTTCATCCCGGTTGTTTTATTGTGTACAATATCAGCAAGTGATTGCTTCTTTCGGCGTAACTGTCACCTTTCAACACGCCGTGTGAGTCATCGCCGAGCGTTTGATCACAGTTATGCAACAGAGAAATTAGCAACACAATGAGGAATGTCCCGCATAATTCAGTTACCAAGGCTTGAGTTGAAAACATGTAAATACGTGGGAGAGCAGTGCCAGGGTTAATTACATGTTCATGTTTTATTGGAGAGCCTTCGTGACCCGGCAGGCGCTGCTGTTTGGTGTCTTCACCGCGTGTGGGGATGGATTCTGACACATCAGAGAGAAAGAAACGACTCTTGAAACTATCTCTTTCTCGTCGCTGTTGCAAAATCATTAAGATCTAATAAAGCGGCAGCATCGATTCCCTTTCATTTACTCAATTTATTTAGTTTCCGATGTCAGGACTTTTATGGACGAGGGCGTGTCGGCGCTGCCTCGGGATGAATCCATCAAAGAAACACGATGAAACGCCACCACATCCTCTTCATGTTGCCTCCCATGATGGACCGTAAATCAAAACTTCTTTTTAACTGTCCGTCAAATGTTTTTTACAAGAGGAACGTTCCTCCTTTACTCCCCCCGACCAGGACGAGCCGTCTGCTCACCTGGTGATCCAAACGTCTGTGCCTGCACATCCACACACATCGTGCAGTCATCAAAAGGAAAATGATGTTTGCACGTAAAGACATAAAGACGCTGCCATCTTTCACGATGGAGACGGAGACTGTTTTCTTAGTGGAGTGATTTTCTCTTCTCTTCTCTTCAAGGAGTAGGGTTTGTACAATGTGACACAAATTCATGTATTTTTCCATTTTTCTTTCTCGTTTGCTCAGTCGCTTTTTTGACAGCCGAAGTGAAACAGAAACTTTGAGGTCGAGTTCCAGAAGTAATAAAACCTGATGACAGAATTACACAAATAACAAAAAAAGAAAGTACCTGCGCTGCGGTGCTTGAAGTCTCGTCATGGGAGCTGTAGTTTCTCCCCCATGTTTTACTTTTTGTGTTAAAATCAAGAAGGTTTCAATTTCTTTTCTTCGCTGCTTCATACATGTTGGCTTGTCTGAGAATATTTTAGGTGAACTCCAGAAACACGTCGTTTCAGGAAGCCCGATAAATGAAATGCAGAATCGTGTGACGCCCAGTGATCCGGTGGTTCAGTGCTGTGGCTCTGTTTTGTTGTAGGGTTTAGTTTGGGGAATGTTTGGTGAGGGTAGAGGGAAGAGACCGGTTCTGACAGCCCTGTAGGAGTTGGACCTCCCTTCTTTTGTTCTTCTGTCGCCGGCCCATCAGTTTGTAGTTAGTTGGGGTTAGTTAAGTTTAACTTGTGATTGATGGTCGTGTTCTGTCTGCTGAAATTACAATTCTTCTATTTTGGACCTTGTGTAATTATGCTGGACCTCTTCGGGCCGCGAGCTTTCAACAATGATAGACAGACACTGCCAGAGCGAGATCGTCCTCCATTTCCTTCAGTACCACCAGATCTTATAGTTAGATTTGTTGCCTGAAATAGAGCAACAAGGCAACTACGGTGCCTTTCTGAAAACTTCAGACCTTCAACCAGAAGCAAAAAAAAAAAACAATGCTGGATGAACAAAAAACCTACACGGACGCTCGGCCTACCTTAAAGTTTCAACTGTGACAACTACTGGAGACTAAATGACCTCAGTGAGGATCATAACATCAGTTGTCGGAGCGTAAAGATGATCCCTGGCGTCAGACGTGAGCGGCCTCTCTCTTCTGTGTGATCTGGCCGTCTTTCTGACTTTCACTGATGACCTCACAGCGACCGGCGGCTTTGATCTGATGTTTACACACACACACAAAAAAAGTTTAGACAGTCTGGACTCGACTTCAGTTTATTTCTCACACCATCCCTTCATTCACTCCCATCGCTTGTAATGGCCTGTCGTTATCTTACGGCTGTCGAGATGTTCCTCCTGCACCTGTAAATTCCTATCAAAGCCCGATGTGTTTAGACTGCAGCTGGACCAAATCTAAACATCCATTTAGTATTTTTATTAGCCGGTCATGAGGAAAGCTGAGGTACATATTTGATTTTCTTCCCAGTCAACAGATTGTGAAAGTCTAAGTGTTTGACATGCAACCGGATACGACTGTGCTTAATGTACGTATCCATTCAGATTAAATGCATCGGTTACATGTTAAAATAACGACACTGCTGTCATATTTACATGACGCCTCTCTTAACTTCTTTCTTGCATTGTGTCCAACTGCATTATTGTCAGCGTGAGATCAAAATTTAAACAAGATAAACTCACGTAAAAGAAGTGCTGAGTTCAAGTCTCTGCAGGAAGAGAAAAAACAACTCGCCTGGAAGGCGAAAAACAAAAAGGAAACCTGAGATTTATAATCACAATATTGCTGTGAGGGTATTTTACACATAAAGGGGGGGCAAATATGATCATGAAAAAAGAGGGAATGACAGAGAAACACAAGCACAAACACAGAGTTTGTGTGAATCTCCCGCCTGCTGGATAAATAACGGGGCGGCGGACGCCAGCTTCCACCAGCTTCCACCAGCTGCTGTCTAAGCAAGAGCTTTGTTATGGTGAGAGTCATTTCGTAATGCTACTGGTGTCGGCATGTCGGTTGCCAAAGCTCTAATTGAATTATCAGCCTGTTTTCCAAAGCAGGCCACTTGGAAATTCCACGATCATAGATACCACTATCATGCCAGAAAGCTCTCAGGCTGCCGGGCCAAGAGCAACACAGAGTGCTGCTGTGCCGTCCCGTCCTGTTGCGTGTGTTTCTGTCCCGGTGTCGGCAGGATGAGCGGCTGTGCGTGTATCAGATCCGACAATCAAAGTGATTTGTACTGTACGCTCCAGGTGTCTTTAACAGACATGTTGTGCTCATGCGTGCCATCGGTTGATTTATCGGCTCATTTGGATGCCACCGACGATCAAGAGGCCTTAAATTTCACACGACAGGTAACTGGAAGACAGACGCGGGAGATTAACGGCCGTTGCAGAAGCCACAGCGCTTGTTGACAGGAGACGTTACAGCCTGCGTTTGTTTTGAAGAATGTGAAGGCTGCAGGAACACGCGTCATTAAAACAATATTATTATTTTCTCAAAGCGCAAAGCGAGCCTCTCTGAAAAAGCTGCTGCTGTGTTCTGACAGGAAAAAATGATTGGCAGGGTGGGATTGTCACAACAGAGCCAATTCATCAGCGTTCATCATGCGCGCTTAAAACGCTGCCAGGGTTGTGAAATCAGCCGAGGCTAATGGAGGTTATGATGACTTGAAGTGGAAGCACGGCAAATGTTCGTGTAGTAACTGATTTAGATATTCAGTTTAGATTTTTTTTAATTTAATTTCCAAATACTGCAGGTTTACTCGAGGTAGCGGTGGGTTTTTATTGTCTTTATTGCCTGTTCTTATAACTTCCTGGATAGAGAGTGAGGAGAGAAGCCTGTAAATCAATTTGATTTACATAGGAAGTTATACTGAGACAAGGGGGAAGAAATGGAAGAAACCTCAGGAGGAGTCACAGGGAAGGATCCCTCTCTCAGGACAGACAGACATGCAGTAGATGTCGCATGTACAGAACAACAAAATCACAAATTGCATTGACAGAATATCTGATTTCATATAATAAATATAAAGTGCATGGATCCAGGAGGACGACGGAGCAGGACGAGGCATCACCAAGGACGAGGACGCACAAGTGAAGAAGCATCAGATTTAAAAGCGATGCAGATGTGAGGAGATCGCAAATCAGAGGAGAGCAATGATCCAGCAGAGCTGAGGGTGTGATGAGACAGATGCGTCAATATGTGAGGCAGCAGGAGCCCGGAGAGGTAGATCAGGTCCATCAGAAGGTCAGAGGAGGAGGAAGAACAAGAGGAGGAGGAAGCTATAGAGAGCGACACAGCTTGCAGCTTTGTGGGGACAGAAAAAGATGTTAATCAGAATAAAGAGGTTGTTTCTCGTATGCAGGTCCGTGTGAATAAAACTCGAGATGATTAAAGCTAAAACTTGACCTCACATGAGTCAGTGGTGGTAGGTTTTAATGGCGTTCACGACCCCTGATGGCCAATTTATGTTGGGTGAAGCTGGCGGGGTGTGTAGCTGTGTGTTAGCACTCAGATCATTCACTGAACTCAGCACTCACCAGGTTCTCTCTCTTCCTGTAACCCCCCTCCTCGCAACGGTGTCACCCCCTACAGATCGCTGCTGCAGTCAGGTTAATAAATGGGAGTGAAGATCAGTAAGATCTGATTTTACTCTGGGTGTTTATCCCTCCAGGACGTCCGGCTCTGCACCAGACTCGCTCCTCTGGAGCTACTGAAGGTGTGGACGGATTGATTCTCTGCACACCTTTACAGAATCAATTCTGGCGTCAACTGGATCGATACACGAGGATCATTTTCACGCTTTTGGATTTTGATATGAAGGGTTGGGGTTATGAAGTGATGGCAGAAAAAAAAAGAGGAGCAACGTTTGGAGTTGTAAATAAAAACGTTGCAAACTGCGATGAGTGCAGGATGAAAAAAAAGAGACAACTCAGAGCTGCAGCAGAGAAGAAGGGAGGAAGAGGAGGAGGGAAACGCCTCGGCACCGAGAGAGTCTTTTCAGAGTTTCAGGGAATATCAAGGTACAGTGAAATAAATAAAAACCATGAGCCGAAAGTCAAGATTAAACTTGCAGAGCTGTGAAGAGAGTATATGTGTGGGTTTGTTACTGTGTGCACTTTCATAATGTGCTTTTTCTACGCTTCAAGGAAACTGGCTGGGTTCACAGTTTATCTGATAACAGCCTATTTTTACTTCCAGGATGTAGCTTGTGTCTGCATCACCTCGCAGACATAAAGGAATTTTCTACAAGCTTTAATTTTCCGTGTTTCCTGCACCGTCTCTGCCACAAAGACGCTGAGAATAGTCGAGTTAGATGCATCGACGGTGTCGTATGTTTACGTCTGTCATCGAGAAGTCGTGTTTCTCTGAGCAGGTAAAAAGAAAAAAAAAAAGGTGAGTTGTAAAAGTGATGCTGCCACAGGCGAGGTGAAGAGGTCTGAAGAGATAAAGCTGTTGTCCTCACGCAAGGCAACTGTGCAACCAGAGGCAACGCTTTTTTTCATTTCTTTCCCCCCTGCAGGACAGGAGCGCGCTGGACTTGCTCATCCGGTTTTTCACACTCTTGGCTCTGCTGCGTGCATGCGAGAAGCTTGTAAATGACAGAGGAAGCCAAGGTGTATAGAGACCGAGCGCCTCGGGCCAAGGGAGTTTACACAGCGCGTTGCCATTAATCCACCCTCTCAGATTTTTCTATCCAATTCAGCCATAACAGTGCCAATCAAGTGCAACTTTCCCAGTGAGAGCTGCGGAAAAGCTCTTGGCAGGTCTTTGATATGCATTCTTGACGGATGTGATAGCGCATCTACGTGAAGTCTGCCAGCAGGCACCACTGTGCAGAATCAAACCATGCGTGTGTCATTCGCATCGGTAAATAAATCACAGAGCAAATGTGGAAATCGAGCGCTGCAAGAATCCTTACAGGAAACCGTTTTGTGCGTTTTTTGATGATTGATTTGTTGCCTCGGCTGAGCTTCGCACAGCTCGGACGTGTGCCTCAGATAAATCTGCACGGAATCAAACTGAGCCAACGTTTGTCAGGTAATGTCAGGACTTGATTGAGGGATCAGCGCTCATGAAAGAGCCTCACGCAGTGGCTTCTTACACAGACACCTACAGGACAACAGGTAATACATGCTGATCATGGGATTGGTGGCATTGCTTTTGACACAGCTAATAAGTTCATTACTCATCAGACGAGCTCAGATTCTCAGGCCTCTTCGCGGCTCCATTATGAGCAGAGTGACAGAAGTCTGCCTACAATCGGAAGAGGGTGTGCCCAGAGACAAGGACTGGAAGAGGAACAGGCTTCAGAGAGTAAACTAGGGTGCTTAGCACTCAGCCTCAGGCACGTAACTCAGATTTAAGAATGAGTTAGCGTGTCAAGATAGCGTGTCTCGCAGCAGACCACGCCTGCACCTGTCAGGTGTTCTGTGGCATGCCTGTGTTTCGTGCAGGAGATCATATGTACGTGCAGGGCTGCACGCAAAATAGTACGACATGTCTTTATGTGCATGTGCGCTCCCTCCCCTTGTTGCACGCAGCTGCATACCCTAGAAATGATGGACACCTGTGATTTACCTAATGCCCTCGACGGCGACGGATCCCTGGAAACATCTAAATATTTATCAGGAATGGCAGCGGCTCAGGCAGCCTCCTCACCCTTCTGCTGACACACTAAATCTGGTTATATAAACTGTAAAGATTTCTGTGTCAGTTCCAAGTATCCCAATTACCTGCGCCCGTGGATTCTGACTGAGGCTGTTCCAACCTGTGTTGTGATTTGGCTGTCGTACGGGCCGCACTTTTCTCATTAGATAATCCATACTCACAGCAGGAGTTTGTTCTTCGGCTGACATCTGTAGGTAACCGCCTGTCGTAACCCGGGTTGTTGTTCCGATACGGATACCACGACTGGAAACGACTCAGACCAGCACCTGAAACACTTCTACTGAAGTCACACTGAATGTAATAAAACCTTTTTTCATTCAAACAATAAAATAAACTTAACAATACAAGTGAAAAGTTGTGAAAAGATGTCCAAGTCTGTCCAAAACCACCGAGCCTCCTGTGACGTCACAGAACGATCGGCCCATAAATGCTGAATTTGGGTCGGTGCCATGAGACCGTGGAGGAAAGTACACAGCAGCCGGGATGAGAGAATGATGTCGATACGTCTGCAGTCACAGGTGGAAGTGAATCGCCTGGAAGCTCAAACCACAACAGTAGATTTAGTGTAGGGAAAAAAGCCATATTCATAGATTTGTCATGATTGAGGACTTTGTGTGTTGGTTGTTCTGGACATTCTTACAGACCTCAGGTCCGTCCTGAGCTCCAGCTACGCAGCCACTCTGCTGCCCTGCTACCTGCTTCACACTCACCTGTGCCTCAGTCATTCTGCACCTGACGCTGAGCCGGAGCCCACCTCCACCTCCACCTCCACCTCCACCTCTCCCACCACCTAAGTGTGTTTAAGCCTTTAATAAATTCCCTTTATTTCACCCACTCACCCAAGCTGTGGTGTTTGGAGAAAAGGAGGAAAAAAAGATGCCAAAGCAAGAGAGACATTTTATAGGTGCTATAGCTAACATGCTTGCAAACAATAACCTTAACTTACACATTCAGTGGACTTGTATCAATATTGATCTCATGCTGAACAGTACGGTGGATTTATCAGCTCGTGTGGCTGAGAACACAATAATTAAAGTGCTGAGATTGAATAAAAACTACAAAGTTATGTGTCGCAAAATCAAAACAATGAGCTAAAAGACGATATAAAGGCTGACTGAAGGAGCCTGGTGATAATTCCCTGCAGGTATGACACTACGAGAGACAGCTATTTGATGAACTGTGAATTAAAAATATTATTAAGTACAGCTTTATAGTTTACGGGCATATTATATCAGAGGGCTCCAAAGGAATGAGACAGGTGAGAGGTACAGGTGCAGTCATCTGTCTCTGTCATAGGCGTTTGGGTCCCAAGATAAAGTTCAGATGCTGGCGAGGGAAAACCTTATCCAAGAGGAGTGGATAAGGTTTCCCATCGCCAGCATCTGCAGTTAATCTTTGTACGTGTCTCCTTCCTTATGTCACAAGATGTTTATCTATATGGGCCGTGCAGAACAGACGGGGTGATAAACTTGGAGCCATGTCGACCTGCTACTGGAGCCTGTATTCATTCCGAAAACTATTTTCACACTTTTATTTTTTCTTCTTTTTCTCTGTAACGTGTGGTGAAAAGTACCAGAAACGCCTCAGTGGTTTGTTCTCATGGATGAAAGGCGGGTTTCATTTTGACTTCAGGGCAAAAATGAAACAAGAAGTTTTTACACTTAAATGGCACCAAAAAAAAAAAAAGTCCCTGATGTCGTTGTGAGAGTTTTTAGGTGTAGGATGAAATCATTTCTGGGTGAATTGAGTAAATTTAAGCCCATTTCCTGCAAATTCACACTTACTGAAGCACATTAGATTTTAAAGATGCAGCAAAGTCAGAGCTATTTTACTTATATAGCTCGAAATCACAAATCACATTGTCTCAGTGATTTGAGAAAGGAAAAACTTTCATTTTAATGTAGGAAAATCATCTAGCAGAGGCTTTTTCATAACAGGAATTTATTATGATGGGCTGATTTAATAACTCTGAAATAGAAAACTGTGCTATTAAATGAACTGCAGCCTGATATACATTGTTTAAATATTAAAAAAAACACTAGAATTGTCCTTTAAAGGAGACCTATTGTGTTTTCCCTTTCCTTTGTGTTGTGTTTTATACACTGTGTGTTCTTGTGCATATAAAAGATGTAAAGAGAAGAGAAGCTCCTCTCTCCTATAGAAAACACTGCGCCTCAAACGCCTCGTCAGGAGTCCCTGACATCACACCACGTCACCATCGTCATACAACTAATAATAATATAATCCAAGTTTGTTTGGCACGTAAGAATTAATTTAACACAGCTGTTCTGTTGTTGTCATTGCTTGTTAGCCGTGCTGGCTCAGGCGTGTGTGAGCCGACCAATCAAAAGGAGGTATTCGGACGGAGGGCCCTTAAAGAGACAGACAGAAAACTAATGTGTTCTTGTGGTATCCCAATTAGCACAATGTGTCTCCTTTGATGGCGATCCGGGCATAGTTGGTCTGTGACTTTCTGACCTCATGACTCGTCCTTGAGCTAAACACTGAATAATGTACCAGACTGCGACCTCTGACGCCTTCCTGAAGACAGCCAACAGAAAAAAAAGTAAAACCTGAAATGCACATGAGCTGATAAAATAACCTAAATATGCACTCGAACACAGACCTTTGCATTTCCACAAAAACACACACGCACCCCCACAAACAGACCTGCAGCTCATAAGCTTCTTCTCACACACTCTCTCACACACACACACACCGAGGCCCGGACCGTTTGAAGTGACAGCCCTGTCGTGCATGAGGTGTATTTATGAACGGCCATCGTGTGCCAGCGAAGGAAATTCCTCTCATACGTGGAAACATCTGGCTAAAAATGTATCAGTTATATCTTCATTCTCATCTAAAGATGCAAGCAAATACTTACACAACCCGATAAAAAAAAAAAAATTTGACTACTACATATTTTTTTTTCACGAGCTTGATATAGAAGTTGTAAATTAAAGATAGTCAAATTTCTAAGATAATTGAATATTTGCCTGGCTGAAAATAGGACAACGCTTCGGCTCCTATCGCTGGTCTCAGATCTGATGGCGTTGACAGATCTGTTGTGCGGGTTTGTACGTGAGCTGTTTTTCTCGGGGCCGTGCACTCTGCCGACCTCGCCTCTGCCGTCCCCTACAGGCGGAGAGGAAAGCCTCCAGTTTGCATGACAAGCGCTGAAGGAAATGAGATAATCTCTTTCACTCTCCTTGCCTTTCTCTCGCCGACATGGTTTCTTAAATTGTTTCGTGTTGTTTTTCCTGATCCTGGTCGCCCCGGCAACGACCGCGCTGTGAGCAGTGACCGCACGGCAGGGGGCGGAGCCGTCAGGTGAGAAGCCTGTCAAGTAACACACACACACATACATGGATGTAGGTATCAGGATAAATACCTACACTGAAAACACACACTCACAATCAATCTATACAGTACGTGCATTTATTGATATGACGATACACACTTTCTTGTATCTTGAGACTTGTTCATGAGGATCAAAGCATCCAAAGGCCAGACGGCGTGAGCTCGAGCGCCGCACATCAAACACACTGTGTTATTTTTCAAACCACGTCCTCGGTGGTGGGTACGAGCCCCGACAGGCCCCCCCTTCTGACAGCCTCTGGTCTATAATCATCCCTCCAGCTGTTTATACGCAGGCATTTGACCTCTGACCTCTGATACCGACACCTTCCATAATGACACTCAGCCACGCTACAGTTCAGCGGTAGGTGCAGAGGACAACGACTGAGGGCATGTTGTTTAGCACATAAATGTTACGATGATTTACCTATTTTTTTCCCCCAAAAAAACGTGCATGTTTTATGGACGGTGATTATTTGAGGATGCAGCACTCAAGAGTTTTGGATGTCTCACCTGGTTGGAATTCATGAGCGACACAGAGGTGAGGGCCGAGACTTCAGAGAGGATCACCTGCTGTGACTTCGCTCCCTCTGCTGGTGGAAAGGTGAAGAAGTCGACACATCCAGTTACTCAGCACAGAATTGACACGACTTAATTTCTATTCACTCTGAAGTGGTGAGGATTTACTGCCGCCCATCTGCAGCCAGGCATTTCCTATAAACACACAAAACAAAGCTCTCTGCTTCTACATCGTTACTCATTTCTTGCTTTTTTGATAACAAGGGATTACGTAAAGCCTCCTTCTTCTTCTGTCTCTCACTCGTTCTTTCGTGTGCATGTGGTGCACTCAAATAAGACTTGTTGGAGTTTATTAAAGACGTCATATTATGTTAATTTCCAGGTGCATACTTTTATTTGGGGGGTTCCTAGTAGAACAGCTCTACATACTTTAATTTACAAATAACACATCGTTTTTCTCATATGGTGCATTTCTGCAGCTTCACTTTCTACGCTGTGTCTTGAACGCTCCGTTTTAGCTTCAGAGTGAGACATCGCGCCTCTGGTCAGTCTTTGATGACAGTTGCACATGTACAATTACTTAACGGGCAGGATGTAGCCAATCACGTCGAGCAAGGTAGTGTGATCTAAAATAACTGTATATCTGCTGATTGACCGAGTGTATATATTTTATAATAAATATATAAACATACATATTTATATAACGCCTGTTACATAGTGACGATCATAAGTGACAGAAGTAAAGGCTCGAGTCCAAACCAGGTGTTTCAGGCAGTGCAGGAGCAGTTTTCTGCAAGTAACTTCCTTTGGTGCAGACTTTGTTCATTTTACAGACCTTTAAAATGCACAAAATGCTTCATTACACATAAAGGAAAGGAAGAAAATCCAAAAAGCAAAATATGACCTCTTTAAGAAATATCTTATGCGAGCTGTACTTTTATTTTTCCTAATTTTTCAGATGCAGAAATGAAATAATAGTCATAGTTGCATTGTTTGATGGAGCCTCATATCTGCATTCTACTGCATTCTCATATTGATCTAAATCTGAGAAGAACAACAAGACTGTTGCTACTTTTACGGATTTGTTGAGTGTTTATTGTAGATAATATTTGGCTGTTCTTCTTTAATAATTTTTGGTGGATATTCAGCAATTATTGGGCTGGAAAACAAATTGATCCAGACTGGTTGGCATTAGTTGTACACATCGTTACTGTCCAGTCAAAAGCACAAATAGTAAGTATTTAAAATTTCCTCGATCAGGACATCAGAGGCCCTGCTACTAACAGTTATTTTTTGTTTAACCTGCAAAGATCGAAGTGATCTGCGTCTCCCCCGTTTCCAGTCTTTATGCTAAGCTTGGCTAACCGACAGCTGATGATCGCTTCATATCTGATTATATTTAGATGGACATATTGCAGCAGTTAATGTGTTTTATTAAACATCCTTGAACTTGAGTTGTTTGATTTTTCTTTTCAGACATCAGTGTGTTGGTGCAACAGTTCAGGACTGGGGTTTTAAATAGTTTCTTACAGATGCCGTCAGAGTGGAGAAAAGCTGCAGAGCTCAGGCTAGAGGCCGGGATACTGCAGGCAGGTGCAGGGGAGGCTCACGGTGCGGGTCCTGGGTCTTTGTACCAACTCCCTGCAGGCAAACTGTCCGTGGCAGCAAAGCTTCAATGGACAGACACGGGAACAGGAAGAGATGTAGACGATAAAGTTGGTCGTTTGAAGTGGTTCAGCTCAGAGGCACAGCTCAGAGGCTCAGACATAAAGGCACACGCTGCAGCTTTCTCACTCACACCACAGCAGATGAGAGGCGGCGGTCCAGTTTCTGTTTGATAATCCTCGTGTCTCTCTGTTTTACTGTCTGCGGCAGTGCCGAGAGGGAAATCAAGGGTCCTTCATCACTACAGAAACAAAGACTCAAGTTTGTTTTGCGTCAGTGACCGTCACTGTGGGCAGGATGTCAGACGTGAGGTATTGATCATGAGATCGCCTCTTCCAGAGCCCGAATCTACAAATTCTGCTTCCCCACCGGAGTGAGGAGGATTGTCCATGGAGAGGCCTCGTCGCTCCACAAACACCTTTTTCTGCAATTTGATTATGTTATTGCGGATGTCGGCCATCATTAGCAGGAGGAAGTCAAAGGAAGTCAGGTGGTCCCAGCGGATGGAGGAGAAATTGAGGAACTGATGCACATATAATGCGTCACCATCTCATCTTAACATAGTTCTATTTACATGAAAATAAAATGAAATCAAGACCCTTAATCCAGAGAAGAAACCTGGCATGAATCCTGCATGTACGGAGCTGTTTTTGCTCTCTCGGTCAGAGCCAGCCAGCTCTGGAGGAGAGAGTCGGGTGCAGAGCCAGACCTTCAGGAGGAATAAACACCTGGAGTCACATCGGATTACTGACATGAGGAGAGCTCAGAGATTACTTTAAAACTCCAGTTTATCAACCCGACTGCAGCAGCAGGGAAAAAGATGGAAGAAACCTCAGGAAGAGCCACAGAGGAGGGAAACCTCTCCCAGGAAGAACAGACATAACATAGATGATTCATGTCCTGGAGGAATTGTGCCTGCCGAGACTCTTTGCAACGAAGGTTTTCATCTTGTCGCCCACTTCTTTCAGTTTGTTCCTCAGTTTGGGTTTTGGACTGGGACATCAGAGTTCCTCCTGCAGCTGTAAACTAAGTGATGCGTTGCAAACGGCAAACAGATAAATGAGAAGTCACCATTGTTAGTCAAATGATTTTATTAATGTATGAACACATTTTGAAAGGTGACCTACATAATATTTTATATCAGTAAAATAATCTTTCTTCTTCTTACATGAATCTCTGTTTTTTTTAAAATATATTAGCTTTAACTAAATGCAAATATCTTTAGGGTTAGTTTTAAAATATATCAACATTTAAACAACATCAACATTACTCTCTTTTCAGACTTACAAAAACCACGTTCAACATACTCAGCCTGGTCTGTCTTTACACATACATCATGCATAATGTATCCTTATAAAACACTTACGTAGAGCAGAACTCTACACCAAACACACCAGAAATAAACGAATCTTCTCTTCACGTAAATGAACAAACCCTCCATATGTTGAGGTTCATGCTAAATGTTGATTCATCATCAGGGAAAACCTCGGGGAGACATTCATATGCAGACGGGTAAATTAATTTACACACACACGTGCGTACACACAGACAGGAACGTCAAGAAAACTATTATTCCCGTTCAAACAAGTCCACGTTAATACAGACAAGTTTCATCAACACTGACGCTAATATAAAGAGCCTGGAAGCAACCAGAGGAAACATCTCTGTCAAATCATGTGCATGAATTCTCAGTCATCCCGGTCGTGGTCGATCGAGGCGCTGTATCGTAGACAACTGGACCTGTTTCAGTTTGTGGGTCATCCATAACAGTAAAACAACTAATGGTTGCAGCTCTAAATGTATTGCAACAAAGACAGCAAAAAGCAAAATGTCAAATATTGTCCGGTTCCAGCTTCTTATTTGGAGGATTTGCTGCTTCTCTTTGTCATTTATGACAGTAACCCTGCACAGGCCAGAAATATGTCCCAGTACAAGTTATGTGAACTACAGCACCAGGATGTCCTACTACATCCAGTCGCAGTTTGCAGTGTGCAAGCCAGCATGCTTTCCTGGTTGTTCTGACCAACAATCCTCTGCGCAGTAAGAACAGGCATCACAACCGTCACACAAATATAAATGAAGCCGAGAGAGCACAAACATCTGACACCCTTTTTTGACAGAATGACTGTCACAGCAATGACAGACGAAAGCACATTTAAGTGCAACAGTATGTACTTTGTCACGTCAGTTTTCTTGAACGCACCCTCAGTGAAGAGTCTTCGGGTTTTGGGCTGCTGGTTCGACAAAATAAGCTATTTGAAGACGTCACTTTGGGCTGAGATGGCCATTTTAAAAACATTTTAAACATTTAACAGATGAAATTTATCGATTCATGACAAAATGATCAGCACAATGTTCACTCTGACGGCTGCCAGGCTCGGTAGAACTACAACACACGACATGTTAAAAATACAAGACAGGTAACTGTTGATATTCTCACACGCGACACCGAGAACACAGATGTTCTTATATCTTTGCAAATTAAAATGTATATATAGACCTGTAGACCTGCAGACATGCATTTCAGCATGTTGAATAAATAAGTTCACAGTCCAGACTCATAATGAAAAAATAAATTCTTATGTAGTGGTTTGCAACGAGCTGCCGAGGCTGTGATGTTACGTCAGTGTATGAGAGCTTATTGGAGAGTAAATACTTACGAGCACCACATGAACTGTATGAGCTGACGAGGAGAAGCGCGGCTGCCTTCGCCTTCTGTTATAGAAACGTGTTTCTGTCACGAGCAGCGAGACTCATCGGTCCGCTTCCTTCACTGCATCATGCAGCTGGAACTCGGCAGGAAGTCCTGGACATACGTGACCGCCGCCTTGGACAGGTAGGTCATGGTGCCATAGCTGCCACTGGGGGCGCTATCGTAGAAAAAGTTGCAGATTCCGGTCGCCGGGTCCTTCTCGAGGAAATAATCACTGGCACTGAGGGATTTCTGGGGATGAAGAAGTACAACATAGTAAGTGTCAGAGAAATGACATGAATATCAGGATGCACTACGCGGTACGGCTGTCTGACTCCACCTGCTCTGTCACAAACTGTCACAAACATGCTCGTTCAGCACCAACTAAAAGCTTTACGACCTTATCGCACCGGAGACTGGAATCTGGGTGACACGGTTTTTCAGATCCACGACTTGGTTTGACTTCATATTTAAAGGTCCCTCCCTCCTCTCTAGCTCAACACACATGCACTTCTGCTTTCTTTTTGTCGAGGCAGCTCTCTCGATCTCTTTCTTTTCTTTGAGTGTTTTCATCGCTTGGTCTGTTTGGTAGTGTAAGCCGTCACCAGGAGTGTTGGAAATAAGGAGCTGTACCCGTAAAACGCGCTGTCCAAATATAACACGACAGGCTATTTCAGTAACTTAGGATCTTTCACTTGAGCGGTGAAGTCTCATATTTAACAGATACTTCAGCACCAGTCAGCTTATTGTCTTTGGGCACACGTGAAAAGTGTCTGGAAGTGAAGCTGGAGGCTAACGGAAAGCTAGCTCTGTCGTCCTTTAAGTGTTTTTTTTTTTAACCTCTGGGCGCCTCGTGTGGGCCGTGATGGAGAAAAAAAAGAATCCGTCCTGCTTTTGATTTCAGCAATTAAAACTGAAAAGCTCAGTTCAATCAATTTTTAGATCTGAAATCAAGACGCCCCTGATGAGTAAGACGGTGCCTCATGCTGCTAGCAGTACCTGGTCACTGAGGAAGAGGTCATTGGCCAGATGCAGGATGCGGTCCACGTGGATAATGCCGCCGATGCTGTCCACGTCCACATCAGCTACCAGGCCCAGAACCATCATGGTCTCCACGAGCAGCTGCCGGTACTCTGGCTGAGGGACGTGGTTCAGGACGGACTCCACCTGCACCGCAAACTTGATCTCTCTTGCTGTCATCTACACACAACAAAAACACACACAATTACACACACATCTCCTGTGAATCCAGACACAAACACACACACACACAGGGAGTCAGCGGGACGCTACCTCTCTCGTGGTAGAAGACGGCAACACGTATCCGTCGATGGAGAGGCCGTGGCACTTCTGCAGGATCTTCCACACCTTCTGGTAGAAGCCCACCGGTACTCTGTTGATGGCTCCATCCAGCCTGCGTCTCCTCAGCCACTGGCCCTGCCTCTCCTCCCAGTGCAGCTGTCCATCTCCCAGACCGGAGCCCAGAGGGGACAGCATCCCGCTGGGGGTGGAGGGGCTGCTGCAACGCTGTCAGAGAGATCAGGGAGAAGCAAATGAGGCGGAGCACTTCAGATTTTCAACCTTATCTCCATGTAATTTCAAAATATCAGTCAGTATGTCAGTAATGTCTGCAGCACACTATCATGAGGCGTGATGATCGGTTCGGAGTATCAAGACGATATAGAAGAAATACATGTTAATAAGGTTGAAATATTGAATGTCGTCGACATCACACACAAACACTTCTAATACGTTTATTCATGCACACTGATATCATGCTCATGCTTAATCACATTTGTTACCAATTTCAGCAGATGTATTAAAGGATAAGGCTGGTGTTATTCTGTTTTTTAATTATGAATAGACAAAACAATATATAAATTGGGTGTT
Source organism: Diplodus puntazzo (assembly GCA_963678695.2). Taxonomy (NCBI): domain Eukaryota; kingdom Metazoa; phylum Chordata; class Actinopteri; order Spariformes; family Sparidae; genus Diplodus; species Diplodus puntazzo. Next base: position 3,952,892 of record OZ023155.1, on the reverse strand, counting down.
TATAGCCACAGCTTGATGTTATTCCTGCATGAATTACTCTCCACTTGCACAGTGTAGCATGACGTATATCTGCTTCCAGCGTCTGTAGTTATCTCTGTGGCTAAAACTTGCTAGCAGGACACATTTATTAATCGTTTTTTGTTGACGATAATGAAAAGGTAGGTAACGGCAGCCTTATCCTTAAATGCAGCAAGATGAATGGATTATTTCCCAGAAAATATGAAATCTGAATGTAAAAAAAAAAACACTTTCAGGATGAGTTTGCTCAGTTTATATATTAATTTTAGCTACGGCAACCCTGAGGAGGACAAACCGAGTCATTGTGAAGCAGATGAGGTGAAATGGTTTACCGTGGAGCGAGGAGAGGTGACATTGCTACTCAAGGACAGACCGCCGCTGAAGATCTACACATGGATATGGATGACAGATGACAAGAGAACAGTTTGAGATGGTTCTTCACACTACAGCCACGATGATACTGCAGGAAAGTGAAGAGTGGCGTTCACACTACATAAAAACATTCTTGGAAGAACGACCAGACAGATGACGGCAACACGAATGACGAGGTTTGTTTACCTACAAGCAGCTCCGTCAGGACCTGGTTTGGTTTAAAAGCTCATGAATTTGAAGGAAAGTTACATTAATGTTTAATCTGTCTTCTACAATTACTACATGAAACCTGGATGGAAGAGTAGCAAAGCATGCTCGCCTGCTGGTAATGTAATGAAGTGACAGTCGCTCCGGCTGTGGAAGGCGCCGCGGCTCATGAAACGTTAAGAGCCAGCGGTTGGTTGATGAGCAGGGAGCTCGTTACAGAAACACTCCTGACTGCTTCTGGTTCACAGGTACTATGACAGAGATCCTGACTGTAACTGAGTTGATTCTGTAATCCCACTTGTCATGCCTGTATCTGCCTGTATCCATGACAATAGCTGTCCGACTTCACGTGTCACTGGTTAGCTAGCGTGCTATAATGGACAAATAAAGGCAGGCGCACTGCAGACTTAAGAAAGTTTCTGTAAAGAGGTCCCTGGAATTAGCCGGCGGTTCGGATGCGCAGAACGAGGTTAGAAACAGTCACATGCTCGATATCATCAAACCCGACATACACTGAGAGGCCGAGAGTCATCCAGCTGCAACCAAAAGCAAGAACACTGTTATTCTGTTCTCAGATCAACTGAAAGCATGAACACAAAGATTATCATCCAGTTTATTTTGCTGAGCCTCCCACCTGCTTTATCTCACTCTTCAGCTTGTGTATTCCTGTGCGTTCAGTCTTGGTGGCTCCCGTGTGGCCGATTTCATGGATGGAGATGGCGGGACTAGTGGCTGTCGACTGGATTGGGCGCACTGAGAAACAGAGAAATCACAACTTGGATGTGATCGGCGAAACCGAACAGGTTGTTGTGAGTTACAGAAGAAGCAGCTCGGCTGTAATCGGCGAGTCAACAACAATGCTAGCGACCTCGTAAAGACAAGAAGAACCAGAGAGAAGAAGAAAACTCACTGCTCCTCTCCACACCAAACTCTTTGCCACTGAGGATGTGATGCAGCAGGCTTTTCATGCCGAACGGACTCAGGCTCATCAAACTCTCAGACGCCTCCTCTCCTACAAACACATTGTGGTATTTGTCATTCGGACTGTGCAGGTCAGTGTGCGAGTATGTTCACAGCTGTGTGTTAGCGATCTGTGTTCCTACCGGAGCAGTGGAGGCTGCGAGCCAGCTCAGTGGCCATCACCTGCATGATGAGTCCTATCCGGAGCCGGAGCATGTCCCCGAACAGAGCCGGCTGGGAGCGCACGTACATGGCTAGGTAGACCATTATTTCCTACATGACAAACACACAGCCGTGAGATTAATGTGTGACAAAGTCCTGCTGGAAGTCCCAAAGGTGAAAGTTTTACCTGAGTGAGCACAGCGATACTGATGTCCTGACCGCTGGCTTCATAGATGAGAGTGTTGAGCTCCTCAGGAGGAAGAGGACTGAGAAGAAACAGTGAGGAGGAAGAGTTGGTTTATTCCGTGGACTCCAGACAGATAACATATCACCAGAGTAACCGCTAACTGTAGCTTAGCAGGTAAACTCAGTCAACCACGAACAGCCTGATGACTAATTGATTAATCGTTGCAGCTCGGAACAATAACGACGTCTTACACTGTGATGACTCTTTCCCTGGGTTCAGGAGGGAGGCCGACAGTCAGCTGCTTGTGATGGGAAATCAGATCCGTGCAGGCCTGAAGAAAAGACAAATACAGAAATGATCTAATGACTTACTAAATACGATTCAGTGTGTTGATCAGAGAATACTGAGTATTGAATTCAGTGTGTGCGTCAATTAGTGGAGCATGGTGCAAGTCACTGGCAGGTTTTCCAGGATTTTCTGATGCTGAAAATGAACTTCTGAGTTTAAAATTAGCCGCTGAGCCTCCCTGATGTCTGCTGTGACTTCACACTGACCTCAGCGAGGACCTCCACTCTCTTGCGAAGTATTCCAGAGATGTATCTGATGAGTCCCCACTCTTTGCAGGCTCCCGCTTGTACATACAGCTCCTCCAGCAGGGAGCGCACACTGACCCCGCCCTGCCCGGGACCTGACAACTCCACCGGCCAATCAGCTCCTCTGGTCATCGGAAGAAAACACGAGTTCAGCCAGTTATGAAAGTCACAAAGAGTATCACAGTTGACTGATAATAAGCTCTGCATGTGCGTACTTCATTACGTAGAGGATGTAGAGGATGTCGGCCTGGTCCTGCAGCGTCGGACACTCTCTCAGCTGCCTCACCAACGCTGCAAAGTCAGTGTTGCCCTGAGAGTCCCGAGGAAGGTGCAGATCAGCAGCACTGTGGGGCTTCAGAGGGGTTTCAGTGATCTGTGTATTAGTTTGAACAGCCAGGGTAACGTGTATGTAATCATTATTAACAACAAATTGAGACTGAGATGTCAAACTTGAACACCAATATGTTAAAAAGGTCGAAGCAGCCACAGATACTACAGTCAACAACTGCAAGGAGACGAAGAGGGAGAGAAATTCCCCAGACTTCATCATAAAATCGCACAATTTTGTGAGTTGTTGAGTTTGGAGAAAGTGATAAACTTCAGGAAATGCTGCCCATGACAAATTCTTAATTGTTATGACCTTCTTGTAAATTCGGCATATGTTACACATTAAGATCTATGCAGACTGTCCGTTCCGGTTTCCCTCATAGGATCTTAGTTTGGAGTGTCGAGTTCAAGCGTCCACGTTGCGCCTACCTTCTGCTGCTTCACCTGCGGGCTGTGCTGAGGCTGAGGAATGTCGAGGAGGTTCAGAGTCCTGCGGTGTTTGCTCTTAACGGGAGTCACAGGTAGATACATCGAAGACTCTGAAACAAACACACAAATTTAAACAACGTATCACAAAGCGAAACAGTTGTCAGGTAAAAAAGTTTGTTTAGATTCATGAAAATACAAAATCGTGTCTCGGGGATGCGTCCACAGTTCAACTCACTGGGCATGTTCAGGCCCTGGACCTGGGCCATGAAAGACAGGATGTCTCTGGTGGTGTGTTCAGCACTGAAGACGTGGTGCTGCCCGCTCTGGATGGGAGGAAGATGGCACTTGGTGGTGGTGCTGTGGAGGAGCTGGGTGAGGTACTGGTCAAACACGTCTTTGGAGCCCTCTGGAATTAAACACACTCCGTTATTTATAGTTCCACTCAATTCTGACTGAGAAGAAGAACACACACACCTTGTTCATCTCTAACTACCTGAGGGCATACACTTGTTATATTCCTCTCCGTATTCATCATTATCGTCATCGTCGTCGTCGTTCTTTTCATCCAGGAAGCTGAGGCGAGTGTGGAACGACGTGGTCTGGACACCGGAGAGGTCCGACATCTGAACCCTGCAGGAACAAGGCAGTGAGATGTAAAGTTACTCTACAGACACACTCCAGTTGTATTCACTGTAACAGTACAATGTTCTCCGTCACCTCGCTCCCGCAAAGTAGCCATCCTGTAGTTTCCTCAGGGTTGCCAGGATACACGAGTCGACCGCATCTCCATCTTCAACTGGATACAGGAAGAAAATAAAGTATGTGAAGTGCAGTAACGAAACAGAGCTCTACGTAATGAACATCAAATGTAATCTGGAGTGTTTTAAACACCTTTCACACTGCACAAAAAACACTTCGAACAGCAAACATCTGGCTTCTGTGTGCATTGTGAATGTAGGTTATCAGGATTTACTCCCAGGGTCACAAATACACGGATCAACAAATGAAAATGCAAATTTACTCTCTTCTCAGGCACGATGCTGTGACGCGTGTTGATACTTGTTAATAAGGTGAAGTTAAAGATATTATAAAAGTTGTTCATGGCGTCCTTTTGGTCTGAGCCGTGCAACTCATCAGCAAGATGTCTCACTCCTGAACAACCTCTATGTGTCAAATACCGATTATCAGAGATAATATTATTTTATTAAACAAGTTTTATGTCATCTGGATGTCGTATATGATCTGCTGCTTTCTACTGTTTCCTGTTTTTCCAGGACACACAAGGAAATAAAAACTGAAAGTCAAACTGGTAATATGAACAGAGATAATTGCCAGTTATTAGCGTGTTTACACGTGCAGTGATGTAACTTCATTTTTGTTCCACTTTTTGATCTGATTAATTAAAGCTGCACCTTTATCCTGTCTAAATTATCCCTAGATCATATTTTGGATCAGTTTTCCGAAAAATGCTGGACTGAAAAATGCTGATTAAAATAAATCTCCAGAAAGTTTCACATATCAGTGAGCTGTGGTATTGCTGAGGAAAACATTTTTTCCACGTAGACCTGTTATAAATGAGGTGAAGAGCCTTATTACCCAGCATGCTGCGGGTGATGGGGAAAGTGAGCGTGGGCCGTCCTGTCATCCTCCAGCAGGAGGAGAGATACGCCAGCTCTGTCCGTAACATCTCCACGATCATCTGGTTGTCCAGTGCCAGGTAGAAGTGGTGCTGATCCAGAAACTGTTCCGCTGAGCGCAGAGAAGAAGAAAAAGTGATAAACTGAAGTATTAATCAGGAGAATCGTTGCAACCTTCATCAACATCTCGGCCAGATTTTTACCTGCGGGGTGAAGATGTACGAGCGATTTCTGATCTCGTAGAACTTGGACGTTCCCAGAACACCGATGTGTCTGTAGGGCCGCCCGCTCAGATTCAGCTTCTTGCAGTTTCCTGCAGAAATTAAAGAAGATGTTACTCGAAATACATACAAACAGCCGAGTGTTGTCTTAGACTCATTGGGAGTTTTTTCTCGGTCTTGTCTGGGACTCACTCTGGTCTTGGTTATGACTTGGTCTGGGTTTAGGTGGTGTCTTGACTAAAACACACACACACACAAACACACACACACACACACACACACACACACACACACACACACACACACACACACACACACACACACACACACACACACACACACACACACACACACACACACCCCTGTACACTGATGAAAAGCGAGCTTGTTTACCCAGTCTGACATAGACGTGGCTCAGGATGCGAGCAGGCATCACTCTGATGGGCAGAACCTCCGACATCGTCTGGACTGAGATACCATGATCGCTCAACAACTCCTGGATCTCCTCCGACTCTGCGACAACACAAACTGACACACACACACAAAAGAAATACATTAGATCCTGCTTTTATTTAATGAAATCTGTATATAAAACAATTCTAATATGTCAGTGGACCCCATGTATGTCCATGATATTGGAGATAACACAAGCAAAAAGGTTTTGTAACAGAGAGCTACGAATTTCTGGGATTGAATCTGTCTTTTAATCCAACAATAAATCTGATATTTCCCTCTAATCTCAGGATCGATCACCAACCTTGTACCACAACATCCGGCTTGAAGTTTGTAGAGAATCTCCTGTTGAGAGGATCGATTTCTCCTGGAGCTAAGAAACCCTTCAAATACAAACAAAAAGACAGAGAAGGTGAGTTACTGCAGAGGGAGACGATGGCAGAGGTGAGCTAACATTAGAGGTGTGACCCACCTCAGCCAGAAGACAGCTCAGGATGTAGAGCGACTGTCCCCACATGTGAGGCAGCTGCCCCATGGCCACCCTGTCCACTGAGTGAGGGCTGCTGTACTCCTCCTCCACCTGTAGGGGGCAGACACACCTGAGTCTTATGTGGATCTGAATCTCACGAGGCAACTGAACATGTACAGATGTTTAAGTAACTAATTAAAGAAGTGGATGATTAATACACTATATATGTTACTTCTGGTTTTAATGTTCTTATAATTGTCTTTTTTCAATAAATGTTGAAAAAAGCTTGTTTTTTTTTTTTTTTTTCTATTTTGTTCTGTCGTATTTTAACACCTTGAACAGGCAACTGTAGATATAAAATACACTACTAGTTAATTAACTGATTACCACGTGTTTTATTAATATGCACTGTTCCGCCATAACTAAACTTAACTTAATTAAACCAAAACTAAGACTAAAATGAAACTTAACTTAAACTGAACTTAAACTAATTTAACCAAAACTAGACTAAAAACAAAACTAAAATAAACTACACAAACTAAACTAAAACTGAAGTAAACCAAGTTTAAACCCATCTTAACTAAACTAAACTTAAACTAAACTTAAACTAAACTAAATTAAAATTCAGCTTAACCAAACTGCAACTAAAATAAAGAATATAACACATCTGTAAAACTTGAATTTGCCCCTAAATAAGAAGAAAATGTGTGGCCTTAAAACAGAACAAAAAACTGAACGAGTCCTGTCAGCTTCAGGAAACACTTCAGACTGGTTTGCAGGTTTTATCAGAACCAGCACAGAGAATATGAACAGAACATCTGCTATATTTATACCTTGTCATGTGGCACGGCATAAAGTTCAGGCAACAGTTTGATGCCGTTCTTCCCTCGGATCAAAATCCCCTCCAGTGCCTCGCGGTACTCCTGCACCTGAGACCAGCAACAATTTCATCATTATTACGTCAGAGTGAGACGTGAGAAGAAGAAACAGCACACAGAGCAGCGAGTCTGGTTCTGTTACCTGCACCTGGTCTCCAGTAAAGATACCGTCCAGGATGAGATAAGTCCAGAACACAGGCCACTCGCATTCGATGTTCTCAAACAGTTTGAGCTCTGCAGGATCGTAGTGCAGCCGGGACGGATCCTAATGAGGAAACACAGAGATTAACAATTATACAAAACACAACTGTCTTCAACCAGAGCTGAGATGATTTGTCGATTAATCAATCAGTCATATGACTAAAGTCTTAGCTTCCAGTTAAGTCTTATCTTAGTTTTTATTTTAAAATGCTACAAACTGTTCCACAGAGCTCCTCTAACACAGATCAGGATGTTAGGTTTTCAATAAGCAGAGCATCTTACCTCTTTAGGACATTTATATCCGTCCCTGATGAAGCGGCAGCAGCCATAGCGACCCTGAGAATACACAGAAGCGTTTACGTTTGAATGTGCTGATATGTCGGTCACATGTGATCTGTGTTTGTCCTGCTCTCAGATCGTACCTGCAGTTTGCTTATGATTTCCGACTTGGTGATGGCCACCAGCTCTCCGTCCTCAACGGCGAAAGAAGGGAAGGAAATGACCGACAGGAGGCCGGCGTCTATCTCCTTCGAGGTCGAAGCTCGCGGCAGCATGGAGCACAGGATGGACTGAGGGGGAAACACACGGACATGCTGAGCAGGAGGACAAGGAGCGGAGGGTGATGCAGAGGTGGCTGAAGGTGAAGCTGACGATACCTGACAATGCTCCACCTCATCGGGCAAAACGTGGATGACTGACTTCGGCCCTCCGTGAGCACCGAAGAGATCCAGCTCGTCTATGGCCTCCAGAGCCGCCTGAGAACCGGCCCGACACACACAGATCAACACACACGTCCATGAACCAGAACATGTCTGATACAACACCTTCTTCTATGTCCAGTTTAGCTTAAATACTGACATTAATAAGTTAAATCTGTACCTTAGCGATTCCGACAGAGCTGCCATTGAGCTCGGGGATGCCCTGGTTGGTCTTGTCACCTCGCTCCCACATCCCATAATCCTTCAGGAGGAAAGAGGTCATGACATAATTCATCAGCAGAGTCTCCAGTCTCTACAATATCTGATCACCGACAATTAAAATAGCTCTCCACTCAATCAGCATCTTCAGAACCATCGACTTCAAGAATGAGGCCAAAATATCTAAATCATATCAGCCATTAGAAGGATTTATACGGCTGTCTTACATTTACAGCAGCACTGCCGACCTTCTGTAAACAGACATTAACTTGCGAGTTCCTCTTTAGCTTTTACTCTCCTGTATGTTCCTGTTTCTGGACACAACCCTCCCAAACCTCCGGACAATGTTACTCACGGCCACTTTGTATGCAGCCTCTATGTAGAAGACCAGGTTCTGGATGAAGGCGACCTCGTCCAGGTTCGAGATGATCCGAAGACCTGCGTGACAACGTGACACACTCAGCGGCCGACTCATTTGTTTGTCAAGGAACACACAGTCACCTTTATCTAGCTGCTTACTTAATTGGCAGCGGAGGGAATTAACAAAGTACTTTGTTTCTGTACTCAAATTGATGTTTCAGGTGTCTGTACTTTACTTTAGTCACCTCTGTTAATTAGTTTTCCTGAAATGCCAAATTAGTAGGTCAGAAAGTTGTTGGTGAACATCCTCTGAAAACCTCTCTGCATCAATGCCGTACCTGAGGCCGTCATCTGTGCCAGCATCAGCAGGTAAATCGAGGTGGCGTCCACCTGCAGATGGCCCCACTGGTCGTCCCCGACAACCGTGGCACAGGTGGGAGTATCGTATTTGGCGTGCAGGCAGTCCTGCGTACTCTGGGTGTGTTTGAACTTCTCAACCTTCGCCACCTGGAGACACATGACACAACACACACACACACACACACAACTCAAAAAAGGATGAAAGGCAGGATTGGCATGAAAACACCTGAATGGTTGAAGTTTTCCTTTTTTGTTAACTCTTATTTAGAAAATAAGAAGAGAAAGATGAGATACGATAAAAGGATGACAGTGACACAGAGAACCAAGAACTTTCCTCAGACTACAATCGCACCATCAGAGTCTATAATCGCTGCATCCCCGACCAGGATATGAAGTCTGAATTACATGCAGTGAGACTCTTTGTGAGCACACAGGTGTGTCTTACCTGTCTCATCATGCACTGCAGCAGTCCCTGCATCAGCTTCACCACACTCTGCCAGCAGACAACAAGAGCTCCGTCAGTCAATCACAGAAAACGACCACAGAACGTCATTTTAATCCAGATCATTATCTATTTTACGAGAGGTGGAAACCACAAACCACAGAAAAGCGGTATTTGATCATATTTATATCTTTATGTCCCTTTTCAAAAGTAAAGAATTAAAGATCTAAGAAGGATGTTTGCTTTTTTGACAATGACTTGCTCAAACAATCAGTTAATCAAGAAACTGATCAAAAGACGGATCGACAAAGAAAATAATCATTAGTTCCGGCACTGCATACATTATTTTACTGAGTCAGATCCGTCAGATTGATAACAGTTCATATTTCCTCTGCTCTTCAGAGTGTAGTTTTGTTTTCATGTCATATTTGCCTACATTTGCGTGAACTGATCAGATAAGAGTGTGACGCCCAGCAGGTTGAACAAACAGGCTCTGCTGTACACATTAACCCTCTGTCACACACACACACACACACACACACCTGCTCCAGCTCGTAGGCCTTGGCCTTGTCTTCGTCGCGGTCCGCGTTCTTGCGGTAGGCCATGCCGAGCGCCCACACAGCCAGGACGCTGTACACGTTGTCCCTCACCCAGGCATCCTTCTTCTGGGTGCTGGCCGGCAGGAGTCCTGTCACCGGGTTCTGGAACACACACAAAGACTCTGTTTATTCACCAGCTGATTGAGATGGTCAGACAATAAATCCAAATCATTAGAAATGATCTGAGTTGTTACACTATGCTCATGAGTGACTCGTGATTCATGTGTGTCCTGGATGTGGATTTGCCGCCAAGGAAGGCTTTCCTAACTTAACAATTTAATTACTGATTCATCTACAAAATCTAAGGACTTTCCTGATTTAAAAACACTGGTTAGTGCATTAATAACCAATCACAGGCTTTGTACAGAGAGCTGACCCTGTGGTTTCTATCAGCTGGGTCACAGTTTTAAACGTAGGCAGCTGCTGAACGAGCCTCATCATGAACTCGAGCGCGGAGAGATAAAGGTGCATAGTTTCCCCTGGTCCTCAGCCTATCACAGCTGCTGAACTTTGCCTTGTTTATTTCCATGCAGCTCAATCTGGTTGAACCTGAACCTAAACGGGACACACAGCACCTGCATGTCCGACATATTATCTGCAGGAGAACGTGGAGGATGATTGATTGATCACAAGACTCAAATATCACACAGAAATCACACAAATCCAGTGCATGGAAACACAGACAGAAAAAACTAATATTATGACAATTTCTACCCCAAAACTACAGAATGCACCTTTAAACAAGCTAATGGTAGCTACAGCTAGCAGCAGTTAGCGGTTACACCTCTGATATGCTGCCCCCTGATTGTTTGGAGTGTGAATTTGACTTTTGCACATTCAAACATTAACATCTTTACTGTTCCTCAAGTCTCTAGCTCTCTCTAAGTACATCATGATGCATATGTTCATGAATGCATCACTTGCAGTATTTCCACACTGTGATCCAGCTGCAACCTGTGTGTGGTTCTGGTCTCACCTGGTGGCGCAGGATCGTCTCTTGGACCAGCCGGGCATATCCATCCAGCCTCACACCTGAGTTACTGCGGCTCCTCATCCTCACTGATCACTGCAACACAACAACAGAACAACACTTTAAGCTTGGTTATACAAATCAAATACAATATTAAACCTACACGTCGTGAACTCACCATGCACTGAGACATCCGTGCGGTCCTGCAGAGGCAGCTCTGCTACAGCCTGCTAGCCGAGTAGCATCCAGCTGTTGGTGACGACATTCAACGTTGAAGTCGCAGCTTGTATCCACACACACACACACACACACACACAGATGTTGTCAAAGTGTGTGTGACTTGCAGTCCAGGCTTTACAGGTGACAACAGTTTCACAGAGAGGATCAGAGGACGTTCACATCTTTCCTGAGAGAGAAAAACAACACAGGATGTTCCTGCTGTTCAGGTGTTCGGCCGGCAGGGGGCGACAGAGCAGCAAGACTCCGGCAGACACATGTCAACAGGAGGTCACAGGAAAAAAGACACGAAGAAGAAAACAACACAGCCAATAAAACCAGAGAAGACAAAGAAATACATACTGAACATACTTATTTTACTTTTAAAGGTGCATTCTGTAGATTTGGAGAAGAGAAACATCTTCATTGACTGATTTTGTTTATTTAAACAAACATTTATGTAAAACCTCCATCGGTTTGTGTCCAGCGGTGACAACAGATCAGAGTTCAAGTCTTGAAAAGCTGATCTTTTATTATTGATTATCTCGTGTGTCCTGTCCTCCTGGATCCACACACTTATACATATATTATTAGAATTGTTATTTTCTATTATTACAAACATTCTTTCAGTGCAGCTTTTAAACTTGTGATGTAGTTGTTCTGTTTCTTCCATCTTTGTTTCCCAGTTTTTATTTTCTCACTATGTCAATAAGTTTCTCCTCACTTTAATCGAGGACGTCATTCACTGTACACATCGTAAAGCCCACTGTCCGATGTGAGACTGTGATTCTGGGATATATATAAATAAAACTGAACTCAACACACTCAACATTTGCTGTAGACAAGTTTATTTGTACAGCACAACTCAGACACAAGGCAACTTAAAGTGGTTGACGGGAGCATACAAATAACTTTAAAAGACATTAAAATATTGCATTTAAAAACAAGTAAGAAGACACCAAAAAACAAAACAGTAAAACAAGTTAAGAAATAGGGAAGTAGGATAAAATAGAAAAGAGACGGTGCAGTTCACAGCTTTATAATTGCTTCAGTGAAAAGCACTGCCAAAAAGAAAGATCTTCAGTCTTGATTTAAGAGGTGAAAGTTGGAGCACACCTGCAGTTTTCTGGGAATTTGTTGCAGATATTAACTGAACGCTTCTCCATGTTGGGTTCTGACTCCAGGGACTGAAAGCAGTCCTGAACCTGACGACCTCAGAGGCCTGGATGGTTCATAACGTGGCAGCAGATTAGAAATGAAAAGAAAACCATTCAGTGCTTTATAAACCAACAGCAGGACTCTGAAATCTATTCTTTGAGTGCTGAAAGAGCTGCTGCAATAGAGTCGTCAAAGTCACTGAGGTTTTTAAATGGATTTTAGGTTAAACGCCTGAAATAATGTCTGTGGTTACAAACAGGCTGAATATATTCACTCGTTTTGTCCCACAATTTAATTATAATGTGCTTACATGTCTTATAAACGGCACTGAGACTGCTGCATGTGGAAGAAGGCCTAAACAGGAATATCCTGTTTGCACAAACTGTATTAAATTAAAACCTAATTCTTAGGTTGGATTAAACTACTCAGCAGAACACAAAGTAATGACGATCATGAAACAGCTGCTCTATACATTCATGTATCACCAATCATAATTCAGTAATATCATATAAGAAGGTTGGAGATGGGACAGACATCAATAAATAACCCTGTTGTTTGTTTGATTTACACAAAACAATGTTTCTTCATGCTGAATGGATTATATTAATAAAAATAACAATACTAAACTGATTTCAGTTGCTAATGTGCTATGTATTTATTTTGCAAAAATGTTTTTATATTTTTAAAAATAAGTGTGCTACATGAAATCATTAGTGACTGAATTCAGCATTGGTTTGGAGCTGATGGGTTATTGAGGACCACAACTGTTATGAAAATAGTAATAAACCATTTAACTAACTGTACAATAAATATAGGCACAAATAAATAAATAACTAAATAAATAAATAGACTGTCATGTATGAATTCATTAATGTACTTTAAAATGATGTGCTTATTGAGTGTTAAATGTTGTTTTTGAAAAATCTAAGGTTTATATTGATTTCATTCTATTCATAATTCCTCTTTTTATTTCCCATTAAAATATCAAATAATGAATTAAATTGTAATTTTATTCTATTTATTGAAAAAGTAACAAATTAATTAAAGTACTAATTCAATACTGCCTATTTTTATTGTAAAATCCTGGGTCCTGTCCTGGGACGTGCACCAACCATACAATTATGTTTCCAGTCGAGGCGCTTTCTGTTGCTCCTCTGTAAGACAAGAAGTCCTTCTCTGGAGAAACGAACAGTGACCATCAGTACACTGCAGATGTATCAGCCAGATGTGTTAAGTACAGGTAACACTTCAGGCTCCTGTGGCGGCTCGTCTCTGTTGTTTGGATCGTCTTGTTCGTCTTGGAGATTCATTCTGTCAACCCGTCCGTCACCTGCAGGATGAGAAAGAAGAGCAGTGGTAGTTTCATGTCTCTTTGTGGAGGTTTGGTGTATTTGTGGAGGTTTTATTAGTGGAGGCTTTGAGTCTCTTTGTGGAGTTTTTCTATGCAATTTTGGAGGTTTTAAGTGTATCTGGTGATATTTTGTGTGTCATTGTGGAGGTTTTGCGTATATTTGTGGAGGTTTTGTGTATATTTGTGGAGGTTTTGTGTGTATTTGTGGAGGTTTTGTGTATATTTGTGGAGGTTTTGTGTGTATTAGTTGAGGTTTTGTGTGTCATTGTGCAGGTTTTGTGTGTCATTGTGGAGGTTTTGTGTGTCATTGTGGAGGTTTTGTGTATATTTCTGGAGGTTGTGTGTGTAATAGTGGAGGTTTTGAGCATCTTTGTGGGGATTTTATTGTGTTTGTGGGTATTGAGTCTCTCGTGGAGATTTTGTGTGTCATTGTTGAGGTTTTGTGTGGATTTGTGGGTATTGAGTCTCTCTGTGGAGATTTTGTGTGTCATTGTGGAGATTTTTGTGTGTCATTGTGGAGGTTTTGTGTGTATTAGTTGAGGTTTTGTATATTAGTTGAGGTTTGGTGTGTATTAGTTGAGGTTTGGTGTGTATTTGTGGGTATTGAGTCTCTTTGTGGAGATTTTGTGTGTCATTGTTGAGGTTTTGTGTGTCATTGTGGAGGTTTTGTGTGTCATTGTGGAGGTTTTGTGTGTCATTGTGGAGGTTTTGAGTCTCTTTGTGGAGATTTTGTATGTATTTGATGATATTTTGTGTGTAATTGTCGAAGTTTTGAGCGTTTTGAGACTTTATTTGTGGGTTTTATCTGTTCTTTCTGTGGAGGTTTTGTGTGTCATTGTGGAGGTTTTGTGTGTCATTGTGGAGCTTTTGAGTGTCATTGTGGAGGTTTTGTGTATATTTGGGGAGGTTTTGTGTGTATTAGTTGAGTTTTGGTGTGTACTTGTGGGTTTTGAGTCTCTGTGGAGATTTTGTGTGTCATTGTGAAGGTTTTGAGTGTATCTGTAAAAAGCAAGTAACATGTATATACACTGAGAGACACAACATTAGAACCACTGACAGGTGAAATAGAAAACACTGATCATTGTGTTACCAATGCCATGTTTGGCTGTGAAACCATGAGTCCTAGCATTCATGTGGATGTCTCTTTCACAAACACCAGTCACCCAAACACAGCTGCAGACCGAGTACACCCCCTCATGGCAGCAGCACTCCTTGATGGCAGTGCCCCCCCAGCAGGACAACGCGCCTGCAACGCTGCAAAAACTGCTCAGGAACGACCCGAGGAACGTGGGAAAGAGCTCAAGGTGTCAACCTGGCCTCCAGATTCCCCAGATCTCAATCCACCTGAGCTTCCACTGGATGCAATCTGAGCCAAGAACAATCCATGGGGGCCCCAACATGGATGGGAGTTGGTTCTGGCGCATCCCATAGATGCTCAACTGGATTGGGATCTGGAGAATGAGGAGGCCAGTTTGACACCTTGGGTTCTTTGCCATGAGGGGGGTGTAGTTGATCTGAACAGTGTTTCGGTGGGTGGTGTTTGTCAAAGAGGCTCCACAGAAATGACAGAACTGAAAGTTTCCCAGCAGAACATTTGATTGCAACAAGATGATCGACGCTCATTTCACTAGTCAGTTGTTTTAATGTTTCAGCTGAACAGTGAAGATATACATGTTATATACTCATATTTTGCATAAATTGAGTTTTTAACTATATTATTCATACTTTCACTGCATTTTGTCAAACAGGTTTAGTTACTAGTTACTTTGCAGATTCATATAATCAATATTAAATATTCGCTGATCAAACATGATGTATTATTATAGATTAAGTTACCCAGCATTAAAAGCAGAAAGTTGAGAACTTAGAGAGGAAATAAATGTGAGACAAGCCAGTGTGTCGGCATACTCATAAAGCAATTCTGTAAAAAGACAGCTGATTTTTGAGTCTCATTCTCAGGTTGTCAAATAACGCACTTTGTGGGCTATTAACAGGACTCATAGAGAGTCGAGTTGCTAACAGCGAGAAGACTTGTATTTTCATATACATTTTATTTCAAGATTTTTTATACATATTTTTTGTGTTTATCCAGTAGCCGTAAAAACACTCCTTGAATCCTGTGGGTTTTGAGGTGGGGCCTAAGTCTGCTCTGGTTGGTTGGTTCACACAAGCCTGATAACAAAGATTGCCTGGCAGAGCACTAACAATTGGATCACTGTTACTGAACTTTCATGCCTGGAACTCCACGGTGGTGAACTGGTCGTCATAGCTTGCCGTGCTCAACGTTGTTTAGCTAACACAGTTAGCCTGAAAAGCTTTATACCAAATGTTTCAACAACAACTTCTAAGGCTATATAAAGTTTATCAAGCACTCACTGAACGCACATTTGCACGCTGGAGTGGAGATGCACCTGAACTGAAAACAAACTCTCGGAAGGACGCAGACTAACTAACAACCGCTCAAGCTGGTTATAGCTATCAGTTCGCAAGACAACAACCTCAAAGAGCACTCCCTGAACGCACAGTTGCGCGCTCGAGTGGAGATGGACAAGAACTGAAAACAAAGCTTCAATACACTCAGAAGGACACAGACAAACTAACAACCAATCAAGCTGTTTGTAGCTATCAGTTCGCTGCACTTCTACCATGAACATGACCACAACAACTGCTTCCAAACGAAAAACGTCACCACAGCACAATCGGATCGTTATTAGTGGCCTGCTGGGCAGTGAGGCCGAGGGCCCTGTAACAGCTTTGTAATGATCTCTGCATGGTGTTATCAAGCAGGATGCTGTTGCACTGAGTTGCAAAGAAATTTAATTCCTGCAATTGTTTTCATTTTGTTTTATCACAGAGGTTCAACATTATCTTCAAGCAAAGGCATCGCATGACCATGCTCACTGAGGTCGCATGTGAATCTCGTCATGGACATGAGGGCAGAGAACAGAGCTGCATTGCGGCGTCAGGCTAGCTTCTGCCGTGGCCCTGAGCATGTCCCTAGCCAGGCCGAGGCCCAAGCTAAACACGACCACTATGTGCTCGCTTCTACCAACCGTAGGTTTGTATCATCAGACAGAGACCTGCTATAGGTATGAATACATGTACAGGGACCTGTAAGTTGGCGGGATCGCACAAGGGCTCAGAGCATACGCTATTACCAATACCTGCAGGTGATCAATGGCCTGACTGACTGCCATTCATGGAAACCACAGCTATCAGCTCTGATGGACAGCACTCAGGCATTTGCCATTGAAGATAGCTGAAGTCTGGTCAAGTTAACCTATAACTTACAATGATAACACCGGGTTTGCCTGGCAGACCACTAACAACTGGATTGCTGTTACTGAACTTTTGCACCTAGAACTTCACGGTGGTGAACGGGTCGTTGTAGCTTGCCGTGCTCAACGTAGTTTAGCTAACACTGTTTTCCTGAGAAGCTCCCTACAACAAACCACAATGTTTCTGCAGCAAGGCAACAGCTTCAAAATGCGTATCAAACAGTCTCTGAACGCACAATTGAACACTCAAGTAGAGATGTACAACAACTGAAAAAACAAATCTTCAATTCAATCAGAAGGACAAAGATAAACTAACAACCACTAAAGCAGAACCTAGAGGGGCAATCAAGGACTGACCTCACTGTGACACCATGGTGGTGTCTGCCAACCCAAACCGTCAGTATTCAACAACCTGTGAATGAGACTTAACTATCCTCCATAATAATACATATATTTATTATCTATTAATAACAATACACTGTTTATAATTACACTTTTTATATTTGTACATATTATGTTTATACAATTCTATTTCTGCTCTCGCTCTTTCTCTTACCTTTTTTATTACATTGTTTTTTTTTCTATTATTATTGTTTGTTATATTTAACTCAACGATAACACTGATGCTGATTCTGATTCTGATCACTTCCTGATCTCATCTATAAAATATTTAATATGTGTACATACAATAATCTGCCACAAGATTAAAATCAAAGACAGGTGAAATGAATAACATTGAGGATCTTGTGACAATGTCACGGTCTGCTGGGAAACCTTGAGCCCCAGCATTCACACGGACACCTCTTTGAGAAGCACCACTCACCAAAACATCGTTGCAGACCAAGTGCAGCCGCTCATGGCAATGACAATCCTCAATGGCAGTGTCCCCCCAGCAGGAGAATGCAGCAGCATTCCTGCAAAAACTGCTCAGGAACGACCCAAGGAACATGACAAAGAGCTCAAAGTGTCAACCTGGCCTCTGAATTCTCCAGATCTCAATCCAACTGGGCATCCATCGGATGCACCATGAGCCAAGAACGATCCATGGGGGCCCCAACATGGATGGTAATTGGCTCTGGTGCATCCCACAGATGCTCAACTGGTTTGGAATCTGAGGAATTCAAAGGCAAGTTCAACGCCTTGGGTTCTTTGTCAGGTTCATCAGACCATTCCTGAGCCGTTTCTGCAATGTTGCAGCTGCATTGTCCTGCAGGGGGGGCACTGCTATCAAGGAGTGCTGTTGCCATGAGGGGGTGTATTTAGTCTGCAACAATGTTTGGGTGGATGATACTCGTCAAAGAGGCGTCCACATAAACGCCAGGACTCAAAGGTTTCCAGCAGAACATTTGATTGCTACGAGATGATCAATGCTCACTTCATCTGTCAGTGTTTCAATGTTTTGGCTGATGGTGTATATACATGTTAAATACTTCATATAAAGAGATCAGTAACATGCATTTAGTTGTTGTTAACAGCCTTATTGTTTTCCTTGTTATTTCTCCTATTGAAGTTACTTGTAAATCACTTGTTTGGCAATTTGGAATCACTTTAAATTTGTTTTTTTATAGAGAGGAACATTAATTAAAGTACATTTGAACCTCTGAAAATAAGGCCTACAAGGACATTGTTAAAAAGTTTCCCCGTTGGCAGGACTAATAAAGGAATTTCTGATTCCGTTTCCGATCACTTGTGTGTTAATGAACAGCAACTGTTTTCATTTTTATATATTTTTTATATTATTATTGTTTATTGTTATATTCAACTCAACGATTACACTGATGCTGATTCTGATTCTTATTACTTACTTATCTCATCTATAAATTATTTATGTGTACATACATTAATCTGCCACAAGATTAAAATTAAAGACAGGTGAAATGAATAACATTGATGATCTTGTGACAATGTCACGGTCGGCTGGGAAACCTTGAGCCCCAGCATTCACACAGACGCCTCTTTGAGAAGCACCACTCACCCAAACATCGTTGCAGACCAGGTGCAGCCGCTCATGGCAATGACAATCCTCAATGGCAGTGTCCTCCCAGCAGGAGAATGCAGCAGCATTCCTGCAAAAACTGCTCAGGAACGACCCGAGGAACATGACAAAGAGCTCAAAGTGCCAACCTGGCCTCTGAATTCTCCAGATCTCAATCCAACTGGGCGTCCATTGGATGCACCATGAGCCAAGAACGATCCATGGGGGCCCCAACATGGATGGTAATTGGCTCTGGTGCATCCCACAGATGCTCAACTGGTTTGGGATCTGAGGAATTCAAAGGCCAGTTCAACGCCTTGGGTTCTTTGTCAGGTTCATCAGGGCCCAGTATTTCAAAATTTGTAATCTGGATCAGAATAATCCGGATAATGAAATCCTCCTTTTCTCAGTCATGGATCACGGTGATCCTGCTGACTTTATCTGAGTATTTCAAAACACAGGCAGGGTGGATCACCGTGATCCCTACCTGGTCGGATACGGATTTCCCAATCTCAAGTCTCCGCCTCCGGGATCTGAAACATGGTGGACTACTTCATGAAAGGAGTAGCAGAGCGCCGACTTTCACGTCAAAAGTGTAAGTTAACCGTCGTCTATTGTGTAGCGGTTTTAATACCATACGAACGGCAACCAACACATCATGCAAGCCAACTATTTGAATTGTCACCTTATTAACCCTCCTGTTATGATCTCTAATTGAGACGCGGCCGTGCTAACGGGAGCTAACGCGGCTCCATTGACTTGTGTGTTAAGCAGCTAGCGGGCTATCATTAGCGGCTATCATTAGCGTCACGTCATTTGCAACACGGCAGATTTACAGTATAAGCAGGCTGCATTGTGTACAGACCTGCTCAGTGCTTAGAAAACACAACGCAACAGAGTTTGAGTATTAACTACAAGGTTTGTTCAGAAGGTTCAGAATGCTACAGTAGCCTAATGCTGGTGATGATATCATGTTTTTGTGTAGGCTACATAAACACAATTTGGGATTGTGGATTAAGATACTCATACACCTTCTACCTTCAGAGTCCACTCACAGCCATGGACCACTCAGCTACAACAGGGTGAGTGCTGGAAATCCTTGAAAATGCTTTAATTGTATTGATACATTTAAGACTTTCAAGTAATTGGAGTTTGAATAAAGTGCTTGAAACTGCTTAAATTTGTAATGGCATTACTTTCATGGTATTGGTCAGTGACACGATTAGAAACATTTCTTCATCCTAATTCCTCTCCAACATAATTATGATAATTTATAAAAGGATCTGATTTGATGAAGTAAAATAATCAGTGTGTAAAACACTAACTGAAATACATTGCTACATGTTTTAAAATCACATTCAAGCTATATCCAAATATTTTAAAGGTGCATTTTTAAGCTTGAAGCCACTTTGTCTTCAATTAATCAGAAGCATGAAAATATACCTTGAAAATGCTTGGAAAGTGCTGAAATGTGCAGCATGACATTAACACTGACACAGAAAAAATGTGCACATTTTTCTTTAATCATTCAAGTGGAAAAATAAAGATTAACCATGGCATTTCTCACAGCTCTTCCAGCAGGACCATCAGGCTGCTGCGGTGGTGGAGGCAGCGGATCGGGGACTTCTGCGCAGGGAGGAGGTCCATCAATGGGAGCCCCAAGTGGCACTCTCCTCGTTTGTGCAATGTTGTGGAGCACAATGCAGGCACAGATGACGTGACAGGCCTTCTGTGGCTCCACACGGAGATAGTTCAGGCAGGCAAATCTGCGTTTTATCACGCCATTCAGGCGCTCAATTGTCCCTCTTGTTGTGGCATGGACACTGTTGTACCTCTGCTGAGAATCATTGGTGACAGTAGCAAAAGGGGTCATCAGCCAGGGTAGAAGGGGGTAACCGCTGTCACCGAGGAGGATGCCATCTGGGGCGGCCTGCTGGAACCTTTGAAAGAGGTGGCTTGACCTCAAAATACGGGCATCGTGTACAGACCCAGGCCATCTTACGACACAGTTGGTGACAATGAGGTCAGCGTTCCCCACAAGCTGCACGTTAATGCTGTGCCGGCCTTTTCTGTTGACATACTCCCATTCCCTGGCATGAGGTGCCTGAATATGCACGTGAGTACAATCAATAACACCAATACAATTGGGCATCCCCCCCAATGAGAAAAACTCCCTCTTGGTCCTTGCCATGTCGTCTTCATTTTCAGGCCATTTCACAAATTGACCCAGAAGATTGCTGAGGGCAGATGACACTGAATGCACCACATGGCCGACTGCTGACTTTGTCACCGCCAGTCCATCCCCAATTACCTCAAAGAAGGAACCACATGCATAAAACCGTAGCGCTATAAGCACTTGCTCCTCCACAGTCAAGGCATGGCTCCTCAGGGTGGCACGTTCAAGGTGAGGATGAAGAATATTACAGATGTAAGTAATATCATCTCGCCCAAATCTGTATCTTGCATAAAGCTCCTCATTTGAGTAATGCTCGAGCAGGTTGGGGCGCTCAGCATAATGCCGTGGCCTATACCTTCTCCTTTGCTGTCGGTGTCGGTGTACAATTGCTGTCATTGTCTTGTCAACCAATCATGTCCAGCTGAGAACCCAATTTAAGCCCTTACTAATGAACCTGGGATACTCTCACACCTGAAAGTAACGAGACTGGCAAGGTATAAAAGAGTGACTGGTTGATCAACCTCCAGACACCATGGAGGCCCAAAAGAGTAAGGGATTGAACTTTACAGCTGCTGAAACGCATGCGTTGCTGGATGGGGTGAGGTCACATTATAGTGTTTTGTTTGGCACTTTCAGCACCCCTGGCCAGACCAGTGTGTCTGCAAAGACCAAAGGCGAGATTTGGGCTGCTATCACAGCCCAAATAAATGCCACTGGCAGTGGCCAACTACGGTCGGTGGAGCAGGTCAAGCTTCGGTGGAAAAACTTGAAGCAAAAGGCCACCAAGGACCAGGCGGAGGCGAAAAACCCCCAAACAGGGAACAAGCCCTTCAAAGGTAAGACTTAACTGTTTGTCTTCTAAATTCCCATATTATGTTACATTAATGGTACAAGTACTAATTTCATGTCACTTTTGTGAAGCACTATGAGCTACATGTCTTATATGAATGTGCAATACAAATGTTCTTGTTTATTTTGTAAAGCTGGAGAATTCTCAGATACTGTCCTCGATATACTTGGAGGGGAGAGTTCCCATGCCCTCCATGGGATTTTGCCAGCCAGTGTGGGGGAGTCTGACGAGCCACTCAACCTTTCAGCTGACTATGTGCTGCTCACACCTGTGCCATCAACACCATCAAGTGCCAGCATTGCTCCACCTGGTCCACCATTGGTGAGAGCTTGTTTTTTTTGCATTTCACTACACTGTTTTTAAACCTTGGTTTTAGCTTTGCATGTGACCAATAAACTTATCTATCTACCACATCAGGCACGGGGGCCAGAGCCAGCGCCAGCGCCAGAGCGACGACGATGAGGAAGCCTATGAGAGGCTCCTCAAAATGGAGACCGAAAGGGCAGTCAAACAGACTGAACTGGCCAAACGGCAAATTAAGCTGACGCTGCTTCAGCAAAAAGAGACAGAATTAACAATCAAGCTGTTAGAGAAACAGCTTGACATTTGAAATAGCATGGTCCTTAGTGGTCACATTATTTTTTGTTGGAATAAAACTTTGTTTGGACCCTGCATTCCTTTGTCTTTCTCTGTTTTGGTACATGCAAGTTACAATGTTTGGTGAACTAGAATGAGAAATAATTGTAATTTTATTTACAGCAGTTTTACAGTGTGGTCAAAAATTTTACTATGCTTTACATTTTTTGATATTACTTAAATTACTTGTTAGAAGTACAACACTAACACTTAAGTGTGACAAACATCTTGAGTAACAATATCTAGGAGAAGTATGCGCTGAGAGTTTGTCAATCCAAGTCAAATCCACCTCTGAGGTGGGATTCAAATGATCCTGAAATTTTGGTATCAAGTTGATCCAGATATCTGACTTAACTTTTGAAATACCCAAATCAGCCTTTTATCTGGATTCAGGGGAGGATTGGATTACCAGAGCTGAAACCCTGATCTTCAGGATCAGGATTCTCCTGATCTGTGTTGAAATACCCAGTTTTCAGATCAGATCTAGATTTAATCCAATCCGACCAGGATAATCCTGTCAGATCACGTTTGAAATACTGGGCCCAGACCATTCCTGAGCTGTTTCTGCAGTGTTGCAGCTGCATTGTCCTGCAGGGGGGGCACTGCTATCAAGGAGTGCTGTTGCCATGAGGGGGTGTATTTAGTCTGCAACAATGTTTGGGTGGATGATAATCGTCAAAGAGGCGTCCACATAAACGCCAGGACTCAAAGGTTTCCAGCAGAACATTTGATTGTTACGAGATGATCAATGCTCACTTCATCTGTCAGTGTTTCAATGTTTTGGCTGATGGTGTATATACATGTTAAATACTTCATATAAAGAGATCAGTAACATGCATTTAGTTGTTGTTAACGGCCTTATTGTTTTCCTCGTTATTTCTCCTATTGAAGTTACTTGTAAATCACTTGTTTGTCAATTTGGAATCATTTTATATTAGTTTTTTATCGAGAGGAACATTAATTAAAGTACGTATGAACCTCTGAAAATAAGGCCTACAAGAACATTATTAAAAAGTTTCCCCGTTTGCAGGACTAATAAAGGAATTTCTGATTCTGAACTGACATATCTTACGTTCCCTTCCTTTAATTTTGGCACCTCCATTGCAGGCACTGACCTTTGTTTGCTCTTTGTGAGACCAGGTATCTCTCCTCAGAGTTCGCTCCACCTGAAGCGGCTTCTGAACACTAAACTCAGCGCAGGGCTCACAGGAACACAGCAGACAAGTCCCACGTTTCACTGAGGGAGAAGAAGAGGAAGCACTTTGATATCACATCATGACTACATAAAGGTCTGAGAAGAGGACTTAAGACACTTCAGACACTGCAGTCTCTGATACCAGGCAGGGCTGACAGATTCATGAATTTCTCTCATTTGAGATGAACATGCACATTCACACACTTTATATCCACACCATCCTGTACAGTGTGATCCAAGACATATGTATATGTGCTAGCACGGTCTCCTTCTTGTTGTTTTACAACACAAAGCATAAGTATATCTGACTAACATAGGTTTATTACTTAAGATGTTGTTTACCTTGTAGTATGATTGGCAGTGAATCTGTCCGGGGCACTGTGGTCCTTTAGGGGTCAATCTCAGCTCCATCATGCCTTGGTTAATGCCCTCAGGTCTCTCAGTGTCCCTCAGTATGTTGGCCAAACTCCTGAAATAGAGAAAACGTTTATCTTATGTAATACATATATAAAAATATATTCAAACCAAATGCATTCAGTCCTGAAAACATTTGGCACTTTACAGACAAATAATAGGATTTTTGAGTCTATCTTCTGACACACAGGCAGTCAATACAGTGATTTTAAAAAAACACACATTAAACCAGAACTGAGACAAACACACTGAAACTATTCTGTGAAGACAACATGGCTGCAAGCTGTGTGTATAAATAACTATAGCTGCTAAAACTGACTGTGTGTGTGTGTGTGTGTGTGTGTGTGTGTGTGGGTGTGTGTGTGTGTGTGTGCTTAATACTGTTAAACACCAACATACTGAGACATTATCAAACACAACACCAACACATGGAGCCTGTTAGCTAACTGTGCTGTACTCTGGTATACAGCTGTAACAATGCTAGCATGACCATGTTCAAGTTACAGCTCGATAATGGCGTCATGCTAACATTCTCCCACAGACACACACGTTAGCTAAACATGCAAACCTATCTGTAAAAAACACGACGAGGAAATAACTCAGAAGTCCTTATAAGCTCATTACACACCGTCAACACCCAAACCGAGTCCTTGGTTACATGATTCTCAAACCCTGCAGTGCATCTGCAACAAATTTAAAGTCAGCTAGCTAAAAGCGATAGTAGCTACTCACTTTAACTGACCAGTAAACGTTAGCTAACCAGGTTTCGTGCTGTTTTAAAGAATAAACAAGAACAACATTAATGAATAACACAAAAATGCATGCCGAATTTACCGACACTAGCGACTCATTTTATGAAAGTGTCCCATACTGAACTTACTGCGCATTACTCCTCTAATAAACACGGCAGAGAATAAAATCTTCAAAATCACAATGGAGGTTTGGTGAATCAACCAAAACAGAGCGTTCACCATGGATTTATGTCGATGCAGTGAGAGGATTGTGTAAATACATTGCAAAAAGAAAGCATGACGGTGATTATTATCCAGAGCTCTGTGACATAAGAAGGAAAATTGCCTGCACTTATTACTGAGAAACGTAACTAATAACTGATCTACACACTGCTGGGTCCTCCACACAGACATAAATACACCTGTACTGAGCAGGTAAGTGTACAAATAAAGCAGATTCACACAGAATAGTTTACTGACCTTGTTTGTGTCCTCAGGGAAGAGCTGGTGCGACCAGAGTGAAGCTCCAACAGGGACATTTAAAGAATTTAGAAGTTTTGGCGCCAACGCAGTCGCTGAGTCGTGGGCGGGTCTTACTTTACGCGGGAAACAAGCGAAACGGCGTCTATTGGTGCGCTACACCTGTCGTCATCACCGAGTCTATGGGCGGGACCAAGTGAGGCAGCACCTGAGTGACAGTTACCTGGATCAAACCAGAGAGTAACAGAACTGAGCCAGGAAACAGAATACACAGCTGTTAATATGATTAAATATGGTCATTTTATTGAGGTTAGTGCAACCACTTCTCTGGTCTTTATTTTGTAAGTAATCCAAAATTAACAGTTAATTGTACGATTAATACAATAGTTTGTAAACAATTGTATTAATGCCTATATTAATTGTACAATTAATTAAATGCTTTATTACTCTTTACTTGTGGTCCTCCATACTGGTTCACATGGCATGGACGGGTATTGAAAAGAAATGCTGAATCTTCAGATAAATATTCATATAAAATAGAAGAAGCAGTAAAATCTAATTAAATAAAGGGTGTCTCTTGTGTGTCCCATGTAGTAATATAATTCGGCATTGGTTTGGAGCCACTGGGTCACATGACATGGAAGCTATTGGAAAGGAAGGTTGAATTTTCTTAATAAATATTCACATAAAAAAGAAAAGGATGTCAAATGTAATATAAACCCTTGGTCTTATTTGTCCCGTTTAGTAATATAATTCGGCATTGGTTTGGAGTCACTGGGTCACATGACATGGAAGCTACTAAAAAGAAAGGTTGAATTTTCATAATAAATATTCATATAAAATAGAATGAGCTGTCAAATGTAATAAAAACAAGTGTGTCTTATGTTGTTCATGTAGTAATATAATTCGGCATTGATTTGGAGCAACTGGGTCACATGACTTGGAAGTTATTGAAAAATAAATGTTAGATTTTCATAATAAATATTCATATAAAAAAGAAATCAATGTCAAACGTAATAGAAACAGTGGGCCTTATGCATGTCACGTAGTGATATAATTCGGCATTGGTTTGGAGTCACTGGGTCACATGACACATAAGCTATTGAAAAATAACTGCACAATCTTTATAAAAATATTCATATAAAATAGAAGAAGCAGTAAAATATGTTGAAAACAGCTGTGTCTTATTTGTCCTACCTAGTAATGCAATTCGGCATTGGTTTTGAGCCACTGGGTCACATGACATGGAAGCTATTGACAATAAATGCTAGATTTTCATTATAAATATGCAAATAAAATAGAAAAAGCTGTCAAATGTAATAAAAACGAGTGTGTTTTATGTACTTCATGTAGTGGTATAATTCGGCATTGGTTTGGAGTCACTCGGTCACATGAGCTATTAAAAAACAAGCCATTGTCTTATAAAAATATGTTTTACAATTTAAATACATATCACATTAACATTCAAAATAAATGTGCTACATGACGTCAGTTTAGTATTATTAATCTTTTATTATTGTCATAATTTTGACTGATATCATCAAATCAGTATGAAGAAACATTTGTTTTCGTGTAAATAAAGCAAACAATATGGTTATTTATTGATGGTCCCTAAATCAGCCTCCAGCGCACTGGGGGGTTCCGGGAGGCAGCTAACCGTCCTCCTGCTGTCAACACTGGAGGAAACTGAGGAAGAGGCGCCGATATATAGTATATATCACGTCACCTTTGTAATATAATAATGAAATGTTCCACTCAGAGAAATCACTACCATTACTTTCGCTACTTTAAATATGCTTTTATATTTATATTTTTGTACTTTTTCAAAGGTAAGAGGTAACAGGGTATTTCTTCACTCCAGTCCGCTAATTTGACTTGAGTAAGAAGTCTAAAGACGTCTAAAAGCGCTTTATAAAAGCAATAAATTTACTGTTTTTTATTACAAACTTCCACCAACAGGAAGCCATAGCTGCATGCAAGGAACAACGTCACGAATAACGGGACGCTTCGGCCAATCAAATTCCTTCGCTGTGGCTTTCTTGGCCAATCACGGCGCCGCTGTCTCAATCGCTGTCTCACCAGCAACCACCGTCCGCCTGGCAGTTTAGCCTCAAGCTGGCTAACTGGCGAACAAACAGACACACAGAAACATCTGCTCGCTTTCTTCGGTGATGTGTTTCGCTTGAATTTACTGAAGTTACCGGTCGTCCAAGTGACTAAATCGAAGACCTGCTCGAAGGTAAAAGAGTCGTGTTGACTTCTCCGTTTCTGCTGTAGCTAGCTAAGCGTCGCAGGAGGGGGCGCAAATGGCACAAAACGTGTTGTTGATGTTAATATGTGGCGATTTAGCACAGTTAGCTAACACGAGCTAATGCAAGTTTGTGCAAAATGCTCCGGGACGTAACAATAACTGAAGGTAAAACACGTTTGACCAGATAGCTAGTTCGTGTTAGCCCCGACAACAATGCCTGTGTTTCCTATTCGGGCGTTTCTGACTTATTATTCCCGTCAGATGTGCGGAATTAACTTTCTTGTCACGGAAAATAATAGTCAAAGATATCACGTGATTGTACGTGAACGCCTCCTTTTTATTTCACCTCTTATTGTGCGTTCTTCTTTGAGTGCACTCTCCTCTCAAAACGCTATAAGTTCATGTGTATCTGGTCTCAGTCGTGAGTAACTTGAAGCTGAACTTCCTCCTGCAGATGCAGTTCATGCTGCTGTTCAGCCGCCAGGGAAAGCTGCGGTTACAGAAATGGTACGTGCCTCTGTCTGACAAGGAGAGGAAGAAGATCTCCAGAGATCTGGTCCAGACCATACTGGCCAGGAAGCCCAAGATGTGCAGCTTCCTGGAGTGGCGAGACCTCAAGATTGTGTACAAGAGGTGAGAGGAGTTTAAAATCCAAAGGGTGGCATCTATTATTCAGGACTTATGTGCACAAACATGCATGTAAAGTAGACAGACCTTTTTATTGCCATATGTCACAAGTACGGAGTGTTGTTACTACTTCCCTTATCTCTGACCTGATGTGAAACTCGCATCCGAACAGCAGCTGGTTTCACAGAGATCATTTAAAACCATTCGATCAGCCGACTCAAAGCAAATCAGCTGGCAGTCCGTTATACTTTAAGCTTGAGTTCATTCATTGATTTTAGCTCTCACCACCAAAATGAAGATTCAAGGATAAGTATTGCAGCAGCACATCATCAGTAGGTTAAAACTAACCCCGTCTCACGGCGGTCTAATCACAGCTCACGCTCTCTATCAGCGGATGAACAGTCCAGCGCTTTGAGTAAAGCTCTTCCTTTAACTCCACGTTTTTCTCTTGATTTCAGCAGGATGTCAGTGAGTTTGCTCAGTCACCATGATTTGACAGTTTGATTGTTATAACGTGAGCTGAGCTCTGTCACATGATTACAGGTCGGTTGTAGTGACTGCACAGATGGAATCTCTCTGTTAATGTGGATTGTTGGAGGGTTAGATTTAGTTAAACTTTTAAACATTTCCTTCTGTTCTAGATAGGCTGCACTTACGACTGGTTAAGCCACAAATGTCGTAGGATGATGTTAGTAATCGGACGTGTTGGTGTTTGGTTTGTTACATCATTTGTGTATCTGCTGAAGCTTGTTGGCGTTTTTCATGAAAAGCGGTGATTCAGTGATTATTTTGTGGAGCTCTGAGATTTCTGGCATTTGGATTTCACCTTCTGGTGTGTTATGGAAGCCAGAAACACCCCCTCTCTGACAGACACTGCCAAACAATGGAGGGCAACGATAGGAATATACACAAAGTGCCTGATTTGTCCCGGCTAATGAGTGCTGAGTCAAAAAAAAACAAAGGACACATTTGAATGTTTTCAGTAAAACAAAAAACTAATAAACAAAGACAAACAGCCCAGAGACAGTCGGACAGCGCTGCAGTGCTGGAAGAAGTGTTTTATTGCATCACGACAAAATACACTGAGTTACCTGTTTATTTGATACGTGCTCCAATTCACTGTCCCTGCAATAAACAGTATCTGTGTGAAGCAGGGCTGAAACTAATGATTACTTTCATTGTCAAATCATCTGCTGATTATTTTCGTGGCTAATCGATTGTGTGTTTGATCTATAAAATGTCAGAAAATGTCGAGCAGTGTTTCCCCAGATGACGTCCTCAGATGTCTGGTTTTTGTCCACATCTGATATGATCGGTTTACTGTAGGAAACCTTTGCTATTATAATAAAAATAGCTCTGTTGTAAAGGTTATGCTGTTCTGCTTTTGGTTTTTGAGATTCATAAACAGATGGTTTTATCGTTTTATTAATGCCAAAGTACACAATGATGTCATTGTAAAAATAGAGCTGTAAAACATTCAAAATACGCTTGTACTAGTTTTGGCATTTACAATTAACAATAAAGTAATGTTTGCTTTTTGTGCCCTCTTCTTACTGTGCACGCGTGAAAACAGGCACCAACTTCTGTCACATCGCCGCCTTGTTGATCCACATTCTCCTTTCTTTATGTTTCAGATATGCGAGTCTGTATTTCTGCTGTGCAGTGGAGGATCAGGACAACGAGCTCATCACTCTGGAGATCATCCACAGATATGTAGAGCTGCTGGACAAATATTTCGGAAGTGTGAGTCTCATAAACGCCTCACATGCGACCTGCTGATTGATAGCGTGATGGGAAACAGTGTGTAATCCACTGTTTTCAGTCAGGACAGGATCTCTGATCTGTGTTGTCACTCACAGGTGTGCGAGTTGGACATTATCTTCAACTTTGAGAAGGCGTACTTCATCCTGGATGAGTTCCTGCTCGGCGGAGAGGCCCAGGAGACGTCCAAGAAGAACGTGCTGAAGGCCATCGAGCAGGCCGACCTGCTGCAGGAGGTACGCATGTTTCTTTATCATCAGGTCGCTGAACCCATTAGAGAGGTCGACCGTCGTGTCAGCTGGACAGAAGCTGGAGCAAGACAGCAACTAAATAATATTTTTCCTGCTGATGATTTCAGCGTTTGTTCTGTGAAATGTCAGACAATAGTTTTTTTTCCCAGATCATGTCTTTGATTGTCTCGCAAAATGAATGACAGTACAGTCATACAGTCTCGTCTACCCACGAGATAAAACCGCTTATTGAAATGTTGCAGCCAGTGAGAGGTGTGACACGAGCTGTTTTCTAAAATCATGGAGCGATGGAACATCTTCATTTTTTTATATGTCTGCAGTAAATATGAACAGTTTAACACAGAAACTTTCAAGGAAAATTTTTACGACCTGAAACTATATTTATATATAAGATCTGTGACACGCAGGTTCTTACGAAGGACCAAATAACTTCTTTATGTGACAGAACTGCATTCATACTACACAAAGAAACATTTGGCAAAGTATAAACTAGTGGAGAAGTGATTTTGAAGTGAGAGAAAAAAGAACCACAAAGAAAAAATGTTGAAATTTAGCTCTGAGGGCTGAACGTCAATTATTCATAACTGAAAAGTGTTCAGAGTCCAGCTACAGGATTCTGAAAGGTCTGTGAGGGCCGAGAGCAGCTGGCGTGGAATGACTCTTTACTCATTTATGACAAAGAAAAGCAGCACATTTATGACATTATGCTAAAAAAAAAAAAAGATTCTTGAACAGATTCGGTTATGAGAATTGTCACAGATTAATGAGATAATGGGAAATGCATTTAATCAATTATGTCAGTTATGAAATTATATCCAAATAACTATATTTGATAAGTAAACAGGGTTCGTACGGTCATGAAAAACCTGGAAAAGTTTTGGAAATTGAAAATGCATTTTCTAGGTCCTTGAAAAGTTCATGAAAAATAACATTTCCTGTAAAGTTTTGGAAAAGTCATGGAAATATTGCGTGGATAATATTTAGGATGCGTAAAACAGAAATAAAATGATGTTGTGTTATTAAAACGGGCGCGGTCGGGTATTAGTAAACCGGCCACCGTTGTCAACGTTGTTTGTGCCTCTGATTCATGTCTTCATCTCACTCGGCAAGTAGTCCATTCGTTTGTCACGACGGAACTTCATTTAAAGCAGAGCTCCACCAAAGAGCCTGCAATCACTGCGGAAGGTTATCTGATGTGTCAGTGTTTCCCCTGTATGCATTCTGCTGCTGGATTTTCAGCGCTGCTGCCAAAAAAAGAGAAAAAAAGACGTGATTTCTGTAGGTGTAATATCACGGGCGAATGGCGAATTTAAGTTGCACACAGTGAAAGCACTTCACCCTAAGTTGTCTTGAAATCGATTATTATTGTCATTACTTCTATTTGTATAATTTCTACAAGTCACCGTTTAAGCTGAGTGACTGAAATTCTCGTCATCCTATTCAAAGGCTGCAACAGGCGACTCATCGAACCGGGGTGAAGTTAGTTTCAGGTTGGATATTCGGCGGATATTCACTCGGGTCCAGCCGAGACTTTACTGAGGTTCTCCCAGTGTGAGCAGCAGGAGGACGTTAGCTCACCTCCAGAGCCTCGCGCTCAATCAGTGGAGACTGACTTAGGGACCGTCATTAAATTACTTAGCATAAATATATTAATACAAAATAATTGTTTTTTTCAATATCTTCCATGTCATGTGACCCAGTGACTCCAGCAGCAGATTGTATAAGTAAACTGGACGAATGAGACACAGCTATCTTTATTGTATTTTAGTGCTTCTTCTATTTTATATGAATATTAATATGCAGAAATTGTGATTTTTTTCTCAATAGCTTTCATGTCGTGACCCACTGACACTTCTGCTCAAGAAGTTCACATATTTTCAAGCAGCAGTGTCAACCTCTACACTATTTTGTCTCATGTCTTAGATTCTGATTCTAAAATTCTGAAAATGATTTATTTATTTATTTTCAAAAATCTCGCCAGTTGTCACCATTTAAAGGGTTATTTTTCAAAATTTTCTTTTGGGGGGCTAACCAAAAAATCTCGGGGAGACACTGTTTTAAGAATTTTGGACGTGTGGGGCGAACTTTATCTTTCTTAGCTGAAGCCAACAATGGGACAAAATAAATGTAAAGAGAGACAAAGTGGAGCCGTATATTTTCCTGCTTTTTTGTCAAATCACTCATAGGATCAAGATGTGTCTGTGGTTTGATTTAGAGGCACCGATTTTCGGTCTTGGAAATTCAATGAAAGGTTATGGAGAAGTCATTGAAAAGTCATGGAAAACTATTGCTAAAAAAGTGTACGAACCCTGAGTAAAGCATCCACACACTTTGAAACAGTAGATGGCGTTAGTTACTAAAGCCCGACTGAGACTGGAACTTTAGGGCCAATGCAGATACAGATAATGAGGAGATATTGAAGTTATCACATGAAATATACAGATTTTCACAAACACTTCACTTCTCCTCATCTCTCAGTTTGTACATCCTCTATTCCTTCTCTCCTCGTGTCTTAATCCCTCCTCCCCGAGATGTGAGCGGAGGAGGTGAGGAAGACGAGAGGAGAGACGAGTGGCGGCAACAGGCACTCATCAAAATGAGACGTCCTTAGTTTACACCGTATTTTAAGGCAACATCAAATAAATCTCTCACCCACAGATGTGCATAAACTAAAGGTCAAAAGCTTTGATTTAAAACACAAAAGTTTGAATTATTATTAAAAATAATTATTGGTTATATTATCCGTGTCAGCCATGAGAAGCAGGTAATTATCAGCATCAGCTGAGTGAATCCTCCCTTGTTGCAGCTCCATCGTGGTTTTAAACGTAGGATGATTCTCCCTCAGCGGTGCGAACGTTGCACCAGACAGAAGGGTGAAGATGTTGATGGATTGCTTCTTTCACCTTGCGGCCGTCTACACCTGCCGTCACCTGGTTATTTTAAGCCCGCGGCTCCTGATTAATACCTCTCTCCGTCCTCTATGCCAGCGCACCGTCCTGCATGTCTGCAGTGCTGTCTCGCTGTAGTCATCAGCAGTCAGCAGCATCAGTGCTCAGTGAATTATTTATAACCGAGTGTGCAGCTCTGTTGTAATAACAGCACGCAGCAGTGAAGCCTCCTGTTCCCGTCACATATTTATGACTCATGTACTAATAATTATAATTCAGAGGGGTACTAAATGTGCGACAGATGAACAAACCGACAGTTTTTTTTCTTCTTGTGTTTATCTGCAGGAGGCCGAGGCGCCACGGAGCGTTTTAGAAGAAATTGGGCTGACATAAATCCTCCTGCCTCGCAGACCTGGCAGCCTCCCCCCGCCCTCTATCCTGTCTTTTCACGGTGTCAGTGTTGTATGTATATAATCACCACCTATGTACTGTATAACTGTGTACTGAACTATCCTGTAATGTCCTTTTAATGTGGTGCCAAGTGTGGTTTTTATGTGTCTCCTATGTACAAGCTGTATTCTGCAGTATTAGCAAACTTCAACCCCCCCCCCGACCTTCTTTAAAATCCACAGAGTACAATGTAGCGACGACATGAAAACTGCAGCGTCACGTTAACATCATCCTTCATCACCGATTGCAGAGCTGTATGTGCTGTTTGATGTAAAGGTTTGACTCTCTATGGTGCTGTTGCAGCTTCAGTTGGTGCGTCTCGTGTGTTACCGTCACAGAGCTGAGAATCCGATTCCATGACAACTATAAGGACCAACAGTCCCAGTTCGATACTCAGTCATAGAGACAAGCCACCTGATTTTTCTACATTAACATCCATGTGTTTTTCTCTGAGAAACAAACAAAAAAGAAAGAAAAATGCCATATCTTCAAATGTTAAAGTGAGAAAAACAATCCCTGGATCCACACCAGCAGATGATGGAATCTATTCTCAGCCAGAACTCATCCTCCATCCAAGTTATTTGAAAATCTGTTCAGTAGTTTTGTGTAATCCTGCTGACAAACCAAGCAACAAACTACACTCCTTGGTGGAGTTTATACAAAATAAATTCTGTCTGCTGCACAAGAAAAGAAAATTGACATGATGAGTAAAAACATACCGGAAAGGACCATCAGTGGTTTACAGTATAACTCATGATGTTTTAAGTTGTCGCAGGAAAACAAAACTCTCCTACAAAATCACTCCAATCATTCTAGAGTGAATTGTTTCCAGATAGACCTGTTCAGGTTATCTGGTGAAAATTCCTGTATTTTTGTTATTATATCGCAGAACAAAAATATCTCAATGTCAGTTTTTTTCCAGTATCGTGCAGCCTGGTTCACGTGCAAGTTGAGCATGAAGATATGTTATTTTTGGATTAGGAGAGAGATACACATCGTTATAAGACTGCAGAAATACTCTCAGACAAGCAGTAAGTGTTGCTGAATAACCTGGATTAAAGTGTCTCCAAGCAGTATTTATAGTTGCTGCTTGTCTCAAAGACGACCATATCATTTCGTTTTTGGTCTGTAACAGAGACATAAAACTGTCAGACTTCCACTCTCCCTGGAGCTTTCACACTCTGGGTTGCAGATAAATTAGCCTGGTGAAAGCGAGGTTTATGTTAATACAGATGATGTCATTATTCTACAGCCATGACACTGTGCAATCAAAACGAAACGTTCCAAAGCATAAACCTCGTCTTTTGCCAGTTTCCGGATATAATCTCGTATTTATTTTCCAAACGATCCAGACAGTTCTCAGCTCCGCGGCTCGGACGTGACGGTAACCCGACGAGCGGCACCAACTGCAGCTCGTGCTTTTGTGGGAATCACTGCACTGTTACAATCACGTACACACGGGTTCAGTCAGCCCGACAATTCAGTGAAATTAAAACAATTACGCCTGATCAGTGTTTATGTCAAGTCGGTTTGTGTTTGGTGATCGTCCTCCACAGATTCATCATTTCATATTTGTTTTTCCAAGACTTGTTGTTTACCTTTGATGGACACGAGCTGTTTTCCTGTAATAAGTGTCTTTGTGTGTTAAAGTCGTCATTCTGTTGTCTTAACATTTCCTGCAATTGACTTATTTTCCTGACAAAAACATTTGTTTCACATTGAAGTGTGTAAAGGCCTCTGGGGATAAAATCTTAGGTCAGTGTCTCTTTTAGTCTTAGGTCAGGATGAGATAGTGACCCTGATGAATGGAAAAAAAAGAGAAACACTATTTTATGTATTATTATAGTTTGGCTTGCTAACATTTGACCAAAGAACACTGTGTTTTACCTTCTCTATGGTGTCTATGGAAGCCTGACATGGCAGAAAAGGGATGTAGGATGATTAATGGAAACGTGAGAGTTATTTGGCCACAGCACACCAGTAAAACGTCAGCATCCATTAGAGGACGGGTCGATCCTGGGTTTCTTTATGGAGTAGGAACAGAAGAAGATGAAGCACACATATCAGGGTACATCATCAGTGCTCGTTACTGTCGGCTTGTTTACCTCGTCAACAAGCAAACAGCTAATGAATTGATCCTCATCCCAAACTGTATTCAGTCACATTTTTAACTGCATTCTTAAAACCACAAAGTGTTTTTGTTGAACATTCAGGAGTAATTATGAAACCAGTTCATCTTTCATTTGAAATCACTTTTGTATTAAACACTGCCAACACATCTGCCAACTTTTCCTTTCTTATATTTGAAAGTTATTAACAATAAATGTATTAAAAACGGAAAAACTCATTTGTTCATCTCGTGTTTCACGTTGTTTTTACTCAGCGACAGTAACCGAGTCGTGCTGCAGGTGATCAAGTGTTCGATAATTAAAGCAACATCAACCGTTTTTACAAAAGCTAAATATTCACAAATGTACATACAGGTGGTGGCACAAACCGACTGTGTCTTTCTTATTTTACATTCAGATAGTTATCAGATCAAATTTACAGATTCTTTTACAAGTTAAAGCCGTGTTTCCACCACACACTTCAGGTTCAGTACCCTCGAAACACGTAGCTTAGCCTTCGATCGGTTTGAGTCTGCAGTGTGGAACTTCCTGTTTCCTGCTGTTGTCACGAAGCAGAGCCGATGTTTCTTCGTCTTGAGAAGCATTTATTAACTGACACGCTGTAACCTGAACTGTTCATTACTGCCAGATGGACAACTGACTAACTTCTCGTCATTCACCATCACTGTATGTCTGTGTTCCTCCCTCTCGTATGTGCAAGAGGACGATCTTTGAGAAAAAAGAAATAAAATGCAGACCGCTGAAAAACTAGAAGAAACCTCAAATCAGAGCACCGATTAAGGAAATCAAAGAACGAGCTGTGACAAACATAAAAATAACCGCTCAGTCCGACTGCGGGTGGAAAAGCAGCTTAAGAAGGTTCACTTTCTATTTCTGTGGTAGACTGTTCAGTTTTCACCTCAGGACTGAACTTCTTCTCGCTGTCAGCACACTGATTCTCATCCAGGTCATTGTTTTTCTGAACAAGCTCTGAATTCATCTCCTGACCGGGACTCGCTGCGCTGAGATTCTCCGCCGTCTCCTCCTCCTTCTCCGACTCTCCAGTCGAGGTCGTCTCTTCGGGCTGATGGCTCTTCTTCTTATGCTTCTTCTTGCTCTTCTTCTTGCTCTTTTTGGACTGTTTGTGGCGTTTGTGTCTGTTGTTGACATCGTTCGAGGGTTTCTCATTTTTATCAGGGCTCTTTTCTCTGCTGCGCTTTTTTCTTTCCTCCTCTCTGCTCGAGCTTCTGGACCGTTCTCTCACCTTCCTGTGAGCGTCTGTATCTTTGTCTCTGCCGTCTCTCTCTTCGCTTCTGCTCCGGTACCTTTCTCTGTCTCTGCTCCTGTTTCTCAGCCTGTCTGGCTCTCTGTCTCTGCTCCTGCTCCTCGACCGGTCCCTGCTCCTGCTCAGATACCAGTCGTTCCTCCTGTCACTGCGTCTGGACCTGGACGACCATTTGTCGTCTCGATGCTGCTGGGACGCCCTCCTCTCTCTGCTCCGGCTCCTCTGCCTGTCGCCCTCTCGTCTGCTGTGGGACCTCTCAGACCTCGGTGGGCTTCTGCTGCAGTGACGCTGCCTCCTCGATCGGTCTCTGTCTCGCTCTGAATGCCAGCCGCCCCTGCGGCTCCCCCTGACGCTGCGGTCTGGCGACAGATCCCTGTCGGCCTCCCAGAATTCATTGCCAGGGTTTCGAAATACATGCAGGAAGTTACAGTGCTTCCCTTTGGGGCACCTCTGTCTGTCGAACAATCCTGAGAACAGAGAGGCAAATGGAGCAGGAGGGTAAATACACTGAAATGTCACCAAGTGAAAGTGCTCTTACTTCGGTATAAACGAGTTACTCACCACATATGGCGTTCTTCCACCTTGTTACAGGACACATCTCACAGTGAAGCTGCCGGCCGGCGTACCACCTCCCATTGAACTTGAACAAGGCCTCTTTACACTGCTCCTCTCTGGACGGACCACACAGAGACACGAGGACAAAGAATCAAGAGTTTCATCCAAAAATTCAAACATCGTATGGTTGATTTGATATTTTGGTGTGAGGACGCGTGAAGGCTTACGTGTCAAACTGAACGTAAACGTTTCCTCTCAGATGTGGTTCGTAATTGCAGCTGACCTAAAAAAAAGAAAAGAAAAGGAAAAGGTAGCGATGAAACCAAACATGTTTTTTTAATGGTAACACTTTGATCATCCATCCAGTGAATGTTCCTCAACAGTCTGAGGCTCATTAAACTCTCGCTGACTTCAGTATTTTATTCTTACGCCGTAACGACTATTTTTCACAATGGCTTTATTTCGCTCACCAGGAAAAAGAATAAAATGTTACCTTACGAGTTAAATTTGTTTTATTAACATCATTGAGAGTACATTTACACCAGTCAATCTTTTGTCTCCTCTATCTTCTACACCTACTACGCCATTAAATGGGAACTTTGCTAGATTTTGTTTGCACAAGATCAATTGTAAACTTCTCTATTTTGCCAGCATCCACAGACACAAAGTGGAAGTCGGATCTTGAGGGAATGCCACCACTCCCTCTCTCTCTTGGATCAAACGAGGGCCGTCTCTGTTACTACACTTCCTATCACCGTCCATCTTATTGCCCATTAGCAGGAGTGTCTACTGGTTGTTGTAGGTTTTCTACCATTTGAGCAAAAGGTAATAACATGGCACTGCTCTCTGTTTCTCGGATCTCTTGGGAAATACTTCTTTAATAAAAATGGTCTCCTTGTGCAACAAAACAGAAACTGTTGGTGCTATTAGTGTCCCCTTCCCTAAATAAGACATACCTTCAGGAAGCTGACTGTCTTTCAGGTACATTGGTGCACGTAAACAAACTGACTGTCTTGTTTCTCGTCTTACCTTGAACTGCATCACCTTGCCGATGCTCTTAAACTCTGGCAGGACGTCGTGGTAGAACTCGAGGAAAGACTCCTGCAGATCGTCCTCGCTGTGTTCCAGCCAAGCGTCAGTGTCGTAGTCATCTCGCCGTGACTCCTCCATGCCGAACGTTTTAAACATGCCGCGGATCATCAGAGTCGGGCTGGCTGTGGGGTAAACGTGCTTCCGAGAACATCTGGACTCACAAAGACAGACGAGAGGACGATGAACAAAGATGTCCTTTAATGTGTCCATAGTGTGTTTATGAAGGTGAGTCGCATCATAAAGAACCAACAGTACCTGTCTCCAAATCGACAGGCTCCGGTCTTGAGGAAGAACGGACAGTTGGCCACGTCGCGCTCTGTCCCGAAGTTCTCAGAGCTCTGCGACACCGGAGCCTCGGGATTCATCCACGGCCCGCCGTTATCCTGCTGCAGCTGAGGACACCAACAGAAGCGTATATACACTCTGAACAGTTAACAGATGTTTCTAATGGTTTCATGAACCTCTTCGCCTTTAGTCAAAACTTCTCATGAAATAAATACTTTTGCAAGATTTCTCTGTAATTTCCGTAACAGAATTCCACGGGTTAAAGCAACGATATGTAGAAATTGGCATTTTGGCGCCTCCAACAGTTTGAGTGTGACACCACTGCCGCAAAAAACAAATCCTAACAAAACAATATTGTTATTATTAGTAGTATCTCAGTGCTCTCTGGCGGATAAACATTGTCATAGAAACACTATTTCTACATAAGTGCGAACATTTTGGTTTTATCATATTTCTGATTAGTAACAAGAAGTTATTGCTCATCGCAGTGGTTTTAAAACTTTGTGCCTGAGGTGCAAATATATTCAAAATATGTATGTGACATAATCTAATCTAATCAAATCACTTTTGGTTCCATGAAGGTTTTTAAAGGATTTTCAATTTTGGGGGTATCAAACTTGCCTCTGTCTTAGGAAATTAATGTGTACAAAGCCCTGATACAGTGGATTAAAACATCATTTATGACTTAATGTGTAGGTGTATATTGATATGATAAACTGAGATTGTAACTAAATCCAATCGCACACCTAGACTGTGACTTTAATGGTGCTCGATTAGAGTGTTTATACATTAAACTGAGTTCGATGCGAGTGGGATACACTTCTTACTACACCCACGAAAAGCAACATTATGTAACTTTTTACATTATAAGTATTATTCTTTAAAAAGAGGCTCTACGTAACAATCTGCTGCAATTTACATGGAATAATATTGTTTTTTTATTGGCAATACGTGAGCTGATTTTAACATGACGTGAAAAATGCGAACGCACTCGTCTCAGTGGCTCAGCCGCTCCGTCAACGGAGAGCAACACCAGCTAACGCCAGTTTAGAAATGGACACTCTGGACAAGTTCCACAGAGTGGCTTAAAACAAATAATGCAGTTTTTTGCCCATGTATTATACTGAGTGTGAAGTTGTGATGATCGGTCTCTGTACGTGTGTAACGTGACATTCGTGTGTGTTTTTTACCTGGTTTTCAGCTTCGTCCAACATTTTCTGAACAGCCTCCTACAAATGGTGTAAAGACACGGCTGGTGAAAATGTGTTGAGGTCAACATACTGCAGCGTCTCTGTTACTGTGTGTTAAGACCGCAATCAGAAGGACTGGCATTGAACAATTCTCCATTTTTGTATTAAAAAAAAAACAATTTCACACAAAGTAAAAGATACGTCCTTGTTGTGAGAGCTGAAGGGTTTTTCTCTTTGTGTGTGTCCTTAGTTAAGGAGTTGGATGGTTGCTTGGTGCCGCTCAGTCAAGGATTTTTTGTTTAAATAATCATGAACAAAGAAATAACACAACTCACAAATGCAACACTCAACAGGTTTGATCGGTTTAACTTCAGATGATCTGAATCTTATGATTAAGTAGAAGAGGATATATGTCTCTTTGTTTCTATCCTGCTCGGGCTCGTTTCACCTCTCTGCCTTGCTTCTCCTGCTGCTTCTGCTCTTTTTCTTCTTGTTCCCTCTTCTGCTGCGCCTCCCATTCCTGTTTTATCATCCGCTGGGAACACAAAATGACATAAAGACAGTCAATATCAACATTTAAGGAGAATACTGCAGCGAACCAGAGGTGCATTCATCAATAGAGCTGCAAACTCAAAATCTGTTGACAATACACTTATAACAAACACTTCCAAGGTCCCAATTTAAATGTCATAAATGGTTCTTATGGGTTAAAGCTGATTAATTAATAAGAATGGAAGATTATAGAAATAGGATTAAAGACTGTTTGACTCGACAAGTCCTGTGACTGAACACTGGTAAATTAATTGACTTGATCTAATTTGCTGATTGTTTTAAGTGAAAATCTTTGTTGTTAGCTTCAGGTTGTTGTTTGATTTGTGTGAACATGTTTATGCCAGGACTCCCTTGTAAAAATAAAGGTTAGACAGATAAAAATAAAAAAAACAAAAACATCTTCATCCTCTCTATGTTTACAAACTGTCAATAAAGTTACCTCCTCCTCCTCTTTTCTTTTCCGGGCAGCTTCCTCCCTCTCAAACTTCAGCCTGAATTCCTCCTGAGCGAGCCGCTCTTTCTCCAGCCACTCCTCATGTAGCCGCATGCTGAGAACACAGATTAATAAATACCCCAAATTCAAGGTTTCTATGCTGTCGATCACTGAATGTGCAGCTGAAGGACAGCAAAGCGGCATTAGTGTTAACTACCTTTCTGCCTCTGCAAAATCATTATCCTCATCGTCTTCATCCTTCATGTCTTCTTCAGGTGTGCAGCTTGCTCCATTATTCAAACCTGTAACAGAGTTGATGTTGTGGTTAGTCTGGTGCAGCTACAAGTTCTATCTGATATCGCCGTGTTGGTGATGTTCCTAGAACATTATAAATTATGTTGATACAGGACCATCCTTTCTAATTACAGGGAAAGTGACAACAGCCACATTTTGGGCAAGCCGGTGTGGTCTGAGTTCAGGACTCTTCTTTGATGTGTGTAGTAAAACAACATCAGCAACAACAACAGCTTTCACTATGATATTCTGGGAACAACACAAACATGCCGATATCTGAGATGTAGAAACTACAGTGAGGTACGACATCTGACAACAGCAGCGACATGACAGCTGTTTTCGTACCACATTCTCTGGCTTGAGCGAGAGCTTGGCGTTTCCGTTTTCTTCTCTCTTTCCTCTGGGCACCACGGCGTTGCTTTTGACTGAAGTGCAAAAAGATTTAAAACAATAATCAGATCAGTGACAGAGAAGCAAAACTAAACCCTCCCCTGTGGTCTTCGTGGTTGCAGAACCATTCCAGAGGGGGGATGAACATTGAGCTTTTTATTTTTCTACTAAAGACTCTTTAACCTTTCAAACATAGGTGTAACTCATGACAGTCTCAGGTGTTGCATTACAACATTTGCTGTTATCAATCCCTCCAGTGGATTTCTTACTAAGGCAAGTCACAAATACTCAGTGAATGAACTCAAACGTTCAATGGGGCTGCTCTAATATTGTTACTGGTTGACCAAATGTCAGCCAAATACGAGTATGACAGTCAAATCTTGTGAAACTGTGATCTGGTGTTATCTAATGCAGTCATGAGGTAAATGCAACAAACCCTTAGACAGATATAATGCTTATTAAGACTGGATTTGAGATGTGTTGATTCAGGTCTTATCACAGAAACTAGCTACTGCAATAATAATAGGTTCAATTAGCTTAGCTTCTCGTTTGCTTTGAATGTGTTATTGGGTAGTATTACTCGGGGAATCCTTTAAAATAACGCTTAACGCTATAAATATTGTGTCCAAATGACCAGAGTGTTAAAAAAGATTTCTGTAATCCCAACACAGCTTTAACATGAAAGCTTGCAGTTAGCTAGTAGCTATGTCAGGACTATTAGCTACACTGACTTCAATAAAGGCGTTCATGCTTTGTCTCACGTTAATGTGGTGCACCACCGACTTCAGTAAATTATCAAGTAATCTCAACAGGACTTAAAGAGAGAAACAGACCTTAGCATAGGAGCAGAAACATGTGGAGGAGCTGGTGCTGCCATGACAGCTAACGGTAGCCAACGGTAGCTAGTTAGTTAGCATGCCAAGCTAAAGTTAGCTCGCCAACATATTCTAGCTGTAGTTATTTCTTCTCCACCGTTGCCAAACTGAATTATTTCCGACGTTGATTTGGTTTGTCAGACTTGTGATATAACCGATTAATGTCTGCTTGTTTTAAACTTAGCTAGCTGCATGCGGGGCTGTTTAACTAATGAGCCGCCGAAGAAGAAGAAGAAGAAGAAGAAGAAGAAGAAGAAGAAGAAGACTGAAGTACTTCCGGTTTGAAACAGGAAGCGAAACTTCCTAGTTTCCGTTTAAAACCCTGATTAAAATAAAATTAAAATAAAAAAATAATGCTAATAATAATAATAGTAAAATTACATGTATTAAGTATTAGAATCAATTAGACTTAAAATAAATTATTTTCTAAACAATTTAACTTAATGACTTTAGAGAATAAATATATTTTTGTTTTAACCATTGTCTTTTGAGTAGAGTACTAAAAAGTAATTATAAAGTTCATTCTTAATTCATATCAAAACAAATGTAACGTCAGGCTGTCTAAAGTTCTAAGTTGTGTTTGCTTACTGATAAAATACAGTGTACACTGACAACAGAAATCCTATTCTAATCTGAGAAAAATAATTATAAGCTTAGATTTAGAGGTGTCACAATAAGTCACAATAATTAAC
Organism: Diplodus puntazzo; assembly: GCA_963678695.2. NCBI lineage: Eukaryota > Metazoa > Chordata > Actinopteri > Spariformes > Sparidae > Diplodus > Diplodus puntazzo. The sequence continues at coordinate 3,909,691 of OZ023155.1, read as the reverse complement.
AATCAAGCATTGATGTTCCGCCTTGGGCATTGGAAATTGAGTAGTTAAGAGTAATTGTTCTTTTTGTATATTGTACCGTGGCAAAACACACATTAAACAAAGTTAAAGACACATTTGATGATCTTGTAGTGAAAATCTGATATTGTGCCAAATCTACTCAGTTTATAGCAATCTCTTAAAGCTTTCCAGTCCTGTGAAAGATTTAATGTAATAATGTTTCAAAATGTAAAGTTTAAAACATGTATTAATGTTAATGCACCATTTACTCCTAACTTCAATGTATCCAGTACAAACCAGTGAAGCTAAGAATAACAGCCTCAATTAATTTCAAATTCCTTTTAAAGAATCTGTGGGAACTGCATTAAAACTAATCTCATACTATTTCTGTGTGACCATCAAACCATATTTGGTTACCAAAGCCTTTAAATCACTTAATATGTATCTGTCTCTAAACTGTATAAATAAAACTTTATATAATAACAAACACAGACATGTGAATATAATTTTTTATTTGACAGCCCATTGCCAAAAAAGGCAAAGCACAGAAACCTCAGTGTCAACAAGAAAGCAGAAAAAAAAAACTTAAGAAAAATAAGCACTGTTCAGTAATTTGTCTCCTGTACAACAGTCTGAAAGCAGTAGAGCATCTGTACTGTGACACTGCGTGTGCCTTTCCTTCGCTTACTGTTGCTTTACATGAGCACACATGTTATTTATGTTCATGTTCTTAAAAATACGCCGCAGAACATTAATGACACAAACGCTCTTCAGCACTGGAGTATTTTGTCATGTCCTCTTACACCTCCACTGACCTCAGAGCAGCTCTCTCTCCAAAAGTAGCAACTGCTAATAAATGCAAACACAGAGAGGTACTTTACAGGTACTTCAGCCTTTTATTCAGGCATCCTTGAAATTCCTGGCGCTCTCTGTCATTCAGTCTTCTTATCCAGCGTCGGCCTGAGGAAGAAGGCCGGCCGTGAGCGGCAGCGGTAGCACAGAGCCTGAGGCACCGCTGCGTACAGGAGGTTGACCAGCAGGAAGACCGGCTGGCTGTCGGCAGGCACTCTGTAGGAGAACGGCGTCCGAGTGTGGAGAGACGCACCGATATGAGAGAACTGGGCCTGTGAAGTGAACAGACGCAGACAGTGATGACTAACTGCTTCACAGTCAGTTATAATAATTTCTCTCTGTGTTATTTGCATCAGTGCTTAATTATGTCCAGAAGTAAATCACCTTATTACTGGCTGTATCACATTCCTTTTTAGTAATCTTTGAAATATAACATATATATATATATAAAACAGAAATAAAACATAAAACAACAACATAAACTCGGGGTCCAACTTCAGGGTGGATTATTCCTTTAAGAGATTTATTCTGCCACTCATCCACAAATATTTTTTGACTTAACATACCTGCTAATTACTGTTTCATGGAAAGTCACTGAGAAAAGACACATGACGTGTCTCATAGCAACCACGGCTGTCAGAGCTTCCTATTTATAGTCCGGCTGAACAGCTGACATTTAAACGAATACCACCAATACCGCCATTCCTCCTGGTCTGAAGTCAGCTTCTGCCCTGATCCTCGCCGTTGAGTGACGCGTCGGCCTGCAGCTCACATACAATGGCTGCTTTGTGTTGTTGAGATGTGACTGCAGCTCAACCTGCTCCCACCACTCCTCACAGTTTCCATCTTTAGGTGTAAACAGATAGTATATAAAGGAGCTGGTGCAGACGATATGTGTTCATGCAGAGCCGCTGGTGTTTGACTGCACTGAAGATGAATAACTTAAACAGTAACCAGTCTGAAACCAGTCGGGGAGAACAGCCTTGACTGGGCCACATACACACCGGCTGTCCAACACTGACTTATCTATCAGGAACGATGATGTCATGTGGGGAAAAGGGAAAGATTTTGCACAGAATTCCCCTACAAGGAAGATTTTGTGTGACTGTAAATGATTAAAAAAACCCTGCAGCCCCTCTACACCTTCAGTTTGACATTTTATTTCTGGGCTTGTAGGAGCACATTTGTTTATTATACCCGGAAGAGGCATTTGATTATTGGTTTATTGTCCATGTAGCTGACATTGGGCATTCCCCCTAAATTGACATGTTTTTTGTATATGTAGGTTCGCCTGTAAGCCTTTTACTGCCAGTACCGCCACAAGGTGAAGACAAGCAGGCTTCACCTTCAGCCTGAACATACAGAACGTAGATGCTGCCAGATTAAGTGAAAACAAAAGGTTTCGTTCTCCGAGGATTAACCAGCAGGACGTACCTGTGCCAGAGCTCCTGAGTGGACAAGCGTGAGGTCTGGCATCCACTCACATCCTGGGACCATCAGCCCGTAGAGAGCCATGATGTAGTACGGTCCAGAGTACAGCATGCTCGCCAGCATCTGACAGACATGGACACAGTTTGCTGCCTAAGGGACTTTTTAAATGACAGCGTTAGAAAAACAAAGTTTGGTGTTTCAAACTCCGATGGCTTACCTGTACTTTAGGATAGGCTGAAGGGTCTTTCAGGTAAGGCTCGTACTGCCGCGTGTAGTCCTGACACCATCGGCTGGAACAGTCCAGAACGATCTAAAACACAAACACTTCACATCAAGAAAATATTCTGCGTGATCTTTGGGGACTTGAACATCTTCAGCCGTCTCACCAGGCCTCTGAAGACGCAGAAAGCAAAGGCGGGGATGAGGTAGATAATGAACAGAAGGTCCTGAGGTCTGCGGAGTAAACTTCTTCTTTCAGCCTCAGGGAAGTTCTGAGAAAAAGCACCAACAAGACGTTCAGTCGACATTTGTATTTCTGGCTGTTAAGAATTGTATTGCATCTACATTCAGCTGTATACACACACACACACACACACCGGAAAAATAGAAGTATATTATGTACTCAAGTACTGTACTTTAAAAAATGTAGTTACTAGTCTGCAGATTGCATGCAGCATCAGCATCAAAATCTTTGCATTACCTGATGTATAATAGCATATATATCACACTTCAGTAATATGCTTTATCATGAATACCGTGATCCCGACTTACTGTCAGCTGAACGTCCCTTGACGACGGCTGGCTGAAGATACGGAAACAGGCCCACACAGACAGTAAGATGTACAGCATGTGGAGGAGGAAGAGAGGACCGACGTGGGTCCCATATTTCCCTGAGAAAACACAGAGCGAGAAAACATCAAGCAGACTGTTGGAAAGACACCAACCAAAAGTCCAAAACACCAAAAGTAGCAGAATTTACAGCAGAATGTGCATCTTTCTTGCTGCGAGCAGCGGCTCTTTAGATCGATCTGTCGCTCCACAAGACCTTCACCAAACTGTTACAGCCACAGTTTTTGCTCTAGGCGGCTGAAATTTTGGCATGCAGGTTGAGTGTGTTGGCAGTGGGAAGTTATCATGGCGGAGGAGGAGATTTTCAGTATTCTGCCATTCTGATAAAAAAATTAATTAATATGAAGGCAGAGATTGAAGATCAGTAACGTCCAAGAAAGGGGGCCAGATGTAGAGAGGGAGTAAGTAAGAAATGGGCCAATGGCACCCCACTTTACAGCCCTGGTCTTCTTTGGTTTTGAATGGCAGATCACTGTAACTCTGTTCCAATCATGAGCGTCCACTCTTGTGCAGCTGGTATTGTATCTGTCTGTCTGTCGAAGTACGATTTTGACAATTGGCGTCGCCTCACTTTATGCCACTGGGCCACATCTGTATAAATATTTCTGGAGACAAGAGATTGTAGAGGGAACTACCAGATAAACAGTTCTGACTACTTTGTAACATGTTTATATGTTTGTTTGTCTGTGGACAGATGTTGTAAACACAATAGCACCACAATCGTGTAAGCTGCAGTCAAAACTTTACAAGTGTGTAGTTGAGATTTTAAAAAAATGGACCATTCTCAGGGGAAGTGTGTTCAGGGGGTTACAGGGACGAAACCACACAGGTGATCTATAAGCATAACATTATTTTTAGTGTACTTACCCACAGCATTCCCAAGAATGTAGACTATGGCACGCATGAGAAAGGATCCCACCCAGTACAGTCCAATGGCTCGGTAACTGTCCCTGTGTAACCACGTAACACTGCCATTGTAACAGCCAGATGAGCACATTATCCAAAGAGACAGACAGACAGGTAGACAGACAGACAGACAGACAGACACACAGACGTGAGGCTCTTACCCCCAAGTAATGGCAGCAATCATGAGCAGATACATGAGATAGTGCACACAGCCGTCCCAGTAGGAGATCATGTGCCCGTGCGCTGTATTGATATGTGGATCTGCCTGAAACACAGGTTGGATTGATCAGTAGAAGCGTGTGCAGGCTCATACAGACGAGTCCCAAACAGGCCTCACAAAACAAGACAACACAACACAACACAACACTTGCCACTTTGAGGTAAAACGTCACAAATCCATCCACGATGTTGTCCTGCTCCAGCCCGATGATCAGATTCACCACGCTGAGGAAGGCGTACGCCGCGTACACTGCACAGACAGACGCACACGTTTTATTTTGTTTCAGCTCGGTGACAAAAAACAGTTCACGCCTCGACACAAACACGTGCTTCATATCATGCTTTTAAAACTCAGTTGTTTTGGGGATTTTATGCATTAAAAACAAATAAACAAACACTTTCTGTTTTCATTAAACTGACCTTAAAGGACAGATGTTTACATGTGGCGGACCCTGCCAACTTTCTAGCCTCAAACAGTGTTCTGGGGAGCTGAACACCTTGTTTATTCACTTATGGACGTGTGTTTGTGTTACAACCTCATTAATATTGTAAATATTATATAACTGAGTTTGGATTTCATCTCCAAAAACTACACAGTGCCCCTTTAATATTCAACTCCACAAGATGCTATTAATAAAACACTTCATACAGAGACAATAGCCTCCTCAGAGCTTCAATATGCTGGTGGATTCATACCATAGAAGAGCGGATCTACTGGAGCCTTCCTCTTCAGCATAAAGTGTCCTGAAATGACCAGGATGAGGACTGTTGTGCAGCCAGCGAAGAAGAAAGCTTCAGCACTACATGTGGAGGAGAACAGAAATATGACTTTTTCAAATTGTGGCATTTGCAGCTGAGGAATTGAAGAAAACACTGCTGTCGCTCACCTGTTGCTGTA